>OU342733.1:436544392-437273395 GCA_910589765.1 Avena atlantica | reverse complement strand
TCATGGATGAGGGAAACATGGATGGTTGATGGAGAGGCGTTGTTGATGATGATGGCGATGATCCTCTCCAAATTCCCCGTCCCGGCAGGGTGCCAGAACAGAGTTTCTGGTTCTGAATCGCGGTTTGTGGTGGTGGTGGCGCAGCGGAACTCTTTCTGGAAAAACGTTGAACCCCTTGAGTTTTTAGGTCAGGAGGCAACTTATAGGCGAAGAGGGAGGCCGAGGGGGTGCCTGAGGCAGCCACACCCCTCCAGGCGCGGCCTGGGCCCACCCGCGCGGCACGGGGTGTGGGCCCCTTAGGCCTCCACTCCGTCTCGTATTCTGGCTCCGTGAATCTTCTGGTGAAATAGGATTTTTGGCATATTTTCCGGGATTTTTTCCTGATAGTTGATTTTCTGCACAAAAACTAGACACCAAGGTAGTTCTTCTGAAAACAACGTCAATCCGTGTTAGTTGTATCCAAATCACAAAAGTTTAGAGGAGAAACAATAGCAAAAGTGTTCGAGAAAGTAGATATGTTTTGGACGTATCATTATGCTGCAAGTTTCCATCATGATTAGGCATGGATTAGGCTAGCGGCCCAGGCGTTTCTCTAACACACATACATAACTCCATGAACTTACAAGCTCCTCTTTTATTTCACACCGACAACATCCTCAAACAAAAGAGCATGATATAAACTGGATATGTATCCACAAGTGCTGAAAGCGTTCCTCGCGACATCACCGTTCTGCTAATTCCAACGTATATATGCAAGCATATACAACTTCGATGACACAATGGTTCAAGTTTATTAGGGGCGGTAAAAATAAGGTGTGCCATCAAGTTCGTGAGAACTTTACTAACTAGTTTTCACATAACAAAATAATTTTTAATTCGAAAGATAGATGAAGCTTGAGAATTTACTTGGAATAGCAATAATGCTAATAGGTAGATATGGTGGACACAAATGGCACGGATTTTGGTTTAAAGGGGTTGGAAGAATGAGAAGTATGCCTTCTCAAAACATGTTTTTGGCTAGCAAGGCTAGGTAGCAAGCAAAAGAGTTGAAGGAAACAAGCAAACATACAAGTAATAAAGCCAAACATGAAATCTTCCTTAAAGACACAAAAGATCTTAAATAAAGAATACTAAGCTTATGAGCCAATCAAGAAAGAAAATAATTGATACAAAATACTTGTAAGCTTTTTCTCTTTTCCATTCAAACCTCAAAAAGTGTTGCTACTGACCAGAGCTCGGTTTGCCAAAATCAATTTAGATCTACTTGATGCTCCTAGAGTGATACAAATACTGATCAACAAGATCAATCATATAATAGAGACTACAAACTAAAATAAGAAGTGCAAAAAGTAAAAGATGATACTTCTCATTAATATTCCATAAAGGCAGTCACACTAAGGGATACATATATAACCAACTAAATGAGATATACTTCCACAACGCAAACCAACCTATAAGATAACTTCTCTACCCAAGATATGAATCTACTAAAAAGGTAAAAGATAAAAGATAATGATGTGATACCGCGGCACTCCCCCAAGCTTGGAACAAGCCAAGGGGATGCCAAACCTGATGACGGATTACTCCTTTGGTGGTGATGGTGTTCTCTTGATAAGCTCTTCAATCAGTTCCCTCAAATCCTCAATCTCAAAGGTTAGAGTATGAATCAACTCTGAATTATGCTTAATGCGGTTCATGATCATGTCGGACTGAGAATCCTATTCCTTGTTATTCTTTCCCCACTCTTCCTTCTTAGAGTGTTCCGTCCCTGCATGGTTAGAACGAGGCAGATCCCAAACAGAGGGAAAATTCCCTTTGGGCACCTTTTGGTATTGTCACTCAATTAAGAGAGTATGGAAGGGGTTCTTGGTGCATGAAGGAAATGACCGTGGAGCAAGGATATGACGGGGGGTTTTCCCTCCTGTAGACATTCGTGCTGTCCTCCTAAGCTTGGTAGGGTTTGCCACCACTCCAATGCTTGCAACGGTAGCGCGGTGTCTGGATGCTCTTCCTCATTCATGTCTTCTTCATCCTCAACCAAGATCTCCTCCTCCTTGGGGTTTTGAGGATCATCTTCCACGGGCTTCTTGCCTTTGTCGTTGGCGGATACCATGGTGCTCTAAACTTGAGAAGATTTCTTGACAGAAACAGATCAAGACGAAAACATGACGAGAACACGATACACAAACCTCAAGGGATCCGGGGGGTTATATATTACAAAGTTTCAATACATAAGGAAGGTACTATGCAAAAACGAGGTGGAGACGAACTTCAGGGGGCTCACACCCCCTCTAGGCGCGGCCAGCTGGGGCCCACGCCTAGGGTGGGTGTGGCCCACCTGGCCTCCGTTTCCTCCTCTATTTTGTCTTGTAGCCTTCCGTATGTAATAAAAACATCAAAACTATAAAAAAGATAAGGTTTTCACGAACCTTCAGTTTGCAGCACTTTTACCTATTCAAAAAAGGACTCTGCAGCTTCCTTCTCTCCTTCTCCTGAAAATTCCTTTCTTGCAAGGCCTTACACAAACCTCATTGGCAACATTAGTGTATGCAAAAACAAAAAACCTTTAGGTTCAAACTTCAACTAAAACCCATCAAAACAAGAAGCTAATGTAGCAAATCATTTCCAAAATCCCAAAAAGAATCTGAAAGGGGGTCAATATAAGAGGCAAATGCAAATGATGGCAGAAATCTATCAAAACAGACCAGTAGGTAAAGATTTTTTTTCAAAGAACTACTGTTGCTCAAATCAAGAAGTGCAAAACTAATGAAAGTTGAATAACAACTTAGAGAACAATCACAAAAAAATGCAGCTCCATCCATTGTACTAAGCTCATTCACGAACTTTTACAATGCAGCACAAAAATCTGTCCCAGGACAACCACTTTTCACAACTCCTCTACTTCTCAAAAGTAGTTGATCTTGACACAAAAACCAAAACAAAAAGGATAAGGAGCGGTTATTACTGAGGTAATAACTTCCAAGACTCGACAAAAATATTGGGCTATCTCCCAAGAAGTACTTTTCTTTAATGTATTTTAAGTTAGGCTTGATAATTTCAAAGATGCTCACATACGAGATATAGATTTGAAGTGAAAAAGAGCATCAAGAAGCAAATATCCAACACATTTGAGTCTAACCCACTTCCTATTCAAGGGGGTCTCATGATAAAACAAATTATTGAAACAAAAGGACACTAGCATAGGGAGACAAAACAAATGCAGCTTCAAAGCTTTCGACATAAAACGGGGAAACTTGATATTATTGAGATGCATAAAACCATGTTTCCCTCTCTCATAATAACTTCCAGTAGCACTCTGAATAAAGTTGACAATATAACTATCACAAGAAACACCTTTATCATCAGAATGATCATACTTACAATCATCAAAAAGAGGTCCAAGGTCATAAACTGGATCAATAGAAGCAAGTTGTTCAACCCTGAAATCTTCATTAGGCAAGCTATTTTCATAAGGAGCTTTAGAAAATTTGGAAAAGTTAAACTCATAAGAATCTCCATCAAACTTAGTTAAAACTTTCTCCTCTTTCCAATCTATAATAGCTCCACGAGTGTTCAAGAAGGATCTACCAAAGATGAAAGGACAAGTTTTACTTGCTGTTGAACCAAGCACTAGAAAATCAACAGGATACTTGATATTACCGCAAAGTACTTCCTCTCTTACAATACCAATAGGGCAAATGGTTTCCTTATTAGCAAGGTGAATAACCACATCAATGTCTTCAAGCTCACAAGGACCAATTTCATGCATAATTTACCTGTAAAGCTCATAAGGAATAACACTAGAACTAGCACCAATATCACATAAAACATGATAGCAATGATCACCAATTTTAACAGAAAGCACAGGGACACTAGCTTTTCTATCTTTACTAGGATGAGAGACAATATTAGAAGCGTCTTCATAGAATACAATGTGATCATCCTCTATATTTCTAGTGACAAGATCTTTCACAATAGTTTCCACAGGTTCATTTTTTATTTGCTCATCAGGTTTCACAACTTTCTTTGTACCTTCGTTATTCACACTAGTTATCATAGAGTACTCCTTTACCTTAGCTGGGAAAAGTGTTTTCTCAACATAAGGTTCAGGCAAAATATAATTAGTAGTACAAACTTCAGTATTTCTAGAAGGAACATGATTAACAACATCTTTATAAGGTGCATGGTACTTATTCCACTTCTTTTTGGGAATTTCTATATAAGAGGCAAAGGCCTTAAAACAATTGGCAATACTTTGAGAATCAAGACCATACTCAGTAATAATATCACGGAAGTCATCAGTTCCCAAAAATGATTTAATGCATTCATAATCATAGTTTATACCTGACTTTCTTCCTTTGTCATTCTCCCATGCTTCGGCGTTCTCTTGAATATGATCTAGGAGATCCCATTTATCTTCTTCCTTCATACGTGTGAATGATCCAACACAAGAAGCATCTAATAAATCTTTATCATGAAGAGAAAGCCTTGTATAAAAGTTATTGATAATAATATTGTTAAGGAGTTCATGAATAGGACATTTAAACATTAGTAACTTCAATCTCCCCAAGATTGAGCTGTACTCTCTCCATCACGAGGCCAAAAGTTATATATTAGATTCCTATCCTTATGAATCCCACTAGGAGGATAAAATTTAGAATAAAAGAAAGGTACTATTTCCTCCCATTCCATGGATTATCCATTCTTCAATAGCTTATACCATTCTTCAGCTCTTCCTTTCAATGATATAGAGAGTAACTTCTTCTTCACCTGTTCAGTTGTGATACATGCACACTTAAATAACCCGCATAATTCATGGATAAAAAGCAAGTGATCACCAGGATGGACAGTTCCATCCCCTAAATAATAATTATCCATAACATGATCAACAATACTTGTAGGTATCTTAAAAGGATCTATCTCAACAGGCGGTGGTTCATCTACTACCCTAACAGTGGTAGTAGTTTTTCCAAACAGAAAACCAAGTGGGTTATCCATATTGGAAACAAAGTAACAAACAGAAATAAAAAAGCAATACTCACAATAGAAGTTTCCTTTACCAGTTCCACTCTTCAATAGCGCTTCACTCCCCGGCAACGGTGCTAGAAAATAGTCTTGATGACCCACAAGTATAGGGGGTGTATCGTAGTACTTTCGATAAATAGGAGTGTTGATCCCAACGAGGAGCAGAAGGTGTTGACTAGTGGTATGGAGCAGGAAATCTCTGTAAATACTTAGCAAACGGATTTTTAGGGGTTTTCTGATAAAGCAAGGAAATAAAGTGCAAGAAATAAAGACAGCAAACAATTGCAGCAAGTGTCCCAATCCTTTCTTAGCAAAGGACAAGCCGGTGGAAATACTAATGAGGACCAAACGTTCTCGAGGACACATGGGAATAATTGTCAAGTGCTTTCGCTTCATATAGCTGAGTAGTCTTGTTTGGTTTTATAAGTGTTGTATGGGTGAACCTGTGCTAATGTACCGACCTTACTTGGACTAATACAAACTTGTGATTAAACCCCTTGCAAGCATCCGCAACTACAAGAAAGCAATTAAGATATAAACCTAACCACAACCTTAAACTCTGAGATCCTACACTCCCTTGTGCAATGGTTTTCTAACAGGGGTTCAGGTTTCTGTCACTCCGGCAACCCCATAATCAGTAGCCAAATATACAATGCATTCGTCTAGGCCCATAAATGGTGAATTATCATGTAGTAGACGTTCACATGACACCACTAGAAGAATAGCACCACAACTTAAATACTAAACCATTGAATAATATCTCAACACAAATCCACTACTAACAACATGACTTCTCCCATGTCCTCAAGAACTAAACGAACTACTCATGAGACATCATATGGATCAAGATCAGAGATGATATGGTGATGAATAACAATCTGAACATAAACAATAATCCAATGGTTCCACTCACAAGCATCAACTACAATAGTAATCAACACCGAAAAAGTTTCCCCTAAGAACTATGCAAGTATTCAACACAATTGTTACAGCGGGATGGAGTGGGGATGATGGTGCTGGTGGAGATGATGGTGTGGATGATGATGATGATGATCCCGATGAAGTCTAGCTTGATGATGGTGTTGATGGCGACGATCTCCCCTCTCCGGGAAGGAATTTCCTAGGCAGAAATCTGTCTGCCTGAGAGCTCTTTCTCTCTCGGTGTTTTCCGCCCGTAGAGGCGGCGGAATCTTTCTGTGGCCGCCCTCCGTGTATTAGGGTTTCGAGGAGAAGATATAGGCAAGAGGGCGGAGCCAGAGGTGGGCCAGGTGGGCCACACCCCTGTAGGCGTGACCTAGGGGTGGCCCGCGCCTAGGGGGTGTGGGCCCCCTATGGCCCATCTCCGCCTCCCCTTCTGGCATTCTCCGTCTTCTGGGAAAATAGGATTTTCCGTAGTTTTTTTGGTATTTTTCTAATCTTTGCAAAATTGCATCAAAACACCGCTTTTTCCATCAGAATCCTGACTTCGGCAGTTCATCCTCCAAGAATCATCCAACATGCAAAAACAGATGAAAAGACATAAGTAACACCTCTTAATAAGAAATATATCAATGAATACAGTTAAATTATGATATAGAATTGATGCAGCCCGACCTACGGTCGTTACTACATCAAGGTCTCCAACTTACGCCAAGTTGTCATGGACTCCAAAGGTGAATCCGTTCCTCTATGCGAGCCCCCTTCCTGCCCTATTGAATGGTATGCTACTTCATACTCCGTCACATATGCATGATAGGTTCACACCGACCAGTACGGAGGCAAGGGAGGAAGCCCGGAACATCAAGCCCGACAAGACGGAGGCTTGGAAGAGGAGACGGAAGAAGACAGGTCGATAGCTGCCAGGTCCAAGCGGTACTACCGGTTGTGGGAACCGGTACTACCGGTCAGCGGTACTACCGCCCCCTTCTATCGCTCGCTACTGACGGATCCAACGGATGCTCCAAGACCGCAAGTGGTACTACCGGTGCTAGAGCGGTACTACCGGTGATGACCGGTACTACCGGTCCCAAGTCCGGTACTACCGGTAATATATGTGCCTGCGCGCACCTGTTGGGCCACAGCCCATGTATCCCCCCTTTACTTACCTATTCGCCTAGTTTATCCCCAAACTACCCTTGTTTAGTGGCTGGCCTATAAATAGAGCCCCCACCCCTCATGTATCCCTTAGGCATAGATGATAGACTAAAGACAACCCCCATTGTGGAATCTCTAGTTTTGCCTCATCCCCTTTACCAAGGGGACCGACTATCGTCACCAACCTCGATTGGACTTTGCATCACGCATCCATCGTTGAACAAGGCCTTGGGTTCTCGGTTTCTCGCCCCCAAGTCGTTAAGACCCTCCTCAAGGTGTTCTTCCCTCTCCGATGTGGATTTGAGGGAGCACGTTGACCGATCTTTCCTTGCGAGGATTCTATTGGACCGGTGGCCGTCGTTCGGGAGCAATCGGTCTTGTATCGTGTGAGTTTTGCGTGTGTTCATCATGTTCTTCACGAGGTGTGTGTTCGCTTCCGCTACCTTCTCCCTTTCCCCTCGCTTTCCCATCGATTTGACCACGAGATCCGTGAAGATCGGGCCACCCAAGAGGTTAACCCCTCCATCATCTGGTATCAGCAGCTTTTGGTTGCCACGGATTTCTCATCGATTTGGTCTTTTCCCCATAAATTCGAAAATTCCACCAAAAACAGCCCCAATTCGTGTTTTGGATCGATCTGTGATTTGAGTGCGTTTTGGTAGGTTTTGATCCGTGGATTACTTGCTAAACTTGTTGATCTACCTTCCTTTGCGTTCCCATGGCCTAATTCCTTGATTTCCCCCTTCGATTTGGTGTTTTTCTTGAAGATTTTCCGCCCAAATCACCCCAAAATTGCGAAAACGAGTCAAAACTGGGAGTTTCAGGTCCAAGCGGTACTACCGGGTCCAAATTCCGGTACTACCGCACTTAAACGGTACTACCGGGCCCAAAAGACCGGTACTACCGCCCCATACAGATAAAAACAGCAAGTTCCAGATTTCAGCCTCTCACCGTTTTGAGCATAACTTTTGCATACGAACTCGGATTTTGGTGTTCTTTAGCTCGTTTCGAAGAGGAGAAGGAGCTCTCCATCATCATCCACGTGGTTCATGCTATCTACTCCATCCAAATTCCGTGAGCAAGGCGGAATCCAACAATAAAGGGTGAAGATCGTCGACGAAAGGTATAAACATTCCGCGACTTCTCCCCACTTGCATTCCTTTGTGAACCCCACTATCTTTGCAAGCAACAAACACCTATTGAGACTAGTTCCTCTTATGATTGCTTGGGCTATGCACATTTGATACCTTGTAGATTCCGAGCAAACATTGTGAGCGCTATCTCATATAGTTATCTTGTATAGTTGTTGGCACAAGGAAGAGGCAAGTGAAAAAGAAATAAAAAGAAAAAGAGTGATACAAAAATAAAAAAAAATAGAAAAAGGAAAAGAGAAAAAGAAAGAAATATACATGTGTCTCATAGAATAGGAAGCGCAAGCTCGATGAACATCATATAGGTGGTACTTATTGTGCATATCTTGTAGCCCACCAATTTTGTGCAATCGAACTAGCGTCTCTCCTTGTACTTGTGTGACACAAGCTTATAGTCTTCGCTAGGTAATCATTTGGTTCTTAGCTCACTTTATCCGTCGCACAAGTCCCATTTATCCCACCGTGTGTGTTTCCTTGTACATATTTCCTATCTTGTGGATTAACTTGTTTGCTTTGTGATCATTGTGGTTCTTTACTTGCCATTACAACATCTTGATTTCGGATTTGTTCTTGACATGCCACATTACATACCTATCCACCATAGGCCTTGTGTGTGTTTGTTTTTTGGTTCGTAGTTGGTTTTGGTGTTCCGCGTGAACTTCACTTTTCTTGGTTTATTGCTCTCAAGTGTGGCCACTTGTACGATACAATCTTCCAAGGTAAAGTAAGGTTTGACGTTGTATCCCTAACTCCCACTACCACTTCCATATACACCACTTGGTCTTGTGCATCATGTCTAGGGACTCCGGAACCGAGGATGATATCTATGAAGAATCCATGATGAGCCACCATGACTACGACTCCACAAGTATAGAGGACATGACGGAGCACAACACCGACAATGGCTCCACATGCTTTGAGGACCCGGAGCACTACACCTACGACGACTCCACATGCATGGAAGACATGGATCTATACATCGACAATGGCTCCTCATGCATGGAGCCTATGGAGCACTACACCGACAATGGCTCCACATGCTTGGGTGATAGGGAGTACTGCACCAACAACTACTCCCCAAGCATGGACGACTTCGAGTGCGACATCGATGACGCCTCGCCAAGCATGGAGGACATGGAGAACTTCATCGACTTTGATGGCTCCTCCATGAGCCATGAAGAATTCCTCCACCGTGTGGAGATGGAAGCCTACTACGCCAAGCAAGAGGAGGCGCATCATCAAGATTCCATGACCTTCAAGGCCAAGTGTGCCACACCAAAGGGCACCACCTACTTCGATGATTCACCTCCAAGGCGACATGTGCCACCACCTAGATGGCGTCAAGCGCCACCATCTCCAAGGCACCAAGCTCCATCACCTCCAAGGCGTCAAGCTCTACCATCTCCAAGGCGCCAAGCTTCATCACCGCCAAGGCGCCAAGCTCCAACTCCTATCGAAACAAGAGTGGCGTCCAAACATCATATGCATCAAGAGGCGCCAAGAAACAAGACTCTTCATCAACAAACATCCTCTCATGAGCATCACCACCATAAAGAGGATACAAGACATCGTCAAAGGCATCTTCCCATAACGACGAAGAATTCAAGATGAGCACCAACCATAATGCTCAAGCAAGCTCAAGAAGGCACCACAAGCACAAGAAGAGTGCCAAGGCAAATGATCATCGTCGCGAGTGTCATGTGGACGACCAAGTGCGCCACCTACATCAACCATCGGCAAGGCACGCCAATGACCTCCGTCGACACCATCATAGGGCACCTTCAACTACTCGTGCCACCACCATAATGGCACCAAGAGCAAGCCTTCCTCCACGCCATCAAGCTTCAAAGCCGACGCTTGACTTCTATGACCTCGCGAACGAGGAAAATGTAGACGCCTACTTTGCCAAGTTGGATAGCATGAGCCTACCTCCACCACTACTACGAGATGGCCACAAGACGGTCGAGCATGGGATTTTCCCTTCGACCATGGAGGAGAGAAATGATGCCCATCTTATGGCATCCAACCTTGGAGGCGACAAGGTCAAGAATGGTGAGCATGGGATTTTCCCTTCACCAAAGGAGGCGCATGGAGTTGAGGAACCCGAGCCTACCCCCATATGCTTGAGTGATGATGTGGTACCAATCCCATGTGAGTATGAGAGCCACTTAGCCCACTTGAGTGAGAACAAGAGTGAGATGAGTGACTCCACCTTATGTGAGATTGAGTGCTTCCACTTGGAGGGCATGAGCGATACTCCTAGTGAGTTGAGAGTGGTAGTTGATAGGTCAAGTGAGACCATTTCGATTTCTAACAACTTACCCTCTACCTCTAGTGTGTTCTCTTGTGTTGTGCAAGGTTCCATGGATGAAGACGCGCCAAACCATGAAGCAATGATGCCTCAATTGGAGAATATGTACATGGTGCACGAAGATGATGCTACGCCATGGCTACATCAAGAAGACGAAGTCGTCCACAAGGAGTCCACTACTTCCACAACACCCACTTCATATGAGAGGTATGAACAAGGTAACAATAAGGGTGTTGATGATGCCATGATCCCACTAGTGGACATGATGAATTGTGAGGATATGCATGTTATGGATGATACTTGTGACATTATATATGCTTCACTCATATTCCCATGTGATACTTTTCCTTTGCATAATATTGATCATGTGGAATTGTTTGATTGCGATATCATTGCCATAAACATGCCATGTTATGCATCTTGTGTGTATCCTCCAATTGCTTCGGACTTGCCTTGTCATGCTAGTCATTAAATTTCTCCCGTTGCTTGCGATAAGATGAATGCTTGCTATTTCACTTGTTTTGCTTGCAACAATATTGATCATATGCGTTATAATGAGATGGGCCCCATAGCTTTCTCAATTTTTTGGAGATTTTGATGATTGTCATGATAAGCATGTTCCCCACTTGCATACTCACCATGCATCTATTTCATACTTGAATGACATTAATGGTGATGTGCACAAGAAGAGATACGTCATGATGGATGATGTGTATCTCTACTATGCACACACGTTCTTCCTTTTGTGTATGATGTGTGTAGGTACCCGCACAAGAATGTCAACCTCGGTTGAGCACGAGTTGACAAAAAGAGCTCTAGAGAGCATCCCACAAGTGAGTTCAAGATCGAACCCAGCTCTGATACCTTTCGCATGCTTTGCATCTTTCATGTTGGCAAATTGCTCTTTCCTATGGTTTGATTGCAAGCATGTTAATGGTATTATCTTCCCTTGTGACATTCATGTTTCTTCGCTTTTAGATAATGATGCTTTGTGTGTTGCAACCAAAATGTTGAACAATTTGCCTTCTCGATGTTTTGTGTGCAACCACAATTCCTTTAAGAACATGTATTGTCATGAGAGCTTCCAAGAATCTCGTCTTGTTGTTGCAACAAACATAAGGACCACTTGCTCTTTCATTTGGTTTGTTTGCAAATATATTGTTTTTGCTTCCGCTTGGGATACTCATATTCCCATGATATTTGCTATCGATGATTTGTGTGTGACATCCAACATGTCGAACAATTTCTCTTTCCAATGGTTGGTTGGCACACATAATGATGTTGCTTTGGACATTCTTCCTTGCGTGTTTTTGCCGAATTCTCCTATTCTCGCATCAAGGACGTTGATCAAAATTCTAGTCAATTGCCTTGAGTGCCACACTAAAACATTGTTTGGAGTTTTTGAGTTCCCACATTTGGATGATGTTCAAACGATTTCCATGCACTTTGACCTTGCATATGCATTCCATTTGCTATACATGCATTGTACTAATAGTGTTGTGAACAAGAATGGACATGCCACATTTGACATGCTCCTCTATCACGCACGAAAATATTTTGCTTGGTCTTTGTTGTGTGAAGGTACAAGTGCATACACGTCAACCTCTACCAACCACGTGTTGACAAGAAGATCCGAAGAGAGTTACCTCTGGCTACCCTTCATCGAGCTATCTCTAAAATCTAAGGTGACTTCCTTCTACTTGAGGACTCATGCAATAATCTTCATGAATTGGCTACGCTTTGAGTGTTGCTTTGCTTTTGTTGTGAGCTTTGTAGGCTTCAAGGAAGGTGAAGGAACATTGAAGTGTTGTCAAGTCAATCTTCCCGAGGACGACTATATGGTGAACCCCAGGATCAAGAAGGTCTCTCGACCGCGTCTACTTTGTGATGAACATGTAGAGTCGAGGACGACTCTTTTTGAAGGGGGGGAGATGATGCAGCCCGACCTACGGTTGTTACTACATCAAGGTCTCCAACTTACGCCAAGTCGTCATGGACTCCAAAGGTGAATCCGTTCCTCTATGCGAGCCCCCTTCCTGCCCTATTGAATGGTATGCTACTTCATACTCCGTCACATATGCATGATAGGTTCACACCGACCAGTACGGAGGCAAGGGAGGAAGCCCGGAACATCAAGCCCGACAAGACGGAGGCTTGGAAGAGGAGACGGAAGAAGACAGGTCGATAGCTGCCAGGTCCAAGCGGTACTACCGGTTGTGGGAACCGGTACTACCGGTCAGCGGTACTACCGCCCCCTTCTACCGCTCGCTACTGACGGATCCAACGGATGCTCCAAGACCGCAAGCGGTACTACCGGTGCTAGAGCGGTACTACCGGTGATGACCGGTACTACCGGTCCCAAGTCCGGTACTACCGGTAATATATGTGCCTGCACGCACCTGTTGGGCCACAGCCCATGTATCCCCCCTTTACTTACATATTCGCCTAGTTTATCCCCAAACTACCCTTGTTTAGTGGCTGGCCTATAAATAGAGCCCCCACCCCTCATATATCTCTTAGGCATAGATGATAGACTAAAGACAACCCCCATTGTGGAATCTCTAGTTTCGCCTCATCCCCTTTACCAAGGGGACCGACTATCGTCACCAACCTCGATTGGACTTTGCATCACGCATCCATCGTTGAACAAGGCCTTGGATTCTCGGTTTCTCGCCCCCAAGTCGTCAAGACCCTCCTCAAGGTGTTCTTCCCTCTCCGATGTGGATTTGAGGGAGCACGTTGACCGATCTTTCCTTGAGAGGATTCTATCGGACCGGTGGCCGCCGTTCGGGAGCAATCGGCCTTGTATCGTGTGAGTTTTGCGTGTGTTCATCGTGTTCTTCGCGAGGTGTGTGTTCGCTTCCGCTACCTTCTCCCTTTCCCCTCGCTTTCCCATCGATTTGACCACGAGATCCGTGAAGATCGGGCCACCCAAGAGGTTAACCCCTCCATCAAGAATGGTGATGCAAATTGGACGTATAAGTGGGCCCTGCGGTCCACATGGTTTCAGGGGCTTCCGGCATGACTAGGAGCCCATCCCTCGGCTAGGGAGTGATTGAGGTGCTGGATGCGGGCCAGTCCGGCCTAGATCTGGTGATCGTCGTGGATTCGGTTCCATGTTGGTTGAGTCCTATCTGGTTGGCCCGACCTTCCACACTAGTTCGTGTAGTCCTATGGTGGTGGGGTGCCATGTCGCGTGCGCGAGATCTTGGACGTCGGGGCGGCGTCTCAACGGGATGGCGTTGCGGTGGTGATGGCTCATCTCTTTGGACCATGAGGGTGGCAAGGAGTGGGCATTGGGAGCTATTGGAGGTGGCAGCGCTCTGATCACGTTTGGAAGCTTGGCTCGAGGATTGGTGGTGTCTGAGATACCGAATGTGGCGAGAGTTTTTCCAGGCGAAAGCCTAGGCTTCGACACCGACAACAGCGGCACCTATGGGTGTCGTGACCCTCTTGGGGTGTTGTTGTGGCTACTCTCACCCCATTAGAGGTCCAGGTGAAAACCCTAGACCCTTGAGATCTCGCTGGCGGTGGCGCTTGTGGCTTTTTGGAGGCGTTGTTGTGGAGCTTCGGTCTTCTTAGTCTCGTCGTCTTCGGTGGCAAGCTAGATGCTTCTTAGGCTTCGTAGTAGTTTATCTTTAATCTTTTTATAAAGGAATTTCTCGTCAGTTTGTATCGGTTTGGTCGTGTGGCTTATTTATAAAGCCGGACGAAAGCATATTTGCACATATTTAACTCCTTGTTCCTTAAACCACTAATATCGAACTGAAGCACACGCTGTGCAGCTTGGATCAGTGCAGGTTGGGCATGGACCAGGAAGGCCACTGCCAGAATCTACCGCACCGGCAGTTCAGCAGGTTCCCATGCGAGAGATTCTGGGTGGTATGGTCGCCGAGGTCGACCATGGAGACGGCGTACCGGCCCCAGACGTCCCACCCGTAGTCGTCGTTCACCTCCTCGTACGAGCTGGCCACATAAACACAGTTCCTCCGCACCCCGTTGACCCCGTTGGCCTCGACGAAGAAGCCCCGGAGGTGGTCCACGAACACTGCGCGGTCGCCCATGTCACCGGCGACCTCCGACCACCTGGCTGTCAGGCTCCGGCTGTCTGCACGGAAGACCTTGAAGAGGCTCTCGGAGCCGTAGAACCCACCTTGGTACACGAGATGTGTCCTGACGATGAGAAGAAGCTCCGCGGACGACGCGACGAGGGTGGACTCGGGTACGCACCACGGGTCGGGCATCACCATGCGCGGCGGCCTGATCCTCGCGACCACGGCGAAGGTCGCGCCGTCCACGGCCGCCACCTTGTTGGCGCGCTTATCCAGGAGGTAGAACTTGTCGTCGCAGTAGGTGATGCCGGTGACACGATCCGCGGAACGGGAGCATCCGGCGACTGGGCTCCACGACCAGTCGTTGTTGCCCGGCGGAAGACGGAAGAAGAACGTGCCCTTTCCCGGAGAGACCACGACGGCGTCCGGCGACCGTTCCCACACCGTGTCGCGGAGGATCCTCTGGTCATCGTCGCGGAACGACGGAGGCAGCGGGGGCAGGCTTTCCGACGCGCCGGTGAAGGGGTGCAGCAGCGTGGCCGCGAGGTCGTCGCCCACGCCGAGCGTCCAGCCGCGCGGCGAGGCGAAGAGGAATGAGCGGCCGCGCGCGGCGGGAACGGGGACCTCAGCAATGCTGTCGTCAGCCAGGGACCAGAAACGGCGGTTGACGCGGGAGTAGCCTTCGGTTGGCAGGAGAAGGAGTGGGACGCGACGACGGGCGGCGTGGACCGCGGAGGCCGAGCGCCACGACGGGCACACCGAGCGGAAGCGCGCGAGGTCCGCGTGCTCGGTGATCCTGTCGGCGATCCCCGCTACGAGATCGGCTGGCAAATCCAACCATCCCATAGTCTATCCCGTCATCCCGTGGTAACTGGCACAGCGCCGAGGAATCTTCTCGGATTGGTCGTGGCGATGGAAGAAGGCTGCGGGAACGGAGCTAAGCACGTGGTCGTCTGCTTGACTTTTCCTGCTCGCATTTGAGTCGTTGGAGAAATATACCTTTTTATTCTGGAGTGTGTGGAATTTGCTCTGCGCTTCCTAGAAAAATGCCGTGCCACGGAGTTCACTATCATACTGACAATTCTAGTTTTTCCATTTAATTCATGTGGCCTGACAACAAGTGTCATTTTGGGCTTCAATTTTTTACACTTTCTAAAAAATGCAATTGCACTTACATAATTTTAATTCAGTTGTGGATTTTTTAATAAATACTGGTACTATTTTCTAATTTATTCAACGGGGTCCCTTATTTGAATTGCTGTAAAATCATTTCATTGCTTAGCAAGTTCGGGTTTTTAATTTTGATAATGAGACAAAGAATGTTCATGAGAGTGTGGTCAGTCGTAACTCCCAAATGGGTAGGCCCGGTCCTGGTAATTAAATGTTCCCAAGAAGTCAGTTTTAACCATGTGCAAAGTTGAAATACTATCTATATAAGAATTATGCGTTTTTTAATCAAAAAAACAATATTCTTTTTGACTGGACATATTTTATTCTCTTACACACAGTTTTTTTAAAGGACAGCCCTATGCGTCCTCCGGGGGATATGTGTTTTTTATTCCCCGGGTCCTCAGCCAACCACGCGTCCACCTTTTGGATTCAAAATCCCACTTTGCTACATTTGCCCCGCTTTTGCTATATTTGCCCCGTTTTTGCTACATTGTAGCAAAAAACGGTTCAGTCCAGAAAATAAAAAAACGGACTGGACCTCGCCGGAGATCTCGCCGGAGACCGTGTAGCAAAAAAGTTGAGCTAATGTAGCAAACCCGACCTCACCGGAGACTCACCGGAGGCTTTCGCCGGTAGACCTCACCGGAGACCGTGTAGCAAAAACGTTACACTATTGTAGCAAAAACGCAAAACTGTGGTAGCAAAAAAGTTATGCTAATGTAGCAGATCTGATCTCGCCGGAGATCGTGTAGCAAAAACTCAATGCTATGAGTTTGTAGCAAAATTAGCCCTCGCTTCGCCCAAGGTAGCAATATCATGCGCTCATAGTAGCAACATCGCAGACCCAAGGTAGCAGAGATGTATGCCGTCGGTAGCAACGGTTATACCCAGGGTAGCAAAAGCCACCGGCCATGGGTAGCAACCCATGCCAACTAGAGTAGCAACACCGTCCAACATTGGTAGCAACCCATGCCAACTAGAATAGCAAACACTGGAGATTGTAGTAGCAACCCGAATGCCTTAGGTAGCACCTCATCGCTGAAGGCCATGGCTGCATTACTACCGTAGCAAAAAGCTAGCAGAGAAGGGCAACATCACATGCCTCGCCCCGCCATGGCCTCATTCTCCCACCTTCTCTGACCTCGGTCCCTCTCGGCAGCAGCAACACCGCCTAATGGGCGAAGGAGATGACGGGTGGCAGGGCGAGCTCGAGGCGAGAAGGGGCGGACGGCGTGGCAGGGCGAGCTCGAGGCGGGGAGTGGCAGACGACGGCGGTGGCGGGCGAGATCTGCAGCTGGTGGGGGGTGCGACGGCGTTGGCGGGAGGCACGGCGGCGCGGCCTGCAGGGGGTGGGCGAGACGGAGGCGCTGGCGAAGAGACTTGTACGAGACGGCGGCGCAAGCAGCGGCGGGCGGCGCAGGCTACAGCGACTCGCGTGCGGCTCCGTACGTTCATTGAGGAAGATAACTTTCAGTGGACCCAGATAATTTAGAAAGAGAAGCGACCGCGCGCACCGCGAGTGACCCGGGGGATCGATCCCCCGGGGGAATCGTATCGTTTTCCTTTTTTTAAAAGTTTAGTCAAACTTTTTATAACTAAATTTTTTTTAAAAAATAAGCCGTAAGCCTTAGGACCCGAGGGAGTATATTTTAGGACTACCTAGGTAATTTTATTGTACTTACTCTTATCGTATCATGGTTGTAAAGAACCAAATGCAAACGACCAAAGCCAGCCTGGTTGTTAGCTCCGTTCCCTCATCTTCTTATTACGACCCCTTAGCCAATCCACAACGCTGCCGGCGGGGCCATCGCGGGCTGCACACCACGAGCTGGTGCGAGCTGCCGGCCGATCTAGTATCGGGGATCGCCGAGCATGCAGACCTTGTGCGATAGCGCTCGGTGTGCTCATTGTGGCGCTTGGCCTCCGTGGCCCACGCTGCCCGCCGCCGCGTCCCATTGCTTCTTGTGCCTTCCGAAACCTACAGCGCCAATCTCAGTCTTTGGTCCCTCGCCTCGCGACGACAGAATCGTGGAGATCCCCGTCCCTGCCGCACATGGCTTCTACTTCCTCTTCGCCTCGCCGAGCGGCTGGACGCTCGGCGTGGCCCCCCATGACCTCTCGGCCAGGCTGTTGCACCCCATCATCGGCACGTCTGAGAGCCTGCCCGCGCTGCCGCCATCATTCCGCGACAATGATGGTTAGGAGATCCTCCGTGACATGGTGTGGGATCGATCGCCGGACGCCATTGTGGTCTCGCCACGAAAGGGCGCGTCCTTATGTTGGCTACGCCCATGCGGCGACAGATCGTGGAGCCCGGTCACCGGGTGCTCATCAGAGGGTGATGTCCGTGTCAACAACATCACCTACTATGACAGCCACTAGTAGAAAAAACCTTATAGCCGAATTTCTTACCACCGACGAAGCCAGACCCTCCTCTTGGTGAATACATACCAGGTTCGTCAGGGCTAGCCCATAAAACGTCGACGAAGTGGGCTTGCGCGCACCGGGGTTGTGGTGGGCCGCGTGCCTCCGGATGAGCCGCCCATTAGCGCGCACGAAATAGTGCCCTGTTCGCCAGGGCTAGCGCCCATTACCACCGGCGAATCTGGGTCGGGCTTGCTGGCGATAAGGCCAACCGGATGTGCCACCCAGGCCCACATTTTAACGTCGGCGCCTAGCGCTCGTGTTTGCCGGGATATGGAAATTACCACCGGCGGCCACGGTTCCTGTTCGCGGGGTATGTTCCTTCCCTGCGAATTACAAATCCATTCACCTAAAAAAAATCTTACAGATCCATTACAAGGCTCTTTGGAATTTTTTTTGAAAGAATCTCCACTTGTAAGCAAACAAAACATGTGGATCTCTGCAGAAGTAGTAGAACAAATTAAACTCGATCTTGTTACTGCACTACAGGAATGGCCAGATGCGCCGACGGCCGTCGGCTACGCCGACGGCCAAACGTCGGGGCCGTCGGCGTAGCACCGCACCAGGCCAGCCCAACTGGCCAGCCCTCGGCGTAGCCAAGCCGTCGGCGTAGCATACACTACACCGACGGTCACCCTCGGCGTAGTGGCGGCCCTCGGCGTAGCTAGCGGACGCGTGGCACATGCCGGCAGCACGAACGACGCGCTAACGGTGCCGTCGGTTAGGCCGACGGCGACCCTCGGCATAGCATACGCCGACGGCCACCCTCGGCGTACCAGAAACGTACGCCGACGGTCACCCTCGGCGTAGCCTTCTCTATTTTTCATATATTTTGTATTTGCATCAATTATTTATATATTTTTTTATTAATTGGATAATTTCGTACCCTCTGAATAGCAGTCTACACGTCCACATGAAATGTCGTTGCGAATCTTCTCACAACCCGAGAAATTTCTATATGTTTGTAAGTGTTATTATCGCATGTGGTTCTCAATAGCACTCACCACGACCACATGAAGTGCTTGCATGTGTCCCCCCTCGCATGCATGCGCTCTAACCTAGAGGCGAAGGTTTCGGGCCCGTATAAGGGTGAAATCTCCCCGTCGAGGTGAAACCGGGTAGGATAGTGCCCCAACTTGTGAACCAACATGGTTTGACATCACCCTATGACCTAAACAAACACAAAACAAGAGAGAGCTACGCCGGGCTACCCCTGTCAGAGGAACGTCTAGGGGGGTAGACGATCCGAGTATGCACAGAGATCAGGGTTTCGACGGAGGAAGACCACGAGAACATCGGAATGAGATGAAAACTTGCATGTGCCACTAGCATATGTGTGTGTGGGTGTGGTTAGAGGTTGGTATATATAGGTGCTTGCATGTGTCCCCCCTCGCATGCATGCGCTCTAACCTAGAGGCGAAGGTTCCGGACCCGTATGAGGGTGGAATCTCCCCGTCGAGGTGAAACCGGGTAGGATAGTGACCCAACTTGTGAGCCAACATGGTTTGACATCACCCTATGACCTAAACAAACACAAAACAAGAGAGAGCTACGCCGGGCTACCCCTGTCAGAGGAACGTCTAGGGGGGTAGACGATCCGAGTGTGCATAGAGATCAGGATTTCGACGGAGGAAGACCACGAGAACATCGGAATGAGATGAAAACTTGCATGTGCCCCTAGCATATGTGTGTGTGGGTGTGGTTAGAGGTTGGTATATATAGGTGCTTGCATGTGTCCCCCCTCGCATGCATGCGCTCTAACCTAGAGGCGAAGGTTCCGGACCCGTATGAGGGTGGAATCTCCCCGTCGAGGTGAAACCGGGTAGGATAGTGACCCAACTTGTGAGCCAACATGGTTTGACATCACCCTATGACCTAAACAAACACAAAACAAGAGAGAGCTACGCTGGGCTACCCCTGTCAGAGGAACGTCTAGGGGGGTAGACGATCCGAGTGTGCACAGAGATCAGGGTTTCGACGGAGGAAGACCACGAGAACATCGGAATGAGATGAAAACTTGCATGTGCCCCTAGCATATGTGTGTGTGAGTGTGGTTATAGGTTGGTATATATAGGTGCTTGCATGTGTCCCCCCTCGCATGCATGCGCTCTAACCTAGAGGCGAAGGTTCCGGACCCGTATGAGGGTGGAATCTCCCCGTCGAGGTGAAACCGGGTAGGGTAGTGACCCAACTTGTGAGCCAACATGGTTTGACATCACCCTATGACCTAAACAAACACAAAACAAGAGAGAGCTACGCCGGTCTACCCCTGTTAGAGGAACGTCTAGGGGGGTAGACGATCCGAGTGTGCACAGAGATCAGGGTTTCGACGGAGGAAGACCACGAGAACATCGGAATGAGATGAAAACTTGCATGTGCCCCTAGCATATGTGTGTGTGGGTGTGGTTAGAGGTTGGTATATATAGGTGCTTGCATGTGTCCCCCCTCGCATGCATGCGCTCTAACCTAGAGGCGAAGGTTCCGGACCCGTATGAGGGTGGAATCTCCCCGTCGAGGTGAAACCGGGTAGGATAGTGACCCAACTTGTGAGCCAACATGGTTTGACATCACCCTATGACCTAAACAAACACAAAACAAGAGAGAGCTACGTCGGGCTACCCCTGTCAGAGGAACGTCTAGGGGGGTAGACGATCCGAGTGTGCACAGAGATCAGGGTTTCGACGGAGGAAGACCACGAGAACATCGGAATGAGATGAAAACTTGCATGTGCCCCTAGCATATGTGTGTGTGGGTGTGGTTAGAGGTTGGTATATATAGGTGCTTGCATGTGTCCCCCCTCGCATGCATGCGCTCTAACCTAGAGGCGAAGGTTCCGGACCCGTATGAGGGTGGAATCTCCCCGTCGAGGTGAAACCGGGTAGGATAGTGACCCAACTTGTGAGCCAACATGGTTTGACATCACCCTATGACCTAAACAAACACAAAACAAGAGAGAGCTACGCCGGGCTAACCCTGTCAGAGGAACGTCTAGGGGGTAGACGATCCGAGTGTGCACAAAGATCAGGGTTTCGACGGAGGAAGACCACGAGAACATCGGAATGAGATGAAAACTTGCATGTGCCCCTAGCATATGTGTCTGTGGGTGTGGTTAGAGGTTGGTATATATAGGTGCTTGCATGTGTCCCCCCTCGCATGCATGCGCTCTAACCTAGAGGCGAAGGTTCCGGACCCGTATGAGGGTGGAATCTCCCCGTCGAGGTGAAACCGGGTAGGATAGTGACCCAACTTGTGAGCCAACATGGTTTGACATCACCCTATGACCTAAATAAACACAAAACAAGAGAGAGCTACGCCGGGCTACCCCTGTCAGAGGAACGTCTAGGGGGCTAGACGATCCGAGTGTGCACAGAGATCAGGGTTTCGACGGAGGAAGACCACGAGAACATCGGAATGAGATGAAAACTTGCATGTGCCCCTAGCATATGTGTGTGTGGGTGTGGTTAGAGGTTGGTATATATAGGTGCTTGCATGTGTCCCCCCTCGCATGCATGCACTCTAACCTAGAGGCGAAGGTTCCGGACCCGTATGAGGGTGGAATCTCCCCGTCGAGGTGAAACCGGGTAGGATAGTGACCCAACTTGTGAGCCAACATGGTTTGACATCACCCTATGACCTAAACAAACACAAAACAAGAGAGAGCTACGCCGGGCTACCCCTGTCAGCAGAACGTCTAGGGGGGTAGACGATCCGAGTGTCCACAGAGATCAGGGTTTCGACGGAGGAAGACCACGAGAACATCGGAATGAGATGAAAACTTGCATGTGCCCCTAGAATATGTGTGTGTGGGTGTGGTTAGAGGTTGGTATATATAGGTGCTTGCATGTGTCCCCCCTCGCATGCATGCGCTCTAACCTAGAGGCGAAGGTTCCGGACCCGTATGAGGGTGGAATCTCCCCGTCGAGGTGAAACCGGGTAGGATAGTGACCCAACTTGTGAGCCAACATGGTTTGACATCACCCTATGACCTAAACAAACACAAAACAAGAGAGACCTACGCCGGGCTACCCATGTCAGAGGAACGTCTAGGGGGGTAGACGATCCGAGTGTGCACAGAGATCAGGGTTTCGACAGAGGAAGACCACGAGAACATCGGAATGAGATGAAAACTTGCATGTGCCCCTAGCATATGTGTGTGTGGGTGTGGTTAGAGGTTGGTATATATAGGTGCTTGCATGTGTCCCCCCTCGCATGCATGCGCTCTAACCTAGAGGCGAAGGTTCCGGACCCGTATGAGGGTGGAATCTCCCCGTCGAGGTGAAACCGGGTAGGATAGTGACCCAACTTGTGAGCCAACATGGTTTGACATCACCCTATGACCTAAACAAACACAAAACAAGAGAGAGCTACGCTGGGCTACCCCTGTCAGAGGAACGTCTAGGGGGGTAGACGATCCGAGTGTGCACAGAGATCAGGGTTTCGACGGAGGAAGACCACGAGAACATCGGAATGAGATGAAAACTTGCATGTGCCCCTAGCATATGTGTGTGTGGGTGTGGTTAGAGGTTGGTATATATAGGTGCTTGCATGTGTCCCCCCTCGCATGCAAGCGCTCTAACCTAGAGGCGAAGGTTCCGGACCCGTATGAGGGTGGAATCTCCCCGTCGAGGTGAAACCGGGTAGGATAGTGACCCAACTTGTGAGCCAACATGGTTTGACATCACCCTATGACCTAAACAAACACAAAACAAGATAGAGCTACGCCGGGCTACCCCTGTCAGAGGAACGTCTAGGGGGGTAGACGATCCGAGTGTGCACAGAGATCAGGGCCGGTTTCGACGGAGGAAGACCACGAGAACATTGGAATGAGATGAAAACTTGCATGTGCCCCTAGAATATGTGTGTGGGTGTGCTGAGAGGTTGGTATAGGTGCTTGCATGTGTCCCCCCTCGCATGCATGCGCTCTAACCTAGAGGCGAAGGTTCCGGACCCGTATGAGGGTGGAATCTCCCCGTCGAGGTGAAACCGGGTAGGATAGTGACCCAACTTGTGAGCCAACATGGTTTGACATCACCCTCTGACCTAAACAAACACAAAACAAGAGAGAGCTACGCCGGGCTACCCCTGTCAGAGGAACGTCTAGGGGGGTAGACGATCCGAGTGTGCACAGAGATCAGGGCTTCGACGGAGGAAGACCACGAGAACATTGGAATGAGATGAAAACTTGCATGTGCCCCTAGCATATGTGTGTGGGTGTGGTGAGAGGTTGGTATAGGTGCTTGCATGTGTCCCCCCTCGCATGCATGCGCTCTAACCTAGAGACGAAGGTTCCGGACCCGTATGAGGGTGGAATCTCCCCGTCGAGGTGAAACCGGGTAGGATAGTGACCCAACTTGTGAGCCAACATGGTTTGACATCACCCTATGACCTAAACAAACACAAAACAAGAGAGAGCTACGCCGGGATACCCCTGTCAGAGGAACGTCTAGGGGGGTAGATGATCCGAGTGTGCATAGAGATCAGGGTTTCGACGGAGGAAGACCACGAGAACATTGGAATGAGATGAAAACTTGCATGTGCCCCTAGCATATGTGTGTGGGTGTGGTGAGAGGTTGGTATAGGTGCCATGTGTAAGTCCCAAGTGTGACCCCCTTTGTAGACATGCGTTAACACTTAGTAAAATCATGCATATTTGTAAACATCAATTGTTTCTTCTATAATAGTAGACACCAAATAATATATTATTGTTTCTTCTATTGTTTCTTCATTTGTTAAATTAATAAAGTTTTTGTATAATTTTTTATTAATAACAAAAATAAAAAAACTAGCTACGCCGAGGGCAGTCCTCGGCGTACGCCTGGCCCTCGGCGTAGCCCTATCCATTAAGGGCTGCCCGAGCGGCCCACCCGGGCCACTCCTCCCCAATCCCTATCCCCAACCTCCCGTGCGCCCGCCCCCGACCCCGCCGCCAGCCGCCGGTCCTCGAGCTCGTGTCCCCGCCGCCGCTGCCCCCTCAGCCTCCCCGAGCCGCCGCCTCCAGCCGCCGCCCCCCCTCAGCCTCCCCGAGCCGCCGCCCCCTTATCCTCCTCGGGCCGCCGCCGCTGCCTCCCCGAGCTGCCGCCAGCACCCGCTGCCTCCCCCGAGCCACCGCCGCCAGCACTCCCTCCCTCCCCCAAGCCACCGCCGCCAGCCAGCACCCCTCCCTCCCTCCCGCGAGCCACCCCCACTGCCCCACCCCTCCCCCACTACCCCGTCGCCTCCCCCACTGCCCCGCCGCCACCCCCACTGCCCCGTCGCCTCCCCCACTGCCCCGCCCCTCCCCCACTGCCCACCCCTCCACCGAGCACACCCTCCCCATTAGGTTAGTATTGGTAATTTAGTTAATTTTAGGTGTATTGTTAGATGTAGTTAGTTATATTTATTTAGTTGTATTGTTAGTATTGTTAGATGTAGTTAATTTTAGGTGTATTGTTAGATGTACTTAGTTATATTTATTTAGGTGTATTGTTAGATGTACTTAGTTATATTTATTTAGGTGTATTGTTAGTATTATGTTAATATTTAGATGTAACTATTTTATATTGTAGATGACACAATAATGAAAATAGTGTTAGTGTCGAGCATATGTGCATTGTATATTGTAGATTAGACAATAATGGCATTTGTGCCTTTCTTTGTAGATGACACAATAATGACATTTGTTGGATATTTAACCATCTTCTCATGTTTTTTGCAGTTATCGGAGGGTGAGCGGGGGGAGTGTTTCGACGGCGGGGTCCCGGATCATCTTCGACGATTTGATCACGCTTCAAGGGTGAGAATCTGTTCGCCTCTCTTGTACCTAGGTTTTATTTTTGTGTCTAGATCACCAAGTCTGTCGCGTCACCTAGGCGTCATCCCGACCGTAAGCGTTACGCGACTTAATATGCATTAGTGGTCTCGCATATTTTGGACCGTAACGCTTATGGCTTTTATCGGGCAGTCGGCGGATTCATAGTTGGGTTTGGTTCTCCCTGGATCTACCTCGATTCGAGACAGGATTTCGGTGGCGCCTCCTCGTTGTTCTCCGGATGCACATCCTCTTGGCTTTTTGTCGAGACGTGTATCGGGAGAGCAACGGGGAGGTGCTGCCGAAATTCTGCTTGGATCGGGGTAGAACCAGGGAGAACTTACCCAATCTACGGATCCGGCGGCTGGTTAGGACCCTCTTTTCCTATTGGACATGTAGGTTGATGAATGCGTAAAAATATGAAGCATTTAATCTCCTGTTTGATATAAAATGTTATATTTGTTGTTTGTCTCCCAACAAAGCAGAAGAGGATGGCTGATAATGGGTGGATGTACAGTGGCCGTATTAGTGCGACTAATAAAACAGACGATTGGGTACGGAACACTCATTTGTTAGTGAATGAGTTAGCGCGTGGTTCGAAGGCAATGGTTCGGGCACTTTGTCCCTGCGCTCATTGCACTAAGCGTCATCGTCAGGGAAAGGATGACATGTACAAACACCTTCTGCAATATGGGTACATGTCTAACTATGTCACGCAAGTCGACTTTGCTCGGTACGAACGTGACAGAGGTGAGGTGATGCGTCAGCGGCTCAATGGCAATGAGCACGATGGGATTAGAAACATGCTAGATGATCTTATCGATGCCGACCAGCCGAATTCGCCACCTCCACGGGAGGAATCATCAGAACCGGAGGAACCGCTAGAACCGGAGGAACCGGAGCCAACCGCGAAGGCCTTCCTTGATATGATGGCCGCGGCTAAGAGGCCTCTGTACGAGGGTGCAAAGATTTCTCAGCTCGATGCCATCTCTCAGTGTCTAGCCGACAAGTGCCAGTACTCCGCCACCCGTTCTCACTTTGAATCTAATCTGAGAACATGTGGTAACATGTTGCCCGAAGGGCATTGTCTGCCCAAAACCTTTCACGAAACAAAGAAACTCATGAAGGAGCTCAACATGGATTATGAAAAGATAGATTGTTGTCCAAAAGGCTGCCTTTTGTTTTGGAAACAGTTTGAGGGTGACAAGTACTGCTCCATTTGTAAGGCCTCTAGATATGAAGAGATAAAGGGGAAGGATGGTCAGGTGAGGCAGTCGAAGGTCGCTAAGAAGATACTTCGGTATCTCCCATTCATAAAAAGAATCCAGCGGCTTTACTTGAGCGAGGAGACTGCCAAACAGATGACGTGGCACAAGAAGGGGAAAAGATACGAGGACGGGCACGGACGGAAGAAGATGGGACATCCATCTGATGGTAAGGCATGGAAGAACTTCGATGAGAAATACCCCCGGTGGGCAGAAGAGGCTCGGAATGTTAGAATTGCGATAGCAACAGATGGCTTCAACCCATATGGTATGTCGACGGCCTCGTACAGCTGCTGGCCGGTGTATGTTATTCCGCTCAATCTCCCTCCCGGAGTATTAATGCAACGGAAGACCATGTTTTTGGCGCTGATAATTCCAGGACCTGAGTATCCGGGGAAGAACTTGAGTGTCTACATGCAGCCGATTGTGGATGATTTGAACCACTCTTGGATACACGGGACGTTGACATACGACCGAGCATCAAAGAGAAACTTTTTTATGAAAGTTTGGTTACAATATACTATGCATGACATGCCCGGGTACGCCCTAACGTGCGGATGGTGTACAGCTGGTAAGTGGCCATGCCCAGTGTGCAGGCACCGACTTGAGTTCCTTTGGCTAAAGTCGGGTCGCAAATATGTTGCGTTTGACACGAATCGACAGTACCTCAAAAGAAATCATTCGTTCAGAGAAGATAGAAAGAACTTCAAGAAGGGCAAAGTTGTGCATGAAGTAAAAGAGGTACCAAAGTTCGAGGGTGCAGTTGTTGATGCCGAGATACGTGCTCTCGTGCCCGCGGCGCCGGGAACTGGCCATCAATTTGCGGGATATGGTGTAACGCATAATTGGACTCACGTGGCAGCCTTAACGAATCTCGTGTATTACAAGGACCTCGAACTTCCCCATAACATCGATGTGATGCACACCGAAAAGAATGTCGGGGAGTCCCTTTTTCACACAGTCCTGAACATTCCTGGGAAGTCAAAGGATAATGTCAAGGCTAGAGTTGATGTTGAGAAGCTTTGTGATAGGAAGAGATTACACATGCAGCCTCCTACTGTCCGTCAAAAGAATTGGTTCAAGCCGCATGCCTACTACTGCCTTGATAATGTCCAAAAGAAAGAGTCATTTAGGTGGCTCAAATACGTCGTGATGTTCCCTGACGGTTATTGTTCGAATATAAGTAAGGGAGTCAATCTTTTGACGGGACAAGTCAACGGGCTCAAGAGTCACGACTATCATATATGGATTGAGCGGCTGATGCCGGTGATGGTTCGAGGGTATCTCCCCGAAAAAGTATGGCGAGTGCTTGCGGAGTTGAGCCATTTCTTCCGCACCCTCTGTGCTAAGCAGATATGTCCTCTGGTGATTGAGAAGCTGCAAGTTCAGGTGCCGGAGTTGCTATGCAATTTGGAGATGATCTTTCCGCCAGGCTTCTTTGCTAACCCACTGGTTATCGCTTTACTTTGCCTCGCAAGTTGCTAACATGTAGGGAACGGGAGATTCTGGGAACCGGCACTTTGGCCACGCCTCGCCGGATGGGCGTCAGATCACACCGCTTCATGACGATGGTCCATCTCCTGGCCATTCCGCAGGTGGTTCTCCCGAGCTTCACACTTCTACTCCCTCGCCAGGTGGCTCTTCTGCTGCTTCTACTGGACGCAACCCTCGGCAGAGGTCGCCACTTTTCACCAGGGGAGATCTCGGGTACACTCCCTCTCCTCCAGAGTTGTAGGCATGTGTGATGATGTATGAACAATGTATGGATGATGTATAAACAATGTATGGATGATGTATAAACAATGTTTAATATGAGCATGTGTGATATGAACAATGTTTAATATGACCATATGTGATCTTGTATGACTGATGTGAGTGTTGCATGTATGGCTGTATGGATGTATGCATGGATGATGTATGGCTGCTGTGAGTGCTGCTGAGAAAAATTCAAAAAAAACTGTGTATGTGATACGCCGACGGCAATGCCCTCGGCGTAGCCCTCTGCCATGTGCCAAATGGTCAGGGCTACGCCGAGGGCACTGCCGTCGGCGTAGCACCTGCCCCTACGCCGAGGGTCGGCCGTCGGCCTAGCGCCAGCCTGGGAGGGCCAGGCGGTGGACACGCGTCCACATACGCCGAGGGCGAGGCCGTCGGCGTAGCACCTTCCTGGGGAGGCCCAGCGGGTGCCACGTGGCCACCATACGCCGAGGGTAGGGCCGTCGGCGTATACGGTGCGCCGTTAGCGGCCGTCTAACGGCAGCGCCGCCGTTCGCCGACGGCCGTTACGCCGACGGACCCGCCTCGACCGTCGGCGTAGAGCTACGCCGACGGTTTTCTGCTACGCCGACGGCCGTTTTTGCTCCGCCGAGAGAGACCTTCGCCGAGGGGACTACGCCGACGGCAGCCCTCGGCGTAGTGTATGCCGACGGCAAATCTTGCTACGCCGAGGGCTTTTTCAGTCGCGTGCTGTAGTGCTGCAAACTGTTAAGATGCGATGGAAGCGCATCACGTAGCACTTTTATGACGATGTCATGTCAGTGCAGATTCGGCATGGACCAGGTAGGCCATTGCAAATGCCTGCCATACCGACAGTTCATCAGGTTACCAAGCGAGAGATTTTGGGTGGTGAGGTCGGCGAGATCGAGCACGGACACGGTGTACACCCCGTAGAGCACGTCCATCCCGCACTCCTCGTCCACCAGGCAGTTGGTGCTGGCCACGTACATGCAGTTCCTCCGCACCCCGTTGACCCCATTGGCCTCGACGCAGAACCCTCGCAGGTGGTCCACGAACACGGCGCGGTCGCCGATGTCGCCGCCGCCGACTTCCGACCACCCGGCCGCCGGGTTCCGGCTGTCCGCGCGGAACGCCTTCACGAGGCCCTCCTCCGGCTCCGACTCGCGGCATCCTCCTTTGAACAGGAGGTGCGACCTCACGATCAGAAGGAGCTCGTCGGACGATGCGACGAGCGTGCACTCGGGCGTGCGCCAGGAGCGGGACGGGGAGGGCGCGACCATGTCTGGCGGCTCGATAACGGAGCCCACGACGAAGGTCGCGCCGTCCACGGCCATGACCCGGCGGCTGCGCTCGTCCAGGAGGTAGAACGTGCCGTCGTCGCAGTAGGTGATGCTGCTGACACGGTCAGCCTGCGAGCAACCGGCTACAGGGCTCCACGATCCGCCGTCCGGAGACGCCGGGAGCCGGCAGAAGAACGCGCCCTTGCCAGGCGACACCATCACGGCGTCCGGAGACCGGTCGCATACCATGTTCTGTAGGGTACTCCGGTAGCCGCGGAACGGGGACGGCAGCGCCGGCAGGATCTCCGACGCGCCGGTGAAGGGGTGTGCTAGCGTGGCGGCGAAGTCTTTGGTCACGCCCAGCGTCCAGCCGCGCGGCGAGGCGAAGCGGAAGGAGAGGCTGGCGAAGCGGAAGGGGAGCCTGTGTGCGGCGGGCATGGGGGTCTGCGCGATGCTGTCGTCGATGAGGGACCACGAGCCGGCGCTGGGCACGAGTAGCAGAGGGACGCGGCGGCGGGCGGCGTGCACCGCCGTAGCCGAGCGCCATGACGGGCACACCGAACGGAAGCGCGCGAGGTCCGCGTGCCCGGTGATCCGGTCGGCGATCCCGCCGATCAAGTCGAACGGTAGGTCGGACCAGCTGCTAATAGTGTTGGTTGGCGCCATCTTGGGTTGGTCGAGGTCGACGGATGGAAGAAGACAGAGGAAACGGAGCTTGAGCGTGGCCGGGTGATTTGCTCGTTTGCAACGGGGGGACTAGACTTAAGGAAGATCGAAGCTTCGTTTATGTGTCACGTGTTAGAGCAACTCAGCTGCCGTAAATCCGTTTAAGTAAACGCACGATTAAGCAACTGAACTCTCGTTTTGCAGTTCTATATCTCGCCGCAAATAACAGAAACAGTAGAGAAACCATAATTTCGAAATCTCGCCGGGAATGTCTTCGCCGCAAAATTCAGTTAACAATTACATGCATAATTTACATAATTTTTACAACAGAAGCGACGCCGATCACCCCTCCTATCCACGGCGGCGCCGCTCAGTTCTTGTCGTCGCTCGAGACGACGACGACGTCCTGGCCGCTCCGCATCGGTCTCCTCCTTCTGGCGCTTGAGCCGCTCCATCGCCGCCTCCTCCTCCTTTTGGCGCTCTATCAAGTGGAGCGCGTCAGCGAGCTCCTGTTCCTCCTGCGCCTGCTTGTTGAAACGGGCATGCTCGGAGCGGCATCGCAGCCGTGCCAACACGCGCTCCTCGGCCACGTCGGAGGTGACGAAGTCCCTCTCAACGACGTCGTCGCTGGAGCTTGGGTCGTAGCTATCCGATTCCTCGAACGCATAGTCGCGGTAGTCCAAGGAATCGCTCTCCGGAGGCAGGGAGGGAGGGCGGCAATGTAGTACAGGGCGGCGTACCTGGCGAGCGAGGGCAGCGCGGGCTTGCCCCAATTGACGTACTTCCTTGCTGCGCGCTTCTTAGCCCCCTCCGAGTGGCTCTGACATAGCTCGGCGCTGGAGAGGAGGCACTGTCCTCGGGAGCCGTAGCGCGGGGGTTGCCGGGCTGCATCACGTCGCGGTGGAGGAAATGGCGGTGGCGAAGGAAAAGATTAGGCGGGAGGTCGACCGGATTTGTTGGCTGGAGGGGGTGGCCGGCAACGGCGGATTTTGCAAGGAAAGCGATGGAGGGGGTTAGGGTTCGCGGCGGAGGGGATACGGTTCCGACCGTGCAGGCCGTAGATATACTGCTCGCGTAGACCGCGTTACTGGCCACCATAAACCATTTACGAGCTAGACCACGAATACGGGCTCTAATCAACACGAGAAACTGTAACCGACCCATATGTCATCAGAATTTTACTGTTTCAGCCCATTATACGGTAGATGCTAGAGGTAGATGCTAGAGTTGCTCTAACATATTTCACTTTGCTCGCTCATCGACCAACAAATTCGGTGTACGGTTTAGCAGATTTAGTTTGTCAATTTTCGGAGAAGTGTTAGTACTACATCAGTTTGTGGAATTTGGTCAGCTGTTCATGCAAACAAATCCGGTAGTTCCTAAGAAAATAAACCCGGAAATTTTGCTGCTCCACTACCTAGCGTGGGTTTCACCCTTGGTTCACGCTTTAAGATTTGTGCTAGATACGTAAGCTCTACTAAAATATTGTTGTTTTAATAGCGGTGCCACGAAACTTGCGGTGTTTCGTAATTCTTGTTATAGTTTTATAATTTAAATTTGAACTAAAATCTCGGTAAAAATTATGGAACGGAGAGAGTAACTCGTATTCATCTCTTATGAAACTTCTATAACTACAACGGATACATAAGCTGCAAAAGGAGCATTTTCATAAGAAGATGCTCGGCTGGTAAACTTTTTTTTCTTAAGATTTTCCTGGTTCCATTTCATCGGTTGGGTAAGGTGTTATTATTATTATTATCTTTACATCGACTTTGATTCATCCAACCCTTTTTATTACAAGGTTTAAGATCAAGTCATGCAAAGCTAACAATAAAATGGATAGCTCAGCCGAAAGAAACACATATTACATGATGTCATGATGCACTCAAGCAAAACAAAACCTATTCTTATATCATCTGTATTGGTTGAATACATCTCGTCCTACCGTCTTCAAGTAGCTCAACCTAGAGTCCACATATGCCACAACTCCGCAGAAAGAAGAAAGTTCAATTGATGTTGCACTTGAATGAAAGTTTCTGTATAGAAATAAGTGACTTTGATTTGTCTAGGTTCGCATTAAATCCATACATTAAAAAACATCTAGATACGTACGAATCTAGACAAAACAAAGTCACTTATTTTCGACAGAGAGGGTATTAATTTCAATGGACAGAAATATATATGCGGAGATCTAAATCGGTTATGTGTATGGTACCATACGATTGATCTTGTCAGTAACTACAAATGTGTGTGTGTGCATATTATGGTGTAAGACTCAATCCTAATTGATCAATTAAATGATAATGTATTTCATGCAAAGGCCAAATGCTAATTTGGACGGTAGGTGGCGATGGTGGAGCGCACCAGGACGCACGGTTGACTGGGTGCTCGACTACATCGCCGCCGGGAACCACCTGCGTCTGGCAATGCCACCGCCACAACCGAATTAAAAGTCTCTAGGACTGGGCTCGGCGCCGGAATCGATCTCCTCCTCGCCCATCTAGCCTTGGCCGCTAGTAGTTTCATATTTCCTTTTTCTTGTTTGTTCAAATTATGTGTAAACTTGTTTGACCAGCCTGTGGAATCGTTGTTAATTTCATATTGTCAATTATTTTGAATGTTTAAAGTTTTCGTATGGGAGGCACAACTGGGAGCCAGCGTCCTCCCAAATCTGCGATCTAATCCCTCCCCCTCCCTCCCATATGGGCAAAAAAAAGGGTTGTGCTCCGTACCAGAGGGGCGAGTGGAAATGCTCTTATATGCTATATAGTACCACAACAAGTGGAGATCTACATCCTTGCAACAAAGTCAACAATCAACTGAGGATGCGAAAGCCCTAAGTAGTTAGTGGAAGTAGCAAAACTCGTCTCAATTGCCTGTCTAGAGAAATAAACGGCATCAGGAGAACCAATGGCAGCATCGTCTTGATAAACCGGTTATTCTTCAGAGGTGCTAGACCATACTTGAGGCTTAGCATGGTAACTTTTCATTTGTCTACTACAAAGAGCTCTATTTCGATAAGTTTTGCCTGTGCATTCGGCTCGTGCTAGTGTCAGTAGTTTTCGCTAGTACTTAGATATGTGAAATTTCAAGAAAAATGGTAGCAAAAATCTTGTATTTTCTCAACGAATTGTCGAGATTGGGTGCTTAGCTTCTTTTCTGTATTTTTTTATATTTTTGTTTGTTTTGCACTATGCACATACGACTTTATTCTGCATATGTCGTTTGACCGGTAGGGACCAGGTAGGCCACTGCAACGCGCTTCACTGAGTGTAAAAAGAGTTCTTGCGGATTTTATTGGATACATATACATATACATGTGAGGTTTTTCATCTGATTCGATTCAGTGCTGTACACGATTGCCTGCAAACGACGCTGTGAACCCACTGAAAGAGTCATGATTCATCAGAGAGAGATTGCTGAGTGATGAGACCCAATGATGGATTGATCGATGATGCAACCGGAAAAGTTTCATCATGAACTCCTTGCTCTTGCCTAGAAACTGTTAACAATCGATGCCATCCTGCAGTGTTAGTACAAAAGGCTATAACTCAAATTAGTTCTTGTTCTTGAAATTTTTGATCAGTCCTATCCATGAACTCGTCGTCGGCGACCGCGTCCATGAACTCGTCGTCGGCGACGAGCCTCTTCATCGCGTCCGGCGCGAGGCACACCTCCAGCGACATGCTCCCTCCCATCTCTGGCCCTTGGTAAACCGTGGCCTTTCCGTCTATCTTCCCCTCGCGGCCGCTGCGCACGGCGGTCGGCTTCCCCCACCCGAAATCGTTCCCAAACACGTCGAACAGCGGCGAGCTCCCGGTCATCAGCGCCGCGCCTCCGGACATGAGGCTCCCGAAGTACCGGAACTGCGGCTCCCTGCTCCAGCTCTCCAGCCACTCCCGCATCGCCGCCTCGTCGAACGACGCCACGGCGCGGTTGAGCTGCCACGCCGTCCAGCCCAGCCCCATGTCCAGGATGTCGCCGACTGTGCAGCTCGCCCTGCCGGGCACTAGCGCGTTACCCATGTATCCCGGCGGTATGCCGCGCACGCGTCCTCGGCACCCGATGGCCAGGGAGTAGGACGTCTCCTGCCCCGGCGGGAGGCGCCGGGCTCGGGACACCGCCCGCCATAGGTGCGCGAGCAGGGCCTGGAGGGAGGAGATGGTGGCGGTGGCCGTGCCGGCCATCTCGTCGTTCGCCCTCGCCTTCAGCTCCTTCACGCTTGCGCCGGAGAAGGTAAAGAAGCACTCTTGTAGCTTCGGGGGCTCGAATCGCCGGACGACGTGCTGCAGCTTGCTGAACGGCAAGGGGATCGGCACGCGGCTGGCATCGATGAACCACCTCCTCTGCACCCGCGCGGAGATCTCGCTTAGCTCGCTGATGCCGCCTCCTCCTCCTCCTCCTCGGTTGATCTCCGACCAGGCATTGAAGAACTCCCAGAAGACGAAGCCGTCGCCGACGGAGTGGTTCAACGACACGCCGATGAAGACGCCGTCGGCGAGCTCGGTGACCTGCGCCGACAGCACGGGGAGCGAATCGATGGCAGCGTCCGCGCCAAGCACCCCGTTGAGCGGAAACAGGGCCCATACCACGGACGACGGGGTGCACACCGAGCCCGTGATGTCCGCGACCGAGACGCCGGCCGCCGTCGCGTGGACCAGCTCGGCGCCTTCCCCGGTACAGCGCAGCCTGACGGTGACGGTCCCATCGCCGCGTTCGTCCACGGCGAGACGGCCGGCCAAGTGGTAGTACCTGTCCAGGGCGCGCGCCAAGGACGACGCGAGGGTGCCGACGAGGCGGTTGCCGCCGGCGGGAGGCGCGGGTAGGAGGACGCCCTTCTGGATGTAGTCTACGCTGATTAAGCGGAGGTCCCACGGCGTGAGGTGGATGTCCTCCCGTGGCGGCGCGTCCCCGTTCGACGGCCGGACCATTCGCCGGGACACGATCCGGACGGTGCCAGCAGCGCCTCCAGCTTCTTCCATGTGCATACTCTCATTCACCGAGTCGACTAGCACCGGGATTTTCTCATGTACTCCGTATCCGTGTACGTACAATCCACACCGGACCCGCGACACGATTACGTCCGCTTTTAAGCCGTTAGTTGAGCACTAGATGTCACAAGGGTCCCCGGGGATGGAAACCCCAACCAATAGATCAAATAAGATCAACCTATAGATCTTTTCCGTCCTGGCTACGTGTAGCAAAAATAGTACTTGATTTGGATTTGTCAAAATTTGGATGAACCTATATATTAAATAATGTCTAGATTCACAAATCTAGACAAAATTTAAGTCAATTAATATGGGTTTGAGGGAGTAGCAAAAAAGTTTGTCCACCGGATAAAAAAATAAAAAGACTAGCCTTGCCGGAGCTTTTGTAGCAAAAATTGTATAATGTAGCAAATCCGACTTCGCCGAAGACTTTCGTCGCTGACCTTGTAGCAAAAACTTTACGCTCTTATATCAAAACCACATAACGGTGGTAGAACAAAAAGAACGACCTCGCCGAAGACATCGTCGATGGCTTGGTAGAAAAAAAAGATTGGGCTGCCATAGCAAAACCGAATTTGCTAAGGACTTTCGTCGACAATGTCGTAGCATATACTTTGTGCTATTGTAGCAAAAACATAGAATAGAAATAGCAAAATCTTGCTATCACCGTAGCATCGTCCTATAGCAAAATCTCAACGCATCCACTGGTCGGTAGCATCGTGACCCTTCTTACATAGCAACGACGACCACTTCCAGTAGCATCGTCGTCCTGCCTATGTAGCACCGTGTTGTGGCTCCATTGCAAAACATCGTCGACCACGCAAGAGCCATGGCGTCTGGGCTACGGCGGCGCGGCTGCGAGGTCATGCTTATTGGGTGGAGGTCAGCAGCGGCTTCTGGCGAGCTTTAGAGGAGGGTGGCGGACTCCGACGAGCTTTAGGGGAAGGCGGCGGCGCGTCGTGGCCAGAAAGAAGGGGAGACGGCGCTAACGGCGACTCCGGAGAGGGTCTTCCCTGACGGGACATGCGCGGCGGCGGCAGTCGATTCATGGCGGCGTGAGCGGTGACCGGCCGGCTAGGGAGGCGCGCGGCCCAGCGGCAGCGGAGGCGGGCATGGCGACGCGAGCGGCAGCGGCGGGCTGGCTAGGGAGGTGTTGGAACTATGCCCTAGAGGCAATAATAAAGATGTTATTATTATAATTCTTGTTTATGATAAAGTTTATATTCCATGCTAGAATTGTATTAAGCGGAAACTTTGATACTTGTGTGGTTTATGAACAAACACCGTGTCCCTAGTACGCCTCTATGGACTAGCTCATTGATTAATGATGGTTAAGGTTTCCTAACCATAGACATGAGTTGTCGATTAATAATGAGATCATGTCATTAGGAGAATGATATGATGGACAGACCCAAATCAAGCAGAGCAATTAGATCGTGTTCATCTTTGCGAAGATTTTTCCTATGTCAAGTATTGTATTCCTTAGACCATGAGATAATACAACTCCCTGGTATCGGAAGAAAGCTTTGAGGTCATCAAACGTCATCCTATGTGAGGGTGATCATAAAGGTGTCTCTCAGGTGATCGGAAAGTACTTGTTGGGTTGTATGTATCGAGATGGAATTTGTCCCTCCCGAGTCGGAGAGATATACTTCGGGCCCACTCGGTAATCGATATCAACACCCTTGCAAGCACGTGGTTAAGGAGTTAATCACAAAGTGATATCGGATTACGGAACGAGTAAAGTACTTGCTATGAACGAGATTGAACTAGGTATGTCGATACCAACGATCGAATCTCGGGCAAGTAAAATATCGCGTGACGAAGGGAATACATATATGGGATTAATTGAATCCTGGCATCGTGGTTCATCTGATATGATCGTCGATGAATGTGTGGGAGTCAATATGGGTTTCCAGATTCCACTGTTGATTATTGATAGAAGATCATGTCTGCATATTCTCGAACCCGTAGGGTCACACACTTAACGTGCATCGACGCTAGGATTGAATGGATGATTGGTTTATGAGTTTTTGTTCGGAGTCTCGGATGAGATCCAGGACATCACGAGAGGTTCTGTAATGGTCCGGAGAATAAGATTCATATAAAGGAAAGCAGTTTTTGGATTTCGGAATCGTTTTGGAGTTTATCGGTATTGTACCGGAAGGTTCTAGAAGGTTTTGGAGTGGGACCAACGGGGGCCCACTTGTCGGAGGCCTGCGTGGGCCTAAGGGGAAGTGCCCTGGCCACTTTGGGCCAGGGGCACAAGGCCCCAAGGCCCAGCCGGCCAGCCCTAGGGGAAACCCTAGGGGAGCCTTCTAGAAGGAGGGGGAAGACTTGCCCCCCACTCCACCCTTGGGGCCGCCGCCCTAGGGCTTGGAGGAGGGGACAAAGGGGGCCGGCCATCCCCCTATATAAGGAGGGCAGGGGCGCAGCCTCCCCCACACTCCTCCAACCCTAGCCGCCAACTGCTGCCCTCCTCATCTCTCTCTTTCCCGACTGTGCGTAGGCGAAGCCCTGTCGCAGAAATTCTCCACCATAAGCACCACGTCGTCGTGCTGCAGATACAATCTATCTCTCCACCATACTTGCTGGACCAAGGAAGGAGGAGACGTCGCTGCATCGTACGTGTGCATCTCTCGGAGGCGCCGCCACTTGCGGTGTAGGATCGGATTGGATCGCGAGGAGGAGACGGCGAGTACGACTACATCAACCACGTTCTGTTGAATGTTTCTGTTGTGCGATTTCTTCAAGGGTATGAAGATCTCATCAATCTCTCTTGTTGATTACATCTCCTAGATTAGATCTTGGCTTTTTTGTTCGCATCCGTAGAAATTTTTTGATTTACTATGTTGTGAAACCCTTCAGTGGTATCAGATCTAGATCTATGCGTAGATGTGTTTCATGAGTAGAACGCAACATGCTTGTTGCGGGCGTTGATGTTTTCTGTTGCAAACCTCTTGTTGAGTATTTCTTTGGCGCGACATAGTGAGATCGAAGCGGTCCATGCCAACTTTACGCAACCTCGTTCGTGAGACCGGATCCGCACTTGACGTGTGGCTTGTTCCACACATGCGGCTGGTGGATGCCAGTTTCTCTCACTATAGTAGTCATGGGATCTACAACAGATGTTGGCAACCATAATATCACCGTTGTGGCTTTCCGTAGGTAAGAATCGTTCTTAGATTGTTACTCCCATAAGCCACGTAAAACATGCAACAACAAAGTAGAGGCGTCTAACTTGTTCTTGCAGGGAGTGTTTTGTGATATGGTATGGCCCAAGACATGATGTGTATGAATTGAGATGTACGCAATGATCATGTTTTGTAATATTTCACGACTTGCATGTCGATGAGTTCACAACCGGCAGGAGCCGTATGGTTGTCTTTATAATTGTGTATGACCTATGTGTCAACTTCTTATACGCCATGTAATAGATTTACTTTATCGCTAAGTAGTTAACAATAGTTGTAGTTGCTATTCGTGGTGGAGGCAATCATGGTGGAGTGATGGAGATCATGGTGGCGCGCACAAGATGGAGATCATTGCGCGGAGATTGGCTATACCATGTCACATAAAATTATATGCATGTGATGTTTATCCTTTTATGTATCTTATTATGCTTAGATCATGACGGTAGCATTATAAGATGATTCCTCACTTAAAGATCAAGATAAAATTGTGTTCTCCCCATATATGCACCGTTGCGAAAGTTCGTCGTGTTCAAGCACCTCGTGATGATCGGGTGCTATAAACTCTACGTTCACATACAATGGGTGCAAGCCAGTTTTGCACACGCGGAAATACTTGGGTTTGACTTGACGAGCCTAGCATGTACAGACATGGCCTCGGAACACACGAACCGAAAGGTTAAACATGAGTCATATGAATGATATGATCGACACTTTGTTGTCCACCATTGAAACCACATCTCTTCTCATGAAGATCGGATTAGGTGTGGTGAATTTGGATCGTGTTCACTAAACAACTTGAGGGATGTTCAATTTAGTAGGAGTTCATCTAGTAATTTTATTAAGTTGAACTAGTTATCGTGAACATAGTATAAATTGTATTTGCAAATTTTGTAGATCAAATGGCTAAGTCCAACTTCAACTTCAACGTTTTTGCTGAGAAAGAAAAGCTTAAGAACAATGGGTCTAACTTCACCAACTGGTTCCACAATCTGAGAATCATTCTCGTTGGCGGACAAAAGGACTATGTACTTGATAAAGCGCTAGGTGACGCCCCTGCTATTGATGCGCCGACTGATGAAAAAGCTTTTTATCAGTCACACAAAGATGATTATGGAGTGATTAAGAGTACCATGTTGTTTGCTATGGAACCGGAACTTCAAAATCGTTTTGAGGAGTTCGTCGGGCCCTTTGAGATACTTGAGAAACTGAAAACCATGTTTCAGACTCAGGCCCATTCTGAGAGATATGAGATATCTGAGAAGTTCTTTAACTGCAAGATGGAGGAAGGGAGTTCCGTTAGTGAGCACGCCATTAAGATGTCGGGTTACACTCAACGTCTTGAGCAACTAGACTACAAGATTCCAGAAGAGCTCAAGATTGACAGAGTTATGCAATCACTCCCTCCCAGCTACAAAGGTTTTGTATTTATTCACAATCAAATTGGTTACACTGATACGATTACTGAGCTCTTCGCTAAGCTGAAAGGTGCGAAGGCGGATATCAAGAAAGATAATCATGTGTTGATGGTCAACAAGACCACTAGCTTTAAGAAAGCTAAGGGTGCAAAGAAATCCTTCAAGAAAGGCAGCGGCAAGCGCGTTGCCCCTGCTGAGAAGAAGCTCAAGTCTGGACCTAAGTCGGACACTGAGTGCTTCTATTGCAAGGACAAGGGTCACTGGAAGCGCAACTGTCCGAAGTACTTAGCGGACAAGAAGGCTGGCACCATTAAAGGTATATTTGATATACATGTTATTGATGTTTACCTTACTAGCGCTCGTTGTAGTGCCTGGGTATATGATACTGGTTCAGTTGCTAATATTTGTAACTCGAAACAGGAGCTATGAAATAGACGACGGCTAGCAAGGGATGAGGTGACGATGCGCGTTGGCAATGGATCAAAAGTTGATGTGATGGCCGTCGGCACGCTCTCCTTAGTTTTACCTTCGGGATTAGTTTTAAACCTTAATAAGTGTTATTATGTGCCTGTGTTGAGCATGAACATTATATCTGGATCGTGTTTATTGCAAGACGGTTATTCATTTAAATCAGAGAATAATGGTTGTTCCATTTATATGAATAACATCTTTTATAGTCATGCACCTGTTGTGAATGGTTTATTTCTTCTGAATCTCGAAAGCAATGAAACGCACATCCATAACATTGAGGCTAAGAGATGCAAAGTAGATAGTGATAATCCAGCTTATTTGTGGCACTGTCGTCTAGGTCATATTGGTGTAAAACGCATGAAGAAACTCCATTCTGATGGACTTTTGAAGTCTCTTGATTTTGAATCATTTGACACGTGCTAGCCGTGCCTCATGGGCAAGATGATCAAAACCCCGTTCTCCGGAATAATGGAGCGAGCAACGGACTTATTGGAAATCATACATACCGATGTATGCGGACCAATGAGTGTTTCGATGCGCGGTGGATATCGCTATTTTCTCACTTTTACTGATGACTTAAGTAGATATGGGTATATCTATTTAATGAAACATAAATCTGAAACGTTTGAAAAGTTCAAAGAATTTCAGAACGAAGTGGAAAACCATCGTAACAGGAAAATTAAATTTCTACGATCTGATCGTGGAGGTGAATATTTGAGTTATGATTTTCTCACGAATCTTAAAGCAAGCGGAATCGTTTCGCAACTCACGCCACCCGGAACACCACAGCGCAATGGTGTGTCTGAACGCCGGAATTGAACTCTATTAGATATGGTGCGATCAATGATGTCTCTTACAGATTTGCCGTTATCATTTTGGGGTTATGCATTAGAAACCGCTGCATTCACTTTAAATAGGGCACCATCTAAATCCGTTGAGACGACACCGTATGAACTATGGTTTGGTGCTAAACCTAAGTTGTCGTTCCTTAAAGTTTGGGGATACGAAGCTTACGTCAAGAAGTTGATGCCGGACAAGCTCGAACCCAAAGCGGAGAAATGCGTCTTCATAGGATACCCTAAGGAAACGATTGGGTATACCTTCTACCACAGATCCGAAGGCAAAGTGTTTGTTGTAAAGAACGGATCCTTTCTTGAGGAGTTTCTCTCGAAAGAAGTGAGTGGAAGAAAGGTAGAGCTAGATGAGGTTATTGAACCTTCTCTCAAGTTGGAGAGTAGCGCAGCACCTGAAATTGTTCGAGTGCCGTCTGCACCAACAAGAGAGTAAGCTAATGACGAGGATCATGAAACTTCGAACGATGCTACTACTGAACTTCGCAGGTCGACAAGGTCACGTGCCACTCCTGAATGGTACGGCAACCCTGTCTCAACCGTCTTGTTGTTAGACAACAGTGAACCTGTGAATTATGAGGAAGCAATGATGAGCCTAGACTCTGAGAAATGTCTAGAGGCCATAAAATTCGAATTGGGATCATGAGCGAAAACCAAGTATGGACTTTGGTGGACCCTCCTAGCGACCATAAGGCCGTTGAGTGCAAATGGATTTTCAAGAAGAAAACGGACGCGGATGGTAATGTTACTGTCTATAAACCTCGGCTTGTCGCAAAAGGGTTTCGGCAAGTTCAAGGTGTTGACTACGATGAGACTTTATATCCCGTAGCGATGTTTAAGTCCATTCGGATTCTATTAGCAATTGCTGCATTTCATGATTATGAAATATGGCAGATGGATGTGAAGACTGCATTCCTCAATGACAACATTGATGAAGAGTTGTATATGATGCACCCCGAAGGTTTTGTCAATCCTAAGGATGCTAATAAGGTGTGCAAACTTCAGCGTTCCATTTATGGATTGAAGCAAGCATCTCGGAGTTGGAACCTTCGTTTTGATCAAGTGATCAAGAGTTTTGGATTTGTTCCAAATTTCTACGAAGCTTGTATCTACAAGAAAGTGAGTGGGAGCTCGGTGACATTTTTAGTACTATATGTGGATGACATATTGATTATTGGAAATGACATTGGTATGCTTAACGATGTGAAGAGTTATTTGAATAAATGTTTTTCAATGAAAGACCTAGGAGAAGATGCTTATATATTAGGCATCAAAATCTATAGAGATAGACAAAGACGCCTAATAGATTTAAGCCAAAGTACATATCTTGACAAAGTTTTAAAAGGTTCAGAATGGATAAAGCAAAGAAAGGTTCATTGCCCATGTTATCAGGTAAGATATTGAGCAAGGCTCACTGTCCAGCTACGGTAAACGATAGAGATACTATGAGCAAAGTGCCATATGCCTCGGCCATAGGTTCTATCATGTATGCCATGCTATGTACTAGACCGGATGTGTCCAATGCTCTTAGTTTGACGAGCAGATACCAAAGTGATCCAGGAGTGGAACACTGGACATCCGTAAAGAACATCCTAAAGTATTTAAATAGGACTAAAGAAATGTTCTTGGTATATGGAGGTGATGAGTAGATCGTCGTAAAAGGTTACGTCGACGCTAGTTTCGACACCGACCCAGATGATTCTAAATCTCAAACAGGATACGTTTATATTTTGAATGGTGGAGCTGTGAGCTGGAGAAGCTGCAAGCAAAGCGTGATCGCGGGATCTACAACAGAAGCGGAATACATGGCTGCTTCAGAAGCGTCAAGTGAAGGTGTAACATCCCAAAAATACTAAACTTGGATCATCAAACTCTAACCATCAAAATTAGGGTTAACAAAAACTTTTCTAAATAAAAATATGAAAGCATGCATGTGTGTATGCATCCCATTTTGAATTCTTTTGAATTGCCTTGTTTATGTGTTTCTTTGCTTGTAAAAGGATTCTTAGGTGAAATAAACATCATCTAAACCATTCCCAAATTTTTCCCAAAGACAAATAAATCAAAAACAAACAAAATGAGTGAATGGTCATTTTGACCAATTTAACTCCCATGCTTACTTTGGATGTCCAAAACTTTCAGAACTTAACAGAAACTTGTTTGGATCTTTACACCCCTTGATTGTACTCATAACAAAGTATCAAGGCCCACTTTGTGATCATCCAGAAACTTTCAAATGCATAGTTTAAAGGACAGTTCAAAATTGAATCTTTATCCTATGGGAAGATCCCACTTTTTCAAAAACCACTCAAACAAGCTTAACTTTCAAAACCCAAGCATCTGCAGACTCACCAGCACCAACCTAGCACACCCACCAAAAATCTTTTCAAAATTCAAAACTTGAATTCTTGCGGCCATTTCATCAAACACCTTGCAGATTCAAATCAAATAAAATCTAAACACTATTGTGAGCAGTGATTGGAGCCTAACTTGTTCCCTCTCTAGCTTACATCAACCTTAGTAGATCATCTAGCAAACTAAACCAAGCACTAGCCCCATTGTAAGCTTGGCAATGCCATCAATGGTGAACAGCCGAAGCTCACCATGTCACCCCAGTGTGGACAACAAGATAGGAGAAGAAACAAGCCTAGCCAACATGTCTGGGAGAAAGCCAACACCCCACCGCCACTCCCTGTCCAGCGCTCGAACGTTGCCAACCCCTGGACCACACGCACAGACCGTGCCCAGCTCGCCAGCAACCATGCCGAGCATGCGCCAGAGCGCCGCCCTCGACACACGCCCACAGACCGCGCGCCACCCTCGCCGTGTGCATACACGATCACCACCGTCCCAGGAGACCGCCAGACATCCCCGTTTGCCGCCCCATGCCTCACAGCCACCGCTCGCCGTCGAAGACGCCGCCTCGGCCGCGCAGAGCATCGCACGTTCCAGACCATTTGCCACCACCCCTACATGCGCATTAAAGCCGTAGAGCATCGCCAGGAGACCACCAAGCGATCGCCACCGCCGGTCATGCCTCTAGCATCCCGTAGCCATGTCGCCACCGTCGCCTGCCCATCCCGTTCGGTCTCGTCGTCGCGACTATAAATAAAGGCCACCCCCAGCCGAATTGAGCACACCACCTCACTCCCCTCTCACCCAGAACCACCTCGCCTCAGTCCCGAAGCAAGGCGAGCAGTGCTTCGCCGGAATTGCACCGGAGCCTGCCGCTACTGGAGAAGAAGGGGGCCAGCGATTGGAGCCACCCCAGGAGAAGCTGCCGGTACCAGGAGGTTCGCCGTCGTCGACTTCGTCGTTCGCCCGCCTCGCCGACCCTCGCCTGAGCCCCGGTGAGTCCCCAACGACCCTCACCTGTCGCGTTAGGTTTCAGTCTCGCCGGAGTTGCCCGACGTGGACGACGACCCTCAGCCGTTAGATTAGAACAAGATCCCACGGCTCACATCGCCCCATACCGCTTCGCACCCCCCCGTCTCACTGACGCGTGGGGACAGGGACTTAACCAGCCCGCGTAAGCGCTGTGCTTAGCAGGCCGGCCCAGTATCGCTTCCCGCGCAGCCCAGTCGTTTGAAATTAACCTTTTCCATTTTATTTCAAACACACTTCTGCACCTAGATTCAAAAATCAACCCAGATCGATTCAGTGAACCAAATTGAATGAAACAAATTTTTTTAGAAAGGACTTGAAATGCTGAATCCAAGCCCGTTGGATTCAAGTCATTTGGATATGTAGATCATCCTTGGTAAAAATAACAAGGCAGAAGCTTTTCTGCATTCAACCATTTTTTAAATTAAAACCATAATATATTTTGAGTTGATTCCAACTCTCAAAAATCACATTTAACCATACCTTTCAGAATATATAAAAATATATAGGTTTACTTACATAAATAATGGCCAAGTAATAAAAGAATGCCACATAATCATTTCTAGTCACTTTATTTAATTAAAAATAAAAGGTTAAACCTTATTAAATTGTGACACCACTTTAAATCACATTCCCATGGACTAAAATATGTGGTGATGACATGTGTCAACATGATCCCATGTTTGGTTTGGAGAATATTAAATCTTAAGTAGTTTTTCAATGAGTAGAAATTACTTTTCTAAAAATAAAAGGAATTAAACCAAGCTTTGATCTTGTAAGGTTAGTGATGATGCTAGATCATATATAGGACCCCTTTTGTGTGATGATTGCAAGTAGTTAAGTATGGTTTGGTGATTGTGTACCTCGTATTTATTTATAGACGCTAGTACCGACCAAGGATACGAGGAGGAAGGAGGATACTATGAAGAAGAAGTCGAGGAGAACTTCAACCACTGCTGTGCACAAGGCAAGCCTAATGCTACTAGTTGAATGTGCAAGCTAACACTTGCAAGATACTCTACTAATGCAAACAAACCCTTACTTGTTACCATATGCCCTAAGCATATGTGATCATACCCACTTGATACCCCCTCCTAGTTTTATTTGCAAGCTTTCTATTTTATTTCTTTATCAAAGCTACTTCCTTATAGTTTACTTAAGTGATTTGTAGATTCTAGAAAGATATTTGAAGGTTGCATAAAGAGCATAAAATTTGGCCTAAGCTAGAAAATCTTGATGTCATCCTAAGGCATAAGATTGAACTTAGTTGAAACTCCACTAGTTTAATACCCCTCATTAGTACTCACCCCCACTTATAGATGCTAGTGCTAAGCATAAAACTTGATCAACTTTAGATGGGAATACTTGGTGGAAAAATGGTTATGAAAACCTTGGAATGATGGATCATTCTATTGAGATGTTTTGACATGTGTTTCCGAACACCAAATGATTTTGGGTGATGAAAATGTTGAGGCATGAGCCTTAGCCCTTTATAAAACCGATGGTTGTCTGGATGCGATACCATTCCAATTTTACCGTACAACCACAATATCCGAAGATTGGGTAGGGCTTGACTGGAAACTTATATACCTTAGTATTAGTTCCCTCCCGGCCAAGGTCTGAACTGAGGCTACCTTGTGAAGATTGTCCACCTGTGCAGTACCCAAGATGACAGTTGGTCATGGTTGGGAGGCCAAACTCACAGGAGAGGTGCTTATACTAGGGCGTGTAATTGAAAGGTTAGGATTGATTATCCGCATACTGAGTATGGTGAATTCAGGATTTGTTCCTGACGGATGTATCAAATGTTGTGGTGAAAGTGTACAATCTCTGCAGAGTGTCAAAATATTCGAATAGCCGCGTCTACGGTTATGGACAGTTGGAGTGGCCATATTGTTCCCCCGTCAGATGTTTTCAAAATGACTTATGAAATGAATGGAGACTTTGACTTGACCACAACAGAGTTGTGCTATGAAATACAAGTTCCCACTTAGGTGTTATAAAACTTCCACTAGCTCTCTTGCTTCTGAACTTAGTAGAGATAAATCTGGCTTCTTGCAAAACAACCCTAGAGCCTAGTGTCCGATTATCAAAAAACCCTCTCACTTGTTAGTATTAGTTCGCGAGTACTTAAAGAGTACTCATGGCTTTGTCCCTGGCTATTCCCGTGGCCAGACTATGAAGAGGAGTACCTGGAAGATTGACCCCAGAAAGGTTACAACAACTAGGATCATCTCCCATCATCAGCATTGCCTGTGACCCCGAAGATGGAGCTTTGCCTACGCTACCGTTGTTATTACGTATTCCGCTACTTGAAATTGTATTAAGAACTGGATCATGAGATCCTTATTTGTGTAAGACATTATGTATGGTTTGTAATGGATGATGTACTGTGGTATCCAATTCTGTTATGTCTCGCAAAAATGGTAATCCTGGGATTGCGATGTATGGCATAACAGGCATCTGAGATTAAAAATCTAGGTGTTGACAGAAGGAGTTTGGATCAGGAACTTCATCACTGAGCTTGGTGTGGTTCCAAGTGCCTTGGACCCACTGGTGCGACAACACTGGCGCCATAGCACTAGCTAAGGAATCAAGATATCATCCAAAGACCAAGCACATCAACCGCCGTTTTCATATAATTCGAGATTATTTAGCAGATGGAGATCTGAAGATTAGCAAAGTACATACGGATCTGAATGTCGCAGATCCGTTGACTAAACCTCTTCCACGAGCAAAACATGATCAACACCTTAAAGCCATGGGTGTTAGATTGTTGCCAGATGTAAACTAGATTATTGACTCTAGTGCAAGTGGGAGACTGTTGGAATTATGCCCTAGAGGCAATAATAAAGATGTTATTATTATAATTCTTGTTCATGATAAAGTTTATATTCCATGCTAGAATTGTATTAAGTGGAAACTTTGATACTTGTCCGGTTTATGAACAAACACCGTGTCCCTAGTACGCCTCTATGGACTAGCTCATTGATTAATGATGGTTAAGGTTTCCTAACCATAGACATGAGTTGTCGATTAATAATGAGATCATGTCATTAGGAGAATGATATGATGGACAGACCCAAATCAAGCAGAGCAATTAGATCGTGTCATCGTGTTCATCTTTGCGAAGATTTTTCCTATGTCAAGTATTGTATTCCTTAGACCATGAGATAATACAACTCCCTGGTATCGGAAGAAAGCTTTGAGGTCATCAAACGTCATCCTATGTGAGGATGATCATAAAGGTGTCTCTCAGGTGATCGGAAAGTACTTGTTGGGTTGTATGTATCGAGATGGAATTTGTCCCTCCCGAGTCGGAGAGATATACTTCGGGCCCACTCGGTAATCGATATCAACACCCTTGCAAGCACGTGGTTAAGGAGTTAATCACAAAGTGATATCGGATTACAGAACGAGTAAAGTACTTGCTGTGAACGAGATTGAACTAGGTATGTCGATACCAACGATCGAATCTCGGGCAAGTAAAATATCGCGTGACGAAGGGAATACATATATGAGATTAATTGAATCCTGGCATCGTGGTTCATCCGATATGATCATCGATGAATGTGTGGGAGTCAATATGGGTTTCCAGATCCCGTTGTTGATTATTGATAGAAGATCATGTCTGCATATTCTCGAACCCGTAGGGTCACACACTTAACGTGCATCGACGCTAGGATCGGATCGGATCGCGAGGAGGAGACGACGAGTACGACTACATCAACCATGTTCTGTTGAACGTTTCCGTTGTGCGATTTCTTCAAGGGTATGAAGATCTCATCAATCTCTCTCGTTGATTACATCTTCTAGATTGGATCTTGGCTTCCTTGTTCGCATCCGTAGAAATTTTTTGATTTACTATGCTGCGAAACCCTTCAGGAGGTGCGCGTCGCACTGCGTGCGACCATGCGGCAGTGGAGGCGCGTGACTTGGCGATGACGGTCCAGCCAGGGAGGCGCGCTGCGCGCGGCGAGGAGTTAGCAGAGGCGCATGGCTAGGCATTGGCTCGCAGGAGCGAGGCGTGCGACCCCGGAGATGGGTTCGTTCGATCTCTCGGGGGCACAATATACTTTTCCATGTCACAAAGCAAGGAGTGGGGCCGTCATTACATATATATACTTTTTAGAAAATCCCTCGCATTCCAGAATACTCATATAGTGGTACCCCACTCCATCTTGGGCCTCAACCTAAGGGCATCCCAAACAGTGCCTCCCAACGCCAACACGAAATGTGTCCTATTTTGTCTATTTAGATGCATTCACTACCGGTTGTCCACCCATGTTCGCGCAAGTTCTCAAGGGGGAGCATTTATTTCTGTTACCCTTTACCTATCTCTAGCTTCCCATCACCTGTCATGTCAAGGCAGGCAGGCCGCCCAGTGGGCCGCCAGGCTTCCCGTGCGACGCCCAGTTGTCCGTGCGCGTGAACCTCTTCTCGCACCCGTCCTTTTCTGTCCCGCGTGGGCTGGGCGTTCCTGCCCCTTCGGCGGTCGCTCTACAAATAGGGGGAGTGGCAAGGCAATGCCCACAACAGCAACCGATCGCCAGCCATCCACCATGCCTTGCTGCCTGCCTACCACCTAGGCCATGCTCTCCTCTGATGCCCATGCTCTCTACCCAAGCTCGTCGCCGAGGGCTAGAAAATAGCGTCAGCCTTAAAAATACGCTATTAGCGTGCTATATCGCGCTATAGCATGCTATTGGCGAGACAATATACACTGATTTATTTAGCGAGACATGGCTAGAATGTTATAGTGTGCTATTAGCGGCGCTATAGCGCGCTATTTTTTACCTAGAGGTGCCGAAGAAGAGGCGCTGGTGGAGAACTCGGTCACGGAGGAGCTCGAGTTTCTTGACGATGCGGAGAGCGAGGAGGACCAGCGGCGGAGAAGGACACCGAGGAGCTGGACTTCCTCGATGATGTCAATGGCAAGGAGCCCGTGGACCAACGGGCGCTCCTCGTGTCCTTCCACACTGCACGGGACGAGCAGACCGCCAACATTATCTATCTTCATTGCCGCCGAGCGGGAGGCTTCGGCGAAGCAGCATGTCGAGCGGGAGGCCGCACGGGAGGCGGCCACCGCCAAGCAGGAGGTCGCTGCAGAGGAGCTCGATGCCGAGCAGGAACACACCGATGAGGTTGTCGTTACAACGACCTCCTCCCGCAGGCCGCGCTCGTAGGCGACGCAAGGGTGGTTGGGAACTGGCAACGTAACTGCCAGCGGCGCACCGCAACGGCGGAAGAACATCACATAGCCTGCGCCAGTAGGGCTGCGAGGAGGGCAGACGTGTTAGCCACGACGGTCGCGGTGTAGAGACCCACGCTCGACGTAGGAGAGCACGGGGAGCAGCTCGTCCGGCATCGTCGGACCCGACTCGGCCAACCTATAGTGGTAGGGGTAGGGTAGCATCGCTGGCGTCCTCGCATTTGTCGGAAAGAAATTATGCGACCTTACCGCATCTAGCCAGCCATTCCATCGAACAGGTTGACTGGCGGTGGCATGGTTGCGGCAGGAATGTGTTATCGCTTCTTTGGAGCCACCGGGGTTGTGTCTGCGACCGTGGAAGCTCGGTTGAGGTCGATGGCGTGCACATCCGTCTCCGACGACATCGACCGGGGATCGCCGTACCGGGAGAGCACACCACCGTTCCTCGTGTGGCATCCTGGCGACGGCGTCTGCGGACATGGCGTCCTAGGTTGAAGATGCGGCCGGCCGCTAGGCGTCGACGTGGCCGAGCTGGTCGACGACGCGTCGGCCACGGCCTGGCCAGGTAGGGCAACGTCGGCGCCGAACGCGACATTCAACGCCTCCTGCTTCAACTTCATGATGGCCTGCTCAACGGGTTTTTCGGTCACGCCTCGTTGTTGGCTGCTGGCTGGGCGGCGAGGATGCGGTCATTCTCTTTCTGCCACTCCTCATCGAGCTAGGCAACGAGCAAGCGATATTTGGCGGCTTCTCTCCCGTCTACATGCTTCTCCGACTTGACTCGTCGTTCCTCCTGGGTCATATCCTTTGCCTGCCTCTTGGTGCTACAGCTGGCAAGCGCAACGACGGTCATGGCAGTGGAATCCATCGCTTTTGTTCCTGCCAGCCAAATTTTGAGAGAGGATTTTTGGAGAAAGAAATTGATGGTTTGTGTGCCGCTGACGAAAGGGCCGCCACACGAATGAATCTGGTCCGGGCAAGTCCATTTGGTTCATCTGGCTGGGCCGTGCTGCGGCTGTCATCCCATCCAGTGACGTAGCATCTCTACAGACCGCGGTGCGAATCTGCTATAGAAAACAATCATCTGAAGTACGGATTATGCAAGAACAGATTGCTCTGTTTCAAAATAGATGTCTCAAATTTGTTAAAATTTAGATAAACCTATAATTTTGACAAATATAAACCTATAATTTTGACAAATCTGAGACATCTATTTTGGGACGAAGGGAGTAGTAGAAAATTTCAGTGTCAAGTGCTTATGAATTTCAATTATGGGTGCTACTGATTTTCAATAATATAAATTGTATTAATTATTCTTTGTATAATATGTTAAATAATTAGTTTTGTTTTTCTTATGCTATTCTGTAATCTGGAGCTCAAACAATTGTTGTTGATGTTTGGAACATAACAGCTATGTCTGATTTCTTTTGCCTTTTATTCAGTTGATGTCATCAGATCTGGAGCGGATCCTAAACAAGTCACCTGGTGCACACCCGCTAGAGCAACACACATATAGCTGAGCAAAGCGATAATTTACCCAACAACTTGGTATAAATTTTGACGCCTCACACATATAGCTGAGCAAAAATGGCTATCAGTCTGTTACGCCAGCGCACGTGGCAATACCAAGTTACAAATAGAGCTAATCCACTTTTCTCAGTGTTCATGAGCTTGAGCAGCCAAATCTCAAATTATTATTCAATGATGGAATCATCCTTTGATCCATGTCAAAACTATTAGCAACAAAACTGGCTACCGCGATTTTGACTTCAAACAGTCATAATTTCACTTGTCAGCAACCTCAATGAGCGTGGTCTCGAAATCATCAGGAGCCAGGAAACCGTGGAGGTTCATCACGGTGGCTGCAACATTGGCGAGTCCAGGGGTGTTGATATCGGTCCTGAATTTCACTCCTGGGTGGAGACCAGGGCCTCCGATCGCAACAGGTACCTGCAAGGTTACATGCGAATTTAAAACCAGACGATAAACACGAACACTCTGGTTGGTTTCAAAGGAAGAATATCAAAAGCACAGCATATGGCATTGCACTTACTGGCTGAAGCGTGTGCGAGGTAAGAATCTGGATGCTGCCACTCTTGTCAAGAGCCGGCTGGCCAGATTTGTTTCTTTTCACCATATCCTCTGCGTTTCCATGATCAGCAGTGACAAGGTAAATACCACCAACTTTCTCCACCGCATCCAAAACAATCTGTTCCAAAGGGAAACAGATGATCGAATAAAGCACCAAACATATAATCAAACTGTGTAAGCAACTAGGTTCCTAAGAAAATGGCACTTTCAAAACTGCAGTAACTTGTGATATTTCCACTCAAAATATAACTGTTCAGGACTTCCAGAGAATTTCTAATAAAACTACAGCAACACGAGTCATTTTAGATGAATGTAATACTCCCTCCGTTTCAAAACATAAGATGTTTTAGCTTTGTGAAAAAATGTATCTAGACTTCTTTTAGTGTGTAATATAAAGATAACAAAAAGAAAACATTGAAAGGGCATAACATAAGAAGTTCCCAAATATACATATACAGATATACTGGAAACAAAAGTTGACGACATAAGGTTGTTTCTCTTGTTTGTTCTCACCTTGACGGCTTCATCAGCAGCCTTGCAAGCAACAACTGTGGCTTCAATATCACCGGTGTGACCCACCATGTCACCATTTGGCAGGTTAATACGTACCTACAGAAATATTTTTTATAAGCAACTCTATGGAGGCAAAAAAGACAAGTAATCTACTGTAATTTCCAGAATACTTTACCTGGTCAAACTTTCCACTGAGGATAGCATCCCGGGTTTTCTCAGCAATTTCAAGTGCCTTCATTTTGGGTTGCTCATTGAATGTGATACCGCTATCACTAGGAATTTCAATATACTCTTCCTTGGTTTCATCAAAGTATCCAGAACGGTTTCCATTCCAGAAAAATGTGACATGACCAAACTTCACTGTCTCACTGTTATGAACAAATCGATGAGTCCGTAAGTATAAACACAAATATGAAGAAAAATATCTAACCCAACACGAACTGAAACATGTATAATACTGTTAAACTTTAGCCAGAAAAGGAGCTAGGAGTAGATAATTTCAAGAACCCCGTATACCGATTCTGCCACTAGGAAAGGATATTTGTCTAAAGGAATGTCAAATCAAATGGGTGCCTAAAAAGTACCACAGAAACTTAAAATTTCCCTTTACTAGTTTGGTGATGACATTATTGTGATTAAAATGAAGGACACAACAACAAATATATAAGTAGCAGTAAAGCTTTTGCACAGGTATAAAGCATATGACTAGTGTTCCATATTTTACCTAGTTATTAGGGGCCTAAGTTGTTCCAACTGGAAGATGGGAAAACTTAACACAAGGTCAGTTGAAGCAATGGTTACTTCACCTCCGAGTAATGGCCAGCACTTATACAATTTATTTAGTATATACACATGAATGTGAAGAACCAGGTGATTTAGAATAGGAGTATGAAAATTAGGTACTTGCCTGCAAGCAAATGTGCGCACACCATTCTTTACCAAGTATTCACCAGATGTCCTCTCTATCAAGGGCGGGGAAACAAGGAATTTGTTTGGAAGCTTCAACTCACCATCATACTGAAGCATCCCAGCATACTTAATTTTTGGTACACGAACACGGTCAAATTTATCAAAATCAGCAAACTCAAGCGCTTTCGCAAGCATAACCATGCGATCAGCTCTGAAATTGAAAGTCACAACTGCATCACCATCTACGATAGGACCAACCGATTTGCCACTCTCATCAACTATCACAAACGGGGGCAAGTACTGATCATTGGCCTTGGGCTCTGCTCTTAGTGTTTTCACAGCTTCAAGTGCACTTTTGAACTTGTATGGCGCTTCTCCAAGCACCTGGGCATCCCACCCACGCTTGACCACACTCCAGTCATTCTGCACACATTAAAAATATGACTTTGATTTCAACAGGGACATCATGTAGTTTCCAGTTCAGAGATAACTCCATTGTTCCACAACAGCTAAACAACAAAAGTTGATGACTGAATCAAATAAGTGTACCTCATAACGGTCCATTGTAACGTACATCCTTCCACCACCAGATGCAACCCGTGCATCAACACCCTGCTCACGAAGCTGAGCAAGATCATTCTCTATTGTCTCTACGAAACCAACACTGCTGCCATCCAAGACATCACGCCCATCGGTAAGAATGTGAAGGCGAATTCTTTTTGCTCCCCTCTCACTGGCACCTTTCAGAAGCAACTGAAAATAAAGTGAAACAAAGAACCAACTTAATATAAGAAAATTCATCACAATACAACAAGGTTTAGCATTCATCACTCAGTTAGCAAGAAAAATCAAAGATTATAACAAACCTGCACTTGGTCTAGCCGGGAGTGCACGCCTCCATCACTCAACAGACCAATAAGGTGCAGAGTACCTTCAGCAAAAGATTCTTTGATGTAATTGAACCCCTCGTCTTCCCAAATCTTCCCAGATGCAAGAGCAGCATCAACAAGCTTTGCGCTACAGAAATTAAGTATATTATTCATCATATTTGTTAAAACAATCTGAAAGAGCTAATTGTTATATCATACAGAAAGTGAAAATTTGAAAGCATCATACGAGAGACCCATCAAGATCCCGGTTATAACCAGGTGCCCCTTTTCACAATTGGATCAAAAACATGCAAGAAAATGTGCTCTGCTGACAGCAGAGAATATATATTCAAGACAAAAATTCCAGCATACCCTTGAGCGAAAATCCGACCAGCGCCAAGAGCATTGTGGCCAACTTCACTGTTACCCATGTCATCATCACTAGGGAGACCAACGGCAGTTCCATGAGCCTTCACAAGTGTCCACTTCTCAGGAGCACCCTGTTGTTTTACCCCAAAAAACGAGTTTAAGATATAATTGCACATCTCAAAAGAAGCTATGTAGGCAAAAAACAGTAAAACATACAAAGCTACAACCAATTTACAGATCCAGATCAAAAGCAAGATAAGAATGAGTAGTGTTCAAGCTAGTTATGAAACACTGCAGTGAGGCCCATCAATTACATGAATGCCAGCAACTAGTGAAGACTATTTCTCTGTTTTGAAGGGTAAAGGGGCCAACAATCACATCAGATTAATCGTCATACTTAGTAATCTAGAGCACTAATCTAGGGTGGGTGGAAATATGTGTTGCAATCACATTAAAGCGGATGGGTTTTACGATAATGGAAGCTTAACTCCCGGCCTCTGCACCAACAAAGGACGCAGGCCACCATAAACAAACATTAAACAGACCAAGGCAAAATGCTTTGCATATTTGTAAACGAACATGAAAGGTACACACAGGTTCCAAGGGAACATACATTCTTGAGCGAATCCATGACGGGCGTCTCCGCGCGATGGATGCAGTTGTACTGGTCAGCGATGGCCTCGCCCCATCCGTCCAGCACGATGATCGTAACCAGCTTGCCCTTGGGGAGCTTAGGGTGGTCGGGGAGAGTCCATGAGGTCGCCATCGCCTACAAAATCAAACAACAACCACGAGGACAACCAAAATTAGGCCAGGCGCAGGAAGCAAATCCATGGTACCAAACAGGCGCGCGTCGATTTGGCCACCGCGGCCGTCGATTTGGCCACCGCGGCCGTCGATCTGGCCCCTAACCATTGGCAACCAAAACAAGCCGGAAGCTTGTCGGTCGCCGACGCTGAAGGCACGGCCTTGCACTCCCACAGCACCGGAACCACCGCCCGGTGCTGCGGTACGCACCCAAAAACCACCGTCGCGGCACCGCCACGCCGCCATCCATCTCAGACCCGCCCGCAGGATGAAGGCCGACGAGCTGCCCAAACCGTAGGCCGGTCCGCAGCTCGCGGCCATCGGAGCACCTCGTCGATGCCCAAGCCGAACTGAAGCCTCCCGCGCCAGCACCTAGACTACTCGAGCCCGTCAGGCCCAGATCGGTCCTGCCGCCGCCGCTCCGCCCGCACAGCCGCCACGGCCGCCGGAAACGCCGAAGAAACCCGGGGCCGCCGCCCCGGCACCCCTTGCTCGGTGGTGCGGAGGTCGAAGTTGAGATTTGACTAAGCAGATCTAGATTATCGGATCTGGCGATCGGAAACCAGAATCGAATAGCGACGAAGGCTAGAGGGAGGAATCGATGAGATCAGAGAGAGGTTCTCACCTTTTTTTTCTCCTTGGTTTGCAGAACAAGAAATTTTGTGGGGCGGAGTTGTCGACGATAATAAGGCGAAGGACGGGCCGGGAGCCGGGTATTAATAAGGTCACGTATGATGGAGCGTCGCTGGTATTTCCCGTTCCCGACAGTTATATGTCGCCGCAAAAGGTTGCACCGGCTGCTCCGATCTTTTTTTTTTTTTCTCGCACGATCTGGTTTGCCTAACGAATATGCTCTGGCTACCGGCAAAAAAAAAAACAGTTGCGCCTCAAATAGAGGCTAGCGTTGCAGGCCAAGGCTTTTAAGAGATAATCTAATTTTATCTTATCTTATTATTCCTTTTGCCTTGCCTTAAACGCCTATATATTAAGGGAGCTATACTAGGGCGTCCCCGCGCCATGAAAAGGTTCCCATATCCTGGTCCGCGGGCACGTGTCCTTTTCTCCTCAAATTTCTGCTTTTGCTATCAAATGTTCTGATTTTGCTACGAAATACTAATAATTCATCGATGAGACAAAAATTAGAAAACAGATCTCGTCAAATACCTCGCCGAAAACTTTGTAACAAAAATATTGTACTAATGTAGCAAAACAGACTTCGTCGAAGATTTTCGATGGAAGACTTCGTCGGAGAACTCATAGCAAAAATTTACGCTATTATAGCAAAACCACAAGACGATTGTAGCAAAGAAAAACATGCTATCATAGCAAACCCGATGTTGTCAAAGACCTCGCCGGAGAGCTTATAGCAAGAACTTTATATAGATTCAAATGTATCTATACACTAAAAATGATAGACGTGACACATGGTTTGGAGGAACTCGCTCATCGCTCTAGGACTTGACCTATCACAATATATACGAGTACCAAGAGGTACATACGTATATAGATTAGATTAGAGATATCATACAGATAAATACAAACATCCTCAATCTTAACTGTGATTCAAAGTATTCGGTAAGTTAAGATTGTGTCTACATTCTATAAACAAAGGAAGAGACAACGGTTTGGTAAAAATATCAGCTAGTTGATCTTTCGAAGAGATGAAATTGATCCACAGAATCTTATGTGCAACGCGTTTCCTCACAAAGTGATAATTAACTTCGATGTGTTTCATTCAGACATGAAATACCGTATTCGAGGAGAGGTATGTAGCACTAATATTGTCACACCAAAGAAAAGGATGTTGGTTTTGAGAGATCTTCAGCTCTCGGAGCAAGGGATGGACCCATATGAGCTCCACGGTGGCATTGGCAACAGTCTTGTATTCAGCTTTAGTACTATTGCGAGAGACTGTAGCTTGCTTACGTGCACTCCAGACGATCAAGTTGGGACAAAAACACTGCATATCCCCCTCTCCATAAATCATCGGTCATATGAGTTACTAGCCCAATCCGCATCACTGAAGGCTGAGAGCACGTTAGAGGGTGTCGTCCTAAGATGGAGCCCATAAGTAGCGGTGTAACGAACGTAGCATAGGATGCGCTTGACAGCAAGACTAGTGAGTATTCCATGGTGCATGCAAATACTGACAAGCACGGTTAACTGCATAAAAAATATCTAGCATGATGGTGGTGAGATACTGGATACCCCCAGCAAAACTCATCTACTCAGTCGCATCATCAGCAGAAAGCAGGGTACCATCAACAGCCAAAATAATCTCAGTAGAGGACACGGGCGTAGAAGCAGCCTTGCACTGGAACATGCTAGCATGGCCTAACAGATCTAGAGAATACTTGTGCTGAGAGAAAGCAAGACCATCATCAGGATATGTAACCTCCAGCCAAGGAAGAAGTATAGCTTGCCCAAATCCTTGACAGCAAAGTCAGAACTCAGAGCCACAATGAGACGACTTTAGCTACAGCGCAAGAACTAACAAGAATGATATCATCAATATAAACCAGAAGATACATAGTGACCTCTGGTTTTTTAAGAAGAAACGGTGAAGTGTCTGTTGTAGAAGACACAAATCCATGAGTGCGAAGAGCAGAGCCAAGTCGAGCGTGCCATGCACGAGGAGCCTGTTTGAGGCTATACAACGCTTTCACCACATAATAGAGATGATAAGGATGATCAGGATCGACAAAACCAGGAGGTTGACGCATATACACCTCTTCCTCTAGGGCTCCATGAAGAAAAGCATTCTGAACATCCAGTTGATGAAGAGACCAACTCCGAGAAACAAAAAGTGAAAGGAGCAGCCAAATGGTAGTGGGTTTAACCATAGGACGTAGGTGTCCTCATAGTCAAGTCTGTAGCACTGTTTGAAGCCTTTAGAAACCAGTCGTGCCTTGTACCGCTCAACAGAACCATCAGCGTGCTTCTTAACTTTAAAAATCTACTTCGATTCAATGACATTGACACCAGGCCAAGGAGGAACAAGCTACTAGGTACCGTTGTGGCGGAGAGCTTGAAACTCAAGATTCATAGCAGCGCGCCAGTGTGGGATTCTCATGGCATACTGATAGTGATGAGGATTAGCGGAGGGATTGGACTGCGCTTGAGCTAAGCATGCAGTGATCCAGGCAATGGTTCCATCCGTGTGTTGCTTTGGCTAATGAATGTCGTTGTGACTGCGCGTGTGAGGATGTAGGACAGCAGGAGCAGGAGATGGCTTCGCATCCGACGAGGCATCATCCCTAATGCGAGGAAAAGCCAGACAAAGGTGGTGAAGGCTGGTCAGGCGACGATGGCCCAGTTGGTGACAGAGGCAGGCTCACGGGCTACGGTGGCCCAACTAAGGCAGGCCATGCACGCGACGACAACCTAGCTAAGTCATGCCGCTTAGGCAAGATGAGCGTAGGTGGCGTCCCTACTGCTACAGACCACGCAAGCGTTCGATAGGCTGGCACGGTCGAGGCGTGGGGTAGCGGGTCGGGACATCCTAGGTGGAGTCGATAGGCCGCATGTCAAGGATGGAGATATAAAGATTTGTAAAGTACATACGGATCTCAATGTAGTAAATTCGTTGACTAAAACTCTCCCTAGAGCAAAACATGATCAACACCAGAACTCCATGGATGTTAAATTCATCACTATGTAACTAGATTATTGTCTCTACTGCAAGTGGGAGACTGAAGGGAATATGCCCTGAGAGGCAGTAATAAAGTGTTTATTATGTATATTCCAAGTATATGATAGATGTTTATTTTACATGCTATAATTGTATTAATACGGAAACGTTAATACATGTGTGTTTAATAAACAAACAGAAAGTTCCTAGTTATGCCTCTCTCATAAACTAGCTCGTTGATTAACAAGATGATTAAGGTTTCCTGATCATGGACATTGGATGTCGTTAATAACGAGATCACAATATTAGTGTAATGGTGTGATAAACATTCATCCGAAGTATAGCATTACAATCAAAGTCATTGAGTTTATATTGCTATAACAACTTACGAAGTGATCCTAATCCTTAAACCATAAGATCATGTCAATCACTAACATCGGAAGAGTTTCTTGATAACATCAAACGTCACACCGTAATAGGGTGATTATAAAGATGGGTTCAGAACTAATAAAGTGTTATGTTGAGGCCCATGGATCGAGAGTGGAATTTATTCATCCCGATGACGGATAGATATAATTTGGGCCCTCTCGGTGATATCACATTGGTTAGCTTGCAAGCAAGTGATTTGATCACTAGAATGTTATATCACGAGAACGAGAAAAGAGTGCATGTCAGTAACGATATCAAACTAGGTATGGATATACCGATGATCGAATATCGGACATGTAATATATCGTGAAACAAAGGGATTAAGATACTAGCATAAAAGGTTCCGACGACCACAAGAAAGTCATCGTTGAATGTGTGGGAGTCACTATGGGTCTCCAGATCCCGCTTCTGATTATTGATCGGAGAGGGGTCTCGATCATGTCCGCATTATTCGTGAACCGTAGGGTGACACACTTAAGAGACACCGACATCCAATTGGAGCAAAAGTTTCATGCCGGAAAGAATAACAAGCGCAGGAATTTATTTCACTAAATACCGAAACAGGTTTTCGGGTGAAATTGCAGAAAGTGTTTTTGCATGTGAAATGAAATACTAGCAAGGGGTTATATGTGAATGTTTGTCATTAAAATAATTGACAAAATTCTGAATAAATAAAAGGAGTTTTATTTAATGAGAGTTTGCATTAAATTTGGTGGAAATTTAATGGGAATTTGAGTGGGATTTTGAGTGGAGGGAATTGAAAGGATTTTTGTGAGTGGAGTGTCCACCCACATGAATGAGGGGAGGGAAAGGAGGTAGCCCCCATGCTCCGGCCACCCCCTTGGGGTGCCCCTCTCCTATAAAAGGAACCCCCCTCCTCACTTCTCACTCACACCTCCTCGTGAAGGATCTCTATCCCCCTCTAGAATTTTATCCCCCATGGTCTCGGACTAGCGAGATACATGTTCCCGGTGGCTATTCGGCAAGAAAAAGTTGTGCTTCCGCTGCATCTCTGGAGCAAGGAGGCGGAGGTTGCTCGGTGCCTCGGACATGTGTGCGAGCACGGATGCGCCACTAAGTTGCGGTGCTAAGGACTTTCTCTCGATCTTGAGATCGACAAGAGATCGTCTACATCAACCACGAGTTTAACTCGTTAAGCTTTGTCGGTCTTTAAGGGTATGTTCTCTATGTATATACATCTGCCCGTTGTTTGTATCTAGTAGATAGATCTTGGTACATAGTTGTTCCCATCGTAGGAAATTTTTTGTTTTCTATGTTGCGAACCCTACAGTGGTATTAGAGCCGGATCTATGCGTAGATGCTTTACACGGGTAGTACACATATGAGTATGTGGACGATGATGATCATGTTATTGCTTCTTAGTTGTATTTTGGATATTGGTGGCATAGTGGGATGAAGCGGCCCAGACAAACTTTACATGTCCTCGCACATAAGACCTGTTCCACGCTTGACATGCAACTAGTTTGCATAAGTGGCTAGCGGGTGTCTGTCTCTCCTACTATAGTCAATATCTAATTTGCAACGAGTTGTCAACAATTTGGTTATCCTCGTTGTGGTTCATGTTCGTAGGTAATAACGGTTCTATCTTCGAAAGCCCTAAGCCACGTAAAACTTACAATGGATAAATTAGAGGCGTCTAGTTTAGATTGTTGCTGGGCTAGTGTTATGATATGGTGATGTTGTAAGTAGAAGTATGAGATGATACTCTTACAACACACATAACGTGTAAGTTCCATAAACCTTGTCCTTACACATAGAGGTATGATAGTGATCATACCACGATGCACATGATGGAGATCATATGCAGGAACCATATCATTCCACTTACAAACATGAGATGTTTGATTGCATCTTATATTGCTTGTTTGGCGTTTTATTAGCATAATAAGATGATCCCTCATTTAAAATTTCAAGATAAGAATGTGTTGTTCCTTAAGTATGCACCGATTATGTTTTCGTCGCTCCAAGACATCACGTGATGATCGGGTGTTCTTGGATACACGACCATACTTCGGGTGTAAGACAGTTACACACGCGAATACTAAGGTTCTTACTTGGCGAGCCTAGCATGTACAGACATGGCCTCGGAACACGGACCGAAAGGTTAAGCATGAGTCATATAGTAGATATGATGCCCATTTGATGCTCGCCTTTGAAGCTACACCGACTCACGTGATGATCGGACTTGGTGTAGTGGATTTGGTTCATGTAATCACCAAAAAGGCACGATGGATGTCGTTTTTGAGTGGGAGTTCATTCATAATGTGGATTAGTTGAACTCAATCTATCATAAACTTAGTCTAAACTTTACAAATTCTGTTGTAGATGGCACCACCTGCTTTTAATTTCAATGTGTTCATGGAGAAAGAGAAACTTGCAACGAATGGTAGCAACTTTACCGAATGGGCCATGAATTTGAGGATTCTCCTCTCTGCTGCACAAAAGCAATATGTGCTAGAAGCGCCGCTAGGCCCCCCACCGTTCGATGATGCACCTGACGAGGAGAAGAACTATAAGAGCTTCGTGATGAACTATAATATGCAAGGCATGAAGAAGTCTCTCCCCGAGCTTCTATCAATGCTTAAAACTGCAGAAGTGGAGATCAAGAAGGAACATCAAGTGTTGATGATCAATAAGAACACTGGTTTCAAGAAAGACAAGAAGGGTAAACGGAAGGGAAGTAAGGGCGGCAAGTCGGTTGCCATGCCTGAAAAGAAACCCTGAGTTGGCCCTAAGTCTGATACCGAGTGCTACTATTATAAGGGTACTGGCCATTGGAAGCGCAACTGCCCCAAGTATTTGGCAGACAAGAAGGCCGGCAAGGCAAACAAAGGTATATATGATATACATGTTATTGATGTGTACTTGACTAGTGCTCGCAGTAGCACCTGGGTATTTGATAACGATTCAATTGCTAATATTTGTAACTCGAATCAGGGGCTGCGGAACAAGCGACCGCTATCAAGGGGTGAGGTCAAGATGCGTGTTGGCAATGGATCAAGCATTGATGTGATCGCCGTCAGAATGCTGCCTCTCCACTTGCTGTCGGGATTAGTAATAAACTTGAATAATTGTTATCTGGTGCCAGCACTGAGCATGAATATTGTATCTGGATCGTGTTTGATGCGAAGTGGTTATTCATTTAAATCCGAGAACAATGGTTGTTCAATTTATATGAATGAAATCTTTTATGGGCATGCACCGATGATGAATGGTTTATTTCTATTGGATCTCGATAATAGTGTTACACATATTCATAATGTTGATGCTAAAAGGATTAAACTTAATGATGATATATCCGCATATATGTGGCACTGCCGTCTAGGTCATATTGGCGTTAAACGCATGAAGAAGCTCCATTCGGATGGAATTTTGGAATCACTTGATTTTGAATCATTTGATACATGTGAGCCATGCCTTATGGGCAAGATGACTAGAACGCCGTTTTCCGGTTCAATGGAACGGGCGACAAATTTATTGGAAATCATACATTCTGATGTATGTGGTCCAATGAGTGTGTCGGCGTGAGGTGGATATCATTATTTTGTTACTTTCACGGATGATTTGAGTAGATACGGTTATATCTACTTGATGAAGCATAAGTCTGAAACCTTTGAAAAGTTCAAGGAATTTCAAAATGAAGTGGAAAATCATCGTAATAGAAAGATCAAATTTCTACGGTCCGACCGTGGAGGTGAGTATCTAAGTTACGAGTTAGCACTCATATGAAAGAGTGTGGATTTTTTTCACAACTCACACCTGCCAGAACACCACAGCGAAATGGTGTGTCGGAACGTCGTAATCGTACTTTATTGGATATGGTTCGATCTATGATGTCTCTGACGGACTTGTCGTTGTCATTTTGGGGTTATGCACTAGAAACTGCTGCATTCACTTTAAATCGGGCACCGTCTAAATCCGTTGAAAAGACACCGTATGAATTGTGGTTTGGAAACAAACCTAAGCTGTCATTTCTTAAAGTTTTGGGATGGGGTGTTTATGTGAAGAAACTTCAACCGGATAAACTCGAACCCAAAGCGGAAAAATGCGTCTTCATAGGATACCCTAAGGAAACTATTGGGTATTCCTTCTATCACCGATCCGAGGGTAAGGTTTTTGTTGCCAAGAATGGATCTTTTCTAGAGAAAGAGTTTCTCGCGAAAGGTGTGAGTAGTCGGAAGGTAGAACTCGAAGAGGTTATTGAACCTTCTCTTCAAAGTATGGCGAGTAGCGCAGCGCTGGAAGTCGTTCCGGAGTTGGCTTCACCAGTTGAAGAGGGAACTAATGATAATGATCATGAAACTTTGAAAGAGAGTACTACCGAACCTCGCAGGTCTCACGCGTGCGGCTCCCGATTTGTACGGAAAACCTGTTATGAATTTCATGGTTGATGAAATTGATGACCCTGCGACGTATGAAGAAGCGATGCTGAGCCCGGATTCCAACAAATGGTTAGAAGCCATGAAATCCGAGATGGAATCCATGTATGAAAATCAAGTTTGGAACTTGGTGGACTTACCTCATGACCGAAAGGCCGTGGAGAATAAATGGATTTTCAAAAGGAAAACTGATGCTGATGGTAATGTAACCGTCTATAAAGCTCGACTTGTCGCAAAGGGGTTTCGACAAATTCAAGGAGTTGACTACGATGAGACATTCTCTCCCATAGCGATGCTAAAGTCAGTTAGTATTATGTTAGCAATTGCCGCATATTTCGATTATGAGATATGGCAGATGGATGTTAAAGCCGCGTTTCTCAATGGTAATATTGAAGAAGAGTTGTATATGATACAACCAAAGGGTTTTGTCGATCCTAAGGATGCTAACAAGGTGTGCAAGCTTCAGCGATCCATCTATGGACTGAAGCAAGCATCACGAAGTTGGAATATCCGCTTTGATGAGGTGATCAAAGAGTTTGGATTTGTCCAAACTTATCGAGAGGCTTGTATTTACAAGAAAGTGAGTGGGAGCAATGTGGCATTTCTGATATTATATGTGGGTGACATATTATTGATCGGAAATGATATAGATCTTTTAAACAGTGTTAAAAGTTATCTAAACAGCAAATTTTCAATGAAGGACCTAGGTGAAGCGTCATACATAATAGGCATAAAGATCTATAGAGATAGATCTAGGCGCCTAATAGGGCTATCGCAAAGTACATACCTTGATAGGATTTTAAAGAAGTTTAAAATGGACGGAAGTAAGAAGGGGTTCTTACCTATGTTGCAAGGCAAGACATTGAGTAAGACTCAAAGTCCGGCTATGGCGGAAGAAAGAGAGATAATGGACAAAGTCCCCTATGCTTCGTCCATAGGCTCTATAATGTACGCCATGCTATGTACAAGACCAGATGTGGCACATGCTATTAGTTTGACTAGTAGGTACCAACCAGATCCAGGTTCGGAACACTGGATAGCGGTCAAGAATATCCTTAAGTACTTGCGAAGAACTAAGGATATGTTTCTTGTGTACGGAGGTGAAGAAGAGCTCGTCGTTAAGTGTTATGTTGACGCAAGCTTTGACACCGATTCAGATGACTCTAAGTCTTAATCCGGATACGTATTTCTCATGAATGGTTGAGCGGTTAGTTGGAGGAGTTCCAAACAACCCGTGGTGGCGGGATCAAGAACGGAGGCCGATTATGTTGTTGCTTCGGAAGCGGCTCAGGAAGCAGTTTGGATGAAGGAGTTCATATCCGAACTAGGTGTGGTTGCGAGCGCGTTGGACCCAATGGTGATCTATTGTGACAACAATGGTGCCATTGACAATGCGAAAGAACCAAGGTCTCACAAGAATTCCAAGCATATTAAGCGCCGATTTCACTCCATCCGCGAGCATGTCAAGGATGGAGATATAAAGATTTGTAAAGTACATACGGATCTCAATGTAGCAGATCCGTTGACTAAAACTCTCCCTAGAGAAAAACATGATCAACACCAGAACTCCATGGGTGTTAGATTCATCACTATTTAACTAGATTATTGTCTCTAGTGCAAGTGGGAGACTGAAGAGAATATGCCCTGAGAGGCAATAATAAAGTGTTTATTATGTATATTCCAAGTATATGATAGATGTTTATTTTGCATGCTATAATTGTATAAATACGGAAACATTAATACATGTGTGTTTAATAAACAAACAAAAAGTTCCTAGTTATGCCTCTCTCATAAACTAGCTCGTTGATTAACAAGATGATCAAGGTGTACTGATCATGGACATTGGATGTTGTTAATAACGAGATCACAACATTAGTGTAATGGTGTGATGAACATTCATCCGAAGTATAGCATTACGATCAAAGTCATTGAGTTTATATTGCTATAACAACTTACAAAGTGATCCTAATCCTTAGACCATGAGATCATGTCAATCACTGACACCGGAAGAGTTTCTTGATAACATCAAACGTCACACCGTAACAGGGTGATTATAAAGATGGGTTCAGAACTAATAAAGTGTTATGTTGAGGCCCATGGATCGAGAGTGGAATTTGTTCATCCCGATGATGGATAGATATACTTTGGGCCCTCTCGGTGATATCACATTGGTTAGCTTGCAAGCAAGTGATTTGATCACTGGAATGTTATATCACGGGAACGAGAAAATAGTGCATGTCAGTAACGAGATCAAACTAGGTATGGAGATACCGATGATCGAATCTCGGACATGTAATATATCGTGAAACAAAGGGATTAATATACTAGCATAAAAGGTTCTGACGATCATAAGAAAGTCATCGTTTAATGTGTGGGAGTCAGTATGGGTCTCCAGATCCCGCTTCTGATTATTGATCAAAGAGGGGTCTCGATCATGTATGCATTATTCGCGAACCGTAGGGTGACACACTTAATAGACACCGACATCCAATTGGAGCAAAAGTTTCATGCCGGAAAGAATAACAAGCGCAGGAATTTATTTCACTAGATACCGAAACAGGTTTTCGGGTGAAATTGCATAAAGTGTTTTTGCATGTGAAATGAAATACTAGCAAGGGGTTATATGTGAATGTTTGTCATTAAAGTAATTGACAAAATTATGAATAAATAAAACGAGTTTTATTTAATGAGAGTTTGCATTAAATTTGGTGGAAATTTAATGAGAATTTGAGTGGGATTTTGAGTGGAGGGAATTGAAAGGATTTTTGTGAGTGGAGTGTCCACCCACATGAATGAGGGGAGGGCAAGGGGGTAGCCCCCATGCGCCGGCCACCCCCTTGGGGTTCCCCCCTCTCCTATAAAAGGCACCCCCTCCTGACTTCTCACTCACACCTCCTCGTGAAGGATCTCTCTCCCCCTTTAGAATTTATCCCCCATGGTCTCGGACTAGCGAGATACATGTTCCCGGTGGCTATTTGGCAAGAAAGAGTTTTGCTTCCGCTGCATCGCTGGAGCGAGGAGGCGGAGGTTGCTCGGTGCCTCGGTGTGTGCGAGCACGGATGCGCCGCTAAGTTGCGGTGTTAAGGACTTCCTCTCGATCTTGAGATCAGCAAGAGATCGTCTACATCAACCACGAGTTTAACTCGTTAAGATTTGTCGGTCTTTAAGGGTATGTTCTCTACGGATATACATCCGCCTGTTGTTTGTATCTAGTAGATAGATCTTGGTACATAGTTGTTCCCATCATAGGAATTTTTTTGTTTTCTATGCTGCGAACCCTATAATTACCACATGAATCTATTCCACATGTGCTCATTACCCTTAAGTGTGTGACCCTGTAGGTTCACGTACACGTGTACACGACATGAGATGCACCTCCAAGTATCCTGTCATGGCTTTGAGTCCAAATCACTTCCATGAACACTTGGTCTCAAGTCGATAGATGGTAGCGCCCTCTAGCAAGACGTGCCAACTCCCAAGTGTCGTAATTCTGGAAGACAGCCTACAATGTGACTTTCGTACAAGTCCCTTTACCACATGATATACCTTGTCAAGCTATAGGCAAGAAGTTGTCATCCCTTAAATTTCTTAACTCTCTTCTTGTTCCGTGATATACTGTTCACTGTACTAACTCTTAGTCCGATTCCTCTCATTTAACACTTAACTGAGTAGCGCATGGCCATACTTCTGAACCATATCACACGAGAGGGCCCAGGGAATATCTCTCTATTACGGAGGGGCAAATCCCATCTTGGTAATCCATGTCACGCAGCTTGATTCACAACCAACCCGAACTCTACCTTTATAACTGCCCATTTACGAAACAACGTTTGATAGAACCTAAGATGGCGATCCACAACTCGGATCATGCAATCATCTTAGGTCAAAGGATTCTATTGCTTGAGGCTGCAAATGACAACATGCTTGTTGCATCTCAACCGTGGGTCAATCTGACTCGCTAAACTCTTCATCTGAGTTTGTGTAAGTCGGAATAGCATCACCATGCCCATGACAAGTGGAACTGAGTCATCATCGACTTTCACATTAGTCTAAGTTGTGTGTCTAGCACAACCTCAACGACCAAGGACATTTAGTATGAACAACATGATTATATAGTTCCATAACCGAATTACGTATTCGATGATATATCAGATGTTCATACAAGGACAACTTAATAACTTTATGAATACATTGGGAATTACATCATACATGATTGCCTCTAGGGTCCCAACGGTGATTAGGCAACAAAACAGGTGAATTTGCAACGTCTTCAAATTGGCTAGGAGAAATAAGATATGAATGAGTGGGTGGAGACACAAAGGAAGAAGATGGCATATTCGAGAAAGGAAACAAATTTTCATCAAATACTACATCACATGATATATAGACCCAGTTAGTAGGAACATGGAGGCACTTGTAGCTTTTGTGAAGAGCACTATAACCAAGAAAGACATATTTTTTAGAATGAAACTCAAGTTTATGATTGATGTAAGGCCTTAGGTGAGGCCAATCAGGCGCACCAAAGACTTTGAAGAATGTATAATCAGGGAGTTCGTTGAATAAGCATTCAAGAGATGTCTTCAAATTCAGTACTCTAGTAGGTGTTCTATTGATTAAGAAACATGTAGTGGAAAACGCATCGCTCCAAAAATGAAACAGGACAGCGGCATGGGCAAGTATAGTGAGCCAAGTCTCAACTACGTGATGGTGCTTGCGCTCAACAGTACTGTTCTGCTGATGTGTATGTGGACAAGAAGTATGATGCGAAATCCCAAGTTTATTAAAGAAGGTGTTGAGGACGAGGTATTCACCCCCTAATCCGACTAAACATGATTGATCTTATGCTTGAGAAGACATTCAACATGCAATTGAAATTGCAAGAAAACATTAAACACATCAGATTTACTCTTAAGGAGATAAAACCACGTAAAGTGACTATAAGTATCAATGAAACTAACATAATAATTTTCACCACTTACAGAGGTTTGATCAGGGCCCTATACATCTAAAAACAAAAGTTATAGTGGATTATTAACTACTCGAGAGGATGAAACAAAAGGTAGCCGATGACTCTTTCCATGCTGACAAGCATCACAATCTGCTAAACTTTTATTGCTAGACGACGTAGGTAGCTGATGAGTGCATATTTGCATCATGTTTTCTATTATTATTTTACATTGTAGTGGTAGGATCTTGGTATTTTACGGCGTTCACAATCATCTTTTATGTTTATTTTCACCAGGACCAGGACAGGTGATGGATCCGATGGACACAATTCTTGGACCGGTTATATTGGAGTTAAAAGGAGTAATAAACAATGTAAATCGCTTATTTGGGAAATATCAATAATACCAGAAGAAACCCCAAAGCGATTGGAGGATACAGAAGGGTTAACGACCAACTATACGGCGGGAGAACTTTTTTCGGCCGTATAGTTGGCACCGACACCGCCTCCTCGAATAGTTTTACCCCGTGCAACTGGATTAGAGAGACGACGTATAGAACCCCCAAATGTCGCCAAAAACCTCACCTCCGGAAGGGATATAGAGGGGGAACTTTCCCTAGGGATCCATCTTCACCCTAAGCAGATTTGGGAGGCCAAGGCATCGATCTCCATCTTCATCAACCACTTCATCATCATCATCATCATCACCATCTCCATCCATCCCATCTAGATCTTGTTATAATTCTTGCACTAGTTGTGGATTTATACAAGAACTATTCATCTATAATTGTTTCCATTACCATTTCCATGATGTTGTTTGCCTCCATGTCTGAGTAGATCATTAGTTCTTGGGGAGATGGAGAAACCCTAGTATATGATTGAGATGAAATAGAGATTATTATGCTATACATCATTATGTGTATATGTTAATTGTCTTCATCTTGATGTTGGGAGTTGTGCACCTCCTTAATATTTGCTTCTTACGGGGACTTGATGAAGGGGATTACTTGTTGGTAGACGGAGGGATGATAACACATGTTGTGATTATAAAGTAGTTGTCATCCTTTACGTACTGACTTGGGGAATCAAGGAGAACTCATTAAGCGATGTCCATGTGATGACCCACAAGTATAGGGGATCGCAATAGTCTTTGCGGGTAGTATTACCCAACTTATTGATTCGACACAAGGGGAGCCAAAGAATACTTGCAAACCTTAACAACTGAGTTGTCAGTTCAGCTGCACCTGGAAATAGTTCTTGCTCACAGAAGTTTATCAGTAGCAACAGTTTGTAATAGCAACAGCAAAGCAACAACAGCAGTAACAGCAACAGTGAAACATGAGCAATAGTAACAGTAACGGTAACAGTAGGATTCGAGTGCGGTAGGAATAGTGATGGATGGACAGGCGTTGCATGGACGAGTCTAAACATGTAACTTCAAAGAACTAGGGCATTGCAGATAAATAATAACAAGTATCCAAGTACTAAACAATCCTAGGCATGTGCTCCAAATATAGTCATACGTGCTCACAATGAGAACTTGCACAACATCTTCTGTCCAGCCATCCCGTGGCAGCGGGGCCTCTAGGGAACTACTGGCAATTAAGGTGCTCCTTTTAATAGAGCACCGGAGCAAAGCATTAACACTCCGTGAACACATGTGATCCTCACACCATAGCCATCCCCTCCGGTTGTCCCAATTATTGTCACTTTTGGGCCTTTGGATCCGGACGGTGATATGTGTACACAACTTGCAGATAAGATCACAAACAATACTACCATAATGATTCAATAATAAATTCATATCTGAGATCATGGCACTCTGGCCCTAGTGACAAGCATTAAGCACAAGAATTTGCAACAAAGTCAAATAGAACTAATAGAGATACTAGGCACTATGCCCCTAACAGATCTTATTTGATTACATGATAGAACTCATCCAATCCCTACCATCCCCAATCCTACAGCGGGGGATTACTCACTCATGGATGAGGGAAACATCGGTGGTTGATGGAGATGCGTTGGTGATGACGATGGCGATGATCCTCTCCAAATTCCCTGTCCCGGAAGGGTGCCAGAACGGAGTTTCTGGATCCGAATATTGGTTTCTGGTGGCGGCGGTGGAGCGGAACTCTTTCTGGAAAAATATTGAACCCCCCTCTGTTTTTAGGTCAGGAGGCAACTTATAGACGCGGAGGGAGGCCGAGAAGCTGCCTGGGGTGGCCAGACCTCCCCCAGGAGCGGGGTCAGTGGGCCCGCGCCCGGGGTGGGTCTGGCCCCCCAGGCCTCCTCTCTGTCTCCCCTTCTGGCTCCGTGGATCTTCTGGTGAGAAATAGTTTTTGGCATATTTTCCGGGATTTTTCCTGATAGTTCATTTTCTGCACAAAAACAAGACACCAAGGTAATTCTGCTAAAAACAGCGTCAGTCCGTGTTAGTTGTATCCAAATCACACAAGTATAGAGGAAAAACAATAGCAAAGTGTTCGAGAAAGTAGATACGTTTTGGACGTATCAACTCCCCCCAAACTTAGCTTATTGCTTGTCCTCAAGCAATTCAGTTGAAAACTGAGTGCGATAAAAGAACTTGCACGAACACTTTGCTTCATATGATGTAAATATTCTCAGCACAGGAGTAGATGCTTAGACAATTCATAATAAAGAGTATGCAACTAAGTCTACTCAATAGTCATTGCAAGCTATGAAGAGAAACCAACTCAATAATAATAAGTAGCATGAAACATAAACATAAGCAACATTGCAATGCTCATAATAAGGTATGATAGAGTGGTATCTCGCTTGCCTTTGTTTGAAGAGCACAATATAAATGCTGAGGCACCTATGAAGTTCACATGAAGACTAGAGATAAAGATATCAAAGATACAAGCATCAAAGTCATGACATAATTAACCAAGTTTTGAAACAAACACAAGAATGACAACTATGCTCTCAAGAAGGTGCTCATAGAATAAGTGGTGACTCAACAAATTTGTGAAAACGGTTTTGTGAAGGTTTGAAAGGCTTCCTAATGCTGAAAGGAAGGTACTCATTAGCTTTGAGCTCTCATTGCCCCTATCATAGGCATCTTCATGTGGTTAAGGTGAAAGTGAGGTCCACTCTGAGTCATATGCTTGACAGACCATAGACTGGAAATCCCAAGTCCCTTGAGTACGAGGGCCGCTCTGCATGCTACTCAACTTTGGTCACCTGAAAGTTCTTGTCATTGTAAATACATGCATATCATCGAGAACCGCCAACGGGGTACCCCTTGCACATGGTACGGGAGCTTTCCTATAACCAAAATGACAAGGCAAGCTGACAATGAGCATCTCAACAATCTTTTTATTTACCATATGCATAGCTTTTTATTGAGGAAGCTTCATAGATGCTCGTTATAGTGATGCTGCAAGTTTCCACCATGGTACAGGAGCTTTCCCATAACTAAAATGACAAGGCAAGCTGACAATGAGCATCTCAGCAATCTTTTTATTTACCATATGCATAGCTTTTTATTGAGGAAGCTTCATAGATGCTCATTATAGTGCTGCTAGCGGCCCAGGCGTTTCTCTAACACAATGTATAAACTCCATGAACTAACAACTTCCCCTTTTATTTCACATCGTCGACATCCGTAAGCAAAAGAGCAAAGTATCAACTGGATAAGATATCCAACAGGTGTTCAAAGAGTTCCCCGTGACAACACGGTTCTGCTGACTCCCAGTATATAGTAAGCAAGCATATAACTTTCATGGACTAGTCACAATGGTTCAAGATTATTAAGCGCAAAGAATAAAGTGTGCCATCAAGTTCGTGAGAGCTTTACTAACTAACTTTCTCAAAACAGTCAAACATTTTATTTTGGAAGAAAACACGGCATATGGAATATGCACTGAAGTAGCAAATGATGCTAATAGGTAGGTATGGTGGACACAACTGGCATATTGGTTTTGGGGAGTTGGAATCATAGGTAGAGCACATACTCAGTGCAAGTGAAGGCTAGCAATAGAGAGGGAGCGACAAACGAGAGAGCAATAACTGTCATAATCATGCTTGCAACAAAACATGACTAATTATGGCATGAAAGTGATAAAAGAACTCTGGGGCAGAATAAATCATCGAGGCTTACTAACTATTGATTAGTCATATGCATGCATGAGCATGTGCCAAGTCGATTCACATGAACAGTCAGAGGAGGATACCACAATATCATACCAGAGTATGAATAAAACAATGCAAGCAAACATTCATATGACATGCTACAAACTATTAGCAAGCTAGAGATAATCATAGACAAGCAATTACTAAGCATCCATAATGACATACACCTTACACAAACATGCTAAGCATGCTCACAATGATTAGTATATGTACAAAAATGAAACAAATCGAGTTCATTACCAGCCTCTTACCACACCTCGAGTTGTCTTAATCTTCATTATTGTCCTTCACTTGTGTGACTTGAATAATTAACATTAAAACCAATATCCACTGAGGACGGCTGAACCCTACGAAGAACTCACAAAACCAAATAAGAACAACAAATATTTTTGGTGTTTTCGATTTTTTTAGAAAAAAGCAAACAAAGAAAAACCAAAGAAAAACAAAGCAAACCAAACAAAGCAAAATCTTTTTGATTTTTATTTTAATGGCAAACCAAAGCAAAGAAACAAAGAAACAAACCAAGAGAAACAACGAAAATATTTTTGGTATTTTTGTGTTTTTTAGAAAGAAGCAACAAGAACCAAAAAGAAAGCAAAACAAATGGATATACAAAGAACCGACCGAACATGATATATATATATATATGAGTGTGATGTCGGTATACCTCCCCCAAGCTTAGGCTTTTGGCCTAAGTGGGGCTCAATAACGCGGATAGTAACCCCATGCTGGTGGTTCATCATAGAAATGATCATAGTCAGGCACCTGTGATGAAGAAGAAGACACGCCCCAATAAAATGAGGGCTGCTGGTATGAAAACTCCCCCAAGTTGGAGGGCTGAACCGAATTGTCTTCGGCATCCTCTTCAACATTATCTTCTTGCTGGGAGAGTTCCCCAACATATGTGTCAACCTCCTACTCCGTAAGTGACCATCCTTGCCTGTTATCAAAGTTAAACAAAGCAGGTGCAGGCAAATAAACTATTTTCTCATTCTTACCTTTTCTCTGACCTTGCTGGACAAAAGATAGTTCATATGGCAAACTTCTCACATTAGCCCCCAAAGAAACAAAACCATGCAGAATCATGGACTCAATATCAAGTCTCTCTATGGAAAACTAAAAATCTGAATAATGAGGCTCTACACCATGGAAAGCTAGCAACCTAGAAGCAATGAGACCTCCACAAGTTCCACCCTTCTCACGGTTGGTGGTGACACGGTGAGCTATCAAAGCACCCAAACTATAGGAACTATTCCTACCCAGAGCAGCTGCAATAAAAGCTAGATCAAAAGAATACAACTTTCTAGCAGTCTTTCTAGCAAGAACACACTTGGTAATGAAATAGGCAAAGTATCTAATAGCTGGGAGCTAGATGTTCCGAATTTTACCACTTTCCTTTGATAAGTCGAAACCTTGGCAAATCTCAGCATATAAATCAACAAGTGACTTGGGCCTCTCCTTGATCTTGTCACAAGATCCCCATTGAGGTACTCTAATTGCTGCACAGAAATCAGCAAAAGGCAAGTTGACAGGCATATTATATATTTTGTAATGGACCATGGGATTAGAGGTAAACCAAGTGAACCGGAAGTCCTGCACAAAAGCCATGGATAGCTTAATATATTGGATTGGTTCACCTTTAACAAAGTGCTCCAACCCTGCACTTGTAACCAAAGTTTGGAAATCTTGGAGGATCCCCGCAGCTCTCATAAATTCATGGCATGGATATATGGAAGGAAAAACTGCCTCCTCACGATGAACCTTCATTGTCTCATGCACCATCAAGTCATATTGATTCGGTGAATAAGCACTCATCTTCTTTGCTGAAAGTTTTAGACAACCATCAAACCAAGTGATTTCTAAGTTGATAAATGATGAGAAACTATTATAGGAACTTTCTAGAGGACTACACATGCATCAAAACAAAGTTTCTAAGCATAGAACAAGCATGAAAGCTCAAACAACCTGTCACCTATAGTAGCAAAATACTCAAGATACAATCTACCAATCACAAATCTAATTCGACAAGTGGAGGAGGCACATACCAGGGAACAATCCCTCCAAAAATCAGCACTTGAGATGGGCTGAACAAGGAGATAGAAAATCGCGAGCAAGAACAGCAAGAACTCGAGCTTTATCAAGTTTTCCGGTGTTTTTCGGGAGAGAGAAAGAAGGTGGCTTTGAGGAGGCAGCCTAGAGGGGCCCAGGTGGGCCAGACCCCCCTAGGCGCCACCACTAGGTAGGCCGCGCCTACCATAGGTGTGGGGCCTAGGGGTGGCCCCTGGGTCATCTCAGGTACCACTCCGCCCCTTTTTGGAGGAAAAATTTATTTTGATTTTTCTGGGATTTTTCGGGAAACTTTATTTTTGGCCAATTTTCAGGGTATGAAAATTGTTTTTCTCGCAGAACAGTTTTTCAGAAGAAGCGAAAGCAAACCAAAAGCCAAACTACAAGAGCTCTAAGAAACTCAAACAAGCAAACAACTAGCAAAACTAAAACTAAAGCAAAGACTAGGAAGGAGAAGGGAAAAAGAAAGCAAGTATAACCAAAGTGGAAACATTATTTTGTTCATAAAAATCCTTTTGTTAACAAGGTTGATCAAGTCTTGTTACCAAAACAATCTTATATGAAACAAAACTTTGCATTCCACAAGGTGATTATGTTACCTCATACTTGATAGCAATGGTCCCAATCATAATAGTTTCAATAGTTTCTTGTGGAATGGGACAATATATTTCTCCAACCTTGATGCCTTCAATATTTTCAATAGAATTCAGACAATAGCTCTTAACAACCTTCTTGGGGAAATAGACAGTGTGCTCTTTGTCATTAATATTGAATGTTACTTTTCCTTGATTGCAATTGATGACAACACCTGCAGTATTAAGAAAAGGTCTCCCAAGAATAATAGACATATTATCATCTTCAAGCATTTCAAGCACAACAAAACCAATTAAGACCATGCAATTATGAGCAACTTGAACAGGAACATCCTCACATATACCAACAGGAACAGTAGTTGACTTATCAGCCATTTGTAAAGATATATCAGTTGGTATCAACTTTTCTAGCTGGAGTATATTATAGAGAGAAAAAGGCATAACACTAACTCCAGCTCCCAAATCACATAAAGCAGTTCTAACATAATTATTCTTAATGGAGCAAGGAATAGTTGGTATACCTGGATCACCAAGTTTCTTTGGAACCTTACCATTGAAGGAGTAATTAGCAAGCAAAGTAGAAATCTCCTCATTAGGAATCTTCCTTTTATTAGAGACAATATCCTTCATATACTTTGAATAAGGAGGCAATTTAATAGCATCAGTCAAAGAAATTTGCAAGAATAAAACTTGTTGTAGTGTTCTTCCTCCTTTGACTTGTGTTTCTTACCTGTAAAAGGCATAGGTTTTGCACCCAAGGTTCTCTCTCTTTACCATGTTTATTAGCAATAAAATCTTCCTTTGTGTACCTAGTGTTCTTAGTGTGTTTTCCAGGTTCTTCCTCAACTTCCTCCTTATCAGGAGACTCATTATTATTACCACTCTCAGTTTCGGCATCAGAGACAGATATACTATTAGGATCTACAGCAGGTTCAAGTGGTTCCTCAACTTTCTTATGTTTCTTTTTCTTCCTCTTACGAGGACTACCACTATCCTCACCTTGTTGGGAATCCTGCTCTATTCTTTTAGGGTGTCCTTCAGGATATAAAGGATCTTGAGTAGTTATACCACTCCTAGTTTTAATTCCATAAGCATGTTTATCTCCTGAGGCATTAACTAGCATATACTTTTGTACTTTAGCAAGTTGATCAAGTTGAGTTTGAACCATTTTAAAGTGTTTACAAAGCATTTTAATATCATTAGAAGTTCTTTCCACAATATCTTTCAACTCATGGATAACTCTAGAGTTTTCCAATAAATGATTCTGAATCTGATTATTAAAATGACCTTGTTTAACAATAAAAATGTCAAGTTCCTCTAAGCATTGACCAGGAGGCTTACCATAAGGGATATCACCTTCATCAAAGTGTTGGAGAGAGTGTACCTCAATAGTATATGAGTGGGGAATTGGCTTACATAATTCTTCTATAGGAGGTAGATTCTTCACATCTTCAACTCTAATACCTTTCTCCTTTAGACACTTCTTAGCTTCCTTCATCACTTTATCGTTTAATGCAATAACTCCCCTCTTCTTTGTTGTTGGTGTTGGAATTGGTTCAGGAACAACTGGTTCAGGAGTAATAGGCTCAGGTGTATTCAGCTCAGTTGAAGTCCAATCAGCATAATTTTTACTTATCTTGTTCATTAATTCTTCAGCATCCGTAGGAGTCCTTTTCCTGAAAACACAATCACCAAAGCTATCTAGGTAGGTCCTAGAATCATCAGTTAGTCCATTATAATAAATATCAAGCAACTCATTCTTAGGTAATGGACATCCAGGATATGCATGAATCAAGGAACAAAGTCTTTTCCATGACTCAGGCAATTTCTCTTCTTCTTCCTGTTTAAAATCAAAAAGTCTCTGCAAAGCAGCATGTCTAGCACTGGGAGGAAAATATTTATGGAAGAAAGAAGCAATCAAGCAATCAGGTCTATCAATGGAACCAGGAGGTAATCTATTAAACCAAGCCCTAGCTTCTCCCTTTAGTTAAAAAGGGAAGATCTTAGCAACAAAGTACTTGCGAATCTTAAAATCATCAGAGAACAAAGCACTCATAGTAGAAATCTCATTCATATGAGCCACAACACTCTTGTTTTCAGTACCACAAAAAGGTTCTTTCTCAACAATATCTAAATAATATAAATCAAGAGAGAAATCATAATCTTTATCTTTAATATCTATGGGAGAGGTGGCAAACTTAGGATCATAGGACTTCTTAGGTATAATAATATGTCTAGCAAGGAGACTCTTAATAGCACTAGCACCATGTGTATTTCGACACTCTTCAACAAATTCAACAGTGAGCTCAATGTAACCATCATTAATATCAAAACTCTCACTAGACTCAGGTGAGATAACAGGTGTAACAGTGTCTTCACTAGGACTTTTGGTATTTCATAGACTAGCCATAGTAGAATCTAGAAAAGGACCTAATGAACCACTCGCATCAAGCACAGTAGAAGTAACATCATGAGTATCAAAAGCAGTTTCAGATTCAACAGTAGTAGCAGTGTGTGTAGCATGAGTATGTGGTGGTGGTGTGACAAGCTTACTTATAACAGACGGTGAATCAAGAGAAACAAAGGTGTTTAGGACTGCACCTCTTCTTGTAGTGGATGGTAAAATAGGGAACTTTCCATCACGAGACTTCCCCATGATGAAAGGAGTAGCAGTGAACAATAATAGATCCAAGTGAACTTACAAATAAATCTATGCTCCCCAGGAACGACGCCAGAAAATAGTCTTGATGACCCACAAGTATAGGGGATCGTAACAGTCTTCGTGGGTAGTACTACCCAATTTATTGATTCGGCACAAGGGGAGCCAAAGAATACTTGCAAACCTTAACAACTGAGTTGTCAGTTCAGCTGCACCTGGAAATAGTTCTTGCTCGCAGAAGTTTATCAGTAGCAACAGTTTGTAATAGCAACAGCAAAGCAACAGCAGAAGTAACAACAACAGTGAAACAAGAGCAATAGTAATAGTAACGGTAACAGTAGGATTCGAGTGCGGTAGGCATAGGGATGGATGGACGGGTGTTACATGGACGAGTCTAAACATGTAACTTCAAAGAACTAGGGCATTGCAGATAAATAATAACAAGCATCCAAGTACTAAAAAATCTTAGGCATGTGCTCCAAATATAGTTATACGTGCTCACAATGAGAACTTGCACAACATCTTCTGTCCAGCCAGCCCGTGGCAGCGGGGCCTCTAGGGAACTACTAGCAATTAAGGTGCTCCTTTTAATAGAGCACCGGAGCAAAGCATTGACACTCCGTGAACACATGTGATCCTCACACCACAGCCATCCCCTCCGATTGTCCCAATTATTGCCACTTTGGGGCCTTTAGATTCGGACGGTGATATGTGTACACAACTTGTAGATAAGATCACAAACAATAATATCATAATGATTCAATAATAAGTTCTAATCTGAGATCATGGCACTCGGGCCCTAGTGACAAGCATTAAGCACAACAAGTTGCAACAAAGTCAAATAGCACTAATAGAGATACTAGGCACTATGCCCCTAACAGATCTTATTCGATTACATGATAGAACTCATCCAATCCCTACCATCCCCAAGCCTACAGCGGGGGATTACTCACTCATGGATGAGGGAAACATCGGTGGTTGATGGAGATGCGTTGATGATGACGATGGCGATGATCCTCTCCAAATTCCCCGTCCCGGCAGGGTGCCAGAACGGAGTTTCTGGATACGAATCTTGGTTTCTGGTGGCGGCGGCGGAGCGGAACTCTTTCTGGAATACTATCGAACCCCCCTCTGTTTTTAGGCCAGAAGGAAACTTATAGACGCCGAGGGAGGCCGAGAAGCTTCCTAGGGTGGCCAGAACTCCCCCAGGCGCGGGGTCAGTGGGCCCGCACCCAGGGTGGGTCTGGGCCCCCTAGGCCTCCTCTCTGTCTCCCCTTCTGGTGAGAAATAGTTTTTGGCATATTTTCCGGGATTTTTCCTAATAGTTCATTTTCTGCACAAAAACAAGACATCAAGGTAATTCTGCTGAAAACAGCGCCAGTCTGTGTTAATTGTATCCAAATCACACAAGTATAGAGGAAAAACAATAGCAAAGTGTTCGAGAAAGTAGATACGTTTTGGACGTATCACCATGCCGCGGGAGAAATCCCTTAATAGCGCGATAATACGATTTATGTCGTTTATCTGTCAGTGATTATGAAGGATGATATGAGCAGTGGTTGCTGCCTATTCACCCATATATGGAGCTCCTCCCACCTACATACATATCATCAAAATATTCGTTACAATAATCTTGATCACTTAGTCTAAATTGCTTGCGGTGTATCCACCACTCCTCGAGAACGCCTTTTTCCTTATTGCAGTTTCAAGCTTTCTTACACACGCGATTACTACTTTCTGCATTAAGTTTTACTTCACTTTACTTTATTGCTTCGCTCAACCAAAAACCCAAAAACAATTATGCTTTCCTTGCATCTTAGAATTATTCCTAAAGTACTTCATTTAGTTTTAGTTAAAAGCATTTTAGTCTTTCGCCTACTGTTCCCTGTGGGATTGATATCTTTATTTGAAACTATCTACAAACGATTTGTGCATTTGCAGTCATCAATATCACATGGAGGTTGAGGACATGGCTCACTATAGGAGACGCGGGTTGACCAAGACGAGCATGACAATGGGATGGCGATACACGAACACCACTCAAGACCACCGGGGCTAACGACACCTCCAACGCATACAGTCCCTGGTGGATCCAACCTCTAAGCAGAACCTCATGTGTAACTCGGTCCTTAATAAGAAGACGAGATGGATGAAATTCACAAAACTCATCATTGTCATAAGTAAACTTACGAACAGATAGTAAATCGCTAATGACTAAGAGAACACGGAGGACATTACAAAGGTGGAGTTGACATGAGTAATTAGGAGGAGAGAGGCCCTGGCCAAGGTGAGTGACATGCATACGTGAACCATCAGCAGTGTATACCTTGTCATGTCCATGATAGGTCTCTTGGGAGTTGAGCTTCGCCATCTCATTAGTCATGATATGCGTGGCACTCGTATGAAAGTACTGACGCGGCTCAATAGTAGAGCTTCGTTGGGAGACCCCAAGAGGAAGATATGATGAGCACATCGGCAAATTTTACCTCAGTTATGAAACCAAGGTTATCGAACCAATAGGAGCAAGGAAAGAACTCCAAGGTGTTGCTAGAAACTTGAAATCCTACACAACACAAACTCAAGACTTTGCCCCTAACTTACAGTGAGGTTGTCAATCTCACTTGTTTGCTGAAAACAAAGAATTAAACGTATGGTGTGGAAGGTAATGGTTGCTTGCAAAAAATAAACAGTATCAGTAGATGATGTAACAATGGTAAAGATTGGACCGGGGTCCACAGTTTACTAGAGGTGTTCTCCTTAAGATAGATAACATAACATGCTGGATAAAAAAATTATAGCGGGGCAATTGACTAGACTGAGCAAGGCATAACAATGCAATACTAGACATTCATGATCCTATGAGATTTGATTGGGCATTACAACAATATACGTAGACCGCTATCCAACTGCATCTATGACTTAATCCACCTTCAGGTTATCATCCGAACCCCCTCCAGTATTAAGTTGCAAGCAACGGATAACTGCATTAAGCAATGTGTGTAAAGTAAACAATACAATTGTTCCATGTACAAAAGATTGTTGTTTTCTCCCTAGTGGCAACGACACATCTACAACCTTAGAGATTTCTGTCACTTCCCCAGATTCAATAGAGGCATGAACCCACTATCGAGCATAAATACTCCCTCTTGGAGTCACTAGCATCTACTTGGCCAAGATAGCTACTAGAAACGGAGAGCATGCAAGATCTCAAACAACACAGACATGGTAAACTCAATAATCATAATACATGATAGAATCAATAATCAATCTGACATGGTAATCTCAATATCCATCGGATCCCCACAAACACAACATGCATGATTACAAATAAATGATCTTGATCATGAACATATCTCACAAGATCTAAACATGATAGCAGAAAGGAGGAGAAACAACCATCTAGCTACTGTATGGACCCATAGTCCAAGGGTGAACTACTCATGCATCATAACGGAGGCTGGCATGGTGATGAACAAGGCCTTCGGGATGATCTCTCCCCTCTGGCAGGGTGCCAGTAAGATCTTCAGATCCCCCCTCAATCTTGGGACGATGGTGGCGGCTGTTCTAGACTGTTTCGTGGAGATCTGATTGGGTACTTAGGGTTTTGGCATCGGGGGTTTATATAGGCGAAGAGGCGAGGCAGGAGGGCGGCCAGGGGGCCCATACCCCTACCCAAGCGTGGCCCAGGGTGGGCCCACGCATGGGGGGGGGTGCGGTCACCCTGTGGCTACCCTCCGGTTGCCCTTCGGTCTCTGTGTTCGTCTTGGTGAAATATTGACTTTGGATTTCGTACTGTACGATTCCAAGAATATTTCCTTACTAGCTTTTCTGAAACAAAAAACAGCAGAAAACAACAACTGGTACTGTGGCATCTTGTTAATAGGTTAGTCCCAGAAAATGTATAAAAATACCTCAAAGTATAGACAAAGCAAAGCAAAGTGGATACTAAACAAGCATGGAACATGAAAAATTATAGATACGTTTATGACGTATCAAGCATCCCCAAGCTTAACTCCTTCTCGTCCTCGAGATAAGTGATAAAAAGAATAATTTTTGAGGTGACATGCATTGAAAGCTGAGATCAAAGTACTCTAAACATGATCATGAAAGATGAAGTTCTAACAATAAGACAGAGTAACTATGTTGCAACATGAAAGGATACAAACAAAGATCATGAATAACAATGCATTGAAAGACGTTTGTTTGTTTCACATATAGAAAACATAGCATAGTGGCATTCAGATTGTCCCTCATGGAGTAGCAAAACATAAATGCATAAGACACCTTCAAAGTTCATAAGGGTGACTAGATACAAATAGTTCAAGAACAAGCAATATCAATAATATGAATCAATCAATAAGTTTTGGGACAATGCACATATAACTAAGAATGGCAACTATGCTCTCTTAATTGGTGCCTAAGGATAAAAGATGGAGACTCAGTATAAAAGTGGAAGAAAGGCCCTTCATAAAGGGAAGCAGGGATTTCAAGTTTCAGAAAGAGCTTCCAAAAATTATGGTACTTGTTAGCTTTCAGCTCTCATTGCCCCTATCATAAGCATCTTGAAGTGATTAAGGTTAAATTGAACAAAATATGGAGTATATGCTTGACAAAATATAAGTTGGCAATCTCATGTCCCTTGAGTACGAGGGTCGCTCCTCATGCTACTCAACTTTAGTTACCGGTAAGTTCTTATCATAGTAAGTACATGTGTATCATAGAGAACTGCCAACGGGGTACCCCTTGCCCAATGATACATGAGCTATCCCATATCAAAATGACAAGGCAAGCAGACAATGAGAATCTCAGCAATCTTCTTATTTACCATGGGAAAATGGTGCTTTTTTCTCTCTTTCCTCTTTTTTTCTTTTTCTTTTTTTTCTATCTCTCGCTCTCTTTTTTATAAGAAGAATGCTTCACAGATTGCTCACTATGGTGATGATGCAAGTTTCCACCATGATTAGGCATGACTTAGGTTAGCGGCCCAAGCGTTTCTCTAACACATATACATAACTCCATGGACTTACAAGCTCCCCTTTTATTTCACACGGCCGACATCCATAAACAAAAGAGAATGATATCAACTGGGTAGATATTTACAGGTGTTAAAAGCGTTCCCCGTGACAGCACGGTTCTGCTAATTCCCAACTTATAAGTGCAATCATATACAACATAGATGACACAATGGTTCAAGTTTATTAGGGGCAAGAAAAATAAAGTGTGTCATCAAGTTTGTGAGAGCTTTAATCACTAATTTTCACATAACAAGTTTAATTTGGAATATAGATATAATAAGAATATACTTGGAATGGCGTAACACACCATGCATAGGAATTTATAGTGGACACTTTGGAATAACTTGGTTTCTTATGAGTTGGATGCATGAGTAGAGATTAATCAATACAAGTGGACGATTGTTTTTCCTCCATCTCTCTTAAAGTTTGCAGTAATCATTTCTTTTTTCATTCCAATTCATGTCCTGAAGCTTTGCAAGGATCGAATGTTTTTCTTTTCAGATTGAGCAATCTCCAATCACCTTAACCAAAGTAGGATATGCCAGTGGTTAGAGAGAGTTAGGGAGTTATTGGTAAGGGCACATACTTCTAGGGGGAAGGGTTAAGCCAGAGGCAGAGGCAGCAAGTATAATTCCTAAAAAAAACTAATGCTAGCAAAAGACTAGGAGCAACCAACTAAGAGAGCAATAATGGCCATAATCATGCAGAGCAACAAAACATTATCAATCAAAGCATAAATTGGTACCACAAGTCAAAAACTAAATGATAATAGAGGCTAAGGTGACCGGTTCATAGTCATAACATGGTGTGAGCATGTGCCAAGTCAAACCAAACAAAGCATCAAAGGAGAATACCACAATATTAGGCTTTTGTATGCTAAAACAACACATAATTCTTTCAAGGCACATTAAGCAATCTCAATTGTTTGGAACAAGTCATGCTACAACAATAATCACTAAGCATAAGGTCAAAGCAACATCTAGCATGACATGATAAAGTCTAAGCCATAGTCAAAACATGCTTCCTATTGTACCACTATAATCATGAAACTCTCTACTCTTTTCCAACACCAATCAACTTATTTGAAACAACACAACGAAAGAAGGGGTACAACTACTTTATTCAAGCAAACTAAACAAACGAAAACCAAAAACTAAAACTAATACGCTCCAAGAACAACACAACTGTGCATGAAACAATAAAAACAAAGTGTCTAGAAAGAGATCTGAGATTTTTATTGATGAAGAAGGGGATGCCTTGGGCATCCCCAAGCTTTGACGCTTGTACCTCTTGAATATTTCTTGGGGTGACACGGGGTGGCATCCCCAAGATTGAGCTTTTGTCCATTCTTCATCTCATTACATCATTCTTCCCCTACACCTGAAAATTTCTTTCATACAAAACTTCACACAATCTTCATTAGCAACATTAGTGCATTCAAAAGTAATAAACCTTTGGGTTTAGTTTTAAAACAGAAAAACTTTCATTAAAAAGACAAGCTACTGTAGCAATTACTTTTAAAAATTTCATTTTACTAAAGAGAACTCAAATAGAAATCGATAAAGAGGCAAACACAAATAATGGCAGAAATCTGTCAAAACAGACTAGCAGGTAAAAACCATTTTTTTCGAAGACCTTATGTTTCTCAAATCAAAAAGTGTTGAAATAAAAAAAGATATCTAACAACATGGGGGATTTATTCATAAAATTACATCTCAATCCAACATACAGAGATTTTTCACGAATTTTTACAGGGAAGCACAAAAATCTGTTTCGGGACAACAACTTTCCCAAATCTTACTTCCCTCTCATTAGAGATTATTTTTGGCACAAAAATCAAATAAAAAGGATAAGGAGAGGTTATTATAGAAGTAATAACTTCCAAGACTCAAGCAAACTATTGGGTTATCTCCCAAGAAGTACTTTTCTTTAACGCCTTTAAGTTAGGCACAAAAAGTAAGAATCAAGTATTTTCAAATGAAGAAGCATTAAGATCAATACTCTAAATGTCTTCAAGCAGGAAAGGTATCTCATCCAAATGTGTTCTAGAGGATCCTTTCTCAACTCTCTTGGGTTCACTACTTTCATCAAATGGATTTTCAGGAACAGTCCAATCAAAATTCTTTTCTAAGGCTTTACGCATTCCTACAAGTTTAAAAGGTATGGGTATTTTAATTTCCTCTCCATTGAGTTTGGTTTTATCCAACTTTTCTAATGTATCCACAACATCTACACATGATCCTAGCATATTAAAACGATCAAAGACCTTTTTAGCTTCCTTAGCAACATCATTAAACTCCTTTAGCAAAGTTTCCAGAATAAAATCTCTCTTTTCAGTATCCTCAATTTTTTTAAGTTTGAGAAACATTATTTGCATCATGGGGTTAAGGTTAACAAACCTAGCCTCCAACATGTGAACTAAAGAAGCTGCAGCAATTTCATAATTAGGAGCAATTTCTGCTAAGGATCTATTCTCAATATCCTCATGTTTGCTAATATGATTAAAGAATTCTTCAATATTTTCTTTCCCAATTATAGAGTCGCTACCTATTGAAAGGTATTTCAGGGTGAACTTAGGTATCAACATGGTGAGCAATAGCAAGGTGACAACTAGAGGAAAAACTATTTTTTTGTGTTTTCGATAAGAAAAGTCAAACCAAACGAAATATTTTTTTTGTAATTTTTGATAAAAAGCAACAAGCAAAACAACACAAAAGGAACTAAGCAAAACAAAAACAAAGTAAAGAGAGTGGTTGTGAAAGACTCCCCTTGTGAAGCTGTCCTTAACTCCCCGGCAACGGCGCCATAACATATCTTAACGCGGCTCAATAGTAGAGCTTTGTTGGGAGACCCCAAGAGGAAGGTATGATGAGCACAGCGGCAAATTTTCACTCAGTTATGAAACCAAGGTTATCGAACCAGTGGGAGCTAGGAAACAACTCCAAGGTGTTGCTAGCAACTTGGAATCCTACACAACACAAACTCAAGACTTTGCCCCAACTTACGGTGAGGTTGTCAAACTCACTGGTTTGCTGAAAACAAATGATTAAACGTATGGTGTGGAAGGTAATGGTTGCTTGCAGAAAGTAAACAGTAGCAGTAGATGATGTAACAATGGTAAAGATTGGACCGGGGTCCACAATTCACTAGAGGTGTTCTCCTTAAGATAGATAACATAACATGCTGGGTAAATAAATTACAGCGGGGCAATTGACAGGACAGAGCAAGGCATAACAATGCAATACTAGACACTCATGATCCTATGAGATTTGATTGGTCATTACAACAATATACATAGACCGCCATCCAACTACATCTATGACTAGTAATCCACCTTCAGGTTATCATCTGAACCCCCTCCAGTATTAAGTTGCAAGCAACGAATAATTGCATTAAGCAACGTGTGTAAAGTAAACAATAGAATTGTTCCATATACAAAAGATTGTTGTTTTCTCCCTAGTGCCAACGACACATCTACAACTTTAGAGATTTCTGTCACTTCCCCAGATTCAATAGAGGCATGAACCCACTATCGAGCATAAATACTCCCTCTTGGAGTCACTAGCATCTACTTGGCCAAGATAGCTACTAGAAACGGAGAGCATGCAAGATCTCAAACAACACAGACATGATAGAATCAATAATCATAAGACATGATAGAATCAATAATCAATCTGACATAGTAATCTCAATATCCATCGGATCCCCGCAAACACAACATGCATGATTACAAATAGATGATCTTGATCATGAACGGAGCTCACAAGATCTAAACATGATAGCACAAAGGAGGAGAAACAGCCATCTACCTACTGTATGGACTCATAGTCCAAGGGTGAACTATTCACGCATCATAACGGAGGCTGGCATGGTTGAAAGGATACAAATGTCGCCTAGAGGGGGGGTGAATAGGCGATTAAAACTTTTCCTAGAGTGGCTCGACAAAGGCAAAATTAAACTAGCGTTTACTTTGTCAAGCACAACCTAGAACAACTATGGTTCACCTATGTGCACCAACAACTTATGCTAAGCAATACAAGCAACAATGTGATAGCAAGATATATATTACTTCAAGCACGAAGGCTATCACAATGTAAAGTGCATAAGTAAAGAGCTCGGGTATAGAGATAACCGAGGCACGCGGGGACGATGATATTTTACCGAGTTCCTCCCAACATGGAGTACGTATCATTTGGAGAGGGGTGGTATCTAACTACCTACGCCACAAAATGCCTCCCTTATTCTCCGGTGAATCTCACCCCAATGGGATCGATCCATGGTTCCACTATCGATGCACTTGTCGGTGGCAACTGGAACCTCTCACAAGGTTGGGGCACTTCTCCACAACTTAATTGGAGACTCCCAACAAACGCCACCAAGGCCTCAACAAACGCCACCAAGGCCTGAATGCCACCAAGGCCACAAAACCGTCTAGGGTTCCAAGAACCCAAGAGGGAGAATCTACAATGAGTAACCCAAACCAAATCCTCCGAGGAGAACACAAACCGATGCACCGAATGCAAATGGCAAGAACACCACAAAGATGCTCCAATCCCTCACTCTCAAGTTCCAACAAAGATACTAAAGCTATTGGGGGAACAAGAGAGGAGGAATCAAAGAGGGACACAAAATCCCCCAAAATCTAGATCCCCAAAGATACACTCACAAAGAGATGAATCGGTTAGGTCAAAACGTGGATCTAGATCTCCTCTCTCTTCCACTCAAATATGAGCAAGAATCATCGGAGGGGAAGAGATTTATCAAGCTTCAAAATCTAGATCAAGTGTGGAAATAGCTTAGAAAAATGAGGAGGAAGAAGCTATCTAAACTGAAAACGGGCAAAGCATATTTAATGGGTCGGGCAAATTCTGCCCGTTGAGGCTAAAAAGACGATCCGGTCCGGTAGTACCATTTTCACCTGGTACTACCGGACCTATGCATACCAGTGCCAGGCACAACGCGTGCACGGGCGAGGACAAGAGCAGCAGTAGCAGCGGGGCCCGGGCGGAGCCAGCAGAGCATGCGCGCAGCAGCAGCAGCAGCAGCAGCTAGGCATGCATGCGCGTGCAAGGCAGCAGGTAGCTGGGCCCAGAGTGGCAAGCGAGCAGTGGCATCGCGCGCGAGTGGGCGGCAGCCGCAAGTCAACGCGTGCAACGCACGGGCGAAGCGGGATTTGCGCGGCGTGCGTGCAGCGACGATGGAATCGAGGCGGCTGCGCGCGGGCGCGCGATCTGCAGCGCGGCTGCAAGCAAGCGGGTCAACGCGAGCATGCGTGCGTGGGTCCAGCGCGACCGGGGCGCAGCGCAACGTGTGAGGCGGAGCGGGCGATTGGCGAGCGTGTGGAGCTAGCTAGCTGGGCTGAGTCGCGCGAGGTGATCCTGGGCCGGCCGGTACTACCGGCCCGCCCGGGCGGTAGTATCGGGCCGGACCGGTACAGCCGGATGCGGGTGTCGGGCCAGACTGAGAATGAGCGGGCTGGGTCAGGCGCGTCCGGTACTGGGCCCGATAGTACCGGACGGCCCAGTAACACTGTTTTTCCTTTTTTTTAGAATTAAATCGGCAAATATTCAAACGGTCATAATTTTTAAACGGTAGCTCCGATTGACCCGATTCCAATTGTGTTGGAAAGAGGATAACATGAGCTACCTCATTTGGAAAGAGGACGACATGAAAATATTAGTTATCACCAAGTGAGAATGTATCAAGTACAATAATGTGAGATACCTCACTTGGTGAGAAACCGAAAAAACGCATAGATCAAAATCGCAATAAGATATAAAAGAGAGATCCGATTTTGATGAACAAGAGCTTGTTATGGAGTTTATCACAAGCTCTATATCCTCACATGGTTAAGACCAAATAACAACCAAATACGATGATGCAAGTATGCAAAGGTTTGAGCTCTCTCCGAACGATGTGACCGAGTTACTCATTTGAGAGCCCCTCTTTATAGTACGGCTATCTATCCTAAACCCGATCTCCCACTAGCAATATGAGACCGGCAAAAGGGAAAACCCTATCAAGATTATACCTTTGCCTTCTCAAGATGGAACGCCTTTCTTAATTCCTCATTATCGATCAATGATCACCGAGGATGGCAAGCATCAAACATGAGATCTTCTATAGACTTTGAGCTTGCACAACACATCTTCTTCTTTCTTCATCTATCTTGAAGCCAACACATGATCCAAGCGATGCCAATGGACAAATCCTACAAGTGCAACTTAATACACACATTAGTCCATAAAGATTATCATTAATTACCAAAACCACACATGGGGGCCATGTTCTTTCAATGGTGATGAAGAAGGCCTTCGGAATGATCTCTCCCCTCTGGCAGGGTGCCGGTAAGAGCTTCAGATCCCCCCTCAATCTAGGGACGATGGTGACGGTGGATACAGACTGTTTTGTGGAGATCTGATCGGGTACTTCGGGTTTTGGGATCGGGGGTTTATATAGGCGAAGAGCAAGGTAGGCGGGCGGCCAGGGGGCCCACACCCCTGCCCAGGCATGGCCCAGGGTGGGACCGCGTGTGGGGGGTGCGGCCACCCTGTGGCTCCCCTTAGGCCGCCCTTCGGTCTTTGTGTTCGTCTTGGTGAAATATTGACTTTGGCTTTCGTCCCGTCCGATTCCGAGAATATTTCCTTACTAGCTTTTCTAAAACAAAAAACAGCAGAAAACAGGAAACTGGCACTGTGGCATCTTGTTAATAGGTTAGTCCCAGAAAATGTATAAAAATACCTCAAAGTGTAGACAAAGCAAAGCAAAGTAGATACTAAACAAGCATGGAACATCAAAAATTATAGATACGTTTACAACATATCAAGTACCACGCGGGATCAACAGAGTAGGAGGGCGTGTATCTGGAGTAACTTTGCTCAGAGATGGCGGCTTGCTTCTCATTTCCACAACCGTTATTGCCTATGTAGAGGAAGTCACGTTTGAATCGGCAATGGCACTTGGATGCGAGGTGACCAACAAGGCCGCACAGCTGGCAGGTGGGGCGCTGGCCACCCGGCGACCACCGTGGTTAGCGGGCACGGTTGGTACAAGACACGTCCTCCAACAGGTGGTCCGACGGGTGGTCGGGTCGAGTTGGGGCGATGAACACTAGGAGTACCGTGGTAGGCCGCATGCGCGGCAGGGTCGTTGATGACCTGAGACGCACGGCACACCTCGACACGCTATTCAGTGTACATGAGACGGTAGTAAAGGTCCCGTCGTGGCCATTCACCGCTTCCACGAGATTGTCGTAATCGTTGTTGAGACCCTGAATAACGAACTCCATGAAATTCTCATCACGAAGTGGCTGCCCGATGGACGACAGTGTATCCTCAGGCGTCTTGACTTTGTTGAAGCAGACGTGCGCGGAAGATTCGAGCTTCTTGCACTCGCTGAGTTGGTGACGAAGAGCCGTTGAGCGGGCAGTAGACTGTGAAAAGAAGTTATGCTCGATCGTAGTCCAAGCGTCGAAGGATGACGTTGCAAACAACACCAGACCAGCGACACCCTCCGTCAGCGATGACTATAGCACGGACAAGATCGCTTGATCCTGGGCACCCATGTGTGGTATAGGGGGTTGGCGGTAGAAACTCTGGTACCAGTAGAGTGTCTATCGGCACCATGCATGGCGGGAAGGGTAAGCTCCGATCAACAAAGCCCTCAAGATGACAATTGCGGAGGAACGGAAGGATCTGTGCCTGCCAATACATGTAGTTATCCTGGTTGAGACAGACGATGATGGGTTGCGTCAACTGATATGGGCCATGGACAGTGTCGTTGAAGGGTCGGGACGTCCAACTATGGGGCACTGAAGGCGATGGTCGGGGCCTCATACGGCACAATGGTAAAGCCAACCAGCAAGGAGGAACATACGATGGGACGGAGATGTTGGCCTACTTGGGGTAGTACCCATTAAAAGAACATTTCATGCTCCCTAGTATTTTGTGTGTTAGATAATAATACCAAGGATTATTTAATGTGTGCTTAGTGCTAACGATTAATGTTCACTCAAAAAGCAGCTAAACAGGGTTTTGGGGGCGTATTATCCTCCCATGCCAAGGGTCGGATTATCCGCCCCTGGCTCAATCGACAAAGGAGGACAAGGCATGTCACCCTGTATAGGGCAGATTTTCCCATGAATTGTTCGGCCACGGATGGAGTTCTTGCCCGGGCCAGATAATCCTCCCCTCAAGGGGGCTGGATAATCCACCCCCTAGGAATTTTTCCAAAGGCAGCCAAGGCGCGTCACGCGGTATAGGGGCGGATTTTTGGCCCGGAAAATCCTATTTCGGGTCGGAGGTTTGCCCCGGCCAGATAATCCAGCCCCCAGTTAGGCCGAATAATCTGGCCCCAAACTTCTCCAGCGACTGGTTTTGGTAGGGGGTATAAATACCCCAATTGCTCCTCCTGTCAGATTCCTTGATTCATTCGAAAAATTGTTGTGTTGTTCATCTTGTTCCAAATCAAGATCTCCACATTCAACCACCCGAAGGCTCCTATCTTGGGGAATTGAAGTAGGAGGCTTGGATCTTCATCGGCACCAATCAAGCTCTTCAATTCCCCTCCATTTACTTGGAGGATTCTTGATCTAGTATTTCGTGCAAATATCTAGATCTCAATTTCGGTTATTGATGAAACTTGTTCTTATGGAAGCTTGTGGTCATCACGGGTGCCTCGATTCAGTAGTGGATGTGTGCCCCGCTAGTGTTGTAAAGGCACTGGTTCCCGCCTCAAATGGTACCCAATAGTGGAAAGCTAGATCAGGATTTTGGTGGCAAGATCCATCGGAGAACAAGGTGAGGCCTATTATGGCATGGTGGTCTTAGTACCGCCCACCCCTCTAAATAGACATGCTTCCCTTAACAAGGAAGGAACTACGGGCAAACAAATAATGTGTCTCCGCGTGCTCCACTTCGGTTACCTTGTTCCTCGCCTTTACTTGTTTAGTAGATAGGTTTGCATATAGGTAAATTCTTTGTAGTTGCATATCTAGAGAATTTACCTTTGTGTCAAGCCTAAAATCTAAAAAAGAATTAAAATTTGGAGTAACACCTATTCACCCCCTCTAGGTGCCCATACAATCCATTTCAATTGGTATCAGATCCTTGGCTCTTTATTCGGGCTTTACCATCTAAGAGAGTATGGATACTAAGGGAGATGGAAATGAGGCTGTGGACAAGGTCACCATGAATGATCTCAAGACGTTGGAAACAACCTTGATCAAATCCATGGAGACCATGGAAGAGATACATGAAATGATAGCGTGTCTCTATCTCCTACAGCCCCTCCTCCATCTTCCTATAAGGCCGCCACTCCTATTTCTAAGGAGAAAGCTAATGCTAACTCCAAGGAAGACGATTTGGAGGGTGACGATAATAGTAAAAGCTCCTCCTGGAAAAGGGAAGTGGTAAGGAGAATTATAGTGAGGTTCCTCACCTATACTTACCTGATCCACCAATCCCTCACCCTCATATAAATAATAGGGGTGATCCACCCAAGCTTACTGCATCTCCTTTAATCAATGGCAATTTTTAATGAAGTCTCATGTGTGCAACTCGTCTATTGAGTTATGGAATATAATTGAGAATGGTCTTCATATTGGGGATCCAAACAACTTGACAAGAATGGAGGTTATGGATAGCCAACTCAATGCAACATTGTTACACATGATTCGACATGGTGTGGGTCCCAAGGACATGCCACACATAGAACACCTCAACACCGCTAAGGAAGCTTGGGATACCCTCACCGAAATATTCATTAGAAATGAGAGCATGGGAAGAAATAGGTATGATGATCTAAGCAACCAAGTGGAAGGATTCTATATGATGTATGGTGAGGACCACAAAGACATGTATAGAAGACTCAAGTCCATTGCCACCACATTTAGAAACCATGGTGCAACACATGTTGATGATGCTTGGATCAAGGGGAAATATGTGAGTTCTCTTATGCCATTTAAGCCCACAGATTTGAAGAGCCTTCAAGGAAGACACAACTTTAACCTATGACTTCCAATGAAGTAGTGCAAGAAATGTCCGCATTCAAAGTTGCCACCAAGAACGCTGAAGATGCTCATGCACGAGCTATTGGAATGCAAAAGGGGTAAATATGGCCTTGAAGGCAAATGTTGTTGAGCAAGATGATGACATTTGTTGCTATGAACTGCCCCAAGGAGGTCAAGCGAGCACATGGCCTTCTATGCAAGAAACTTTTGGAAGTACCCCGCCGAAGCTAAATCTGAACTTGAACACAAGAATGGGTCAAATGGAAGGAAGGAAAATGGCCCAAAACTGAGATCTTGTTACAATTATGGATACCGTTTGCTTTTTGTTGACGAGTGCCCCTATCAAAGTCGAGAAGATCATGGGGGTAGACTGGTTCTTATGGAGAAGTCAAAGGCACCTCATAAGTAGCCATTTGTCAAAAAGAATGCTCCTTACAAGAAGCAACCGAAGATTGTGTTGGTAGCTCAAGAAGAGTACTCATCCGCAAGTGAAGACGAAGAGGATGATGATAGATCATGAGAGGTGTCTGCCATAGCAACCACATCTACATCGACTACTTCACTCTTTGACTATCCAAATGAGAACGTCGTCAACAAGAACTTCACTTGTCTTATGGCAAGAGGTTCCGAGGTATCACCTTCCATCACTTCTTTTCCTAAGACTAATATGAATGTCGATATGGATGATTCCACTAGTCTTAAGGTTAAGGAAGAAGTTATTGCTTTGGACTATTTTATCACTAACTTGCAAGGTGAGCACAAAATTCATTTAGAGGCCCTTATGGGTCAATTTGTTCACTCGGAAGAGCTCCTCGGAGAAAAGGGCAGAATTTAAAGAGAGGATGCAATGGAGATTGCATCTTTGAAGAATGCTCTAGAAGAAGAAGAGATTCGGGCCTCTCTTGAGGAGAGACTTGAGTCTACTGAGGAGTCACATGATGAGTTTGTGTCCAAACTTGTAAAGGAACGTGATAATGCGATTGCCAAGGCAAAGAAGATAAAGAAGGAGAAGGTTGAATTTGGGGATTCTCATGCTAGACTCTCCGAGAAACTAGAGAAACTTGACATTGCTCACAAGGCATTGGAGAGTGAATACTCTATTCTCAGTGAGTCTCATGATCAGCTCCAAACTCGATTGATTAAGTATGATGTTCCTAGAACTTCTACGTCAATGTGTGCACATGAAGAATTACTTGAAGAAAATGTTAGATTGAAAGATGAGCTTGCAAAGGCATCACTTCCCAAAGGTAAGGAAGTTCTCAATGAGGTACTTAGCAAGCAAAGGACAAATAATGGAAAGGAGGGACTTGGATATGTCACCAATACCAAGAAGAAGAAGAAGAAGAAGAAGAACAGGAAGAAGGCCAAGAATGCTCAAGCAAAGACAAGCACCACCGAAAAGAACATCACAAAGGAAAAAAAATGATTATAATGGTTTTGCAGGATCTAACAATCCTCATTATGAGTTATTTCGTGATTATTATGGTGATATTTATTCTAGTTATGTTGGTCCTTTTGATAATTACATTGCTTGTTCTATTTGGGTTCCAAAAACCCTTGTTACTAACATGAGAGGACCCATTGAAAAAGTGTACCTAAAACCAAGAACTAATTTTCTTGTAGTTCTATGCTTCTGGTGGGTCAAAATGGATGTTTGATAGTGGATGCACAAGTCATATGACCGGAAGCAAGGAGATCATCATGAAGATGAGGCCCAATCATGATCAAATAACTGATAAATCAAATTCACAGGTATTGGGTCTTGGCAAGGTTATCGTTGCTCACGATATCTCTCTCGTGTACGTCATGCTTGTTGAGACCCTTGGTTATAATTTAATTTTTGTTGGTGCCCTTGGTATGATGGGCTTTGCAGTTTTCATTGATGATGATTTAGCGGTACTCTTGTGGAGCAAGTCTCTAAAGGCCGCTTTCGTTGGATACATTGAAAATGACTTGTATGTGGTGGACTTCTCGGGGAAAACCACTACAGGTCCTATGTGTTTATTCAGAAAGGCTAACGCGGGCTAGTTATGGCATCACTGTCTAGCCCACGTCAATATGAGAACTTTTCAAAGCCTTCACAAGGGTGGCCAGATTCTTGGACTAAAAGAAAATGTTTCCTTTGCGAAAGATCGTGTTTGTAGGGCTTGTGTTGAGGGAAAGATGCATGATTCTCCCCATCAAAGGAAGACAATTATTTCATCAAAGAGGATTTTGGAGCTCCTTCATGTGGACCTATTTGGTCCTCCATCTCATGCAAGTCTTGGTGGGAATAAGTATTGCCTCGTTATTGTTGATGACTACTCAAGGTATACATCGGTGTAACACCCTCAGAATCGACCCTATGCAAGTTTCAGCGATTCCCGCCAAACCCGCATAGAAACGATTCAAAGGTGCCCACCAGGCACTTTCGTGCGGGTGGAAAACGAAGTAATAACATTACACAACAGTCCTCGATGGGACCCACAGAACAGATATATACAACAACGACTCCATGAGTCAAGAATACAGATATACAGTACAAAGATCCAAATCACCTTGAAAACGATACAGCGTCCGAGTACGGACAAGATGCAAATGGGGCTAAGAGCCCTGAAGAATAACCAATGGCGTCCATAACCCTGCCCAGGCCAAGCCGGAAGGGTAACCCTGCTAACGACGTTGATCTCAAAACCTGCTTAAACAAAAGGGGGTGCCGACTAAAGGGCAAAGGAAAAAGAGGAGCGTCAGTACTGAGGCCAGTACACAGCGAGACTAGAATTCGGCGGTCCTCGCCTACACAGGTATGGTGGACTGCAGCGGCAGCGCAGCATGCACTAAACAACCTATAGAGACTCGATACAACTGTCGGCTATCAGAGAGGGATAAGAAAAGGTCTATTCGTATCCAACCTGATACTACCACCAAACATACCCATCCTGGTATTTCCCCCTCGAGACCAAACGAGGAAGTCAACCGAGGAACTCACACAGTTGGCAGTTTTAGTTCTTCAGTTATCGTTGCAGCAATTACTAGTCAGGTATAGATAGTCATCCTGATAAAATAAGCAGTGGGCACTTTTAGTTAACCATTCCGTTGTAGTTGCGACACTTACTAGTCAAATACAATTAGCATGAGATATCCCAGAACCCAGCAGTTGTTGGTACTTTTATTTAGCCATTCCGTTATAGTTGGAATACTTACTAGTCAGGTACAATGGTCGCAAGCGACAACTCAAACAAGCAATTGTGGGCAGTTTTATTTAGCCATTCCATTATAGTGAAGCTGATTACTAGTCATTATAAAGTCAAATTTATAGCACTACTTTAGTTATAGTTGTCTATGATCGAGATACTGTGCTCCAAGTCGTCCATAACCGCGGACACGGCTTTTAGAAAGTTTTACCCTGCAGGGGTGCACAAATAGCAACACACACTCGATCAACCTCGGAAAAACCAAATCAAAACCCAACGAGGCTTTCACGACAAAGCAATCACAGGATTCAGAAATATTTCAGGGGGCCACCCCATTGAGTACACCCGCAACGAAGCTAGCTGACTCCGAGACGGACTCAAGGTTTGCGTCAATGGCTGTAAACGACTGGGAACCCAAAACTGGGCTTGTCGATACCACGAAAACACTCCGCTTACCTAAACAGTACAGGTGCTCCTCGCACAATCGTAATAAAGAAGTAAAGCATGGCATAAGTACAGGATAGTAAATAAAACCTCAAACTAGTTTGTGGCCCCAAGAAATAAGAATGAATCAAGCTCTGGCTCAGGGGGGTCCCATAATCCTCCCGGATGTGGATAGCGCGAATATTCAAGGAACAGGTATCAAGTACTCGGGATCCTACGGGACACAAGTGGACGGTTAACAACCAAATAACACCTATTGCCCACCTGTGCCTCTGCTTACCTACTTCAATTTTAGTTGTTAAACAGTAATTAAAGTTATGATCAACTCCAACATTAAACATGCGACAAATACTCCAACAACTGTGGCACTTGGCGACACGCAACAGCACTTGAGCAAGCGACTACGACGCGCAAGTCCAACTATCTACCAAACAACAGGTAATAGGATGTGTCCAAGGCAATATAAGGCTGCAAGGGATATCACGGGTACGAAAACTAGAGCATCGCAACACAGATAGCAATAGATCAACAAGAGGGAATAAATACTATAAAAGTAAGATAGGTAGAAAGGGGGAGATGCTCGCCTGAGAACATTGTCGAAGGTTCAACCGAAGATCGGGGCGAAGCTCACATCAACTCAACGGCCTTATGCGCGAAGAAGCAAAACACTAGAATAAACACCGGATGCACTATTTAATACTACGGCAAAAGATCGGGCATGATGCAGGTATGATGTATGGCATGGCAAGGTGCAATGCAATTAGATCATATTAAGCGGAACCGGGGGTCCCGACAATTAAATATATGGTTCTAGTTGTTTAGGTACCCCGCATTTTAAATGTTGTAATAACATGGCAAGATAAGTTACCGGTTCGCTACACAAATTTAAATGAGGCCAATATAAGACTAGATTTGCCTGCATATGGGCCCCATATTTAATTATAAGGTGAATCGGCATAAGGCCCCCAAACCACAGACAATATGCATGCGAGGATGACAATTTTATATGCAACAAGTTGATATTTCATTTTATAAAAATAGGGTCTCGAGGAAAGGGTCACACATTAGGGTTCGGAAGATCTTGGGATCCGGGGGTTCGGGGTTCGACAGGGTCCAGGGTTCGACGGGATCGTTCTCGGATAGCGGAGTAGATCTTGGCGTTCCGCGGCGAAGTGCCTGACGCACCGGGATGAAGACCTTGGGGTGCCATCCCGATCATCGGTCAACTCGTTGGACGTAGAACTTGGCGTGCTATGGTTCGGGTTCGGTCTTCGGGCTCCGGGATCGATCTTCGAATCGGGGCGTCGGGGCTTCCGGGTCCGGGAAGGAGATCTTGTCGTTCCGCGTCGGTGACCTTGGGTTCGCCCTCCGGTTCCGGGGTCGGGGTTCGGGGCCTTGGCGTCCGCGTCCTCCGAGGCCATGTTGTGGTACTTGTCATCCATGATGAAGGTCTTGTCTATGGTTCGTCAAGTGCTACCGGTCTTGGTCCTTTGCGAAGAACTTGTCGACGAGATAAGGGCCAGTGACGAACTTGGTGGTTCACATCTTCAGCAACAGACACCAGAACAGCTACCAAAACCAGCGGCACCCGAGCCTGCAACACGGCCGCACATGGGCAGAAAACATAGAGGCCGAGAGGGCAGCGACGGAGATGCGGCCGGGCCGGGGAGGATGCGGCGGCGGGGCTCGGACCCAGGGCGGCGGCGAGCTGAGATGGGAGGAGGCGAGGATCCGCGGCGGCGCGGCCGAGCTTGCGGGAGGGGGACGGCAGGGGTGGAGGGAGCCCGGAGAGGCGGCTCCGGCGAGGCAGAGGCGCGCGGGAGGAGGCGCTGCAGAGGGGAGGCGCAGGCGGCGAGGATGGGGGAGGCGGTCGAACGCCGGGGGGAGAGGGGAGGCCGGTCGGTTGAGGGCGGGCCCGCACGACGGCGCGTGCTTGACGGCTCCGGAGGGCGTCGACAGAGGGGGTGGAGGCCGGCCGGCGTGGCGAGGGACGATGGCGACGAGCGGCGGCCGGTCGCGGCGCTCGCTGGCCGGGAGAGGCGGCGGCCGGAGAGGAGGGAGGGCGCGGTGACGGGGGACCCGGGGCCCTCTGGCGGCGGTGGCGGCTCGTGGGCCGGAGGGGAGGAAGAAAGGGGGCGGGGTTGACGGACGGAGGAGGAGGGGGCCGCCACGGAGCTCGCTGGCGAGGCGGAGGTGGTTGGGCGGCGGGGCGAGCCCGAGCGGCGGGGAGGGTGGTCGTCGGCGAGCGCGGAGAGGTGGGGGGTCGAGGAGGGACGGGGCCGGCCGGAGGGCAGCGGTGGAGCGCTCGCAGAGGTTGAGGGAGGAAGGTGGAGGTGGCGTGTGCGTCGGGTCAGGGCAGGGGGTTCTCGGTGGTGGGGCCAGAGGAGCGACGGGAGTGGCAGGTGGGGCCGGGGTGGGTGTGTGGGTGGATGCGTGTGAGGGAGGAGAGAGGGAGTGGTGGGGCCGGAGCGGGGCCGGGGGTGCGGCCGGCGCGGGGTCAAGGATTGATGAGGTGGCAAGGTGGGTGGGGATTGGGGGTCCAGGGGGTGAGGTGGCCTAGGAAGGTGAGGTGGAGGGCTGGGAGTGGCTGGGTAGGTTAGGATAGGGTAGAAAAGGATTTTGGGGTAGGCTGATTTTGTACTGGGGGTGGCCGACTGGGTCGGATCGGCCCGGTTGGCTGTCCCCTAAAAATAATTAAATATTTTATTCAATTAAAACCGGGCTTTTGCAAACCGTTGGCAGAAAAACGAAATAATCCGGAGACCCGGGTTTTGTGTTTGAACAAAGACGGGGCGTCTAGAAAACAAAAGTAGGTTTTTCCGTAAATAGTTTTATACAAGCAAATGCAAGATGATGACGATGCTCAAATGCAATGTGGCATGATGACATGAGCATGCGGTCATGATGATGCAATGCACAAAAACAACGCGATTTTCTAGTAGTGGTTTTGCGGGATGCCACAATCGGTCTACTTCTTCAAGCAAAAAAGTGAGACTCAACAAACTGTCATTGACTTTGGCAACGAGGTTCGACATCAACACAATGTTACAATATTGGCAATTAGAAGCGACAACAGCTCCAAGTTCAAGAACTACACTCTGAATGAATTTCTAAGTGAAGAGGGGATAAGACATCAATATTCCGCTGCGTACACCCCTCAACAAAATGGTGTAGCCAAGAAGAAAACGGACTTTAATGGACATGGCAAGTTATATGTTGGCTGAATTCTAGTCACCATACAACTTCTGGGCTGAAGCTATATCCACCACATGTCACTCATCAAACCGGCTTTACCTTCACAAAATCTTGGACAAGAAACCTTATGAGATACTTATCGATAATAAGCCCAACATTTCATACTTTCTGGTGTTCGGTTGTAAGTGTTTCTTTCTTTCTTTCTCATTAAAAGAGTTCGTTTATCTAAACTTGAGTCTAAGGCTTTAGAAGGTATTTGTCGGTTATGGTGCCAAATCCCACATTTATAGAGTCTACAAAAATCTCTCTGGAACTGTTGTAGAATCTTGTAGTGTGGTGTGCGAGTAAAATGATGGCTCCTATGTGGGGCAAGTTGATGTTTGTGATACAAATGTTGAAATACCCCAAGATACCATAAGAAGAATGGCATGGGATTTTTCTACCCCATTGAGGAACCCCTTGTGGAGGATCAGAAAGGACAAGGCTCTACACAAGTAGAGCTCTCATCTACACAAGATCAACAAGCTCCACCTGCTAGAGAAACTACTGCACCAACACAACAACCTTCTGAATACCATCCATCAACTGATCAAGATGGAAGTCCCAGGCTGGATTATTCGCTTGGCGGACGGATTATCCGGTCCTGGTACTCCTTCTCGTGCCAGGAAAGACCAAGAAGAAGCTGCAACTCCCAGGCCGGATTATCCGGCCCCTCCCTTGGCCGGATTATCTGGCCCTGCAAGTCCAGAACTGCAGCCTCCTATTATGGCTACCGACCAAGATCAAGGGCAAGCATCTCCATGAACTGTCAGTGTTGAACAATCTGTTGATCGAGGTTAAGCTAGTGGTCAAGATGAGGACCCAAACTGTGAAATAATTCCTACAAGAAACAACAAGGATATTGAAACTTGTCGCAAAGCTCGAGCTAAAAGGAATCTTGAACTCAAAGGTCACACTCTATAAATTTGTTGGTGAACTTAGAAGGAGAGTGTCCACAAGACAAGAACATGCAAGATTTAGTGGCCATCAGGCTCATATCTCTATGGTGGAACCTAAAAAGGTCTTAGAAGCACTTGAAGATCCAGATTGGGTATTTGCCATGCATGAAGAACTAAATAATTTCGAGCGCAACAAAGTTTGGAAGTTAGTAGAGAAGCCCAAATATTGCCGCAATGTTATCGGCACAAAGTGGACTTTCAAGAACATGCAAGATGAGAATGGAATTGTCATAAGAAACAAGGCAAGATTGGTCGCACACGGTTTCTATCAAGTGGAAGGCGTCGACTTTGGTGAAACTTATGCTCTAGTGGCTCGCCTTGAATCTATTTGTATCCTCCTTTCTTATGCAGCTCATCATAATTTTAAATTACAGCAAATGGATGTTAAGAGTGTATTTCTTAATGGTCCTCTACATGAGTTGGTATATGTCAAGCAACCCCTGGGTCTCGAGGACCCCAACTTCGCGAACCATGTATACAAACTCGATAAGGCGCTCTATGGCCTTAAACAAGCCCCACATGCATGATGTGAGCATCTTAAAGAGCTTTTGTTAGACCGTGGCTTCGAGGTTGGGCAGATCGATCCCACTCTTTTTACTAAGAAGGTTAAGGTGAGCTCTTCATATGCCAATTATATGTAGATGGCATTATATTTGGCTCTACTAACCATGCTTTTAATGATGAATTTCAAAGCTTATGACTGACAGGTTCGAGATGTCTATGATGGGAGAATTAAGGTTCTTTCTTGGATTCAAGATCAAGCAAGTAAGAGAAGGAACTTTCATTAATCAAGCAAAATACATCCAAGAAATGCTCAAGAGATTCAAGACGACGGATCTTAATGGCATTGCTACACCAAGGCAAACTAACTATCATCTTGAGTTAAATCCCAATGGTAAAGATGTGGATCAAAAGTTATACCGGTCCATGATTGGCTCTATCCTTTACCTTTGTGCATCTAAACCTGATACTGTGTTGAGTGTATGAGTGCGTGCAAGGTATCAAGCGGCTCCTAAAGAAAGCCACCTAGTGGAGGTCAAGAGAATCTTCCGATATTTGGTTCATTCCCCCCAAAACTTTGGTCTATGGTATCCCAAGGATATAGTTTCTCTTTATGTGGATATACGGACTCTGATTGGGCTGGTAATAAGGATGATATAAAATCAACTTCTAGAGCTTGTCAATTTTTGGGAAGATCCTTGGTGTGTTAGTCTTCGAAGAAACAAAATTGTATATCTCTCTCCACCGCCGAAACTGAATATGGCTTCTGCAAGTGTGTGCACTCATTTATTATGGATGAGGAAAACTTTAAAGGAATACCGTGTCAATTGTGATAAAGTGCCTCTTTTGTGTGATAATGAAAGTGCCATTAAAATTGCTTACAATCTGGTGCAACATACAAGAACAAAGTATATTGAGATTCACAATCACTTTATTTGGGATCAGGTTGCTCGTGGTGATATTGACTTATCTTTTGTGAGCACGAAGAATCAACTTACTCATATTTTCACGAAGTCGCTTGATGAAGCAAGATTTTGTTACTTGAGGAATGAGCTAAATATCGTGGATTCAAGGATATTGACTTGATTACTATTGCATACTCACTTATTTCTCTTCCTTTATTTGGTTTAGATATGGGTATAGACATAGGGGGAGTCTGGTCCTAATTTATTGGGCTAACCCTCTCCCCATAATGCCGAAAGCAAGATAAACCATTTCTCTTAATACCATTATGTGAATTGTGAGCTTATTGATGAGTACTGGTCATGAACACAAGATATATCTTTGCGATGTCATACCACCCACTCCAACATGGTGGCTTCGGCCACCACACTCTTCCCTGAGAAGAGTTGGTTCTTTGTGTTTTTATTGGATTTTATTACCTATCTTGTGTTCTTATGGAAAACACACCCAATATTGTCTTTTATTTGATTTGTATTTTGCAATTTTGGGCGTGTAGTACCATCATAGTTTGGCTATCTAAACCTAAGCCTTTCTCTCTCCCCAAGACATCTATCTTGCACACAAGTCCTTTGTTACACTTGCGAGGGTTTTGTTTGGGGTGTGATGGCCTGAACCTGTGTTAAACAGAAAATTCAAAGAAGTCAGGATTATCCGCCCCTAGTGGGGGGCAGATACTAGGGGCCGGATAATCCGGCCCAAGCAGTTTGGTATCTTAAGGGAAGGGCGTCATGTGGAAGGGCTCAAACAGAGCAACCAGTTCCATCCTGACTCCCTCTCTCTCAGCCGCCGCCGACCACCCCGATCCTCCCCGGTGTCGTTCTGACCACCGGATTCTCTAGGCCTCCCCGGATCTTCTTACCAAGTCCTCCGGGTACCTTATCCTCCGAGTACTTCTTCCAATGAGTGAGGGCAAATCCCCCATTCTTATCTTTTGTATGAAAGTTATGTTTTTGTTGTTGAAACTCGGTTTAGAGGTTGCTCTTTATTCCATATGCATGTTAGAAATCGTAGACTAGCAACCCCTTTGCCTGATCTGTGTCGATACTATCAAACTGAGTGATTCTAAATATTTTCGCCAGGACTAGATTATCCGCCCCTGGTTGGGCCGGATTAGCTGGCCTGGAAGGATAACTCCTGGTTCAGTTTTTCTTAGATTATAGTATGATATATATTTGTCTTGTGGATTGCTTTTCTACTGTTTTCAACAATCCTCCTGGACTTGTGTGTGTGTGTGATTATCTACTTGATATCTACCTCATTCACTTCACCCAGATGTACAAGCGTCGTCCTCGTGCTTGCTATTTCAGGCCCAACGAAGAGGGTGTTCTAGTGGACGAGGTTGAATTGAGGAGGCAAAAGAGAGAGGCTGATAGAATGGCCGAACATGAAAATAAAGAGAAGAAGACTTCCAAGAGGAAGGGTAAGCAGACCAAGGTCAACTACAAGGAAATTCACATTATTGAGTACTCATCTAACCGACATTACGATATGTATGAAGAAGCTGATATTAAGGAGGAGCTTGGGATTGCAACTTTTTGTGTGTTCATCACAAGTACATATTTGACGATGTCTAATCCACTATGAAGATCCGCCCTATGCGTCCTATGGATATGACTGAGGCAAGGGGTAAGCCCCAACTTGTTGATGCTCTTGTTGTGACTGCACAGATGGGGCTGCATCACCTCATGACTCTTCAGTGCTCCTATGATACATCCTTGGTGAAGCAGTTTTTCTCCACTCTTGTGATTTTTGGTGATGAGCGTCGCACTATGAAGTGGATGATAGGTGGCACTTTTCTCCAAGCTTATTTCTTTGTATTCTCTCAGGTGCTTGGCTACCCTTTCTATGGTCGAGAGCATTGATACATCCAAAACGTATCTACTTTCTCGAACACTTTTGCTATTGTTTCTCCTCTAAACTTGTGTGATTTGGATACAACTAACACGGACTGACGTTGTTTTCAGCAGAATTACCTTGGTGTCTAGTTTTTGTGCAGAAAATCAACTATCAGGAAAAATCCCGGAAAATATGCCAAAAATCCTATTTCACCAGAAGATCCATGGAGCCAAAATACGAGACGGAGTGGAGCCCTGGGGGGGCCACACCCCTGCCGCGCGGGTGAGCCCAGCCCGCACCTGGGAGGGGTGTGGCCAGCCCAGGCTGTAGGGGTTCGTAGCATGGAAAACAAAATTTTCTATCGCATACAAACAAACAAGCCAAGATCTATCTACTAGATTGTAGCAACGAGTCGATGGAATAACTTACCCTCGAAGATTCCAAAGCGGTTAACGAGAGCAGATTCTCGTGGATGATGTAGTCGTACTCTTTCCGATCTCAAGATCGCGCAGACGATCCTTCCGGCCCTGCGTTCCGGCAGCGCTCCCGCAGTCGGTCACACGTTCGGTACTTGACGAAGACCTTCCTCTCCCTTGTTCCAGCAGGCAACGGAGGTTGTAGCACTCTCCTCGCGATTCCGGCAGCACGACGGCGTGGTACCGGAAGTAGAGGGGAGATCTCGCAGGGCTTCGCCTTAAGCCGGAGCGAGTATGGTGGACTATGAGAGAGCCCTCGACGATCTAGGGTTTAGACACGCCGAGGAAGAGGTGCTTGGGCGGCGGCTAGGGTTTGGGTCTTGCCCAAGTCGGCGCCAAGGGGAGCCCTAGGAGGTGGCGGCAGCTGCAGGAGGTGGCGGCACCAAATTAGGGTTTAGAGGAGAGGATCTTGTGTGTCTTGGAGGGGCAGCCCTGCCCCTCCCTTTATAGGTGGGAGGTGCGGCCAAGGGGAGGGGAGTCCCTCCCCAACTCGGCTTGGAGGTGGGCCGCCGGTTGGAGGAGGGAACTCCTCCCCAACTCGGTTTCAAACTTCCTCCTCCTCTTTTCCACTTTCCAAATTTAGCCGTTTGACTTTTCAATTTAGCTATTTGACTTTTCAAACTAGGATTCGATTAATCCTTTATTTGGAACAGCGATGACACTTAGTACATGATGCAATCATTCCAACTTGCAATGACACATTCTGAAGGGATTCGCGGCATAGTAAATCAAAATTTTCTACGGAGCGAACAGAGGGAAAGCCAAGATCTAATCTAGGAGATGCAAACAACGAGAGAGATTGGATTAGATCTTCATACCCTTGAAGATTCGCACAGCGGAACGTTCGTCGGAACGTGGGTGATGTAGTCGTACTCGCTTCTCCTCCTTGCGATCCGATCCGATCTAGCACCACAAGTGGCGGTGCCTCCGTGAGATGCACACGTGCAGCACCTCGACGTCTCCTCCTTCCTCGGACCAGCGGGTATGGTGGAGAGATAGATTGGATCTACAGCACGACGGCGTGGTGTATATGGTGGAGAATTTCTGCTGCAGGGCTTCGCCTACAAACAGTCGGGAGGGAGAGAGGAAGGTAGCAAGGCTGCTAGGGCTTGGAGGAAGGTGTGTGGGGGGAAGGGGGCGCACCACCCCTCTATATATAGAGGGGGGGCGGCCAGCCCTTGCCCCTCCTCCAAGCCTATCTCTAGTTTAAACAATTTAAACTCTCCCTTATCTAGAAATCCTATCTCTAGTTTAAACGATTTAAACTCTCCCTTATCTAGAAATTCTATCCCGAGATTTAAACGAGTCAAATCTCTCTAGAATCGGCTGGGCCCTATGGGGCCTTGTGCCCCTGGCCCAAAGCGGCCAGGACACTCCCTCGTAGGCCCATGCCCCCTCCCGGAAGGTGGGGCCACGTTGGTCCCCTTCCGGAAGGTTCTAGAAGCTTCCGGTACAATACCGATTAACCCGGAACAATTCCGAACTCCAAAAACTGCACTGCCTTATATGAATCTTATTCTCCGTACCATTCCGGAACCTCTCGTGATATCCCGGATCCCATCCGAGACTCCGAACAAAAATTCATAAACCAATTATCCAATCTATCCTAGCGTCGAGATACGTTAAGTGTGTGACCCTGCGGGTTCGAGAATATGCAGACATGATCTTCTATCAATAATCAACAGCGGGGTCTGGGCACCCATATTGACTCCCACACTTTCATCGATGATCATATCGGATGAACCACGATGCCAGGATTCAATCAATCCCATATATATATTCCCTTCGTCTCGCGATATTTTACTTGCCCGAGATTCGATCGTCGGTACCGTCATACCTAGTTCAATCTCGTGCACAGCAAGTACTTTACTTGTTCCGTAATCCGATATCACTTTGTGATTAACTCCTTAACCACATGCTTGCAAGCGGTGTTGATATCGATTACCGAGTGGGCCCGAAGTATATCTCTCCGACTTGGGAGGGACAAATTCCATCTCGATACATACAACCCAACAGATACTTTCCGATCACCTGAGAGACACCTTTATGATCACCCTCTCATAGGATGACGTTTGATGACCTCAAAGCTTTCTTCCGATACCAGGGAGTTGCATTATCTCATGGTCTAAGGAATACAATATTTGACATAGGAAAAGCTTCGCAAAGACGAACACGATGACACGATCTAATTGCTCTGCTTTGTTTTGGGTCTATCCACCATATCATTCTCCCAATGATATGATCTCATTATCAATTGACAACTCATGTCTATGGTTAGGAAACCATAACCATCATTGATCAATGAGCTAGTCCATAGAGGCGTACTAGGGACACGGTGTTGTTTACAAACCACACAAGTATTAAAGTTTCCGCTTAATACAATTCTAGCATGGAACATAAACTTTATCATGAACAAGAATTATAATAATAACATCTTTATTATTGCCTCTAGGGCATAATTCCAACACATTCATGTACCCCTTCCCCTCCGGAGTGCCGGACATTCCGGAACCTTCTAGAACATTCCCGATGAAAACACCGGAATTATTTACGAACTCCGAAACGGGACTTTCCTTATATGAATCTTATTCTCCGGACCATTCCGGATCTCCTCGTGATATCCCGGATCCCATCCGAGACTCCGAACAACATTCGGTCTCTTTCATAATACCATAACTACTCAAACAACGTCGAATCCTTAAGTGTGTCTCCCTACGGTTCGTGAATTATGCGGACATGATCGAGACACTTCTCCGAACAATAACCAATAGAGGAATCTGGAAATTCATATGGCTCCCACATATTTCTACGATTACTTTGCGATCGAATGAACCACTTACATACGATACCAATTTCCCTTTGTCTCACGATAGTTTACTTATCCGAGGTTTTGATCGTCGGTATCTCTGCATACCTAGTTCAACCTCGTTACTGATAAGTACTCTTTTCTCGTTCCCGTGGTATGTGATCCCTTGTGAGCCAGTCACATGCTTGCAAGCTAATTGGATGACATTCCACCGAGAGGGCCCAGAGTATATCTATCTGTCATATGGATGGACAAATCCCACTCTTGATCCATGTGTTTCAACCAATACTTTCCGAACACTCAATGCCACCTTTATAGCCACCCAGTTATGGTGTGGTGTTTGATGTCATCAAAGCATCCATCCGGTAAAGGTGATATGCATGATCACATGGTCGAAGGAATTAGGTTACTATGTATCAGAAAGCATATAGCAATTGAACTATTAAAATGACTTGATCTTTATGCTACGCTTATCTATAGGAGTATGTCCATCACATCATTCTCCTAATGATATGACCATGTTGTTAATAACATCTCTATGTTCATGATCAGGAAACCATGATCATATATTAACCAACAAGCTAGTTTAACAAGAGGCTTTACTAGGGACTCTTTTATGTTTACAAATCACACAAGTATTAATGTTTCCTGTTAATACAATTATAGCATGGTATGTAAACATTTATCATAAGTATGAAGATATGATAATAACCTACTTTATTATTGCCTCTTGGGCATATATCCAACACAGGCACCTCCTCGGGCTCCCTCTTCGCCTATAAGATGCCTTCTGGCCTAAAAACTTGGGGGGGGGGGGGGCTCGACGTTTTTCAGAAAGAGTTCCACTGCGCCGCCACCACCAGAAACCGCGATTCAGAACCAGAAACTCCGTTCTGACACTCTGCCGGGACGGGGAATTTGGGGAGGAACATCGCCATCGTCATCACCAACGCCTCTCCATCAACCATCAATGTTTCCCTCATCCATGAGTGAGTAATCCCCCGCTGTAGGCTATGGGGATGGTAGGGATTGGATGAGTTCTTTCATGTAATCGAATAAGATTGTTAGGGCATGGTGCCTAGTATCTCTATTAGTGCTATTTGACTTTGTTGCAACTTGTTGTGCTTAATGCTTGTCACTAGGGCCCGAGTGCCATGATCTCAGATCTGAACTTATTATTGAATCATTATGATAGTATTATTTGTGATCTTATCTGCAAGTTGTGTACACATATCATTGTCCGGATCTAAAGGCCCCTAATTGATATAAATTGGGACAACCGAAGGGGATGGCTATGATGTGAGGATCACATGTGTTCACGGAGTGTTAATGCTTTGCTCCGGTGCTCTATTAAAAGGAGCACCTTAATTGCCAGTAGTTACCTTGAGGCCCCGCTACAACGGGCCGGAAGGACAAAAGATGTTGTGCAAGTTCTCATTGCGAGCACGCATGACTATATATGGAGCACATGCCTATGATTGTTTAGTACTTGGATGCTTATTCTTATTTATCTGCAATTACCCTAGATCTTGAAGTTACATGTTTAGACTCATCCATGCAACGGCCGTCCATCCATCCCTATGCCTACCGCGCTCATATCCTTCTATTTGCTGCTACTATTACTATTGCTCATGTTTTACTGCTGTTGCCACTACAAACTGTTGCTACTGAGAAACTTCTGTGAGCAAGAACTATTTCCAGGTGCAACTGAATTGACAACTCAGTTGTTAAGGCTTGCAAGTATTCTTTGGCTCCCCTTGTGTCAAATCAATAAATTGGGTAATACTACCCTCGAAGACTATTGCGATCCCCTATACTTGTGGGTCATCAAGCATGCTTGTGGACATCACATCATCACTCCTCTCAAGGCCAACAAGGACACTTTTCTCTCTACCTGTTGTGGCATAGATGGTGTAGTTGGCAAGCTTTCAGGCATCTCCCCACTCTATGCATAGCTGGCTGGTATTTTTTGTGATTGCATCACTCCGAGTGGGGGAAACAATGATAGTATTCGTGGTCACCTCATATAGTTCCTTGCCTTTTCTCATGAATGTGCCACCAATGAATACCAGACTGTGAGTTATAGGTTGGATGTGATGGACTTTATCTACCATGAGTTGATTGATGCTATGTTCAACGGGCTTTCCATTCCATATGTTTCTCATCATGATGCTCATCAAGCATATGATTCCTCATGAGGACTTCAGTGGAAAACTTTATGGTGAACACAAAGTGAAGAAGATCTACAACAAGTCTAGGAAGACCTCTCACCCCTCTACAGCTCCAGAGTCATTTATGAGAGATGCTAGGGCGAGTGGAAGAAGGCCCCCTGTTTCGTCTGTTGCCCGTGAGGTGAAGCAACTCAATTGGTTTTAGCCTAACATTCTGTGCATGGGGGTAGATACTCACAAGGGACAGTATGAGGCATACCAACAGCGCCATGACATGGCTCACACTCAGCAGGTTATCCTTCACCATGTCTCCGGGCCATCAGGCCACTCTCCTCCCCCATCTGCTAGCTCCTACTCCATATGCTTAGTGGAACACATGAGGAATCAACTATGGGGAGCTCGAGCATCACTTGTTCCCTGCCCCTATGAGGGAATCTACTCCGCCGGCTGACGATGATGAGGATGAGGAGTATGGTGATGACGAGGACGACTAAGACGAGGACGAGGACGAGAACAAGGAGTGATCTCTTGGGATGCTAGCATCGCCCTTTTCCCTTTTTGGAATTTTGATGCCAAAGAGGAAGAAGTGGTTCTATTAGGATATCGAGTATTTGCATGGGTCGGGCACAAGCATTTTCCATTTTATCGTTTTATTTATCCTTGCTTGTGTCCATTTTAGCGTTGAACTTTTAAATTTTCCATTTGGCTTGTGATGTGTGAGACTTTGTGGTTGTGTGAAACTATGGATCTATCCCGGTTATCTTTGGAATTATCTCTATGGGTTTATCTCAATGGAATTATGGATTCATCCCTATGGAATTATGATATTATTTTTATGGATGCATCACAATGGTATTATTCTCGAAGTCTCAACAATGGATTATTATAGTGTCTATCTCAATATTATTGAGGACTTCAGTTTCAGGTGGTATGCCACATTTTTTCCTAACTCATCATTTGATCTTAGCTTCCAATGAGAATTCTTGTACCTTTATGTGTGCATTTGTATTCAAATGCAAACTTGGTATGCACACATCTAGGGGGAGTCTTTTTATTCTTGGAATGATGTTGTTAGTACGGTGTTATTGCAAATCCTAGTATTATCATCTAACACCAAAAAGGGGGGAGATTGAAAGAACATTTCATGATCCCTAGTGTTTTGTGTATTAGATAACAATACCAAGGATTATTTAAAGTGTCTTTAGTGTTGCAGATTAATGTTCACTCAAAAAGCAGCTAAACAGGTTTTTAGGGGCGGATTATCCGCCCCTGCCAAGTGCCAGATTATCCGCCCTCGGCTCGATCGACAAAGGAGGACAAGGCGCGTCACCCTATAGGGGAGCATATTTTCCCACAGATTGTCTGGCAAGGGCCGGAGTTTTTGCCCGGGCCAGATAATCCGCCCCTCAAGGGGGTCGAATAATCCGCCCCTAGTAATTTTTCCAAAGGCAGCCAAGGCGCGTCACGTGGTATATGGGGCAGATTTTTGGCCTAGAAAATCTGATTCTGGGCCAGAGGTTTGCCCCGGCCGGATAATACGGCCCCAAACTTCTCCAACGGCTGGTTTTGGTAGGGGTATAAATACCCCCAATTGCTCCTTCTATCAGATTCCTTGATTCATTCGAAAAGTGATGTATTGTTCATCTTGTTCCAAATTGAGATCTCCACATTCAACCACCCGAAGGCTCCGAACTTTGGGGATCAAAGGAGGAGGCTTCGATCTTCATCGGCACCAATCAAGCTCTTCAATTCCCCTCCATTTACTTGGAGGATTCTTGATCTAGTATTTCATGCACATATCTAGATCTCAATTTTGGTTATTGATTAAACTTGTTCTTGTGGCATCTTGTTGTCATCACGAGAGTCTCCAATTTAGTTGTGGTTGTGTGGCCTGCTAGTGTTATAAAGGCACCGGTTCTCGCCTCGAAGGGTGCCCAATAGTGGAAAGGTGGATCGGGCCTTTGGTGGCGAGATCCATCAGAGAACAAGAGCTATTGTGGCGTGGTGGTCTTAGTACCGACCACCCCTCCAACACAGATGTATTTCCTTTAACAGGGAAGGAACTGCGGTCAAAAAAATCTCGTGTCTCCTTGTGCTCCACTTCGGTTACCTCGTTCCTCGCCTTTACTTGTTTAGTAGATAGGTTTGCATATAGGGAAATTCTCCTTAGTTACACATCTGGAGAACTTACCTTTGTGTCAAGCCTAAAATATGAAAAAAATTAAAATTTGGAGTAGCACATATTCACCCCCCTCTAGATGCCCATATGATCCATTTCACCCGAGCATCGCGGTCGAGGACGCTGTTGGCGGTGTAGTGAAGGACACCAAGGGGGAAATGGCGAAGCAAAGTACAACGCTGGTGGAGGAAAGAACCCACCATAGAACTGCGAGGAGTCGAGGTAGAGCATACGCGACGCTTAGGACATGGCCACAAGAGACGACGTGATCAAAGGCGGCTAGAATCGCTGCAAGAGACAGCGGGATCAAAGACGACCTAACAGTAGTGGTGGCGGGCAAAGCAGTGGATACGGCCAACACAGTGCCAGAGGTACTCATGGCGGTGGCTAGGGTTTATGGTGGGCGGCGGCTAGGGTAGGAAGACCTAGGTTGATACTATGTTAGACGTGACACATGGTTTGCGAGAACTGGCTCATCGCTCTAAGACGCGGCCTATCACAATATATAGGAGTATCAAAGAGGTATGTACAGATTCTAGGTATCATACATATGGGGGTCTACCAAACAAACGGGTCTCCCCCTCGCAAGGGAACCTCTCGCGATAGCTCTCCCCCTCGCGTCGCCCCCTCCTGGCGACCGAGGGGGCCAAACCCTAACCCCGCTGCCACCTCCTCCCCCTCCATCCTTCTGCCTCCTCGTCGCCCCCGGAGGGCCGCCGGCCTAAGTGTGTGGCACCGGTGATGGGGGCGGGGATCTGGCCTCCTGGCCCCATCGTGGCGGTAGGGAGGAAAACGCCAGCGCTGGATGGGGACCGCTCGCCATCGATGTCTACGCGGCTTTGGCCGGAGGTGGCTTCGTGGGAGCTCGGATCTTGAGGCGGCGGCCTCTACCGAAGTGGGGCGGTGATCTGGTGGAGGAGGTGCGGTGATGGGATTCCGTTGGAATACCTAGATTGGCTCTCTAATCCTAATTGCCTGCTCGATTCGTTCTCCGGAAATCGGCCGGCGGTGTGGGAATTGCTGTGTCGGATCTAATAAAGGAGGTGGTCCTTTGGTTTCTTTCGCACGAAGATGAAGATCTGCCTGATGTCTGCCCTCGTTGATCTGGTCTAGAGAGGCGGGTTTTGGAAGGCTCCGCCGGTGAACTCTCATGGGCGTACCATGCCTGGAGATTGCTGGATCGGAAGGTATTCGGTCATGCGCACCTTGTTTTTCTGGACGTTTGGTTTTAGTAGGAGCATTGCGAAGCTCTGTTGTTTGTTCCCACAAAGTGTCATTCTTAGAGCCATGATAAAGTCAGATGCGAAGAATGTCAGAAAAGCGGAAATATGAGGGTAGCGATGGTGATTTTTGTTCTTGTGATGACGTAGAACTGGCTGCGTGATCTAGGACGCGTTGCAGCGGCTGTTGGTGCGGGAAGAAAACACAGGGGAGTTCCCGGTCTTATCTTGCAGGGTGAAAATCCAAGGTCTGGCTTAACTGGTTGTGCCTGTCAATGACCTTGTTGAAGGCATTGTTTTGTGAGTAAGGACTTTCTTCAGGGTGAAAACCTATGATCTTTAATCGGGCAACGAGGCGTTTGGACATTGTTTCCGCCTTTTGCGTTGTTATTGGAGTGATGGACTACTGACGTTGTTTTGATGGTGTCAGTTTCGTTGCTTTGAGAATTAATTTTGTGTAGCTTTTTTGTTTTTTCGGGTTGTGTGCATCCGTAAGACCGCTAGATCATGCGTTGTTGCAGAGGATGGATGCAATTGGTATCCCTATGATATTAATATATATACTGCAATTGGTATCCCTGTGATATTAATATATATACTCTTTCAAAAAAAATCATAATATAAATACAAAGTCTAGCTAGACATATACAAGTATTATAGGTATAAATACAAAAATGTCTAACAAAAACATGCTTAGATACATTCGATGTATCTAGACATGTACATGTATTATATAGATAAATACAAAGTTACACAAAAACATGTTTAAATACATTCGAATCTAGACATATCCAAACCACGGAGTATGATTAATACATTCTAGGAGAAAAATAGGCAATGAACAGCTATGAAGACACAGAAGTAACATGACACAGAGATGCCAAGATCTTCGGAGGCACAAAATGCAAATGATAGCACACTAGAATACGAACTCTTAATTAACTCCAAGTAGTAGTACATATTAGTAGACATTATGACGTGTCCCAAGTTCTCGATGATTTCGGAAACATTATTACTCAGCGACTACACCACAGCCCACCACACGAGCGATACGGCGGTCACGTAATAACAAACGGCAGCAGGCCGCAGCACCGAGCGCGAAGCCGAGCTGTTGTAGTAGGGTACGTAACCGGCGGCAGGAGGTGGTTGATAGTACGGCTGCTGAGGCGTGTTCTGGCCGCCGCAGCAAACGGCTGGCACCGGTGGGCATGGCGCCTGCGTCTGCGTGCCCGGGGAGGCCGGTGTCGACGGCGGCGATGGTGGGGGGCCTCCGTAGATAGGCAGCGGCAGCGGCGGCCCGCATCCGGCGCCGTTGCATGGGACGGGACCCGTGGTGGCGTTGCCACTGGGGGTGTCGTTCTCCGGTGCTGCTGCCATAGCTGCGGTCACCAGCAGGAAGGCATGCAACAAGAGGGGCGTCATGGTGTTTGATGCTAGTGCTCTGTTCGGAGATAGGTACACATGCTGGTGTGGGTGGCGTATATATATCCAGCCACCGTACGAGAATGGTACACATGCATGATGACACATGGGGACCCACGTGTTGCACGCTAAGCTTACCCTGTGATATGTGGACATGGAGACACTAGCCGCTCATATCATGAGCATATACGCGAGTACGTATGTATGTACAGGCAGTTTCCAGCATGTTTCGTGGAAAACGGTAGTTTCCGTACGTCATGTTCTTCGTACCAACGTGTGTGCTATGTTTGGTGTTACTGCTTACATAGCAGCTTAGCTTGTGATAAGACAAATTCAGTTTTTAATGTTAGCACAGGAGCTACATATACAAAAATTCCCACGAAAACTACCAGAAAAAACAACATCTCACTCCTATGAGATTATATATATCCGTAGAAAAAAATGTACTCCCCCGGTTCTGAAAAAGTCACATATATATACCCTAAAACATTGTCTAGATACATGTAAAATTAGACTAATCCACGACATCATTTTCAAAACAGATCGAGTAGTGAAAATAGAGTAGAAGTAGACCGCGCGCCTCTCCGCTGTATATAGTTGTGCCTCATCAGCATGTCTCCTCCTTCGGCAGACCGTCGCGCGCGGTGACAAGACCTCAACATACCCAACTACTACCTTCATTTCATAATAGTACATAAAGTTTTGGAAAATTAATACTTTCTTCGGTTCATATTAATAATCTTAACTTTATCTAAATTCATATTATTTAGTTAAGTATTTAGATTAGATGCTTTTGTATCTAGATAAAGTTGAGACCATTAATATGAAACGATGGAGTAAAACAAATTGAACAGATTTAGTAGGCAGGATAGATTTTAGCTCACTCAACTCGATTGGGAGGGATCGGCTGCCTGCCGATAGTTAGCTTTCATCAAACTGCTTTGGTGACATCGGATCTATTTGAGCTATATACACATGTAGTCTCACAACTTGTCTTTAATTATCATGCAAATTAATCTCACTTCTTGGAAAATGGGGTACCGCGGTCTCACAACTTGCATTGCCGTGCAAAAACTAGTCTGAGTAATCCAGAAGAGAACATGTGGCCACGTCACTTTGGCACAAAGGCAGGGCCGGCTCTATGTTTGGGAGGGCCCTAGACGAAGCTGAAACATGGGCCCCAAGTATCGTCTATAGATATATAGACTTACATATGTCTATTTTTATTCGCAAAATATTAAGAGGTAACATCCAACGTCATATTCTTAGATTGAATGGTATAAAAATGATTGTTAAGCAGTAAAACAATGTCATCAGACGACTAAAAACTAAAAGTTCTCTTTTGTTTCTCTTCTTAGCACTAAACATGTTTTTTGGGAAACATTGGAGCACCTACAATTGTGAATAGAACAAAATACTTCGCCCGTCTAAAAATGTTACTCAGAACTTGTCTAGATCATATGTATCTAAACACTAAAACTTGTCAAAATACAAGTGAATCTAGACAAATCCAGATCAGTTAATTTTGGATAGATGTAGTACATGAAACTAGGAGCCCTAAATCTCTAATCTAACAATGAAATCGGATTAAGTGACGATTGAATGTACCAGTTGTCATGCAGTGGTGATTAGAGCCATGGGAAGCAGAGCGAGGCGAAGATTGATTTCCCAGTTCAGTTGATCAATTCCTAGTAGGAAATATCGATTTCTAGTCTAGACTACACGCAGCAGAGGCCAGAGACAGTCAAGATACATAAAGGAACAACCGAACATGAACATACTATGGAGAACGATCTATGGAGTTGACTCTCGTCGTAGTTCTTGACGATTGAATGTACCAGTTGTCAATCAGGGGTATCAAAGGATGCTACGATCATGGCCCCCCACATACATGGGCCCTAGGCCCTTGCACATTATGGCCATGGGTCAGAGCCGGCCCTACACAAAGGCCCCTACATAACTTATCGGGATGAACATATAATATCGGAGTTCATTAAATGGTATTTCCTTATCCCCTCTTTCTCCTGCCATAATAACCTTTCTGGGAAAATATCACATTTTTCCTCACACCGGCAGGTAATGTATACAAGGACATGATGCGAAAAATAATAGATGATAATAGATGGAGAGTCCGAGCAAGCAAGTCATTCAAATTAATATTTACTTTGCCACTTGTGATAATACTAAAGATAAGATCGTTCAATCGGAGAAAACTTTCTTAACCGTAACATTGTACAGAAAAACCTAATTGACATTGTCGTAGGTCTTTTCAAAGTCAGCCTTGGAAAGAACCCTCAACATTTTCTTTCTTTTTTACTTCATGTAAAATTTCATGCAACATAGTCACATGTTCCATAAGAAACTTTTTTTTCTTCATAAAAGCAGTTTGGGTTTTGTCAATGATGTCCTCGGCAACCACTGCGAGCCTATTATTTACCCCTTATGTTATCATCTTGATATTGACCGGCATTCATCAAGCAAAGTGGTCTAAATTTATGGATTTCTCGAATCAAGCTTTTTGTCCGCTATATTAATATAGCAACACATGGTACAACAAACATGCTGATTTCACAGCACAACCAAGCCCAAGATAAAAGAAAAAGAATAAAAGAGAAACAAATAGTCAACATTGGCAGATCAACGAAACGAATGCGGCCCTCCGGAAATGCGCCTTCCGGAAATGCTGGCAACCCTCACATTTAGGTATGAGGGCACGTACAATGCGGTGACGTCAGTCTTCCCTTATGCTCGCCACGTTGGATTTTTGCTTAGTTGGAGGAGAGAGAAACAAGAGAGAGATGGTTGTCTTCCCTTAGCTAAGGGATGATCTCTTAGCAATAAGAGAAGACTATTTTTCTCCATTGTACCATATGCCTTCTCTTAGTCAACCAATTTTTTACTAAAAATAGTTAATTCTATTAATTGCTAGAGATAGCAATAAAAGATAATGCATTGTACAAGTTATATATATTGTGTCTTCTCTAAATGATGTGGAAAGCTAAAAGAAGGCATGCTTTCTCTGGCATTGTACATGCCCTGAGGCCCTCGTACCAAATCCTCATAATGAGGGTGATGGTGCCAGATCCGATCGAGACACGGATCAGATTCCAGCTGCACGGGGCGCGCCAACTGAACCACGCACCAAACCCGAGTCCAAGTCTGTGCACATGAGATCACTGTCAAGAAACTCTGAGCTAGTTACTAAAACGTCCAAAGCCCTTTGCCACGTACTGCGTCGCGGCAGCTCCGTCTGTGCTCCATGCCACGTACTGCCTCTGTTCAGCGAAACCCATTAATCCCTTCAGACCAGAGCATGGAAAAGCAGTATACCGACATCTAGAAACTGAAGAAATTATGGCGACTCCATTCCTTCCTTGACCGCCGGTGGTCTGCTGGTAGTCCATGGATGGATTCCATCACCAACTAATTCAGGAGTCCTCGGCCTCAGGCATTGTTGCTTGCAGCACTATATATGGAAGGCCGAGCAACACAGGGCATGCCACGTACGTACCATGCTACTACCGTTCGTTCGTGGTGCGATGCTGGGGGAGACGGAGGGCAGCGGCGTGGACGTGGGCCGCGTGCTCATGCCCCCCTCGCACTCGCTGCAGCACGGCACGACGGAGAGGACCCTCGTCCGTCCATGCCGGCGGCAAGGCGGCAGGGTGTTCGAGTGCAGGACTTGCGGCAGGCGGTTCCCCACGTACCAGGCGCTGGGCGGCCACCGGGCCAGCCACGGCCGGCCAGCTCCTCCCAGGCCGCGCGCGCTCACGGTTGGTGCTGGCGACGAGGACTCCGCATGCGCACGTCCCTGCCGGCTTGGCATGCAAGCCGACACGGTCAGGACGAACAGGGTGCACGGGTGCCCCGTATGCGGCGTCGAGTTCCCAGTCGGGCAGGCGCTCGGCGGACACATGAAGCGGCACCGCGCCATGGGCGACGGCGACGCGAGCGCGCACTGGCACGCTGCCGGGCAGGCATTGTCCGTGGAGGCTGGCAGCGCTGGAGACGACTGCACAGGCGAGATCTGCCTGGACCTGAACCTGTCCCAGGCAGGGAACTGCGCCAAGTGCAGAAATGCGACGCTCGGCGCGGCCGCAAAAAGATCTTTGCTATTCTCGGATTGAGCCATGCTATTCTCTTCTCAGCTTTGCAAATTTTGGGCTGCCTGGAATCTGAGTACCCAGGAAAGCTCCTACAGTAGCCTCCAACAGTCCCCCGTGACTGCGCCGACTATAATCCAGCCACCTCAAATCAAAACATCACTCACCGTAAATTTGCAGAAACTTTGCAATCTTAGAAAGTTGTTACAGCACATTTTAGATCAGTTCTACACTACTTTCAAAATTTATAACATAACAGTAAGATGCCTAGGAACATGCTTTGATTGTTCATCCGAAGGCCGCAAAACATGAAGGAGATTCAACTAAATAGGCGCTATGCATGCAAAGCAAGAACAGCATCCCAGTTCACACAACAGCACCAATAAGTTACTGCATGCATCGATCGCTCGAAAGAAACCAAAGCAAGCCAACAGCATGGATTTAAGAAATGATTACACACTGTAGCGAGAGGTTCAACGGACCGAAAATCCAGCGTACAATAGCTCCCAGCGAATTGCAACAGCTACGTCAAAAGCAAGGGTAGTTGCTTCAAAGAATGGGAGGCAAATATAAGTACAACCAGATCTGTATCATAAGTCATAGCTTTTCTTCTTGACATTCTTCTTCCTATAACAGACAAGCAGGAACTGAATGATGTCAAATAAACAATCATCGTCGGGACCCAGCAGTCCCTTAGGATCCGCAGCAAGCAGACCCCGAAGCTGCCGGTGCGTCGGCGCCTTCCGTCTTGTTAATCTTGATGGTCTTGTCCTACAAACCAAGGACAAATCGCTTTAGAACATTGAACAGGATGGAGCTTGGGACATCATAGATGGGTACAGTTATCTGTACCTCAGGCTTGGAATCGGTCTCAGCAAGCCTCTGCTTAATGTCACGAGCAATGGAGAAAAAAACTTGCTCCACGTTGAGGTTCGTCTTGGCACTCTGAAAGACAGTAACACCAGAAAATTAGAGCAGCTTCTCCACTCGAACAATCAGTAAATTCAACAAGCAACATACAGTTTCGAAAAACTTGATGCCATATTCATCAGCCAGAGCTTGCCCCTTCGCTGTAGGTACAGCCTGATGCAAAGAATTCAACAAGAAATTGTTAAACTAGTGGATTCAAACATATAATGCAGAGTAAACCATAATCAAAATATTACAGAATAGCAGATCTAGAGACGAGGAGAATAGGAATTCATGGTGCGTACCCTCTTACTCTCATCCATATCAGCCTTGTTGCCAATCAAGATCTTGTTGACATTGTCAGAGGCATGTTGCTCAATGTTCCGGATCCAGTTCCTTATGTCTGTTTAAGTGATGCCAAGATCAATGAAGGCAAAAGAAAATCAATCATAATGGAAGCGCTAGGGGAGATGCAGGCAAGAAGAAAGTACTGTTGAACGATGACTCATCCGTGACATCATAAACAAGCAGGATGCCCATGGCTCCCCGGTAATACGCTGAAGTAAAACAAGGTTAGTTGGTCAGAACATTATAATATATGGCTTTTCCCCTTCTGTAAGAAACCATGTGGCATATAACATCACAGAAACTGTCCAGCAGATTGGAGCATGCATTACACATACCAGTGGTAATAGTCCTAAAACGTTCTTGGCCAGCTGTATCCCATATTTGTAACTTAATACGTTTCTGATCCAGTTCTATTGTTCTGATCTTAAAGTCAATACTGCACAAATCAAGCATAAGAATTAGTATTGGGCAACAAAAGAAAGTGTCCAGCTTCCATTAGACATAGGAAGACATTAGGAGCAATGAAACAATCTTGCCAACACCAAAAAGACCAACCCAATCGTGGTAATAAAGCTCGTAGTGAAGGAGCCATCAGAGAACCGCAGAAGGAGGCAACTCTTGCCAACACCTAGACATGGCAAAGTGGAGAAAGAGTTCTTATCAGACAATAGTCACCATACAGAACTTGACGAACATTACAAACATGCTGCTAGCTAAAACCAATTAAGTACGGGATAAATAAGTTATTATCAGTTATCACTGATCATCACCGCCGGTAAGCAAAGAACTCTATATATGTCTATCTCTGTCAAGAATAAGCAATGCAGTGCCATTAAACATATGGCATCTACGATCTAGTCGCATAACAGCACAAAACACATAATGGTATATTCCACATCCTCCAAAGTAATCTATGTTTCAAGCTATACATTCTTAACCTGTTAACCGTACAACAGGAGCAGCGAATGAAAGCTCTGCTAAAGTATTATCAATTATGTGTGCTGTTCAGGTCAAAAAAAAATATGTGTGCTGTTCTTGGTATTGCCTCGCAAACTATACAGAGAACCACGGATTACAAAGTCAAGCCTACCTCTCAAACACTAAACAACTCCTCTGTCATCCTTAATAATCTACGAAGCAAGGGGTGTGAAAGCACCATCCAGGAATGAGGACCATTTCCAAATGCTCCACCAACCAAACAATTTCCCAATTAAATGCTCATCCACAGGGGGTAAAAAATAACCGCAACACGCAACCTATCTCTTCTCCCCAGCCTTGTGTTGACTCAAAAGTCTCCCAATTTTGCATCAGGAACTACTCCCAATTTTGCATCAGGAACTAACGCATATGCTAGGCAGCAACGGGTGCTTTTACGGACGATAATACGGAGTAATAACATGCTTTAAACGGGTAGCAGAAAATGTTCAGAACAGGCAAAAACATTTCCCTGGCCTCCGCGCTCTACAAATTGGAACATGCCAATTCGTTGGTAGGCGACAGAAATGACGAATCTCCGCGAGATCCGTTTTGCATATACGCCTAATCTAACCGTGATCCAACGCGAACGCTTGGCGCGCGAGGGGGAGGGGGGTGGGGGAGATCTAGGAAGTGTGGGGGCACCAACCGCTGTCCCCGATGAGGAGGAGCTTGATGAGGTAGTCGTAGTCGGCCCGGGCCCTCGCCGGCGGCGCAGCCATGTCGCGCGCACCCTCCTCCTACCCGTCGATCGGCGCCTCCGCCAATCCCCCGACCTGCGAGGAAGAAGAAGAAAATCAGACGGTCGTCGGGTCACGCGAGAAGGAATGGCTGGCTGGCTGGCGTCGTTCCTGCGAGGCGGGGGGCCGGGGGCGGGGGATCGGCGCGCTTACCGGCAGAACGAGGGGGGGTAGGGGGGGATCGAGGCGCGGCCGGTGGCGGATCTGGGGAGGAGCGAGGCGAGGCGAGGCGAGGCGAGAAGAGGAGACGGCGAATTTTTTTTTGACGGGGTTAAATGGTGGTGGTGGTTTGATTCGTCGGCCTCGCGAGCGTGTCTTGTGCTTGTTTTGTTTTCGTGTTCCCGTTCCGATGGTGGGGTGGTGCGTGGTGCGTCAGCCTGGGCGGGGCAAGTCACTTGGATTGGAAGACAGTGCTTCCTCCCTTCTTCCCCCGAGACGCACACGCACCGCCACCGACCGGTGAGCCGATGCACTTGCTTATTATTGTGCCATTTTTTCCCTTTTAAATCTCAGGATTAGGCCTTGCAGACGCTGATTTGTGGGGCAGGTGCAAGATCTTCGCTTGCCTGGGACCCGCGTGTCTGTCAGATCAGATGGACCTTGGGTAGAGATATGGTGATCAAGTGTGTAACCTTGGTTCACCTTGGAGGAGGAAGGACAAATAAGTTCGCCTAACTTTTCTAAATTTGAGCTTAGAGAGGAACAAGTAACACCATCAAATCTGTGAAAAATTGTAGCACAAGCAAAGTAGGTTCAATCTGAACAAGGGCCTCTTTGATTCAAATGATTTTCATAGAAATTTTGAAAAAAGTTATAGATTTTTAGGAATTTTCTGTGTGATTGTTATTTGATTTGTAGGATTGAATCCCATCGTGATTTTTTCCTGAAGAACGCTTTGCACTATATTTCATCATAATCTCACACCCACTTGAATATATTTTGTAGCAATCGAATTTTGGTGCATATGATTGAGTGGACATGACATTGCGCTTCCATGTTCGTGTGTTTTTGCGAGTGTTCTCTTTTGATGAGTACCGTGTTCACAGGAAACACGGTATGATTAAGAGACATGATCGGCATCGATGTGCAAGTATGGAGCATGTGTGACTTACATTGTAACTACAAATAATAACTAAACCGTGTACCCAAACAATTTTCGGTATCCGAAAAATGCCACATGGGGGTGGTGGCCTACTCCCCGCGCTTTCGAAATCCACTATACCCTAGGGGCGTTCTCAAAATCAGTTGGAAACAAAAGCTATAGAACAGATGCTTGGAAAGATCACCCAATTCTACTTTAGCATTGGTCATTCTTGTTTTCAGTGGAGGGAAGTAGAACAAAAGGCAACCATACATGTGCAGCAATGGGTAACCGTCGCCATTCTTTTTGATCGAGTGAAGGAGGGAAAAGGGGAATAGCACTGGCTTCCTTTCAACTCCACAACGTCCTTTGTGTGGGTGGTCACGCAGCCTCCATGCGCACCATGGCTTCCAAATGTTTACTTGCCAGATTCGCGCTAGTGCTGTTACAGCACGCAAAAGTGGCTCGAGGGATCGTCACATCGACGCATATTCTGGATCTGGTGAGGTTACCGTCTGTCAGGGGCAGCACAGCTAGCCCAAGTGCCTCCAAACAACAGCTCATTGTTGATTGTCCAGAAGTCCAGATGAGACCGGTTCTAGACGATTATTGGACCAGTTCCATGTCAAATGACCACGGCACATGCCACATGCAATGCTTAGTCACGAAGACTCCAATATTGTTTCAGAAAAAAGTTCTTTTTGTAAATAATAATAGAGGTTTCATGACTGGTTCGTTTCAGAAAAAGATCTTTTTGTAAATAATAATAGTAGAGGTTTCATGACTGGTTCTTGCAGAAAGTCTCCCAATAAGGAAATACAAATGGTTAAACTAACGTGTGGAAACGGCCGTCCAAAATGATGGCAATATGCATGCATGTTGACATGTTTTAGTGTATTACATACATGTAAATCTACATAAATCTACGGACTCTACTCCTACCATCAACTGGAGGAATAACAAAATGATGTGTTAAATAATGAGAACATCTTGATGTAGACCCATCAAGAATACCCCTCTCCAGCTAACGAGAAAAGAAACATCATAGACTGAACAGAATGGATAGAAAACAAACACCATACTCAAGCAGCATCAGGTTCCAGAAAGACAAATATCACATATGTATGCTAGGGAACCTCCAGTAATGCAATGCATCACAGGATAGTGAAAACATGGAAATGGGCATAAATTGCATCCTCAATGTCATAACTGATCGCAGGTAAGGCTCAAATTTGGAAGTGCATCTCATAATGAACTGAATCCAACATAACATAACAAAGCCACAGCAGCTATGAAGGCAAAAAGTACACAATCCTGATGTCCTGAGACAACATCCTATCACGGCAATATTAAAACCTCTCACAAAATTTCCATTCAGTAGAAGAAGCCTAGCACTTTGCCACCAACATTCTTCCTCCTGGCCTCCTCGTGGTCCATGATGCCAGCAGAGGTTGTCAGGACAATGTAACCAAACTGCAGATCAAACAGGTAAAAAGTCAGTTATAATCACAACTTGAATCAGAGTACTTGACGCTGTTCAACCCCACAATATATGTGGCAACACTACACTCTGCAGTGAAATAAACAGTACAGTATTATATAGTAAAGAAACTGACCTGACGAGATGGTAAAGAAACTGACCTGACGAGATGGAAGAAGCCTGGCGGTCCATCCCTCGATCTCCTTGACACCAACATCGAAGCGTGGACTGATGACTCCACACTTGTTCAGCCTGCCGTTCAACTCAACAACAATCTTGCCAGATCTGTGGTCATCAACATACTCAAACTCACCAATGTAACCTGTAGAACAGAGAGGCAGTGAGTAACTTATTCACCAACAAAAGTGGCAGATAAAGCACAGCTGAAACCTCAACAGAACTAACCGTGCTTCTGCATGACGATAAGGAACTTGATGATCACCTTCGAGGAGGGCCTGATCATGACCTGCCTCTTGCCACGCTTCTCAGCATTGTACATGCTCTTGAGAGCATCGTTGAGAACGCTAACCCTCACCATCTTACCTGACCTACAGACATATATGCACAAAGATTGTAAGACCTCCTTATATTATGTATAGTTGTGCTGGAGAATTTGATAAAGGGTAATTAATGCAAACATGAACAATGCGAGCTTGGTTTCTGAGTAGAATTAAACTAATAGCAAAAGGCAGGGTTTCACGAATGTTACAGACAAGGAGAATCTTTGACATACAAAAACAATCAGAGCACACAGAATAAAACGAGTGGAGCCTAAGTAAATCCTGTAAATTGCTCTTTTTGCAAGACTAGTAACTGACGAGAAATTGACTAGGAACATAAGCATCTAAGTTTTGTTTGGCATCACCACATCAGAGTACACCTAACTGGACTTGCTAACACGGGATCAGTTTCACAACACAAACTTAAACTGTTAAACTGGAAGGTAATAATCATGTACTTAATTTCCTAGAGAACACAGGAAGCTGATCTGATTGCTGGTAAAACATGAGACACAATAAGCAAACTATGATAGCAAGCATGCCACAAGAGGTGTCTCCTAACTTAACCAAACTTAATACGAAAAAGATAAAATTCTAGCAGCAGATTAGGTTTCCGTAGGCCCCACTAAACATCAAGTGCTAGCAGCACAATTCGCTCCATGATTGGTCTTGCGAAAACGCTGCAGCAATGACTCAGACAGACCGGCACTATGCGCCTTGGATGCACACCGAAACATACTTCATTCCTCTTATGATCCCAAAATCGCGCGGCATGTCCCTGAGTTCAAGTGATCGAAGTTCTAAGGGATCTGTTCTAAACAGTACGCATGTGACTCGTAGACATCTTAATCCAGAATAACACCCGAAACTGTAGTGTTTCGCACCATTGAGTAATACACGGGCCAATATACGCATAGGAAGGACACGATTAACAACGAACAGACCAAGGATCTGATCGCTAACAGCGGGAACAGTAACATTCTGGGAGCAGATACCTTCGACGCCTACAGAAGCAAGGATCTGTACGCGCAGGAGAGAATGGAGAAAGAGATGGGGTAGAGGATCCGGAGGGGGGCGTACCTTGCGGAGGAGAGAAGCCGGGAGCTCTGAGCTCGGTGGGGTGGCGGCGCAGAGGCGAGGGCGAGGAGGAAGGCGGCGGCGAAGAAGAATCAGCGCTCGAGGGTTTTGAGGTGTTAAAAAGAAGGGCGGACGGGTGCACGTCCGTTGGATTTAGATCGGACGACGATGCATTGCTTCGAGGGTTCGAGGGGTGGTTGCCCTAGGACGATGCGGGCGCGTTTTGCACTATGGTCCTTCTGTGGTCAGATATTTCAGTACTACTGTTCAGTTGCATGACATGTGGGGACACCTTGGTCGGGGCTATTTGATCTGCGCACCTTGTAAGGGCATGTTTAACGCACACGCTTAAAGTATAGACGCTAGGCTGATTTTACTTATGGTTAGGCCTCGATCCCGTCCGATCCGGGGATTTTCTCTAGCCTCGATATATGAGGAAACGCCGGTCGTTAGGACTTTTTTTTTCAGCGCACAGGAGTTTGATTAGCGCTCCTAGCTGTTGCTAGCTACCCAACTTAGCGTTTCGCGTTGTGAGACGAGGCGTTTAGTCCATAATCCAATTTTCTGGCATTATTTTTTTAGACATGAGCTTCTGTACAAGAGCTTGCCATAGTACATGCCCTAAATTGCAATGTTCTTCTTCCCCTCCCCTGTCATTTTTCTTGCCAAGTTCTGATTTTGCATCGTCAGCGCAAAATCAGCTCGGATTCACCTTTGGGCATGGAGGTAAAAAAATTGGTAAACATGTGTAAATATTCAAGGCAACATCATATGGGGCGGTGTCTGCCCGGTCTCATGATCGGACATTGCTGCAACATGCTTGTCACCATAGAACCATTGTTGATGTGATAGCATACAAGATCGCCACACACTAATGTGTTAAGCGGTATTTCATTCAACGGAAATATGCGCACATAAATATTACAAACATCACCTTGTATGATTTAATTAGCTTAGACAATGATAGAAAATGATGATAATGTATATACAATCAAAACCTTTTTATAGCAAAAATATAGAAACCAATATGTGAACTGTTGGGTTGGTAATGTTTAGATCTAGGTCACACCTCTATCATTTGTGTATATTTAAATCTTTTGATAAGGTTTTGTAGAGATTTTGACTTTTTTTGGTTTAAAGATAAGGGTGTGTTCGGTTCTAGAACGAGAGAGAATGGAATGGAGTGAGTCCATTCCGAGGGCATGGGACGGTTCCGACCTTGTGTTCGGTTCGGAAAAGAACGAGAAACGGAATGGTCTCATATTGTGTTCGGTTGGAAGAATTGGGACCGGAACGGAATAGCTATAATGATGTTTAAAATTCTAATAATTTGAGCTTAAATTTAACAATTGTAATTAACGGTAGAAAATATTTTGTCTTAAAATCTTTGCTAAAATTACCAAATTATAGAAATCTTTTTGTTTTAAAATCTTTGCAAAATATACTCAAATTAAAGGGCCGCGTGTTTTTGCAAGATTTTGTCGCTAATCATCTCAGCTAATCATCACCACAGCTAAAAATCCCTATTGATTCAGTAATTAATCATCTTAACTGGGTTAGTTCGCCAATTAGCGAGTCGTTCCGCGTGATACGGCCGATTCGGTCGGACGACCCCGTTCCGTATATTAGAGGAATATTCCGTTCCGAGGAACTACCTGGTTCCGTTCCTTTCTTCCAACCGAACACACGAACGGACGCTAGGCGCGGAACGGACCGGTTCCGTTCCACCTAATTCCAGAACCGAACACACCCTAAGTGTCCATAAACTCGAGCAAAGGTTAAACCAATATGAAATGACATTGAAGCCATGTATGGAATCTACAAGAAGTAACTAAACCATAGCAAAATCGCAAGAAGTCAAATAAAATATACATTAATAAATCTAGTGGCACTCCAACCATGATGAAGTTCACTTCCACACATACAAAAAATATGCAACCAGCATCAATAAAATATTATTTTGAAAAGTATCATCGTTGGTTCAATCGAGTTTCAATAAATTAATTATTCTCATTTTAGAAACTTATTCAACATTAGTTTTGTTTGAAATAACTCACCAAGATGAAGATGATAGTGAACGAGATCCCAAAATATATGAACTGAGCGCCCTTATTTCAATGATCTAAGACGAACATCTTTGCATCCTATGATCCACCACTTACTTGGTTACTTCCATGGTTGTACTCAAGATGGCTTTTCATAGGGATCTCTCTATGAAACAACAGTACCAATAACCTGGAACTTGATTTAAACAGTAACTGATCATGTGTAGATGACCACACACGCGCCTCCGGCATCATGTAAAATTGGCCTGGTCATGTCATATTGAGGCATGACACGTCTATGCAATTTGTGTCTAGTTTAGGAAGGGATATATATGCATGGCATGGCAAGAGCGATGATCGGTCTGAGCCATCCATCGCGACTGTCCGCTGCTCACTGCTCCATGCACTACTAGAGTCTAGAGACTGATAGTGACATAGAAGGCATAGTAGTCCAACATTTACACTTAAGAAAAACCTCAATAAAAAATGGTTGTTTACATCATTGCCTAGGTTTACATGGGCAGAATTTACAAAATTAAGACAACACCATAAGTTACTTGCACCGGTGCAGCACCGGTTTGCACCGGTTACGATATAATAAAACATGTTTCCAATGCCCATTGTACAAAACAAAACAAAAAAGACCAGCTAGACATGTTTCACTGCACTGTAGTCGGATTCCTGCTCCCGGGTCTGCAAGGGGTTCAATTGAAAAGTATTAGCCCTATCCCTAATATGACTCTCCGTCACATGCCATGTTGTTAGGTCGCTACAAAACCCCAATAGTCCAAAAAAGATAAAAACATGGATAAACATAGGATAACCCAGATCACTAAGACTAGTTGAACTCTCTGGAACAAACACAAGCTAGGTGGTATGGCTAACGATTTGACACATTAGACCACACACCATTGTGGCTATTTCGTCTTTCAACTTGCACGAAAGGGCAGAAGAATGCATAATTAGTAAGGAAATTTAGAAAAAAACAACTCTATCTTACAAACTTACAAGGGCTAGCAAGAAATCACTTGGAGAATTTTTTTTGAACAGAAACAGGGTGCAGACGCACCCTCATATATTCCAGCTCAGAAACATTATACATCGTGAATTACAAAGCCCAAATGCTGAATCATGTCGATTGCAGAAATCACAGAGCAAGCAAGGTTGTTATGAGTTGAGTTCCTACAAGAACTGATAGGCTTAGACCATGTTGATCCTCTAGCCTGATGTGCACAGTTGTGGGCGACCCCATTGATTTCCTTGGAGATATGAAAAATGGAGCCTAACAGGGGTAGCGTTAGATTCTGGAATTCTATCGCTTGCCTTCTTATCTTCCAGATCATATTGTTATCAGTCGCACCAGGTGCCACAGCCGCCTTCGCCAAGTTTAAGTTGTCAGTGAAGAAGGTTGGCCTTTCTAGCTTCATTGCAGCTGCGAAGTGGGCTGCCAGAACCAAGGTACTTGCTTCAGCCTGTAATGGGTTAGACACCCCTCCTTTGGTTGCCATGATGAAAACATCAGTTCTGCGTCCTCCCTGTATAGATTCAACATAGTAAATGCCCACCCCGACCATGGATGTAGTAGCTCCCGCTTGTTTCCTCCAGGCAGCATCAACATAAATCTTTGGACCTCTAAAACGAAAATCTGTAGGAACAAATACTCCAGTGTTGCACCTCGTAGTTTGCTTGGATTGGATCAGTTGTTCAGTTTCCAAGTCCTTGAGAAGAGCAACAGTGTGTAAAGGTACCTGTTGAGGAGAAGTCTTTTTCCTGCAAAACAGCTGGTCGTTTCTTGCTTTCCATATGCACCAAAGCAAACTGAATAGAAAATTAAGAGTAATGGTTGGGTGACTCTGGTTAAGCAAATTAATAATGATTTGAGAGGTGTCCATTGTATTATTCACTAAACTTTCATATATGATAAAGCAAGGAGGAAGAAGCCAGGAAGCCTTTGCAAATGGGCAAAGAAAGAAAAGGTGAGCATCAGTTTCAGAACATTGCACCTGCAGCAAGCCTTTTCAATGTGCGAAGAGAATTGTGAGGCCCTGTCCCCAGTGGTAAGTGCACCTCTTAGCAATCTCCAAGCAAAGGTCTTTATTCTAGGAATCATTTTCTTGCACTTCGAGACATTATTCAGAATTTTCTTCGTTGATTCTTGCACCTGTTCTGGTCCTGGTATACCTGTGTCAAAGAGCCAAGACAAGCAAGCTTTGTATGTGGATTTAGCATTACATTTCCCATCTGGAGTGGGCTTCCAACAAAGAATATCATCTTCTCCAGAGGAAATAATAAGAGTGCTTTTGATTGCTTGGGCAGTACAGCTACTGAACAGGTTTTCAATCAGGTTGGTATTCCAGCTTTGAGTATTGGGAGACCAAAGTTGGTTAATTCTGGTTGGGTAGTTAAAGCCTTGCTGCTAGATAATCAGGCTATCATAAATGTTTTCCCCCCCTGAGAACCAATGAGTACTCCATATGGAGGAATTGCCATTACAAACTTGGTAGTAGGAGTTGGCAATGAGAAGATGCCTGACTTTTAAAACAGAGGACCAGAAAGCTAATTTTGGAGTGTTCTTGTTTGCTCTCCAAATGGAGGAATTGGGAAAATATTTGGCTCTAAGGACATTTTGCATGAAAGAGTCCGACTTTTCAGCAATCCTCCAGGCAGCTGAGAGGATAAGGCCCATGTTGGTAGCTTGCAGATTTCTCACACCAAGGCCTCCATCAGCTTTAGGGGCAAAAATGTCCTTCCAAGCAGTGAGGCAGGGGGCTTTCATGCTAGGTTCAGAGGAAGAGCCGGTCCACCAGAAAACTCTCATGATGGCTTGAAGTTTTTTGAGGAGGTTTTTGGAGAACAGGAGATTAGACATGTAGTAGATAGGAATGGAGGATAGAACAGATTTAATTAGTTCTAACCTAGCAGCATGTGATAGAGAATTTGCCTTGTAAGTGGAAAGTTTGGATTTGAATTTCTGGATAATGAAATTATAAGCCTCACTTCTATTCCTGCCTGGAAGAATGAGAGGGTGGCCTAGATGGGTAAAATTTTCATCAATGGTAGGCACTGGAAAGATTTGAGTGATATCACTTACAGTTGTTGGATCCACCTTTTTGCTGAACATAATGCCAGACTTGGACCGATTGGGAGTTTGTCCTGAAGCTGCACAGAAATCCAGAAGGATGTTTTTAATGACATGTTGATGTCTAATGTGGAGCCTATTGGGAACCCCAAGAGCGGGGTGTGAAGCAGCACAACAATAAGTTTTCCCTCAGTAAGAAACCGAGGTTATCGAACCAGCAGAAGGAAGGAAACGTCACAGGTGTTGCAAGCAATGCGGAAACCTGCACAACACGGACTCAAGACTTTTCCCCAACGATAAGTGAGGTTGTCAAGCTCACCGGTTTGTTGTAACAAAGTATTAAACGTATGGTGTGGAAGGTAATGGTTTGCAACAAGTAAACAAGTAACAGTGGAAGATGTATCAATGGTAAAGATTGGACCGGGGTCCATAGTTCACTAGAGGTGCTCTCCTTAGATAAACAACATGGCATGAAGGGTAAACAAATTACAGCAGGGCAATTGACAGGAACTGAGAAAGGCATAACAATGCAATGCCAGACAAAAAGATCCTATGAGATTCGATTGGGCTATACAACAATATACATAGACCGCCATCCAACTGCATCTATGACTAGAAGTCCGCCTTCAGGTTATCATTCGAACCCCCTCCAGTATTAAGTTGCAAGCAATAAACAACTGCTTTAAGCAAAGTGTGTAAGGTAAACAATCCACGTGTTCTATGAACAAGAGACCGTTGTTTTCTCCCTAGTGGCAACATCACATCTACAACCGAAGAGATTTCTGTCACTTCCCTTGGAAACTAGTGTTGGGGTTCATAGCATGGAAAACAAAAAAATTCTACCGCATGCATACAAACAAGCCAAGATCTATCTACTATATTGTAGCAACGAGTCGATTAGATTACTCACCCTCGAAGATTCCAAAGCAGTTAACGAGAGCAGATTCTCGTGGGTTATGTAGTTGTACACTTGTCGATCTCAAGATCGCGTAGACGATCCTTCTGGCGCTGCGTTCCGGCAGCGCTTCCGCAGTCGGTCACACGTTCGGTGCTCGATGAAGACCTTCCTCTCCCTTGTTCCAGCAGGCAGTGGAGGTTGTAGTTCTCCCCTCATGATTCCAGCAGCACGACGGCGTGGTGTCGGAGGTAGAGGGAAGATCCCGCAGGGCTTCGCCTAAGCCGGTGCGAGTTATGGTGGATCTAGGGTGAAAGAACATGTGGACCCCCATGTGTGGTTTTGGTAATTAATAACAATCTTTATGGACTAATGTGTGTATTAAGTCGCACTTGTAGGAATTTTCCTTTGGTAGCGCTTGGAGCATGTGTTGGCTTCAAGGTAAATGAAATGAGAAGATGTGTTATGCAAGCTCAAAATGTGCCATCTATAGAAGATTTCATGTTTGATGCTTGCCATCCTCGGTGATCATGGATCGATGATGAGGAATCAAGAAAGGTGTCCATCTTGAGAAGGACAAGATTGTCTACATCGAGCTCAAGTGGATTGCTCAAGGCAAAGCTATAATATTGATAGGTTTTCCCTTTTGCCGGTCTCATGTTTGTTGGGAGACTGGGTTTAGGATAGATAACCGTACTATCAAGAGGGGCTCTCGAATGAGTAACTCGGTCACATCGTTCAGAGAGAGCTCAAACCTTTGCATACTTGCACCATCGTATTTGGTTGTTATTTGGTCTTATCCATGTGACGATATAGAGCTTGTGGTAACATACATAACAAGCTCTTGTTCATCAAAATCGGATCTCTCTCTTATATCTTATTGCGATTTTGATCTATGCGGTTTTCGGTTTCTCACCAAGTGATGTATCTCACATTATTGTACTTGATACATTCTCACTTGGTGATAACCAATATTTCCAACGCAACTGGAATCGGGTCAATCGGAGCTACTGTTCAAAAGTTATGAACGTTTCAATATTTGCCTATTTGGTTTGAAAAAGGAAAAGAAAAAATCTTGTCTGGGCCGAGCGGTACTACCGCAGCCCAGTACCGCTCGGGCCTGGCGCGTGCGGCCCGCCTCAGTCTCACCCGGTTGCGGTGTCCGGTCCTACCGGACCGGCCCGGTAGTACCGCCCGGGTGGGCCGGTACTACCAGTCGGCCCAGGTAGCCCTCCCAGCCATCCTAGCCCATCCTCGCCCATCGCCCTGCTTGCTCTCTGCTGTAGCTACCCCACGGGCGAGCCTCGCTGGCCCACTCCCTCACGAGCCTCCTTGGCCCTCCTCTCGAGCGCGCTGCCGCCGCGTAGATCCTGTTGCCGCTAGCCTCGCTCGCTCCCGCGCGTGGGACCTACTGCTGCCACCGCTCACACGTTCTGCGTCGCACCTCGCCAGATCCCGCACCCCGCTCGTTGTGGCCCCACTGGAGCTAGGCCCCGCTCGCTCGCGCGGTGCTTTGCTGCTGCGTCGCTCGCCCGCATGCATGTGCCTGTCGCCCGCGTTGACCGCTGGCGCTGGGCCCCGCTCGCTGCCGCGTTTGCTACTGCTGCTTCCTGTGTGTCCCTGGTTTGCTTCCGGTAGTACCGGTTTGGACCGGTACTACCGGCCCGTTCTGGAAAATTGCCCCAACGGGCAGATTTCGTTTGCCCATATAAATAGCTTTGCCCGTTTTCAGTTTGGGTTAGCTTCTTCCTCTTCTATTAGGCTAAGCTTTGTCCACACTTGCTCTAGATCTTGAAGCTTGCCTAATATTTTCTCTCAGATGATTCTTGCCCATATTTGAGTGGAATAGAGAGGAGATCTAGATCCACGTTTTGACCTAACCGATTCATCTCTTTGTGAGTGCATCTTTGGGGATCTAGATTTTGGGGGATTTTGTGTCCCTCTTTGATTCCTCCTCTCTTGTTCCCCCAATAGCTTTAGTAGCTTTGTTGGAACTTGAGAGTGAGGGATTTGAGCACCTTTGTGGTGTTCTTGCCATTTGCATTCGGTGCATCGGTTTGAGTTCTCCTCGGAGGATTTGGTTCATGTTACTCATTGGAGCTTGTCCCTCTTGGGTTCTTGGAACCCTAGATGGTTTTGTGGCCTTGGTGGCATTATGGCCTTGGTGGCATTTGTTGGGAGCCTCCAATTAAGTTGTGGAGAAGTGCCCCGACCTTGTGAGAGGTTTCAGTTGCCACCGACAAGTGCACCGATAGTGGAAGCGTGGATCGATCCCGTTGGGGTGAGATTCACCGGAGAATAAGGGAGGCCTTTTGTGGCGTTGGTGGTTTGATACCACACCCTCTCCAAACGAGACGTACTCCATGTTGGGAGGAACTCGGTAAAATATCGTTGTCCCTGCGTGCCTCCGTTATCTCTATACCCGAGCTCTTTACTTATGCACTTTACATTGTGATAGCCTTCGTGCTTGAAGTAATATATATCTTGCTATCACTTTGTTGCTTGTATTGCTTAGCATAAGTTGTTGGTGCACATAGGTGAACCCTAGTTGTTTTAGGTTGTGCTTAACAAAGTAAACACTAGTTTTATTCCGCCTTTGTTGAGCCACTCTAGGAAAAGTTTTAATCACCTATTCAACCCCCCCTCTAGGCGACATTCGTATCCTTTCATAGGGTTTCCGGCGATCTAGGTTTAGAAGGCCGAAGAGGAGGAGGTGGTGTCGACAGCGGCTAGGGCAACAGCGGCGGCGCATGGTGGGGAGGGCTGGTTGTGTGTTCTTTGGGGAAGCCCTCCCCCTCTATTTATGAGAGGGAAGGAAGCTTGGGAGAGGGGAGTTTGAATCCTGTCGAGGGAATGACCACGGCAGATGCTGCAATCGGCAGCGAGTAGTAGAACGAAGGGCAAGGGCGGCCAGCCATCTGCGGTGCGAGATGAGGGCAAAGACACAGGGTTTTACCCAGGTTCGGCCCCCCGGAGGGTAAAGACCTACTCCTGCTAGATTGTATTATGGAGGTGTTTACAATGGGCGAACTCGGCGACTAGGCGGCGAGTTGCTTGGGTGTATGAGGGAACGTGTCTCTACTCACCCCTTAGGGAGGTTTATATAGGCTCACCTCCCCTAGGGTTTACATATCTCAACCGATTCGGTTACAACTTTGTCGATCGTTTAAGTCAAACCGACTGGGCCTATCTACTCGCCTGGGCCTTTGACCTTCAGTCGCCTGGTGCTTTGACAGGCTTTGATCCAGTCGCCGTTCTGCAGGCCCACTCGCCAGCCCTTGGGCCAGTCGGAAACGTCCCGCTGAGGATACCCCAATAGGCATATCCCCATCAGTAGTCCCCGAGGCCGTCGTTGATTAGGCGCGGGTGGCTGCTGGCAGTCGGAGTATACGGCTTCAAGTTGGCATCCAGTCGAATCGTCGGCGGGCTCCTGCACGAAGGAAAAAATCCGGCGAACCGAGTCGCGTCTTGGGTGAGTCGAATCAACGGGTCGCGGCCTCGGCGAGTAACTCAGCGAGCCGGGTGGCAGGAGGCGGACCGTCGGGCGTGGTCAAACTAGCCGTTAAGGTAACTTAACGGTAACTTTCGGCGTAATCATCGCGCGGTAACGGCCCCCTAATTTGGCGGGCAGCTCCCGCTATATAAGAGGAATGGTAGGCTATCGGAAAGCCAACCGCCCACCATTTCTTCCGAGTACGCACATCTTCCGTTCGTTGATCCCGCGATCTGATCGACCCGCAATCCCCCGACCCCCAAGAAAATCCTCAGCCATGGCCCTCTCCAGTGAACCTTGGGGTAGATCCAAGTGCACCAGGGCGCAACTGGCCTCCTTCGAGGAGGCCGGAATCCTGCGGGCCGGCTGCTGGCGAATCCCCGCAGCCGGGGAAACGACCCCGAACCCGCGCGAGAGAGAGTTCATCTGTTTCACTAGTCACCTCGAGCGGGGTTTAGGGTTTCCCACCTCTCTGTTCTTCCGGCGCTTCTGTGCCTACTACGGGATCCAGCCCTCGGATCTGGGTCCCCATAGTGTCGAGCAGCTCGCCATCTTTGTGGCGTTCTGCGAGTGCTACCTGGGCTGCCGGCCCTATTTTCCCTTGTGGCAAGATCTGTTCCATGGACGGATCAGCCGCGAGGAGGCGGGCGGCCCAATGCTAGCCGCAGGGGGCTTAACCTTCCAGCTCAAATCCAAAGCCTCCTTCTTCGACCTGATGCTGCCGGCCAAAGCGGCGAGCGACTGGAAAAAGTCTTGGTTTTATGTGACCGAGGCGACCCCGAAGGACGAGGCGGCGATCCCGCGGTACTCGGCCAACCGTCCCGAGCCACGCAATCTCCAGGTCGTCAAGCTCCCCGATGACCAGCGGATGGTTGTCGACGAGATGCTCCAGACCATTCGTGGTCTGAAGAAGAAGGGGCCCCAGACGGTGAACTTATACAACTGTTGGCTTGGGCGGCGGCTCGTTCCACTCGCCCAGCGCGAGCATTACATGTACCAGTACACGGGCCGAGAAGACTCAACGAAGGCCAGCCTCGCCGAGTGGAAGCTGGAGGACTACCTCCTGGCGTTGAAGAGGATCACCCAGGCGGCATACACGGATGCGCAGGCCGGGGTCCCTCCTTACACCGCGAAGCGTCCGGCTCCAACGGTAATCCTTTTATCTTGTTCGCAGTCGCAGCACGTGCAGTCGCGGTAATTCTAACTTTGTTTCGTGTTTACGCAGCTGTTCCAAGTGGTGGAAGGGTGGCTACCACCCGCTGATGACGAGAGCTCCGGGCCATCCGCCCAAGACACAAGCGAGTCGCCACCCGCCAAGGGTAGCGAAGACGACGAGGACGAGTCCGACGAGGAGATTGTCCCGCTGGTCCGCAAGACCCGCGGGCAACGTCAGCGCGAACTCGAGGCGAGCAGGAGCCTCGAGCGTCATGACGATGACGAGGAACTCCCGGAGACCACCTCGCTTCGTCAGGCTACTCCCGCGAAGAAGAAGAAAGAGGCGAGGGCCCCCTTGAGGAGGAAGACGAAGCCGCCGAAGATGGCCTCACCGGCGCGCTCAGCGAGCAGCTCCGATGCCCACAGCTCGGCCGGTGACGAGGCGGCCCCGCCAACAACTGCGCTAGATGCGCTATCCATGGAGGCACCGCTAGCTTCAATGCCTCCGCCCTTCGCGCCGGTCTCCGGGCTAGGGAAGGCTTCAGCCGAGGCGACTTCACCTCGCAAGGAGGTCCCGAGCGTAGCGGTCTCGCCTCGCAAGGAGGCTCCGGCCGCGGCAGCCCCTCCTCGCAAAGAGGCCTCCGCCGAGGGCGCCCCGGAGGCGCCAACCGCTACCTCAACATCAAAGAAGCCATCCGTATCCTGGGCCCCTGGCGTCCTGGAACTGGGGCTCAGTCGCCGGTTGGGCCCCGAGCTGGAGAAACCGGCCGGCCTTCGTACAGGGCTGCGTTTCATTCCAGTCGCCAAGTAAGCGCACTCGGCCTTCGCCTTTCTCTCTTAGTATTTTGACTGTTTTTACTGAATCGTCTCGATGCGTAGGACCGAAGTGAAGAAGATGGGCCACCCGACGGTGGCGAAGGTCCCCTCCGCCGCTAGCGAGGAGGACCCTTCCCGTAAGAGGAAGGTGGACGAGGTCGCCGCCTCCACGGAAGGCAGCAAGAAGGCCAAGGGCGACGACATCGTCGCTGTCTCTGACGACACGGCGATCGCGCCGGCTGGGCCCGCTGTGGAAGCAACCGCGTCCACGAAGGGGGGCATTTCGTTGCCTAGACCGGAGGAGGCGAGTTCCCTTGGGGCGGGCGCATCAATCGCTACCTTCCCCCGTTTCATGACCAAGGCGGCCTCGGCGAGTGGAGCTGCGGCTCCGAGCCCCGCTCCAGGGAGCGTCGACGCTGAACTTGATCCGCGTCGCGGGCACACACCGGCGCTGCTCGCGTCTGTGGACGCGGTGGAACTGCACGGCATGCTTGGCGCGGCCATCCAGGTACCTCCAGTCCCCGAGGATCAGGTCGGTGCTTAGCAGCGGCTTGATTCTTATAATTACTTGTTTTGTACGTTCGAATCCAGTCCCCGAGTGCGCACCCGCTAAATTGTAGCGGGTGGGCACTTGGTATTTTTCATTGTCATCAGTCCCCGAGTGCGCACTCGCTAAATTGTAGCGAGTGGACACTGAGTAATTTTCATGGTATCCAGTCCCCGAGTGCGCACTCGCTAAATTGTAGCGGGTGGGCACTGAGTAATTTTCGTTGTGCTGACTTTGAGATTGTGCAGGGTCTGCAACTGGAGTCGGCAGAGCGATTGGCTGCGAAGCAGTGTGCGGAGAAGGAGTTGGCCACTCTCCAAGAGGTAAACAGGGACCTTCAGGCTGTTGCTGCGCAGGCAGAGGCGGCTTGCCAAGAACTTGTCCCAGCTGGCGAGCTGATGGCGGCAAAATCTGCGTTAGGCACTGCCGAGCAAAGGATCGCCGACCTCGAACGCGAACTGCGGGAGGCGAAAGAGGAGGCGAGCTCGGCGAACGGGCGAGCTAAGGCCGCTGTTGCGGCCGCTGAAGAAGACCGGAAGGTGTCGGAGGCCCTCATTGTTGGGCTTCAAGACGACCATACATCGCTTCAAAATTTCATCACGGAACTCGCTCGCCCGTTGCTTGGTAAGTGCGCCTTCCCATTCTTGCAGTCATATTGTTTGTGGTTTCCGTGGTGCTCACAACTGTTTCCGTCTAGCAGGCCGGGTGATTGGCAGCCATGAGGAAGCGAGCTCTCTTGATGCGAGGGAGTGCGTGAGCATGCTTGTCGACTCGGCAACGCTGTCGGCGACGTGCATCCGCGCCTACCTTCAGGAGATGTCGCCCACGGAGGTTATTCCCAGTGACCTCGTTGAGGTGTGGGAGTACTTGGAGAAGGCGCCCGCGGTCGTAGAATTCATGACGCGGTCGGCGTTTCGGCGCGGAGCGTCAACAGCTCTGAGCCTGGGACTTGCTCACTTCCCCGAAGACTTCGACATCGACGATGTGATGAGTGGGTATCCTTCGTCGACTGGCGCGGTGGACCTGTCGGAGGTTCTCAAGCTGCAGGAGCGAGCCGCCGCGTTCTCGGAGCGTGTCTGGGCGATGGGCGACCTCCTTCCTTACCAGGAGACGGTCGTCGCGCCGAACGACCCCGAGCCGCCGCACCGCGACTTCAAGGTCGAGCAGCCCTTCCGCGCGGCGATGGCGGGCGAGCTGACGACGTATCCATCGAACCCGTATACTCCGTTCATCCGGAAGCGGCGGGATACTGGTGCGTCATCGTCGAAGCCTGCGGAATAGTGTAGTATGCCTAGATAAGTTAGTAGCAATTCTGCCGAACAGGCATAGTTTGTAATGTAAGACAATGCGATGTGCGATTGAATTGGACGTTGTGTCTATTTTGCTAATGACTGTCGTGTTTTGAATTGATTTTGGATGAGTCCCCGAGCGCGTCCGCCCTTTGTGGGGTTCACCTTGTGTATGATGTTTGTTGTTATCGTGTGTTTTCTTGGTTTAGTCGACTCGCCCGAGCTCGGAGAGCCAGTCGCATGGCGACTCCCTTGAGTGCTCTTTACTTTACCGTTTTCCCGGACGCGAACGGGGTCGGGTGGCCGAGTCCCCGAGCGTGGTACTTGGTATTTCGAGGCGCGACTCGAGGGTGGTTGAGGACTGAGCGCGTTGGTGTGGGCGCGTCACTCCTGCCTGGCCCGGGGGGTCAGTCGCGTGGCGAGTCCAGGGCGTGCTCTCTTACTTGACGTGTTCCCTGATCGATCGCGACGAACTGGTGTGCAGTCCCCGAGCGTGGTACTTAGTCGTTCGAGTCGCTACGCCGAGGATGCGGAGGACCAAGGCCGCTGTGAGAAGCGAAGGCAGTCGTCTTGGTTCGTAAAACCAGTCGAGCTAGGCGACTCCAATGGGGCTCCGGATTGGCGTTTTTCGTGGACGACATAGGACCTGAGGTGACTCAGTGCTCCTATGTCGCACTACTTGGCCGTGCCGGTCGCTGTGCCAAAGGTTGACTTCTGCATATTTAGCATGATGCTGTTATTACGAGTGCGAGTGGCACAAGGTACGGAGAGTAGACGCAATTTGCGGTAACTGTTTCTTTTATTTCATAGCGACTGGAGAGTACATATGTGGGGTTCTAGGAATAGAACTTCCGGAGGAGATTTACATTCCATGGCCGCTTGACGTCGAGTTCGCCGTCCCCACGGACGTCGATGAGGTAGTAGGCGTCGTTGCCTAGTACTCGTCCGATCGCGAACGGGCCTTCCCACGGAGGAGAGAGCTTGTGCATGCCCTTCTTGTCCTGGATGAGGCGTAACACCAAGTCGCCTTCCTGGAAGGTGCGGGTTTTCACCCGTCGACTGTGGTAGCGACGGAGCCCTTGCTGATAGATAGCGGTGCGCGATCGGGCGAGGTCGCGTGCTTCGTCGAGTTGGTCGAGCCCGTCTTGGCGGGCTAGTTCGTTTGCGGCCTCCGTGTAGTGGACGATCCGTGGCGAGTCGTGTTCGAGGTCGGTGGGCATGACAGCTTCAGCGCCGTAGACCATGAAGAAGGGGGTGAATCCCGTCGACCTGTTGACCGAGGTGCGGATTCCCCAAATGACGGAGGGAAGCTCTTCGACCCAGCATCCAGCGGTGCGCTCGAGTGGTACTTGGAGTCGCGGCTTCAAGCCGTGGAGGATGCTTTGGTTGGCTCGTTCCGCCTGGCCGTTGGATTCCGGGTGTGCGACTGACGCGAGGTCGAGCCGGATGTGGTGCTCCTCGCAGAACTCGGCCATTGCTCCCTTGGCGAAGTTTGTGCCGTTGTCCGTGATAATGCTGTTAGGGAAACCGTAGCGGTATATGAGCTCGCGTAGGAACTTGGTGGCAGTCTTCCCGTCGCACTTCCGGACTGGCTTGGCTTCTACCCACTTTGTGAATTTGTCGACGGCGACCAGCAGGTGGGTGTAGCCGGAGGGGGCCTTCTTGAAGGGGCCTACCATGTCCATGCCCCACACGGCGAATGGCCAGGTGATGGGGATGGTTTTGAGCGCCGAACTTGGAACGTGCGTCTGGTTGGCGTACTTCTGGCACCCGGCGCATCGCTGGACGATGTCGACGGCGTCGGCGTGTGCGGTGGGCCAGTAGAAGCCGTGTCGCATAGCCTTGGCGACTAGGGAGCGCGCGGCAGCGTGGTGGCCGCTGTCGCCTGAATGGATGTCGTGTAATATTTTGCGTCCTTCAGCCGGTTGGACGCAACGTTGGAACACGCCGGTGACGCTGCGTTTGTGTAGCTCGCCGTCGATGATGGTGTAGGACTTGCATCGGCGAACGATCATTCGAGCGCTTGTCTCGTCTGCGGGCAGGTTGCCTGTCTCCAGGTAGGCGATGTAGGGCTTGGTCCAGTCGTCTGGCTCGGTGACGAGTGCGACCAAGGTTGCCTCTGGTTGGAGGGGGACTCCGATGTCGATCTCCCTCGGGGGAGAGACTGATGGCTTGGATATTGTATCGAGGAACACGCCGGCGGGTGGTGCGAGTCGAGCCGACCCGATGCGAGAGAGGGCGTCGGCCTCCTCGTTTTTTCGCCTGTCGATCCACTCGACAGAGTAGCCGGTGAAGTGGCCGCCCAGTTTGTCCACCTCTTGGCGATACGCCGCCATGGTAGGGGAGACGGCGTCGCAGGTGCCGGCGACTTGTCCTGCGACGAGGTCGGAATCACCGTAGCATCGAAGGCGATTGACGCTCATCTCCTTTGCGGCTCGCATGCCGTGGAGTAGGGCCTCGTATTCGGCCATGTTGTTGGTGCAGGGCGTGAAGTCGAGGCGAAGGATGTAGCGGAGCTTGTCGCCCTTTGGTGAAGTCAACACAATCCCCGCGCCTGCACCGTCCGCGTTCTTGGACCCGTCGAAGTGTAGGTTCCAGTAGTGGAGGTACGGCGGCTTGTCTGGCTGCTGGGCCTCTTCCCAGTCGGCGATGAAGTCTGCCAGTGCTTGGGACTTGATCGCCCTTCGTGGTTCGTACTTAATGTTGTGGACGCCGATTTCGACGGCCCACTTGGCGACCCGCTCGGTCGCCTCGCGATTGCGGATGATATCTTGTAGTGGTGCTGAGGAGACGACCGTGATGGGGTGCTCCTGAAAGTAGTGCGGCAGGCGCCGTTGAGCCCTGAAGACCGCGTATACCAGCTTTTGGTATTGTGGGTATCGCTGGCGCGACTCGGTGAGGACCTCGCTGATGTAGTAGACCGGCCGCTGGACTGGGCGCTCCTTTCCTTCCTCTGGCCGTTCGACGATCATTACAGCGCTGACGACGCGCTCGAACGCCGCGACGTAAACCAGCATGGGCTCTTTGTCGACGGGTGCGGCGAGTAGTGGTGCGGCGAGTAGCACCTTCTTGAGGTCGCGGAGCACGTCGTCCGCCTCCTTGTCCCACTGGAAGGTGGGATTCTTGCGCATCAGGCGGTATAGGGGCATCGCCTTTTCGCCCAGGCGGGGGATGAAGCGACTGAGAGCCGCTACACGCCCGGCCAGCTTCTGGACGTCGCGCAGGCACTCGGGTTTGCCGAGCCGGCCGATCGTGTCGATCTTCGTTGGGTTTGCCTCGATCCCACGTTTGGAGACGACGTACCCAAGTAGTTGTCCGGCGGGTACGCCGAAGGTGCACTTGCCTGGGTTGAGTTTTATCTTGTACCTCCGCAGGTTGGCGAAGGTCTCCGCTAGGTCGGCGAGGAGGTCTCCTTGGCGAGCGGATTTCACGACCACGTCGTCGATGTAGACGTGGATGTTGCGGCCAATTTGGCTCGCGAGGCATTCTTGCATGCACCGCTGGTAGGTCGCCCCGGCGTTCTTGAGGCCGAAGGTCATGGCGGTGTAGCAGAATGCTCCGAATGGCGTGATGAACGCCGTCTTCTCCTCATCCTCGACAGCCATTTTAATCTGGTTGTACCCGGAGTAGGCATCGAGGAAACACAGCGACTCCGAGCCCGCGGTTGAATCGATTATCTGATCGATCCGCGGGAGGACGAACTGCTCTTTTGGGCAGGCGCTGTTCAGGTTTGTGTAGTCGATACACATTCTCCAGGTCCCGTTTTTCTTCTCGACCAGGACTGGGTTTGCCAGCCACTTGGAGTATTTGATTGGCCGGATGAAGCCGGCAGCGAGCAGGCGCTGCACTTCCTCGGCGATTGCTCGACGGCGCTCTTCATTGAAGGGCCGTAGCGACTGCTTGACTGGTCGCACTTTGGGGTCGGCGTTTAATTTGTGCTCAGCGAGCTCCCTAGGGACACCAGGCATATCGGAGGGTTTCCACGCGAAGATGTCCCTATTCTCACGAAGGAACTCGATGAGCGCGCCTTCCTACGCTGGGCTCATGCCCGTCCCGATCGTCACCGTCTGGCTGGGGTCGCCTGGGACCAGCTCGACGGTGCGGGTGTGCGTCGTGGCCTCAAAGGTTGAGGGGTTTGTGCCCTCTGAGTTGGGCTTCTTGAGTATTGTGGGGTCGTCATTGTTGACCCCGCTCGCGTATTTGGCGAGCTCATCGGCGTGACTAGCTTCCGCCGCGATGACGGCGTCGGCGAGTTCGGCTCCTTTGGCCTCGCATTCGGCGGCCATGTCGGGGTCGCCGTTAATGGTGATGACGCCGCACGGCCCGGGGAGCTTCATCGCGTTGTACGCGTAGTGGGGTGCCGCCATGAATTTGGCGAACGCCTGGCGCCCCAGGACGCAATGGTAGGGGCTGTCGAAGGGCACCAGCTCGAAGACGATCCGCTCGGTGCGGAAGTTTGCTGGAGTGCCGAAGGTGACGGGTAGCGTGACCTTGCCGATCGGGTAAGCCTTCCGACCGGGGACAATGCCGTGGAACGTGGTGTGGGTTGTCTCGATCATCGACTGCGGGAGCCGCAACCGCCTGAAGGTGTCGAGGTAGAGGATGTTGATGGAGCTGCCGCCGTCCATCAGAGTCTTGGGGAGCCAGTAGTCGCCGACCTTGGGCTTGACCACCAGGGCGACTCGTCCTGGATACTCGATGCGTGGCGAGTGGTCTTGCCGGCTCCAGGTGATGGGCTGTTCCGACCAGTTCAGGAACTGGGGGACGTCTGTCTGGGCCACCGCGTTGACGGCGACGGCGCGGGCGATGACCTTCTTCTCGCGCTTCGTGTTGAAGCCGGTGAAGGTGTGGAGCGAGCCGGCTACGTTGCCGAATTTTCCGCCATTTTGCGGGTCGTTGTCGGTGTCCTCCCGCGCGTGCCGTGCCTTCTCGATTTCCCTGAGGGTGTGGCAGTCGGCGGTGGTGTGCGTGGCGGGCTTCCCTTCCCTGCTGTGATACGCACATGGTTGGTTAAGGAGGGCCGCGGGATCGAACCTTGGCTTGTTCTTGTAGTTGCCGCCATCGCGTCGTTGCCCTCCGTCGCGGCGGTAGCTCTTGGGCTCGCGTTGTGCGTGCCCAGCGTTGGCGACGAAGTCGACTCGCCCGTCGTTGCGGCGCTTGCCTGTGAGGCGGGTGCCGCTGTAGCGTAGGTCGGCTCGACGTCCGCCGTCGTTGCCGCCCGTGCGGCGTTGCCCCCCTGACTCGTCGTCGACGTCTTGGTTGGGATCTTCCTCGGCGTACCGCTTAGCGATCTCGAGGAGGTCGGGGATGTTGTCGAGTGTGCGGGCGTGTCGCTTGAGCTTGGCGACTAGAGGCTCGTAGCGGCACGAGGTCTTGAAGCAGTGGATCGCGGTGTCCGGGTGGATGCCGACCGCGTTGTACCAGAGCTCCTGCCACCGTTGGACCCAGTTGCGGGTCGACTCGCGGGGTCCCTGGACGCAGCGTTCCAGGTCCTCGATGGTGGTGGCGCGGGTGTAGGAGCACTCGAAGTGCCTGACGAAGGCGTCTCGCATTTCCTCCCAGGAGTCGATACTGTCCTGGGGGAGCGTGTTGATCCATTGCCTGCACGTCCCCTCCATCATCAGTGGGAGGTAACGGGCGGCGAGTAGGTCAGTGTGACCCGCGATCCCCATTGCCATGAGGTATGTGTCGAGCCAGACTGCGGGGTCGTACGCGGAGTCGTATTTTTCGATCTCCTTTGGCGCCTTGAAGTTTGGCGGGTACTTTTCGCCGCGGATCATTGGTCCGAAGCACTTGGGCCCCAGTCGACTGAGCGACCCCATGGGCTCGCCATCGCGGCGAGTATTTAGGGTGTGCCGCAAGTCGTCGGGCTGGCGTGCGCGCCAGTTTTGGTTGTTGATGATGTGAGTGCGGGCGTCGACGGGTTCTCCGTTGGCGGCGACGAAGTTGGTCGCCGGCCTGGGATCGTTGGTGGAGAGTGCCGCGTTCGCGGGTCGGCGTTGGAGCTGCAGTGGCTCCGGCGGCGGGCAAGTGAGGGTATTTGCCGCCGCTGGGCGGCCGCTTGAGGCCGCCCTGCTTCCTGAAGAGCGTGAGTATACTCGCCCTTGCGAGTCGGCGCCCGCTTTTTGCTGCTCCACGGCCTTTGCGAGCAGGGCCCGAACGTACTGGATTTGCAAGGCGCCGTCGCCGGTGGCCGTGATGCTGTCGGCTGCTGCTCGGCCTGCCACTAGGTTGTCCATCGGGGTGGAGAACAGTGGTAGGCCGTTCGCGTCTCGCTCCCGTGAGGAGACGACTATGCGCGGCTGGTCCCTGGGAGGGGTGCGGTTGGGTGGTGGTGGGGCACCCATCGCCGTTGATCCTGGCGGGGGTCGAGCGCTTCCGCCTGGTGGCGCGTTCTCGCAGATCGCGCGCTCGGCTATGCGCGCCGGGTCGTTCTCATCGTCGAAATTCAGGGCGCGCCCCTGAACGGTGGGGTTCAGGCGCGACCTGATCCGCTGCTGGTGGTAGCGTGACAGTTCTTGCGCTGTCACCTGCTCGAGGCGAAATTTTTCGCGCTCGGCCTGCTCCTTGCGTACTGCCTCCGCCAGTTTCAGGCGGAGTTCCTCGACCTCCGTTGCCGTAGCGTTGGGAGGGATCGGGGTGGAGAAAGGGTCCTCCGGCGGATCGGCGCCGGTGGCCATGTAGGTCGCAGCATGGCGACCGGTTCCGTCGTGGAGGTCGGCGGAGTTTTCCGACCCGGAGTCGAAGTCGAAGATCCCGAGGATGGAGGGGTCCTCGAAATCTCCCGCGTTGGAGACCTGAACGATGGAGCCCGCGGACGAGGCCGCGGTGATGGATCCGGCGAGTGACGCCGGGGTCGCCGAGTCGGCGTCGTCTGTGACGGCCGCGTCTTCTGCGGCCGCCGAGTTCTCGGCCACGTTGCTATGGGCCGAGTCGTACTCGGAGGCGAGGCGGTGGATCGTGCGGACCTGGCTCTCGGAGAGCCGATCGCGTGGTGGTGACTCGCGCATGCGATCCGAGTCCTCCGAGGTGGTGATGTCGGTGAAGCCGACGAAGAGGCTGATCGTGCCGATCGGCAGGATCACGCTGTGCGTGACGGGTCGTGCCGCCGGGACGTAGCTGCTCGGCAAGATCTGGAGCATCTCGCCGATCGCTATCATGCGGCCGGTGGCGACCGTCTCGTTGATGGGCAGATTGGATCTCGCCGCAGAACACCGGCCAGACCGGCCAGGCCCCACGGTGGGCGCCACTGTCGAGGGAATGACCACGGCAGATGCTGCAATCGGCAGCGAGTAGTAGAACGAAGGGCAAGGGCGGCCACCCATCTGCGGTGCGAGATGAGGGCAAAGACACAGGGTTTTACCCAGGTTCGGCCCCCCGGAGGGTAAAGACCTACTCCTGCTAGATTGTATTATGGAGGTGTTTACAATGGGCGAACTCGGCGACTAGGCGGCGAGTTGCTTGGGTGTATGAGGGAACGTGTCTCTACTCACCCCTTAGGGAGGTTTATATAGGCTCACCTCCCCTAGGGTTTACATATCTCAACCGATTCGGTTACAACTTTGTCGATCGTTTAAGTCAAACCGACTGGGCCTATCTACTCGCCTGGGCCTTTGACCTTCAGTCGCCTGGTGCTTTGACAGGCTTTGATCCAGTCGCCGTTCTGCAGGCCCACTCGCCAGCCCTTGGGCCAGTCGGAAACGTCCCGCTGAGGATACCCCAATAGGCATATCCCCATCAAATCCATACCCAAACCCAAGTTGGATAGAAGGAAGGAATCTTTCCTTCTTCCATTAGGAAACTATTGTTCCAGTTTGACTTTTCAAACCTCCCTTTTGACTTTCAAATGAGAGCTTTATTTCTCTCTCGCAAATGCCCAACCAAAGTGACCTAGGACATGATCCAATCATTCCACTTAACCATGACACATTCATGAACCATTCCCCTTCCTGTCCGGCGAACCTTCTAGACCCTTCTAGAACCTCTCCGATGAAAACATCGAAATCATTCCCGAACTCCGGAATCGGACTTTCCTTATATGAATCTTATTCTGCAGATCATTCCGGATCTCCTCGTGATATCCCGGATCCCATCCGAGACTCCGAACAACATTCGGTTTCCCTACTTACATTCCATATCTACTAAACAACATTGAATCCTTAAGTGTGTCTCCCTACGGTTCGTGAATTATGCGGACATGACCGAGACACTTCTCCGATCAATAACCAATAGAGGAATCTGGAAATTCATATGGCTCCCACATATTTCTACGATTACTTTGCGATCGAATGAACCACTTACATACGATACCAATTTTCCTTTGTCTCGCGATAGTTTACTTATCCGATGTTTTGATCATCGGTATCTCTGCATACCTAGTTCAACCTCGTTACTGATAAGTACTCTTTTCTCATTCCCATGATATGTGATCCCTTGTGAGCCATGTGAGCCAGTCACATGCTTGCAAGCTAATTGTATGACATTCCACCGAGAGGGCCCAGAGTATATCCATCCCTCATATGGATGGACAAATCCCACTCTTGATCCATGTGCCTCAACACATACTTTTTGAACACTCAATGTCACCTTTATAGCCAGCCAGTTATGGTGTGGTGTTTGATGTTATCAAAGCATCCATCTGGTGATGGTGATTAGCATGATCTCATGGTCGAAGGAATTAGGTTACTATGTATCAGAAAGCTTATAGCAAACGAACTATTGAAATGACTTGATCTTTATGCCACGCTTATCTATAGGAGTATGTCCATCATACCGTTCTCCTAATGATATGATCTTGTTTGTTAATAACATCTCAATGTTCATGATCGGGAAACCACGATCATCTATCAACCAACAAGCTAGTATTACAAAGAGGCTTTACCAGGGACTCTAATTTAGTTTACAAATCACACAAGTATTAATGTTTCCGGTTAATACTATTATAGCATGGTATGTAAACATTTATCATAAGCATACATATATGATAATAACCACTTTATTGTTGCCTCTTGGGCATATCTCCAATAGTCTCCCACTTGCACTAGAGACAATAATCTAGTTTCAAAACTTTGTGTATTCAACGTCTATGGCTTTCTGGTGTTGTATGTACATGATTGCTAGTGGTCAACTGATCTTCGGATCCGACACTTTCAGATCCATGTGTAATTGCATGTCTTTGCGTCTCTATGCATCACTCATTCTCTAATGAGATGGCATTATATAAATTTGGTCCTTTGGTGAGACCTTTAGTTCCTTGGGGATAAAACATGTTGATAATATTGATGTATAATATATCTTCATAGTACTAGCCCTTTGTGAACCACACCTAGTTTGATGACAAACTACTTGACACAAATGCCCTCTTTTGCTGCTATAATAGCAGTCATATACTTAGCCTCTTGTTGTAGTATCTGTCACAATGTATTAACTTTGGAACTCATCCAAATCCATGGAACTTACTTTCCATTATATTGTTCCACCCTTAGTTTAGATTGAGATAAACTTAATTTGTACTTTGTGACAAAACTAGTATCAACGTAGTACCTTTTACAATGAACTAACCATCTATTTGTCACTTCTACAAAATAATATATTCTTAGTTCTTCCAAGAGATCATAAGAATATCCTTACTATCGTCCAATGATCATCTTATGAATCATTCTGGTATATGCTCATAACATTTAGAGCATATGACATATCTAGATTTGTACATATCACAGTATGATTGATATAAATACTCTTTGTGATTTCATACATCAAGTATCAATCTATACTTGAATCTTTGTTTCACTTACCAAGTGTCAATACACTTGAATTTTGATTCAATCCTTCTTGTGTGGCAAGAACCTTTCTTGTCATTTCCTTATTGAACTCATTCAATATCTCATTTATGTACATTTGGCACAACCATATTAGCGTCTCAATCTATCTATATAGATATTGATGCCAAATATTCAGGTTTTGCCTAGCCTTTCATCGAGATGAAATTCTTAACATGTGTTAATAAAAAGATACATCATTTCCAATCAACAATATGTCTTCCACATAATGTATTAGAAACATGTCTTAGCGCTCCCACTTAATTTATTGCAAATGCAAGCATCTTCATCGTCTCTGATGAAATTGAACTATTTTAACAGTTTCATTATAGTGAAGATTCCAACTCCGCGATGCTTACTTCAACCATTGAAGTTTGCATATGCTTTTAGCATCCTTTGAATTAACAAAACCCTTTGGACCGTGTCATGCACACGTCCTAGGTAACCATTTTATTAGAAGAACTTGTTTTGTTTATTCAACTACCACATAACAAAATTATATGTAGTGGTTGCTACATTAATCCGTTTTAAACTAAATATCGCTATGAAAGATCAAATCTTGTCATAGTCAACCTTTGGACATTGTTGTGAACTCTTTCCCAACATATCGACTATTTCATAGATGTGAAACATCCATGTCTATTTATTTATAGATCCAAACACGACTGTAAGGTCTTACAACTTTCCAGAGGGTCTTTCAAGTTTAAAGCTTGATTTCTCGTGTATGGAACTATCACGGATTTTATGGCTTCAAGCCATTTGACAGAGTCAGGGCCCATCATCGCTTCTTTGCATGTAGTCGGTCCATCATTATCAAACAACAAGATTTACTTTCAAATCCTAGTATTTGATTGTTTACCCGACCTACCAGGTTCAGTAGGAACTTAGACCTCCGTGACCACAACCTTTGAGGCACGTGAGCCATGAGCATTGTTGCTACGTCCGGAACACTTTTCGGCGCTGTGCAACTTTGCACATATAGCTAAAGTTCTCTTAACCTTATCAGAGTTCTATTGTCCTCCCACTTAACTTTTCACGGAAAATTCCTTTCTCAAAGAAACTTGACGTTTCTAAGCGACAAACATTTTTGTCTTTGGTGTTATGGAGGAGTACTCAATGATTATTCGAAATAACATACAAAGATATGTTCATCCGATTTTGGTTGCAAACATCTTACTTATGCATAGCATACCAATGTTTAAGAAAGGACAACTTGGGTTTTATCCCAAACCATAACTTTATATGGTGTCATTTCAACGGATTGTGATGGATCTCTTTTCAGTGGAAAAACGGTAGTCTCTAAAGCTTTTAATCTTTAAAATATAATGGCGGTTTTATGAATTACACCTTTGATCTTACCATGTCAAACAAGGTTTTATTACATATCTCGATCACTCCATATTACTATGGTGTTTTTAGGGAAACATAAAACTATGGAACGATTCCTCAAATCTTAGGTGTTATGCTAAACTTGCAACTAAAAATCTTCCTTTATGATCCTATCATAAATTCTTTATTTTCTTGTTACATTGATTTTGCACTTCATCTTGAAAGTCTTCGAACATTTTCAAATGTTTCACACTTCATCCTCATTAAGTAAATATTCATATATTCACTCAAATTTCGGAGAAAGAATATGAAGTTGAAATCCATCGCTCTTGACTACACGTAATGGACTTCATACAACAATATATACAAGTTTCAATAAGCTAGTCATCCGTTCCCTTTGGCCTATGAACGGAGTTTTAATTATCTCTAGGAAAGTTTCACAAGCATCATTTGATAAAAGATCAAAAGACTCCAAAATTCCATCCACATGGAGTTTCTTCATGTTTTCTTTCCAATATTATTTAAAAGGCGGTGTCACTTCCTAAGTGATCTTTCTTATCAATTGTCTTTCGACATTTTTAGCAATAGTTTTATGGATGTGATTTATCCAACGATATTTGTAAATCATCCATCTTTCATGGATTACGGCAATTATTTGAACAACCCTTTTGTTCTCATAATACCTGATAAAACAAACCTTGAAGGCAAGCTTTGATGTTAACGAGCAACACAACAAACCTTTATTTGTTCTCGATGAACATCATCACATATTCTTTTGCTAGTTACTTAGGCCATTATAGTTCATGAATTGTGTTGTTTCGTATGACAATTCATACCAACAAATTCAGTATCCAATACTTAAAAACCATATTATTTAACAAGCAAAGAATACAGCCATAACTCGTATATCCTCTATATACCTAAGCTGAACAATTCTAGTCTTTTCTTTTCTGCCATAAATTTATGAGATTCTCTTTCAGTATTTCCTTTTCTGTTTGAAAGAATCTATCAACATCAATAGTGGAGCCATACACATGACACATAGTTCAAAGCGTGTATAGTTAAATACCAATGTCTTTGGGCTTGCACTTTGAAGTAGACACCATCATGACATCATCAAATGTTTGGTGTTCTTTCAAATTCCACCCTTTAGTAATCTTTTAGTGTAGCAAACATTTTACCTACATCAAATATTCATCCTTTTGATGGAACTATTCATGATCAAGCTACTTTAGCTTATTACGGTGAATCGCGAGTATAATGTTGCTCTCCAATACCTTTTGGAGGATTAGGACAACTAGTGTCTCCAACCTTTTGTAAATTCTCATCAAATATGAGAACATAAACTTTGCCATATTATACGCTATCATGTTGTAACCAAAACATCATTTCAGATGTCGCAATATCTTCCACACATGATGGTTTCTAAAACAACTCTTTCAACTCCTAGATTACCTTGATATTAAAACGATCTTTTGCGTATCAAGAATCATGGAGACAAACATGATACTTACATACTAACACTGGAATTGTTACTCTTGATTTAATACAAATTATTAAACTTCACGGAGTAATCGAAACTTACTGAAAGTTTGCAATGGGACTTTTATACATTAGATTAACACTTCAAAACAATACGATACCAGTTCATAAAGTAACTAACCAGAATTCTATAGTTCTATTATTTAAATTATAACTAAGCGAAAGGTGGGAAACGGATGCCAATGACTACAACAACTATGCAAATTCACTTTGATTTAATTTATGATAAATATTGTTCAACTTTAATCATATTGCTGTTGAACTCCCACTCAAAACAATATCCCTCACATTGTTTTAGTGATTACAAGAACCAAATCCACCACATCAAAACCGATCATCATGAGAGATGATGTAGCTTCAAAGGCGAACAATCAACATGTTCATCATATCTACTATATGACTCATGCTTTTGTTGGAGATATGCCCTAGAGGCAATAATAAATGTAGTTATTATTATATCTTTGTGTTTATGATAAATGTTTACATTCATGCTATAATAGTATTGACAAGGAAACATTAATACTTGTGTGATTTGTAAACTAAAATAGAGTCCCTGGTAAAGCCTCTTTATAATACTAGCTTGTTGGTTAATAAATGATTGTGGTTTCCCTATCATGAACATTGAGATGTTATTGACAACAAGATCATATCGTTAGGAGAATGATATGGTGGACATACTCCTATAGATAAGCGTAGCATAAAGATCAAGTCATTTTAATAGTTCAATTGCTATATTCTTTCTGATACATAGTAACCTAATTCCTTCGACCATGAGATCATGCATATCACCTTCACCGGAAGGATGCTTTGATGACATCAAACACCACACCGTAACTGGGTGGCTATAAAGGTGGCATTGAGTGTTCGGAAAGTATTGGTTGAGACACATGGATCAAGAGTGGGATTTGTCCATCCATATGACATATAGATATACTCTGGGCCCTCTCGGTGGAATTTCATCCAATTAGCTTGCAAGCATGTGACTGGCTCACAAGGGATCACATATCACGGGAACGAGAAAGGAGTACTTATCAGTAACGAGGTTGAACTAGGTATGCAGAGATACCGACGATCGTAACCTCGGATAAGTAAACTATCGTGAGACAAAGGGAAATTGTATCGTATGTAAGTGGTTCATTCGATCGCAAAGTAATCGTAGAAATATGTGGGAGCCATATGAATTTCCAGATTCCTCTATTGGTTATTGTTCGGAGAAGTGTTTCGATCATGTCCGCATAATTCACGAACCGTAGGGAGACACACTTAAGGATTCGACGTTGTTTGAGTAGTTATGTAATGATGAGTAAGAGACCGAATGTTGTTCGGAGTCTCAGATGGGATCCGGGATATCACGAGGAGATCCGGAATGGTCCGGAGAATAAGATTCATATAAGGAAAGTCATGTTTCGGGGTTGGAGAATGGTTCCGGTGTTTTCATCGGGAATGTTCTAGAAGGTTCCGGAATGTCTGGCACTCCGGAGGGGAAGGGTACATGAATGTGTCATAACAATTTGGAATGATTGCATCATGTACTAGGTGTCATCGCTGAACAAAATAAAGGGTTTAATCAAATCCTAGTTTGAAAAGTCAAACGGATATTTTGTGAGGTGGAGGGGAAGTAGGAAACCTACTTGGGGAGGAGTTCCCTCCCTCCACCGCCGGCCCACTTGGGAAACCGAGTTGGGGAGAGACTCCCCTCCCCTGGCGCGCCCCCTCCACCTATATAAGGAGGGGCAGGGATGCCCCTCCAAGGACACAACACCTCCACCCAAAACCCTAGCTCCCAGACGCCGGCGCCGCCACCTCCTGCCGCCGCCTAGGGAAACCCTAGCCGCCGACTTGGGCAGCCCCAAGCCCTAGCCGCCGGCCCTAGACCCTCCTCCTTGGTGCGTCTAAACCCTAGATTGCCGAGGATCTCTCTCATAGTCCACCATACTCGCTCTGGCTTAAGGCGAAGCCCTGCGAGATCTCCCCTCTACTTCCGGTACCACGCCGTTATGATGCCGGAATCGCGAGGAGAGTGCTACAACCTCCGTTGCCTGCTGGAACAAGGGAGAGGAAGGTCTTCGTCGAGTACCGAACGTGTGACCGACTGCGGAAGCGCTGCCGGAATGCAGCGCCGGAAGGATCGTCTACGTGATCTTGAGATCGGGAAGAGTACGACTACATCACCCACGAGAATCCGCTCTCGTTAAACACTTTGGAATCTTCGAGGGTGAGTTATTCCATCGACTCGTTGCTACAATCTAGTAGATAGATCTTGGCTTGTTTGTTTGTATGCGGTAGAATTTTTTTGTTTTCCATGCTACGAAACCCTACAGTGGTATCAGAGCTGTGTCTATATGTAGATCTGTTGCACGAGAAGAACACAATGGTCATTGTGGGCGTTGATATTTTTATTGTCGATTGCTTCTTGTGTACTTTGCATCTTGCGGGATGGTGGGATGAAGCGGCCCAGGCTAACCTTACATGACATCGTTCATGAGACTTTCTCCACACCTGACATGCAACTTGTATTGCATAAGTGGCTTTGCGGGTGCCTGTTTCTCCCAACATAGTTAAGATTCAATTTACAACGGGTGATTGACAATACTAGTATCAATGTTGTGGTTCTTGTTCGTAAGTTAGAACGACACTTATTGAAAGCCCCAAACCACGTAAAACATGCAAGGAAAGTAGAAGCGTCTAACTTTGTTTTGCAGGGGTGTGCTGTGATGTGATATGGCCATGATTGTGATTATATTTGATGTATGCAATGTTCCTTATTGTAAGTTGGCAACCGGCAGGAGCCATATGGTTGTCTTTAATTTCTGTTAAGACCCGCGTGTCTATTCAAAGTAGTTGTAATAGTTGAAGCTGGTGGACGACAACCATGGAGCAGCTTCATTGACCTTGATGCAATGCCGGTGATGATGGAGATCATGTTCGTGCTTGAAGATGGAGATCGGAACCACAAAGAAGAAAGGCCATATCATATCACATATTATGAATTGCATGTGATGTTAATCCTTTATGCATCTTGTATTGCTTAGTTAACGACGGTAGCATTATAAGATGATCCCTCATGCACATGAATTTCAAGTTTTAAAGTGTTCACCCTTAGTAAGCACCGTTGCTAAAGCTTGTTGTTTCGAAGCACCACGTGATGATCGGGTGTGTTAGATTCCGCAAGTGTATACAACGTGAACAAGCCAGATTTGCTCATGCGGAAGCTAAGGTTTGATCTTGACGAGCCTAGCATGTACAGACATGGTCCCGGAACACGGATCACCGAAAGGTAAAGCATGAATCATATAGTAGATATGATGACATGTCGATTGTTCGCCATTGAAACTATATCAACTCTCGTGATGATCGGTGTTGATGTGGTGGATTTGGTTCATGTGATCACTAAAACAATGTGAGGGATGTTGTTTTAAGTGGGAGTTCACCTAGATTAATTTAACTATTAATTAGAACTCAGTTTGTCATAAACTTAGTCTAAACTATTGCAAATATGTTGTAGATCAATGGCGTCCCCTACCATCAATTTTAATGCGTTCCTAGAGAAAGAAAAGTTGAAAAACAATGGAAGCAACTTCGCGGATTGGTTCCGCAATTTGAGGATTGTCCTCACAGCTGGTAATTTGACCTATGTGCTGGATGCACCGCTGGGTGACCCACCTGCAGCTACTGCTACCGATGAAGTAAAGAATGTTTACCTCGCTCGGAAGACTCAGTACTCCACAGTTCAGTGTGCTATCTTGTATGGTTTAGAATCGGAGCTTCAGAAAAGGTTTGAGAATTCAGACCCACATGATATTGTCCGTGATCTCAAATTGATCTTTGAGACTCACGCGGCAATTGAGAGCTATGAGGCTTCTGAAAAGTTCTTTAACTGCAAGATGGAAGAGGGTAGCTCCGTCAGTGAGCATGTGCTTAAGATGTCTGGGCACGCAAACAAACTTCAAAGCCTGGGTATAGTGATTCCTAATGCTTTGGGGATTTATCGTGTCCTCCAATCACTACCACCAAGTTACAAGAACTTTGTGATGAACTACAATATGAAAAACATGAACAAGAAGTTGCCAGAACTCTTTGCCATGTTAAAATCTGCAGAAGTGGAGATCAAGAAAGAGCACCAAGTGTTGATGGTCAATAAGACCACCAAATTCAAGAAAGACAAGTCTAAGCAAAAGGGACACTTCAAGAAGGGTGGTAAGAAATTTACCGCGCCGACGAAGAAGACCAAGGCTGGACCTAAGCCTGATACTGAGTGCTTTTACTGCAAGGGAGAAGGTCACTGGAAGCGGAATTGCCCAAAGTACTTGGCGGATTTGAAGAACAGCAACATCAATAAGAAAGGTATATTCGATATACATGTTATTGATGTGTATCTCACTAGTACTCGTAGTAGTGCCTAGGTATTTGATACTGGTTCGGTTGCTCATATTTGTAACTCGAAACAGGCGCTGCAGAATAAAATGAAGCTAGCGAAGAACAAGGTGACGATGCACGTGAGAAATGGATCAAAGGTTGATGTGATCGCGGTCGACACGCTACCTCTTCATCTACCATCGGGATTAGTTTTATACTTAAATAATTGTTATTTGGTGCCCGCGTTAAGCATGAACATTATATCGGGATCTTGTTTATTGCGAGACGGTTACTTGTTTAAGTCCGAGAATAATGGTTGTTCGATTTATATGAGTAATATGTTTTATGCACATGCACATTTGATAGATGGTCTATTCTTATTGAATCTCGATAGTGGAAATACACATATTAATAACATTTAGGCTAAACGTTTGAAATCAAGCGATAACTCGACCTATATGTGGCACTGTCGTCTTGGTCACATTGGAGTGAAGCGTATGAAGAAACTCCATTCCGATGGACTTCTTGAATCACTTGATTTCGAATCACTTGATAGATGCGAAGCATGTCTGATGGGTAAAATGACTAAGACTCCATTTTCTGGTATGATGGAGCGAGCTACGGACTTATTGGAAATCATACATACCGATGTGTGTGGTCCAATGAGTGTAGCATCGCGCGGTGGTTATCGTTATGTTCTTACCTTCACGGATGACTTGAGTATATATGGGTATATCTATTTCATGAAACATAAGTCCGAAACTTTTGAGAAGTTTAAGGAATTTCAAAGTGAGGTAGAGAATCAACGTAAAAATAAGATTAAATTTCTACGTTCTGATCGTGGAGGTGAATATCTAAGTTACGAGTTTGGCGAGCATTTGAATAAATGCGGAATACTTTCACAATTGACACCGCCGGGAACACCACAACGTAATGGTGTGTCCGAACGTCGTAATCAAACTCTCTTAGATATGGTTCGTTCTATGATGTCACTTACAGATTTACCGCTATCATTTTGGGGTTATGCATTAGAAACAGCCGCATTCACTTTAAATAGGGCACCATCTAAATCCGTTGAAACGACACCGTATGAATTATGGTTTGGGAAGAAACCTAAATTGTCGTTCCTTAAAGTTTGGGGTTGCGAAGCCTATGTAAAGAAGTTACAGCCGGACAAGCTTGAACCCAAAGCGGAAAAAATGCGTCTTCATAGGATACCCGAAAGAAACTATTGGGTATACCTTCTATCATAGATCCGAAGGCAAAATCTTCGTTGCCAAGAATGGATCCTTTCTAGAGAAGGAATTTCTCTCGAAAGAAGTGACTGGAAGGAAAGTAGAACTCGACGAGGTTGTCGAAACTTCTCTCGAACTTGCGAGTAGCGCAGCACCGGAAGTAGTTCCTGTGACGCCTACACCAATAAGAGAGGAAGCTAATGATGATGATCATGAAACTTCGGTTGTAGTTGCTACAGAGCCTCGCATGTCAACGAGAACTTGTACCACTCCTGATTGGTATGATCCCGTTATGAGTGTCATGTTGGTGGACAACACCGATGACCCTGCGACATATGAGGAAGCGATGATGAGCCCAGATTCCAATAAATGGCAAGAAGCCATGAAATCAGAGATTGGATCCATGTACGAAAACCAAGTTTGGACTTTGGTGGACTTACCGGATGGCCGGAAGGCTGTCGAGAACAAATGGATTTTCAAGAAGAAAACATATGCTGATGGTAATATTACTGTCTATAAAGCTCGACTTGTCGCAAAAGGGTTTCGACAAATTCAAGGAGTTGACTACGATGAGACTTTCTCACCGGTAGCGAAGCTAAAGTCTGTGAGGATTATGTTAGCAATCGCTGCATATTATGATTATGAGATATGGCAGATGGATGTCAAAACAACATTCCTCAATGGAGACATTGATGAAGAGTTGTATATGATGCAACCCAAAGGTTTTGTCGATCCCAAAGATGCTAACAAGGTATGCAAACTTCCACGGTCCATCTATGGATTGAAGAAAGCATCCCGAAGTTGGAATCAACATTTTGATAAGGTAATCAAAAGTTTTGGTTTTATACAAACTTATGAAGAAGCTTGTATTTACAAGAAAGTGAGTGGGAGCTCTGTAGCATTCTTAATACTGTATGTAGATGATATATTGTTGATTGGGAATGATGTAGACCTTCTTAATAGTGTCAAGGAATATTTGAATAATAGTTTTTCAATGAAGGATCTTGGCGAAGCAGCTTACATATTAGGCATAAAGATTTATAGAGATAGATCGAGACGCCTAATATAATTGTCACATAGTACATATTTGGACAAAGTTCTAAGAGGTTTGGAATGGAAGATAGCAAGAAAGGGTTCTTGCCCATGTTGCCCAATACGACATTGAGTAAAACTCAAAGTCCAGTAACGACAGAAGATAGAGAAAGGATGAGTAAGACTCCATATGACTCAGCCATAGGATCTCTGATGTATGCCATGCTATGTACTAGACCCGACATTGCATATGATGTTAGTTTAACTAGCAGATATCAAAGTGATCTAGGAGTGGATCATTGGACAGCGGTCAAAAACATCCTTAAGTACTTGAGAAGAACTAAGGATATGGTTCTTTCTTATGGAGGTGATGAACAACTCGTTGTTAATGGTTACACCGATGCTAGTTGGAACACTGATCCGGATGATTCTAAATCACAATCTGGATACGTATTTACTTTGAATGGTGCAGCAGTTAGCTGGAGGAGTGCAAAGCAAAGTGTTGTGGCGAGATCTTCAACTGAATCGGAATACATGACTGCTTCGGAGGCTTCACAAGAAGCGATATGGATGAAAGAGTTCATTACAGAGCTGGGTGTGGTTCCTAGTGCGCTGGACCCAATGTCTATCTATTGTGATAACATGGGCGCCATAGCCAATGCGCAAGAACCAAGGTCACACAAGAAGCTGAAGCACATCAAGCTACGTTTCATGCTATTCGAGAACATGTCCAAGATGGGGACATAAATATTTGCAAAGTACACACAGATCTCAATGTGGCGGATCCGTTGACTAAACCTCTCCCGAGGGCAAAACATGACCAACACCAAACTGCCATGGGTGTTCGGTATATTACCATGTAATCTAGATTAGATGACTCTAGTGCAAGTGGGAGACTGTTGGAGATATGCCCTAGAGGCAATAATAAATGTAGTTATTATTATATCTTTGTGTTTATGATAAATGTTTACATTCATGCTATAATAGTATTGACAAGGAAACATTAATACTTGTGTGATTTGTAAACTAAAATAGAGTCCCTGGTAAAGCCTCTTTATAATACTAGCTTGTTGGTTAATAAATGATTATGGTTTCCCTATCATGAACATTGAGATGTTATTGACAACAAGATCATATCGTTAGGAGAATGATATGGTGGACATACTCCTATAGATAAGCGTAGCATAAAGATCAAGTCATTTTAATAGTTCAGTTGCTATATGCTTTCTGATACATAGTAACCTAATTCCTTCGACCATGAGATCATGCATATCACCTTCACCGGAAGGATGCTTTGATGACATCAAACACCACACTGTAACTGGGTGGCTATAAAGGTGGCATTGAGTGTTCGGAAAGTATTGGTTGAGACACATGGATCAAGAGTGGGATTTGTCCATCCATATGACGGATAGATATACTCTGGGCCCTCTCAGTGGAATGTCATCCAATTAGCTTGAAAGAATGTGACTGGCTCACGAGGGATCACATATCAAGGGAACGAGAAAAGAGTACTTATCAGTAACGAGGTTGAACTAGGTATGCAAAGATACCGACGATCGTAACCTCGGATAAGTAAACTATCGTGAGACAAAGGGAAATTGGTATCGTATGTAAGTGGTTCATTCGATCGCAAAGTAATCGCAGAAATATGTGGGAGCCGTATGAATTTCCAGATTCCTCTATTGGTTATTGTTCGGAGAAGTGTCTCGATCATGTCCGCATAATTCACGAAACGTAGGGAGACACACTTAAGGATTCGACGTTGTTTGAGTAGTTATGGAATGATGAGTAAGAGACCGAATGTTGTTCGGAGTCTCGGATGGGATCCGGGATATCACGAGGAGATCCGGAATGGTCTGGAGAATAAGATTCATATAAGGAAAGTCCTGTTTCGGGGTTGGAGAATGGTTCCGGTGTTTTCATCGGGAATGTTCTAGAAGGTTCCGGAATGTTCGACACTCCAGAGGGGAAGGGTACATGAATGTGTCATAACAAGTTGGAATGATTGCATCATGTACTAGGTGTCATTGGTGAACAAAATAAAGGGTTTAATCAAATCCTAGTTTGAAAAGTCAAACGCCAATTTGAAAAGTCAAACGGCTATTTTGTGAGGTGGAGGGGAAGTAGGAAACCTACTTGGGGAGGAGTTCCCTCCCTCCACCGCCGGCCCACTTGGGAAACCGAGTTGGGGAGGGACTCCCCTCCCCTGGTGCGCCCCCTCCACCTATATAAGGAGGGGTAGGGCTGCCCCTCCAAGGACACAACACCTCCACCCAAAACCCTAGCTCCCAGCCGCCGGCGCCGCCACCTCCTGCCGCCGCCTAGGGAAACCCTAGCCGCCGACTTGGGCAGCCCCAAGCCCTAGCCACCGGCCCTAGACCCCTCCTCCTTGGTGCATCTAAACCCTAGATCACCGAGGATCTCTCTCATAGTCCACCATACTCGCTCCGGCTGAAGGCGAAGCCCTGCGAGATCTCCCCTCTACTTCCGGTACCACGCCGTTGTGCTGCCGGAATCGCGAGGAGAGTGCTACAACCTCCGCTGCCTGCTGGTACAAGGGAGAGGAAGGTCTTCGTCGAGTACCGAACGTGTGACCGACTGCGGAAGCGCTGCCGGAACGCAGCGCCGGAAGGATCGTCTACGCGATCTTGAGATCGGGAAGAGTACAACTACATCACCCACGAGAATCCGCTCTCGTTAAACACTTTGGAATCTTCGAGGGTGAGTTATTCCATCGACTCGTTGCTACAATCTAGTAGATAGATCTTGGCTTGTTTGTTTGTATGCGGTAGAATTTTTTTGTTTTCCATGCTACGAAACCCTACAGCTTTACCTTTCGGTGATCAGTGTTTCAAGACCATGTCTATACATGCTAGGCTCGTCAAGATCAAACCTTATCTTCTTCATGAGCAAATCTGGCTTGCTCCCATTGTATACACTCGCAGAATCTAACACACCCGATCATCACGTGGTGCTTCGAAACAACGAGCTTTAGCAACGGTGCTTACTAAGGATGAACACTTTATAACTTGATATTTTGTGAGAGGGATCATCTTATAATGCTACCGTCGTGAACTAAGCAATACAAGATGCATAAAAGGATTAACATCACATGCAATTCATAATATGTGATATGATATGGCCTTTCTTCTTGTGCTTCCGATTTCCATCTTCAAGCACGAACATGATCTCCATCATCACCGGCATTGCGTCAAGGTCAATGGCGTCGCTCCATGGTTGTCATCCATCAGCATCAACTATTACAACTACTTTGAATAATAGACACACAGGTCTTAACGAAATTAAAATACAACCATATGGCTCCTGCCGGTTGCCGACTTACAATAAGAAACATTGCATACATCACATATAATCACAATCATGGACATATCACATCACAGCACACCCCTGCAAAACAAAGTTAGACACCTCTAATTTTCTTTGCATATTTTACGTGGTTTGGGGCTTTCAATAAGTGTCGTTCTAACTTACAAACAAGAACCACAATGTTGACACTAGTATTGTCAATTACCCGTTGTAAATTGAATCTTCACTATGTTGGGAGAAACAGGCACCCACGAAGCCACTTATGCAATACAAGTTGCATGTTAAGCGTGGAGCAAGTCTCATGAATGATGTCATGTAAGGTTAGTCCGGGCCGCTTCATCCCACCATCCCTCAAGATGCAAAGTACACAAGAAGCAATCGACAACAAAAAACATCAACGCCCACAATTACCATTGTGTTCTACTCGTGCAACAAATCAACATATAGACACGACTCTGATACCACTATTAGGGTTCATAGCATGGAAAACAAAAATTTTTACCGCATGCATACAAACAAGCCAAGATCTATCTACTAGATTGTAGCAAAAATTACCTTGATCCCATGCATACAAACAAGTCAAGACCAATAAGTAAACTATCCCGGATCCCATCCGAGACTCCGAACAACATTCGGTTTCCCTACTTACATTCCATATATACTAAACAACATCGAATCCTTAAGTGTGTCTCCCTACGGTTCGTGAATTATGCGGACATGACCGAGACACTTCTCTGATCAATAACCAATAGAGGAATCTAGAAATTCATATGGCTCCCACATATTTCTACGATTACTTTGCGATCGAATGAACCACTTACATACGATACCAATTTCCCTTTGTCCCGCGATAGTTTACTTATCCGAGGTTTTGATCATTGGTATCTCTGCATACCTAGTTCAACCTCGTTACCGATAAGTACTTTTTTCTCGTTCCCGTGATATGTGATCCCTTGTGAGCCAGTCACATGCTTGCAAGCTAATTGGATGACATTCCACCGAGAGGGCCCAGAGTATATCTATCCGTCATATGGATGGACAAATCCCACTCTTGATCCATGTGCCTCAACACATACTTTCTGAACACTCAATGTCACCTTTATAGCCACCCAGTTACGGTGTGGTGTTTGATGTTATCAAAGCATCCATCCGGTGATGGTGATTAGCATGATCTCATGGTCGAAGGAATTAGGTTACTATGTATCAGAAAGCTTATAGCAAACGAACTATTAAAATGAATTGATCTTTATGCTACGCTTATCTATAGGAGTATGTCCATCATACCATTCTCCTAATGATATGATCTTGTTTGTTAATAACATCTCAATGTTCATGATCGGGAAACCACGATCATCTATCAACCAACATGCTAGTATTACAAAGAGGCTTTACCAGGGACTCTAATTTAGTTTACAAATCACACAAGTATTAATGTTTCCGGTTAATACTATTATAGCATGGCATGTAAACATTTATCATAAGCATACATATATGATAATAACCACTTTATTATTGCCTCTTGGGCATATCTCCAACAACTAGAGGCATGAACCCACTATCGAGCATAAATACCCCCTCTTGGAGTCACTAGCAACTACTTGGCCAAGATAGCTACTAACAACGGAGAGCATGCAAGATCACAAACAACACAGACATGATAGTATCAAATAGACAAAACCATTAATCAATCTGAAATAGTAATATCAATATCCATCGGATCCCCGCAAACACAACATGCATGATTACAAATAGATTAGATCTTGATCATGAACAGAGCTCACAAGATCTATACATGAAAGCGCAAGGAGGAGATACAACCATCTAGCTACTACATGGACCCATAGTCCAAGGTGGAACTACTCACGCATCATACCGGATAAGAAGGCCTCCGGGATGATCTCCCCTCCGGCAGGGTGCCGGGAATAACTTCAGATCCCCCCGATCTAGGGACGACGGTGGCGACGACTACAAAAGGTTTTGTGGAGTTTTGATCGGGTGCATAGGATTTCTGCATCAGGGGCTTCTTATAGGCGAAGAAGCGAGGCTGGGAGGCGGACAGGAGCCCCACACCCTTCCCAGGCACGGGGTGGGCCCACCCGCGCCTAGGGGGTGTGGATGCCCTGGTTCACCTCTCCGTCTCGTCTTCTGGCTTCGTGTCCCCCACGGTAAAATATTGACTTTGGCTTTTGTCCCATCCAATTCCAAGAATATTGATTTTCTGCCCTTCTGGAACCAAAAACAGAAGAAAACAGGCAACTGGCACTGTGGCAACTTGTTAATAGGTTAGTTCCAGAAAAGATATAAAAACACCTCAAAGTGTAGACAAAGCAAAGTAGATACTAAACAAGCATGGAACATCAAAAATTATAGATACGTTTCCGACGTATCACATGTGCTTCCTGTGTAGTTGCAGCCCCACAAACCAAGAGATCGTCTGCAAAAAGAAGGGAATGTGTTGGGGGGCACATGGGGCCTAGGGAGATTCCTGCAAGGTTAGCAGCAGACAAAGCCTCTGACAGCATGATAGAGAGTTCATTAATTCCTAGGATAAACAAATAAGGGGATAAGGGGCAACCTTGTCTTATACCTTTGAAGCTGACAAACTTGGCATAGGTTTGGCCATTGACAATAACTAAAAACACGGGGGAGGATATGCATGCATGGACCATCTTAATGAAATTACCATGCAACCCTTTACGAGCCAGATCTTTGTAGATGAAATTCCATTCAATCCTATCAAAAGCTTTTGCAAGGTCAATTTTAAGCATGAAGGCCTTGGCTTTCCAGGAGGACAGGTTAAAGGAGTGGGTAATTTCCTGGGCTTCTATAATGTTGTCACTAATCCTTCTTCCTTGAATAAGGCTTGTTGTGACGGATGAATATAATCAGGGAGGTGAGTCTTAAGTCTGTTGGCAAGGCATTTGGTAATAATCTTATAGATCACATTGCACAGACCAATGGGCCTATAATCAGTAGGGACAATGGGAATAAGCTTCTTTGGGATAAGGGCAATGTTGGTGTCACTAATGTGCCGAGGAAGAGTGGTTGTAATAAAGAAATTTCTAACCAGGTTAGTGACATTATTCCCAATCCAGTCCCAGGTGGCTAAGTAGAATTTTACATTAAACCCATCAGGCCTAGGGGAGGCATTGCGTTTCATTTCGTTTAACACCTCCCAAACTCTATCTTTCTCTGGAATGGAGTAAGTGGCTTCATTAGGAATAGGGTCAGTAGTGTGAGTAAAGCCTTCTACCTCATGATTGTTGGAGGAGGTAAAGATAGATCTAAAGTAGGAGACAAAAGTGTTAGCAATCTGATTTGGCATGAAGTGAGCCATATTGTGTTCATCCTTTATGGAGAGAATCATATTCCTCCTTCTTTTAGCAATTGCTCTGTGAAAAAAGTAGTGTTTCTATCCCCATCTTTAACCCAAAGTTTTTTTGCACGCTGCATATTTGCATCATTCATTTTGGTAACAATTTGTTCATACCTTTCAACTAGAGCAGCTTCTTTTTGAAAATCTTGCTGATCGAGGGGGAGGATTGAATCTTCTCAATTTCGTTCTCCAAATCCTTGAGCTCTTCCTGCACCAAACTTTTAACTTGGAGGCTAGATTGTTAGTATTTTTAGTAAAAGAGGGATTGGAATAATTTACCCAACAACTCCTAGCATAGTTCTGAAAATCTTCCTCTCTAAGCCACCAGTTTTCAAATTTGAAAGAGTTTCTAGGTTTGCAAAATTTACCTTCAGTAGAGAGGAAAATAGGTGCAAGGTCACTAAAAGCATGTATAAGAGGAATGTTATACACATTTGAAACTGGATACACTGAGCACCATTCATGATTAACCAAGCATCTGTGCAGTCTTTTGAAAAGGGTTTTTGAAGAGAAACGACGATTTGTCCAAGTGTAAGCAGGACCAGTAAAACCAATATCAAATAGACCACAACTTTTAACAAACGAACGAAAAGCAAACATACGGTTATAATTTCCATAAGGGGTGCTTTTGTCTGAGTCATACATAAAATCATTCATGTCACCAATACATATAAAGGGGAGGTTGCTATTATAATACACAAAATGGGCAACTTGTTGCCAGATAGTGCTAGTAGTGCGGTGGTAAGGATCGCCATATATACAAACAAGGCCAAATTTCTGGTTTTTGGCACGATCCATGGCCAGGACTAATACTAGATTACTAGATTGCAGGTGCAGATCAACATCTACTTCATCAGACCACATCATCCATAATCCCCTAGCTTTCCTTTGAGACGGCACTACAACACAGTCATTCTTATTAAATCGAGAGCAAATATTAGGAGAAGTGAATTTAGCGTTCTTAGTTTTAGAGATGAATGTTACCTGAGGTTTCATTGCGGCTATCATCCGGGTAAGGTGGCATAGTTTAGGACTGCCGAGGGTCTTGCCCACCCCCTGGCAGTTCCATGCCAGGGCCTTCATGGTGCCCGTGGCGCCTTAGAGGCTGGCGCCAGTGCCTGATTCGCTGAAGATTCCTCCTGAGCCAGATGGACTTGTAGATTGTTCTCATTAACTGGAGAAGCTGCTACAGATTGAGCCTCGTGTCCAGCATCGATCTATATGCCGGTGTTAGTAGCATGATAAGGAGTATAGTGGGCCACGTAGGGCTCGCTAAGATCCCGAGGAGGAGAGAACGCGCCCAAGTGAGAATCTGCAGTGTTGGGCCACGCAGAGATAAAACAAAAACTTTTCCTCTAACGTGGTGATCCCAAGACCTAGCTGAGGTAGAAGGCCACGAGGTTTACCACTAGACGCGCGGTTGCGGATTACTGATGAAGCGCGTCAGTTGATGCAGTGCAGTCCTCACGATTCGATCGTCCTGGTGCTGATCGTACAGCACCTCTGCTGGTATCCACACGTACAAGGAGGAGCGCCGGCGGCGAACTGCTAGGTTCGTTACGGCGGCTGGACTGCTGTGGAGCTAGGGTTTCCAACACATGGAATAACCTAACCGAACAACGATTAACCTTTCTAGGTTACTGTGCTCCACTATATATAGGGATGAACGTGGGCTCTGCTTGCGCGACCCATTCACTAAAGCCCATATAAAACTAGTCACCGTGAGTCCAACTCACTAACTCAGTCCTAATATGGTTTAGGTCCAACCCAACCAGATTACAGATTCGGATCCAATCCGAACTTGCTCCCGCTCTTAAGTGTGTGACCCCGCAGGCTCATGGTTACTTGGACACGATTTGAGTCCAACTCACAATCGATCAATCGGCATCGGCTCCTAGCAGAACGTACCGATTCCCAAGTACCAAAGAGTCATGACGACTTGCCTTTCCAATGCGACTTACGTCTGAGTCCCTTTTGCCTCACGATATACCTTGTCAGACTATAGGCGAATATATGCCATCCCTTAAATAGTCCGACTCTCTTCTCGATCCGAGATAAGTGATTCACTCGACTAACTCTTAGCCGATCGCCTCGGTTAACACTTAACCGAGTCGTGCATGGCCATGCTTTCCAAATCATATCTCACGAGAGGGCCCAGAGAATATCTCTCTGAGTGGAGGGGCAAAATCCCATCTTGGTTATTCACATCACGCAGCTTGATTCTCAGTCGACCCGAACTCTGCCTTTATAACTGCCCAGTTACGGATCAGCGTTTGACAGAACCTAAGTCGGTGATCCTCAACTCGGACTATGCAACAACCTCAGGTCTAAGGATTACATTGATTGAGATATACAAATGACAACTTAGTTCGTTGTACCTCAATATGGGTCAATCCGACTCGCTAAACTCTTTAGCCTAGTCTGTGTAAGTTGGAATAACATCTCCATGCCCATGACAAGTGGAACCGAGTCATCAAGCCAACTTTCACATTGGTCTAAGTTGTGTGTCCAGCACAACCTCAATGACCAAGGATATTTAGTATAAACAACATGAATGCATAGTTCCACAACTGAATCACATATTCAATGATACACATCAGATGTTTATACAAGGACTACTTAATAACTTTATGAATACAATGGGAAATCTCATCATACATGATTGCCTCTAGGGCATATTCCCAACATGCAGAGCCTTCTGAAGCAGCCAAGATTGGGGAGAGGGGCCATGGATCGAAGTCGGTAGTATCTCCTGTGGCAGAAGCTTCTGATCTGCGAGAAGGAGAAGATGTGGGGAGCAAAGTTCTTCCCAAAGCAGGGTTGCTTCTCCTGCGCAGATCATTGCGAATACCCATGCCCAGTGGTTACTTGAGTACGGATCCAAATGGAAGCACCAGGGCGATTGAGACTAAGTCCCAAAGCAGGTCGGAACTGAGCTCCAGCTTAAGGCGGCTGGCCCTCATCCCAGCGAGTCCTTCGTGCACGACCCCGAGCCTTTGAATTGGTGGCGCTCCCGTAGACTGAGGTCGGAGGGGAGAAGCTTGCTACAACTCTTCCATCGAAATGTGTACCTGCGACAAGTCGATGTTGATCTCGGGTCTCAAGATCTCCTTGTCCCTCTTGAAACTCAGGCCTGCTCATCTGTTGTGAAAAGCCGGTGCAGATCTCCTCTGCAGGCCTTCCTCCAGATCCCCCCATTGTTCCTTGCTGGCCTGCCGGAGGTGTGCCTCCGACCATGCCCTCTTCATGTCTTCCAGCAGCTGCTCCACAAGATCCTTGAGCTGGGCCTCCTGCAAAGGAGTGGGATCCTTTTTTCTTTGGAGGTGGCTGTAGATTCTCGGGATAGGCTGATTTGTCTCGGGGCTGTCTCTTATTGAGTCCTTGGTGGAAGCAGTGTGAAAACGGCGACCGACGAGTGGAAGTGGGAAGCCGGGAAACATTATGCACTTCTTGTCCTTCATTGCTGGGGAGGTGTTCTTTCAGGGAGGCAAGCTGCAGCTGGTGAGTACTGTTATCTTTCTCTCTAGACGGTGCTCTCTAGAGAAGAAGAATGGGGCGTTGTAGGTAACTGATGCATAGTTGTATCAGTATATAAAACTCCCTTCTGTTTATCTGGGCCAGAGATAGAAGAGGAATGTTTTTGTAGGCCTTGGGCTGGCTTCAAATGCTGGCCCAAGAATTGCACATTAGTTGCCTATACATTTCTTTGGCCTGCTTGCCTTAAAATTGCAGCCTCCTCTTCAACAGTGTATGGGAGATTTTCTGCATTTCCCACCCTGTTCATCTAAAACTGCGCTGTATTAATTTCCATCTCCATCAGCTGACACCCTTGTTGACTATCTTGCACCTATTGAGCCGTATTGCACTCCATTGCCACTACACCGCCCTCCCCTGAATTCATCTTCCCACGCGATAGATTGCATGCAGTTCCCTGTGTGTAACACCCTCAGAATCGGACCTATGCAAGTTTCAGCGAAACCCGCCAAACCCGCATAGAAACGATTCAAAGGTGCCCACCAGGCACTTTCGTGCGGGTGGAAAACGAAGTAATAACATTACACAACAGTCCTCGATGGGACCCACAGAACAGATATATACAACAGCGACTCAAAGAGTCAAGAATACAGATATAATATACAAAGATCCAAATCACCTTAAAAATGATAGAGCGTCCGACTACGGACAAGATGCAAATGGGGCTAAGAGCCCTGAAGAATAACCAATGGCATCCATAACCCTGCCCAGGCCAAGCCGGAAGGGTAACCCTGCTAACGACGTCGATCTCAAACCTGCTTAAACAAAAGGGGTGCCGACAAAGGGCAAAGGAAAAAGAAGGAGCGTCAGTACTGAGGCCAGTACACGGCGAGGCTAGAATTCGGCGGTCCTCGCCTACATAGGTATGGTGGACTGAAGCGGCAGCGACAGCATGCACTAAACAACCTATAGAGACTCGATACAACTGGCGGCAATCAGAGAGGGGTAAGATAGACCTATCCAGATCCAACCTGAAGCTAACACCAAACAAACCCATCCTGGTGTTTCCCCCTCGAGACCAAACGAGGAAGTCAACCGAGGAACTCACACAGTAGGCAGTTTTATTTATTCAGTTATCGTTGCAGCAATTACTAGTCAGGCTTAGACAATCATTCTGATAAAGTAAGCAGTGGGCACTTTTAGTTAACCATTCCGTTATAGTTGCAGCAATTACTAATCAGATACGGATAGCATGATATAATCCCAAAACCCAGCAGTTGTTGGTACTTTTATTCAGCCATTTCGTTGTAGTTGCAATACTTACTAGTCAGGTACAATGGTCGCAAGCGACACTCCAAACAAGCAGTTGTGGGCAGTATTAATTAGCCATTCCATTATAGTGAAGCTGATTACTAGTCATTATAAAGTCAAATTTACAGCAATAAACTTTAGTTATGCTTGTCTATGATCGAGATACTGTGCTCCAAGTCGTCCATATCCGCGGACACGGCTTTCAGAAAGTTTTACCCGGCCGGGGTGCACCAATAGCAACACACGCTCGATCAACCTCGGAAGAACCAAATCAAAACCCAACGAGGCTTTCACGACTGAATAATCACAGGATTCAGAAATATTTCAGGGGGCCACCCCTTGAAGTACACCCGCAACGAAGTAAGCAAGCTCCGAGACGGACCCAAGGTTTGGGTGGACGGCTGTGAACGACTGGGAACCCAAAACTGGGCTTGTCGACACCGCGGAATCGTGTCCCGATCCTAAACAGTACAGTGTGCTCCTCGCACAATCGTAAATACATAAGTAGCATGGCATAAGTACAGGATCGTAAATAAAACCTCAAACTAGTTTGTGGCCCCAAGAAATAAGACTGAATCAAGCTCTGGCTCAGGGGGGTCCCATATACCTCCCGGATGTGGATAGCGCGATAAATCAAGGAACAGGTATCAAGTACTCGGGGTCTTACGGGACACAAGTGGGCGTTCGGAAACCAAATATTTTCTATCACCCACCGATGCCTCTGCTTATTTCAATTTTAGTTGTTAAACAGAAATTAAAGTAGACGATAAGTAAAACTATGATCATCTCCAACATCAACATGCGGCAATTCATCAACAACTGTGGCACTTGACAACACGCAACCGCACTTGAGCAAGCTACTGCGACGCGCAAGTCCAACTATCTACCAAACAACAGGTAATAGGATGTGTCCAAGGCAATATAAGGCTGCAGGGGATATCACGGGTACGAAAACTAGAGCATCGCAACACAGATAGCAATAGAACAACAGGAGGGAATAAATACTATAAAAGTCAGATAGGTAGAAAGGGGGAGATGCTTGCCTGAAAACATTGTCGAAGGTTCAACCGAAGATCGGGGCGAAGCTCACATCAACTCAACGGCCTTATCCGCGAAGAACCAAAACACTAGAAGAAACACCGGATGCAATATTTAATACAACGGCAGAAGATCGGCATGATGCATGGCATGGCAAGGTGCGATGCAATTAGGTCAGATTGGGCGGAACCGGGGTCCCGGCAATTAATTGAATGGTTTAAGTTATTTAGCTACCCGCAAATTAAATGTTGTTTAACAAGGCAGAGTGTATTCCCGGTTCGCTATGCAATTTAAATGAGGCCAATATGAGACTAGATTTGCCCGCATATGGGCCCCATATTTAATTATTAGGTGAATCGGCATAAGGCCCCCAAACCACATGACAAGATGCATGCAAGTACATTTAATATGCAACAAGTTGTATTCGATTATAAAATAGGTTTCGGGAAGGGGTTCACACATTAGGGTTCGGCAGATCTTGGGGTTTCCGGGGTTCGGGGTCCAGGGTCGGTCTCGGGGTTCAGGGTTCGACGGATTGGTCTCAGCGGGAATGTTCTCGGTAGCAGGGTAGATCTTGTCGCATCCGGGTTCTTCGGGTCATATTGTCGGTCTTGGCGTTCAAAGTGGAGAACTTGGCGTTCCGGTGGCGGTCTTGGCGTCAGGGTTCTCGCGTCAGGAGTGAAGTATTTGACGTCCTCGAGGGAGTACTTGTCGTATCCGGGGTAGGCGGCCATGTTGTCGGTCTTGTCGTCTCACGCGTAGATCTTGGCGTCCCGCGGCGAAGTGCTTGTCGTTCGGGATTCCCCTGAGTCCGTGTTGCCGACTTTGGGGTTCCAACTTTGGTTGTTGGCCGTGAACTTGTTCCGCGAAGGTCCGCCTTCGGGTTCGGGAGGTAGATCTTGAGGTACCGGCGGGTTCGTTACCGGTGGTCCTCGTCTCGGTCTCTCGAAGGGCACCGGGGATCTTGTCTTCCAAGGGGCTCGAAGATCTTGTGGCAGCATCACCATCGGGTAGCAGCATATCGTCGGGTAGCCAGACTCGTTTGCACACAAGCGGACTGCCGAACAACACCACGAGGCCGGGGTGTCAGCAGCCACGAGCGGCGTCGAGGAAGCTCTGGCTCACGGTAGGAAGGCCGGAGGCGGCTGCTGGCGTTGGGCGGGCCGCGGGTCGAGGAAGGGCAGACGGACGCGACCATGGCGGCTGCGGCAGAAACGTCCAGGCGGAGGGAGGCTCAGGGCGGCACTGCTCGGGCTCGGAGGGTGACGGGGTCGGGCCGCTCGCGGACAACGACGACGACAGAGGATGAGGAGGGGCCGCGGCCTGGCCGGTGGTCGCCGGTGGCGGGACGGCGAGGCGGAGGCCGGTGAAGCGCGCCGGAGACACGGGCTTGGGGCGGGGGAGACAGGGGCGCCGGGGGAGGCCTGGGCGCGGGGGAGGGCGGCGCCGGAGGGAGGGCCCAGCGGCAGCGGGGAGGGCGGCCGCTGGCGGCGGAGCTCGCGGTGAAGGGGGCGCGGCGCGAGGACGGAGGAGGCGGGCGCGGGTCGCGGGCGTCGGCGGCGAGCGAGCAGGGTGGAGCGTGAGCGGCGGCGGCGAGCTCGAGGCGCGCGTCGGTGGGGAGCACGGCGGCGGTGAGGTGGGGAGCACGGCGGTGTGGAGGCGGGGGCAGGCGCAGGTGGGTGACGGGGGCGGCGAGCGGAGCGGGAGCCGCGGCTCGGGGGGAGAGGAGGCGGCCAGGCGAGGCGGGGGAGGTCGCCGGTGAGCGCGGGCGGAGGACGTGGTCGGCAGGCCGGGGCCGGGGAGAGAGGGGGGAGAGCGAGGCGGAGCCGGCGGGGCCAGGCGGCGACGGTGGAGGAGGCTGCTGCGCGCGCGGGGAGAGGAGATGGGGCGAGAGGTGGAAGAGGAACAGGGCGCGGGCGCGGGGCTGGTCGCGTGGGCGCGTGTGTGTGTGGGGGGGGGTCCCAGGGTGGGGCCGGGGCGGACGTGGCCCAGCGGCCAGGGAGGGAGAGCAGAGCGGGGCCCGCGGTGGGCCAGGGGGAGGGGGACGCGCGTGGTGCAGTGCGTGCTGCGTGTGGCGTGCGTGGGTGTGCTAGCGTGCGTGGCCTGAGAGGAGAGGAAGTGTGTGGTGTGGGTTGGTTGTGGGGCTGGGTTGAGAGGGGTGAGAGAGGAGGGGTGAGGTGGAGCGATCTGGTTGGGTGGAAGGAGAGGAGAGGGTGAGGTGGCGCAAGGGGAGTGGCCAGGGTGATGTGGAGGCTGGGTTGGGGTAGAGTTTTAGGTAGCTGTAGGTTTTAGAGGGGCTGGTTGGGGTGGACCGATTTAAATCCTGGGGGTGGTCGTTCGGGTCAATCGGCCCGTTCGACTGCCCCCACTAAAATAATATAATTCTTTTATTTAATTTAAATGCAACTTTTGCAGACCGATAGCATTCAAACAAAAATAATTCGGAGACCGGCTTGGCGTGTTTGAATGAAGAGGGGGCGTTTTTAGAAAACAAAACGGGCTCTGCGAACATAGTTTTATGCAATAATGCATGACGATGACGATGCAATGCACAAATTCAACGCGATTTTCTAGTAGTGGTTTTGCGGGATGCCACACTATGCTACGTGTATCATCTGCATGTCTTCCTAAGCCTGCAATGCGACAGAGGGCCACATATTCCTGGTGATAACAGTGCCTTCATGAAGCTCTGGTTGTTTCCCTTTCTCGTCAACCTGAGTACTATTTATAGCTTTGCAATGCATCCCTCTGTTCTTTTCCATCTGTAGCAACATCGCCATTGGGGATAGTTCCTCTAGCTCTTTATCTCTTTCCAAATTAGCAAACGCATTGTTGAACACTGAGAGCTCTCTACTCTGAAATGTACTCAAAACTGGATTTTCATGAGACACTTTTTGCTTAACTCAGTGGGGAATCTTTTCCTCACTTATGATCCAAGCTCCATATCTCTGGAATGGAACTTGATCTGGATCCTGATGAAGCTTGATCTGGTCTGTCACAATGCAGTTCCTGAGGTAATAGTTACTGATGGTGTGAAACATGACTCCACAAAACAAACAAATCCTTCCAACATTTTCATAATGTAGGTAAGCTATTCCTTCTTGTACTGGTCCCGGCTTAAGCTTGATTCTATCCAAATTTGGGTTGCAAACAGTGTGTCTGACTACTCCCCAGATGTAATCAGGATGGCTGAAAAGCATGTTATTCTTTAACTCATGAAATTCAGATGGTGCCCCTATAATCTTGAGAATGTTTCTGAGCAAATCTATGGATCTATTCTTCCAGGGGACACCATAAATTCTTATCATAACATACACATATTTGAAAAAATATCTTGGTTTCCCATGCTTTGCCATGAAATCATTTTGCTCCTTTTCATATCCCTCCCCTTTCTCATCAGCAAACTCAAATAAAAGAACATCTGGTCCCATCACCCAAGGCTGCTTCTTGAAAACCCACATGAGGGACTCAAAGGATGTAAATGAGGCTTTGAAGACATACCTATGAACTTGAGTGATATCTCCATAATGCTGTCTCCATGCTTTCCTCAGCTGCTGCTGGACTGCAGTGAGAGATATGTCTCTAGGCAAGCCTCTGGTGGCTGCAAGCTTGAAGTATAGACTATGTTTACTATCTTGGAACTTGCTATTCTGGTCCTGACCTTGCTTCTCCAGCGCCATGGCAGGCATGGATAGCTCTAAGGAAGGGATTTTCGGAGCTTGCAACACCGGAGGGTTATGCGGGGCACTTGGACTTCCTTCTTGTCGAACATGAGAGATGGGAGTAAGATCCATCCCTTCCCTAGCAGTGGCTTCCCACCCAGGGAGTCCACTACTATTTGCGCCTTCAAACTGTTGTTGCACGAACTGGCTTGGAGAAGGTGTGGGTGGTAGATGGAGATCTGGGGTTGCAGGTCTAGTGGGGGCTTGCGATGGCTGTTGATGATGATTCATGGCTGAGGTTTGGATTGGAGTTTGGAGGAGGGGGGGGGGGGGGGGGGGGGGTGAGGCTAGGAAGAGGAGAACGGCATTACGCCATGCGCCACTTTGGGCATGATTGTTCAAATTGTTAAAACATATGCTGAGCATTTGTAGATTCTGAAGACTTGGAGAAATGACATTGTTCAAATCGAAAAGACGTGCAATTCAATATTAATAAAGGCCGGTAGACAAAATCTAGGTCCAAATAATGTGTATGAACAACAAATGTGTACTGTTTTGTTCATAGTCAATCTTTGTGTTTTAAGTTATATTGTTAGTTGAAGAGAGACACAAATTAGACACACACCTTAAAACTAGAGTGAAAAAAATCATTATAGAAATCTACTTAGTGTGTATGTGTATATATTTCTAGAGAAATCCGCCACATATATTTCAGAACGGATCGGAGGAAGCAGCACAAAACTTATTTTAAAACCTAGGCGATGGACGCTCCCGAAGATATATCACGTCTCACGATGATTATTGTTCTGTTAACAAGTTGACAAGCTTGAGCAGGTTCACATGCGAGGACCCTCCGCCCGAGATGCTCGCGCACGCAGCGTGCTTCCACATGGCAACCCCCGCCTTGATCTTCTCGTCGGATAGCAGCTGCTCTACTTTGTTCTTGATCTCCTCCTTGGTGACGACCCCTCGCTTGTCGGCGAGGAGCTTGACGCCGGTGCCCCACACGTTGCAGACGTAGCTCTGATTACAGAACTGGTCGGCGAAGTAGGGCCAGCACAGGAACGGCACGCCGTGCCGCAGCGCTTCCATGGTGGAGTTCCACCCGCAGTGCGACACGAAGCAGGCGACCGAAGGGTGCGCGAGCACCCGCTGCTGGGGCGCCCAGCCGACGACCAGTCCCTTCCCCTCGACGCGGCGCTTGAACGCGTCGAGCCAGCCCTCGCCGACCACACCGCCGGTGAAGTTCGGCCGGACCGCCCACAGGAAGGGCCTGCCACTGAGCTCCAGCCCGTCGGCGAGCTCTTCGAAATGCGCCGCGTCCAAGACGGTGAAGCTCCCGAAGGCGACGTAGATGACCGAGCCGCGGGTCTGCGCGTCGAGCCAGGCGAGGCAGGTCGCGTCCTCGGGCCAGAACTGCCCGGCCGCTGACGAGCCCGACGCCGGCGGAGCTTCGAGGGGGCCGACGGGCAGCGCGTTCGGGACCAGATCGAGCGCCTCCGACTCGATCTCCTCGAACGTGTTGCAGATGACGGCAGCGGCCAGCGATATGGCCGGGTTGGTTTTGAGCACGTTCTTGATGAAGACCCTCATTCTATCCGGCGAGCCGCCCAGGCTGGCCCAGGGGATCTCGGTCGCCTCGACGGGCGGCATCTTGGGGCTCAGATGGATCATCTCGTTCCTCATCACAGTTCCTGAGTTGATCACAATTCACACACACGTACCTCATCTCTTAGTCCAATTTTTTAACAAGATGGATTTGATTTGACTTTTTCTCTTACCACATTCGTCGATGATGCCGTCGTCGATGAGCTTGGGAACGTGCAGCCGGAGCGCCACGACGGCGGTTGAAAATGTCGAGAACAAGGCGACGCGGACACCGGTCGTGGCTGCCAGCTCCATCGCCCAGCTCATGGACACGTCGGCGATCACCCACTTGATCTTCCTGGATCTGATCGTCTCCTCGAGGGGGCCGAGCATGGCGGCCGGCAAGCCGTTGCCCAGCATGGCGATGTCGGTGCGGTCGCCGTCGGGCCCCATGCCGTCTGGGAACGAGACCATGTGGATGCCGCCGGCGGCGGCTCCTGTCTCGGCGGCCATGACCTTGAGGACGCGGGCGTGGTTGAAGTCCGTGTTCACGAAGTCAACCTCGAGCCCGTGGTCGACGAGCCGGTGGGAGAGCTTCATGAGAGGCATGACGTGGCCCTGTGCCGGAAAGGGCAGCACCATGACGCGAGGCCGGGGACTGGGAGGACCTGCCATTGATGCTAGCTTGGGCTCCTAGTACTTCGCACTTCGCAGGTATGGGAAATTGGGGATATATAACGGTCGTGTTCTAGTACAATGGCTACAAGCCTACAAGTAAAAGAGCACGCGAGATTTGTACTCCCCGATCGGGTTGGTAGTGTGGTGCTAGGGCTGCACACGCCACATGGGGTTGTCTTTTTTTTTGGGACAGAGAGAGAGATGGAACTTTGCCGGTTGCCACCGACGGTCACTCAAATTTGGGGTCACTGCTTTGTGGATACTACTGGATAGAGATGCCCCCGATCGGAGTTACCAACCGGTTGTATGCTTCTCAAGCGGCCCTACGGTACATAGAGTTTTCAATGGTGCCATATTAGCATGAAAGTGGGTTCCACCGGTCAGATACCGTGTCAACTGCACCGGCTGTGGTTCACTATGCTATGTGAAAACGGACATCACCGGTTTCATGAAAAAGATTGTAAACTGGTGGCTTTGGAATTTTAGTGTGCCTATTACTATGGCTGCACACCATGGCGGTGCGAGGTTGATGCTGCAAAGATCCCGGTCGACATGGATGCCCAGGCTTGGGCAGAGGGCCACAGTACCGGCGTCAAGGGGCAACACTTGGAGGAGATAGTGGTGGAGAAGGGCGAGTTCGAGGACTCTTAGGGTGCCATATTGAAATCATTTTGGGTTATTGTCGATTTTTGTAAGTTCAGACTTCAAGTTCTCACGATAAGTATATAATAATCAAGCTAACTTAATTTTATGTCGGACCCGTCATGGGACATTGCCGATTCAACAACAGCGACATGCACCCCTTTGACTTGGGTGTAGGGTTGAACCTGTTGTTCCTCTTGGCCAAGACATTCAACGAGTTCATCAAGATGGCCAAGGTGCAAGGTGAAGGAAATATGTCCTAGAGTCAAATATTAGATGGCATATTTCATAAAGTTAATGATTAAGTTTTATAGCATGATATAACTATATTGATTAGGAAACATCAATACACGTGTCATATACAAACAATCAGAAGTTTCCGGTAAAACTCTAGTCACTCGTTAATTGGTCAATGTATGATCAAAGGATTCCTGATCATGTTGGTGCCTCGGCACCTAATTGACAATAAGGTCATTTCATTGGAGAATGAGATGGTGAACATACTCTATCTATAGCATCGTATCACGATCATGTCACAGAGTTCAGATTACGATGACTAGGAAACATGGTGACTCTTTCCTTAGACTGTTAGATCATATCAAATCACCGTCACCCGAGGTTGCTTTGATGGCACATACCATCACTTAGTAAAATGGTGATCATAAAGGTGTCGTTGTTGAAAGGACTATATTTTCCCATGCTATTTTGGTGATGATGACAATCCCACTTGTGGTCTAACCGTGTACTTGAGTTTCAGGAAAAATGCTTATGATGATTCCTAAGGATTTTGTGGATGCTCTCTTTGGAATCTCGTGAAGACGGCGGCTTTTAGTTTTTCTAGTTTCTCTCTTTTTATTGCTTTAGGTCGCCGTACTATCAAGATGGGGTTCATCTCGGAAGGCTGTGGGAAATCACTTGTTCTTGCACAAACCCCATATGCACCGCCACCGCCATCCTACTTTTCTGCGAGAGAGCGAGGTCCTGATCTGTTGGAGCCGTTTTTGTCTGATCGGAACTTCCGGCCTGGCGCCGGAAGTTCCGCTCAGGACTTTTCTGTGGGATGATCTGGAGCTTTGTTCCGATCCAACTTCCGCTGGAACTTCCGGTGAGCTCCCAGAACCTTCTGTTTGGGTATGCTCTATTTGCCGAAACTTCCACCGGAAGTTCCGGTGAGGAATTTCCGTTGCTCCTACCAGAAAGTTCCTGAGCGGAACTTCCGCCCAGGCATCGGAACTTCCGGTCAGACATGCTTCGCGACCCAGAAGTTCCGCCCCTAGTTTCGCTCCAAGTTCCGCTGAAGGGTCAGTACCCTTCTGTTCGAAGTGGTATATTTGACGGAACTTGGGCCGGAACTTGCATCGGAAGTTTCGCCGGAACTTCCGGTCAGTTTTACCGGAACTTCTGGTCGAGCTTTTGGAGCGGGCGTCAATGGGCCGATGACCGTCGGAGCCTTGCTAGGCAGAACTTCTAGCCCCTCACCGGAAGTTTCGGTGAGGTCGCGGAGGCTGTAACGGTTCAGCGCGGAGGGAGCCTATTTAAGGCGCCCTCCTTCTTCCTCCCACCCAACTCGATTTTTTTCTCTCTCCTCCATTAATGCTTGAGCTTCACCTCACTAGATCTCTCTCCCTAGCCACTCAAATCACTTGATCTTTTGAGAGGTGAGGGAGGTGACCTAGATCTACACTTCCACCAAAGAAGATTTGATTTCCCCCACCTATCCTCTGTGGATCTTGTTGCTCTTGGGTTTCTTGAAACCCTAGACGGTGTAGGGCATCCTCGGAGCTAAGGCTTGTGTTGGAAAGCTCCGTGGTGTCGTTGAGGGCCTCCAATTGAGTTGTGGAGCTTCCCCCTAAACCTTGTTGTAAAGGTTTCGGTTGGCACCTTCAAGGTCACCGGTTAGTGGATTGTGAGGCCTCCTCTGTGGGGGAGCTCACCGGAGAAGAAGGTGAGGCCTTTGTGGCGCTCGGGTGACCTTGTGTGGCCCTGACACCTCTCCAACATAGACGTAGATCCTTTGGGAGTGAACTACGGGAATTACATCTCCGTGTCCCCGCTCTGGTTACTTCGTTCCCTTCCTTTACTTCTTCTCCTTTACCGTTCTTGTGGTTGTTGTAAGTTATCTTCCATATAGGTTGTTCACCTAGTTGCACATCTAGATAACTTTCCTTCTTGTTAATCCTAAAAGTGTGAAACAAATTAAAATTGGTAGTCGCCTATTCACCCTCCCTCTAGTCAATTCAAAGTCGGTACTTTCAATTGGTATCAGAGCCAAGGCTCTTATTTCGGGCTTTACCGCCTAAGAGACAATGGCCGACGAAGGAGCTACGTCTACGTTGTTCACCTAGTTGCACATCTAGATAACTTTCCTGTGCTATGACCAGTGACTCGGCCAGTGAAGATCCGGCTGAGGCACAAGCAATGGACCTTTTGTAATCTCCTTCCACTGTAATCACTCCACACGGGCCTGGCAGTTTCATCTTCAAGTAAGCAATGTGAGGAGTAGCCATAAATTTTGCCATAGCTGGCCTGCCGAGTAAGGCATGATACGAGCTGACCAAATCAACTACCTCGAACTCTATGGCTTCAGTGCGACAATTCTCTCTGTTTCCGAATAAGACGTCGACCCAGATCTTGCCAATTGGCTCACAGGGCAATCCCGACACAATACCGTGGAAAGTGGTCTTAGTCGGCTCCATCATGTTCATGGTAATGCCTAACTTAAGCATAGTATCCTTGTACATGATGTTGATGCTACTGCCATCATCGATCGGTACTTTTGAAAACTTGACATTGATATCTGGGCCCATGAACGTTGGATCCAAAACTAGAGCATATCCTCCTGGGGTTGGCATGATCTTGGGGTGATACTTTATGATCCAAGTTATCTCTTGCTCAGACCAATGCATGTACTTGGGAATTGCGGGCATTGTGGCATTCACCTCCATCATCTGTCGCTGCTGGCTCTTTTTGTCATTCGGCTCTATGACAAAGATGACATAGCTCTGGTGATGTTCTCTGTACTCATTTCTAGTTCTGTGGCCGACATGAGCGTCATCACCTCTTGGATTATGCACCTGGTGCACTGTTTCTCTTCTTTCTTGATTATGATACCTTGGCTGCCTGTTTTCGTATCTATTATCTGTTCCCACAGCTTGAGCATTTCCTCCTGTAAGTGGTGGAGGGGGAGGTGGTGGTAGCTGCTTATTCGGCGAATCCACTCTATCTCCTTTCCGAAACCAAGTGTATTGCCTTGTTGTGTGATTTGCTGGCTTACTCGGACTAGGCGTGTGAAACTTACATGGCTGGTCTAGCATCATCTCATAGGTGTACTTCTGTCGGTCCTGATATTGCTTCCTTTGTTCGTATGTATTTTTGCCATCATTCTTTGGCACCCACTGTTGTTGTCCAGTTGTCCTTTGACGCTGACTACTTCCAGCATCTAGATGATCCTGACTCACGGCCGCAACCTGAGTCGAACCATATCTGTAGTCTGGCCTTTCATCTCTTCTTTTTCTTCTGTATTCGGATCTTTCCTGGCGCCTTTGCGACCCGGCTGCATCATAGATCTGAGTCTCAGTCATCCCGTCTTCCGACATGAGCAGCGGCTGAGTCGGATCTCCTAACGCATACGAGTCAGCAATTCTTATTGTTTCTGCCAAACTTGCCGGCATATCCCTCTGTAACCTTTGCCACAACACACTTCCATGTCTGCATCCTTATGCAAACCAAGTGATTGCCTATGACTCGATTACCCCTTCACAAGAGTTGCGCATTGTGCACCATATTGTGAGGAATTCTCTGTCTGTCTCATTCGGCCTTTGCTTGCACATCGCTAGTTATTGTGGGAGATTCGGCCTCTTGTAGGTGCTTGTGAAATTGCTCACAAAAGCGTCTTGAAAATCGATCTAGTTGTTGATGCTTCCGGGTGGCACATTGTTCAACCATACCCGAGCTGGTCCTTCTAGCATTTGCGGTACATACCGTACTTCCCATCTCAAATTTCCCTGCGCGATTTTCATAGCAGTTCCATAATCTATGAGCCAATCCTCTGGCTTTGTGCTTCCATCATATGTTTTTGTTCCTCTGTCCAGCTCGAAATTTGGTACAGGTGGCTCCTTCATGATCCTTGGGCCAAAGCATGATGGACCCTGCGGACCTTGCGGTTCGATCAGTTCTGCCATCTTTATTCGGTCAAGATTTAGCGTTGCATCATCCGGCTGAAGATTTCTACCTCCGAGTCTAACTCCCATCGCCTGATACGCGTGATCCGGCAGTTCATATCCGTCATTCACCATTGTCGAGTAACCATCATTGTACTTATTAGCGTTCGGGTCTGCAGGCTATTGAGCTGCCTTTCCCGCGCTTTGCTGTCTTCTTTCGGGTTGAGCTAGTGCGTTATTCGACATTGGATTTCCTCCTCCTGCCGAGTGAGCTCCACGCCTAGGTTGAGGCGCAAAATTTTTCCCTCCATTGTCGTTTCTTTGCCCTGCTTGCCTTTCTCGGCCTGCATTTTCCTGGTTCTCATTTCCTTGGGCATTATTCCTTATCATTCCCTGCGCATGCGCTGGGTTTCCCTGAGCCACTTCCGGGTCATAGGTGATCATCTGCTTGTTTCTCCCTGAATCCACACTTTTTTCCTTTCTCGGTCTTGGCGCCGCTCCGGGTGAGGATGCCGTGTGACCTGCCGATCTTGCCGGAACAGGAGTCGTCGAGTGAACCAGCTGTGACCTCCCTGCTATACCCGGATTCACTCTATAGTACGCTTCATTTAGCATGCTAGCTTCTCTTACTAGTTCATTGACTCGCTCTTGTTGTCTTTTCTTTGCTTCTCCCTCCAAATGGGGTAGTTCTACCTTGCTGCTTCTGCTGCTCGCAGATTAGCTGATGCTGTATTATATGTTGGCCGCATAGTTGTTTCGTTGCTGTTCTCTGGCATTATTTTTGACGTTGCATCCGCCAGCTCTTCATTGAGGTTTCTTCCTCTTAACCTTGTCGCATCAAGCCGGGTCTTTGCGCCCTTGACTCGATTTGCCGAGTTGAGCTTTCGGATTGTGATATCCACATCTTGCTATAACTGTGCTAACTCCTTGGCTTTCTCCGGAACTTTTATCCTGGCCTCCTCTAACTCCGCTTGCACACGTGCCGGGCCAGTTGCTTGCGCCACTGGCTCTGCCAACTTGTCTATCGCATCTTGCAGCTCCTTAGCCCTTTTACTCCTAGCTATGTTTTCTGGACTTTCCAGTGGTGCCTTTGCTGTTCTTGCAGCCCTTGGTGTTTCTTCATGATTTCCTCCCTCAGCATTCTCATTCACTACTGGAACTATCAGTGGAGCTGCTGGGTTAGGGGCTGTCATCATTACCTCCATGGAGACGAGTTGGTCAAGCATTCCAGTGATAGGAACCGCTGGCGGATCCGGCGCCTGGACGACGCGCTCTGGATATGCGCTCTCCACGCGCACGGCGACGTGGACCTGGTGCTCGCCGAACTTGATGAAGCGACCGCCCCTAGGGAACGGCTTGGTCCCGAAGCACCCCGCGTTGTCGTTGACAAAGTTGAGCGCTCCAAACCTCTGGATGAGGCCGAAGTAGACGCGCTCGCCGGTCTTGGTGATGATGTTGCCCGTCCGGATGAAGACTCCATCAAGCACCTGCTTCTGCCCCACGGTGGGCGCCAACTGTCGTGGTGGTGGCACAACAGATGCCATGGGTAGGTTTCACTTGGGGGCCGAATGGGTGCTTGTGGTCACCGGGGAGGGAGTGCACGGTCGAGCCATGCACGAAGAACAAGATGAACTCTCCACACTTAGTGATTTGATTGATACCCGAGAATTACAAGTGCTCCTTGAGCTGTATGAACTAGGGTTCTGGGCACTAGTTCCCTACTTGGTCCAACCTCCTTCTACTACAACTATACCCTCCCTTATATATGCAGCGCTAGCTAGCTTATTCCCCTTTGGGTTCTAGGGTTTTCTGTTGTAGAGGTCCCAACCTTTAATAAGGTAGAGATCCATGTGTTTACAATGCTAGTCCCTGGATCAATAGCTAGCATCCACAGTTAAGATGTAATATCAAGAAACAAAGGTCATAATACAACTTTATAACCAGGAATAAAATAATTCATTACATATTACATAGCTCATTTGGCTATCTCATTACAATGCAGCAGAAATAACTATAGCATGGAGTCCTTCATCTTCAAAGTGCCACAGGCAATCATGTTGGTTGTAGACTTGTAATCCCAATCAACACACTTCACTAACATCAAACAAACCCGCAACATTATAAGTTACAGCCACAAGGGTCAATACATTTGAATTGTATTGGCAAGTTTCACTACTATGTAGAAATAAGTGGATCCTATCATTACATGCATATTTGGCTAAGTAGGGTTTAGGCTCATTTGCAGAAAGCAATATAGTTTTGTCCTATCTTTTCAAAATAGTTTTGATCTTTTGAAAATCTTTCTGAACCTCTTGGAAAACTCCAAGTGCTTCTAATCCCTTGTTGACCCATCAAGTTTTACTTTGAGAAATTGGAATGTCGAGATCTTCCATAGCTTCAGGCCTTAGTTGCTCAGAGTTGTCCGTAACCGGGGACACGGCTAAGTACTTAGAATTTTGATATTCTGCAGAAGTTGTACACTTCACCCACATGACACAATCTCGTCTTGACGCCACCAGTGGCCGCTGTATAAGTACACACCAAATGGAGTACCGGCAGATCGAGAATGTGACAAAGTCTTTCCATAGAAGTCCTCCCAATACACAATGCTAGCTTGTCTACCAGGCACCAATGTAAGGATATATTTCCAATACATAATTCTAGTTAACCTAAAGATGCCAACGCAAGGGTCTTCCACTATGTAGTTGACTAAGCCAGAGCCCATTTAGCATGTGGCTGTACACGAAAGCCACTCTACGAGAAACATGTTCAATCTCTAAGTCCCTGGGTGGTTCTCTTCTAGTGCACATACAAAAAGATAGCCATATAAACATGGTTCCCTTTGTTGCCACCTTGTCCAAAATTGAGTATCCTCATTCCACCCAGGTGGTTCATTGAGTACTTGTTTTATTATATAAAACATATATTTTTCCAACACTTCATATAATCATATCATGTATTCCATCCCAAGTCTATAGCAGGGCTAAGCATACTACAACTATGATGTTTTCACTAAAGATGGATTTCCTAATAGGACATAGCATAGCATAATAATATAGTAACCCTATCATGCATACTACAAAAAATACCACTAACTGTAGTGAAAATAGTAGGACATGGATGATAGTGTCACTTGCCTTAGTATTTGGTGGTGTTGGTACACTCTTCACAATAACACACTTGACAATGAAAACAATCTATCAAGCAAAACAACCAAGACAAAACATACAAAAGATCAACACTAATGGCAACACAAAAATCATGCAAAGCATGCAAACATGCAAGATGGCAATTTTTATTGTACAAATTTTTATAACAAGGTTCTGAACATTACTAACTGATTTATGAACATTTTATATTTTCAAGATTACAAATGCAACCATTTGCGCAATTGTAGTAATTAGCAACATTTTCTAACAGTTGGAAAGGCCATTCTTATTAAATAATTTCCACGGTCTTATTTATACTAGAATAAAATTATATTTTAGTCTTACTGTACATAGGGTTCAATTTACAACCATTTGCAAAAAGATTATCTTAAAAATAATTTACACAACAATTTTTATACTCAAAATACTCCACAAATGGTTCTGTATAAAACGTGATTTTAATAGACTCAAAAATACCGAATTATTGGTCCACCAAAATAAATCCACATGGTGGTGGTCAAGAGAATCTTTCTATATTTGGTTCATACCCCAAACTTTGGGTTGTGGTACCCCAAGGGAGCCAGCTTTGACCTTATTGGATACACGGACTCGGATTGGGCTGGTGACAAAGTGGGAAGAAAGTCAACCTCTAGATCTTGTCAGTTTCTTGGAAGATATTTGGTTTGTTGGTCCTTGAAGAAGCAAAACTGTGTGTCTATGTGCACTGCCGAAGCTGAGTACATCTCCGCCGCAAGTTGTTGTTCTCAATTGCTATGGATGAAGCAAACTTTGAAGGATCTCGGACTATCTTTTGATAAGGTGCCTCTTCTTTGTGACAATGAGAATGCCATTGCTATTGCTCACAATCCCGTGCAACACAACCGGACTAAGCACATTGAGATTCGTCATCATTTCATTTGGGACCATGTTTCTAGAGGAGACATTTCTTTGGAGTATGTTCCCACCAAGGCAAATCTTGCGGATCTTTTCACGAAGCCTCTTGATGAAGCAAGGTTCCGAGAGTTAAGTCATGAGCTAAATATCATTGATTCGAGCAATGTGGCTTGACTATCATGCACACCTATCCGTGCCTCAATGTGTATCTTGTTTGGATGTAGGCATGGATTTAGGGGGAGTGTAGTTCCTCTCATGAACAAACACTATCCTATTATGCGCACATTAAAGTTTTCATACTCTATAGTCTCTAAAGGAGACCATTTGAGCTTCATGATGAGTGTTGGTAATGAACCCAAGATATATCTTCGCGGTGTCAAGCCATTTACTCTTATATAAGGTGGCCTCGGCCACCGACCCGTTTTTGTCTCTTGTCTTGTTTTTATTTGTGTGCTTGGTTATTTTTGTGTTTTTCTTGGTTTTTGTTTGCTTTAGTTCTTCACAGTTTGAGCTCTCAATCCTAAGCCTTTCCTTTCCTCAAGTCCTCTCTATTCCCTGCACAAGTTCTTCCTTGTTTTCTTGCAAACCTGAGAAGTTTTTCTGGCGTCACCGGAACTTCCGGTCAGCTCGTTGGTCGTAGGAACCACCTGCTGACCTGGAAAGTTTCTACCTAACATGGAACTTCCGGTCCCTGACCGAAACTTCCGATGAGGCTCTATGTCTATAGAGGTCCAAACCTTTAATAAGGTAGAGATCCCTGTGTTTATAATGCTAGTCCCTGGATCAATAACTAGCATCCACAGTTAAGATGTAATATCAAGAAACAAAGGTCATAATACAACTTTATAATCAGGAATAAAATAATTCATTACATCTTACATAGCTCATTTGGCTATCTCATTACAATGCAATAGAAATAACTATAGCATGGAGTCCTTCATCTTCAAAGTGCCACAGGAAATCATGTAGGCTGTAGACTTGTAATCCTAATCAACACACTTCACTAACATCAAACAAACCTGCAACATTATAAGTTACAGCCACAAGGGTCAATACATTTGAATTGTATTGGCAAGTTTCACTACTATGTAGAAATAAGTGGAACCTATCAATATATGCATATTTGGCTAAGCAGGGTTTAGGCTCATTTGCAGAAAACAATATAGTTTTATCCTATCTTTTCAAAATACTGTTGATCTTTTGATAATCTTTCTGAACTCCTTGGAAAACTCCAAGTGCTTCTAATCCCTTGTTGACACCATCAAGTTTTACTTTGAGAAATTGGAATGTCGAGATGTTCCATAGCTTCAGGCCTTATTTGCTCAGAGTTGTCCGTTACCGGGGACACAACTAAGTACTTAGAATTTGATTTTCTGCAGAAGTTGTACACTTTACCCACATGACACAATCTCGTCTTGACGCCACCAGTGGCCGCTGGATAAGTACACACCAAATGGAGTACCGGTAGATCGAGAATGTGACAAAGTCTTTCCATAGAAGTCCTCCCAATACACAATGCTAGCTTGTTTACCAGGCACTAATGTAAGGATATATTTCCAATACATAATTCTAGTTAACGTGAAGATGCCAATGCAAGGGTCTTCCACTATGTAGTTGACTAAGCCAGAGCCCATTTAGCATGTGGCTGTACACGGAAGCCACTGTACGAGAAACATGTTCAATCTCTAAGTCCCTGGGTGGTTCTCTTCTAGTGCACATATAAAAAAGATAGCCATATAAACATGGTTCCCTTTGTTGCCACCTTGTCCAAAATTGAGTATCCTCATTCCACCCAGGTGGTTCATTGAGTACTTGTTTTATTATATAAAACATATATTTTTCCAACACTTCATATAATCATATCATGTATTCCATCCCAAGTCTATAGCAGGGCTAAGCATACTACAACTATGATGTTTTCACTAAGGAAGATGGATTTCCTAATAGGACATAGCATAGCATAATAATATAGTTACCCTATCATGCATACTAAAAAAAATACCACTAAGTGTAGTGAAAATAGTAGGACATGGATGATAGTGTCACTTGCCTTAGTAGTTGGTGGTTTTGGTACACTCTTCGCAATAACACACTTGAAAATCAACACAATCTATCAAGCAAAACAACCAAGACAAAACATACACAAGATCAACACTAATGGCAACACAAAAATCATGCAAAGTATGCAAACATGCAAGATGGCAATTTTTATTGTACAAATTTTTATAACAAGGTTCTGAACATTACTAAGTGATTTATGGACATTTTATATTTCCAAGATTACAAATGTAACCATTTGTGCAATTGTAGCAATTAGCAACATTTTCTAACAATTGGAAAGGCCATTCTCACTAAATAATTGCCACGGTCTTATTTATACTAGAATAAAATTATATTTTGGTCTTACTATAAAGAGGGTTCAATTTACAACCATTTGCAAAAGGATTCACTTGAAAATAATTTACAAAACAGTTTTTATACTTAAAATACTCCACAAATGGTTATGTATAAAACGTGATTTTAACAGACTAAAAAATACCTAATCATGGTTCAGCTGTGTTCTACTAGTTCTTGTGAATCCATATACATATTATTTGATAAATTTGGATATACAGAACTAAAGATATAATTTTTATGGTGAAAATGACCAATTAAACCATTTAATTCATAAAACAAATTTTTGTATAGAGAATAAGTAATATTATTGCAGAAATGGACTCTACAGAATCTCAGCTTTTCAGGGATACCAAATTTATAATTTTTGACTTCTAAATCTTTTTCTATGAATTATACGAGTTCGTACTAAAATCTGGAAAATCCAAACTTGAGAATTGACTGATATTGACTTTGACTAATCTGACTGAGTTGACTATTGACTACGCTGATGTCATGATGATGTCAGATTTGACTACAGATAAAGTTGCTCGGATAGAAAAAATTTCTACATGAAAGCTGTAGATAACATTTAGATCTATCTACTGTTCAAAGGAAATTGTGTTTGGAGCAACGAGGTGGGCGTAAAATGGATTATACCTTCTAAGATCTGAATCTTTGACCACATTTTTCTCTCTTCCTGATGAACGAAACGAGGTGAAACCAGCGGGAATGGAACCGTCTTGACGAGGGGAACAACTTTCGTCTTCAAGCCACCGTGATCCGAGGTCATCTTGAAGGTCTATTTGGGTGGCTGTGGCATCCCGCTAAAACCACTACTAGAAAATCGCGTTGTTTTTGTGCATTGCATCATCATGACCGCATGCTCATGTCATCATGCCACATTGTATTTGAGCATCGTCATCATCTTGCATCTGTTCGCATAAAACTATTTTTGAAAAGTCTGGTTTTGTTTTCTAAACGCCCCGTCCTTGTTCAAACGCAAAATCCGGGTCGCCGGAATATTTTGTTTTGTCTGCTATCGGTTTGCAAAAGTTTGTTTGAAATAAATAAATCATTTAATTATTTTTAAGTGGGGCAGTCGAACGGGCCGATTCGACCCGAACGACCACCCCCGGAATAAAATCGGTCAACCACACCAGCCCGCCCGAATCCTTTTTATACCCAGACCTAAACTACCCAGCCCCCCTCCACCTCACCCCGACCACTCCCCTCGTGCCACCTCACCTCTCCTCTCTCCACCACCCAATCCCCCTGCCACATCAGCCACCCCACCCCCACTCTCCCCCTGGTCAATCTCCCCAAACCCCACCACCCAGCCTGGCCAACCATCCCACTCGCCCCCACCCCGCGGGTCCCACTCACCCAGAGCCTCCCTCGCCCTGGACCCGGTCTTCCCTCCACCCGCGCGGCCCACCCTGTCCCCACGCCCGGACCCACCCCCTACCCGACGCGCTCTCCTCCCCATCCTCCTCTCTCCCCCCACGCCCCGACGTCCTCCTCCAACCACCGCCCCCTCGCCTCGACCCCTCCAGGTCCACCCCGCCGCCGCGCCTGTCCATCCCGTGCGCCGCCACCGTGCCCGGCGCTCGCCGTCTCCCGCGCCGGCCCGCACCTCCTCCTCCGCTTCACCGCCGCAGACGGAGGCCCCCCCGACCATCCTCGCCGCCAGGGGTCCGCCTCGGCCTCCAGCGCCTCCACCGGGCCCGCCACCGCCACCGCCTCCTCTCCGCTCCACCGCCTTCTCCCGCCGCCCCTCCGCTCGCCATCTTCCTCTCTGCTCGCCGGCGCCCCTCCGCGCGAGCTCGCCACCGGCCTATCTCCTCCGCGTCTCCCTCTCCCCCTCCTCTGCCGTTCGCCGGCGTCGCCCTCGCCATCCTCGCTCGCGCCTTCCGCCGCTCGTCCTCGTCAGGGACCCCGAGCTCTGCGCCCCGCCGACGCCCCGCGGGCCTCCCTTTCCTCCCTCCGGAGTTCGCCGGCCCGAGCCCGCCCCTCCGGCCGCCGCCCGAGCTCGCCTTGGTCGCCGCGCCACGCCGCCTCCTGCCTTTCGCGAGCACCGCCAGCGAGCGCCGCCGTCTGGCCTCAGGCCCTCCCGCCGCCAGCATGCTCCCTGCGGACCCGTCCCTGGCCGCTGGCCGCCCGAGCGTTGACCCGCCCGTGCCGCTCGTTTTTCTCCCTCGAGCTCCTCCCCAGGTACCCTTGTGTGGCACCGTGCCCGTGAGCTCGCCGTTCGGCCTCTCCAGCTCCGCCCCCCGAGTCTCTCGAGCGCGTCTTCCGTCCCTGGCCGCTGCCGCAACCTTTGTCCGTCTTGCGCTTGTCCTTCCTGCACTGTGCATGCCCTTTGTGCCTGTGTGTGTTCCTGACCACCTCAAGCATGTGACGTCGAGGCCATGTTGTTTTCTTCTGGCTGCAAGCACAAGGCTACCTGTCACTGGCCATGCCGACCTCCTGCCTAGGGATGTGTCCCCGATGCTTATCCAAGTTCGTCGACGAAGACCGGAAGGCCACTGCCGAACCCCGTGGACCGACATGACCTTCCTCACGGAAACGACAAGTACTTCCTCGAGAACGACAAGTCCTTCCTCCCCGAACGCCGAGACCGACCCGACACAAGGACCCGACAAGATCGTCGCAACGTCAAGATCGACACCGACCCGGAAGAACCCGATGTGCCCCCGACACCGAACCAAGTACTCCCTCGAGGACGCCGAGTACTTCACCCCGGACACCGAGACCCCGGTGCGACAAGTGCTGCTTCCCCGACGCCGATTCCGCCACGAACGAATTCGTCGAACCCCAGATCCGAACCCTGAGACCGAACCCCGAACCCTCGGACCAAGATCGCCGAACCCTAATGTGTGAACCCCTTCCCGAAAACCCTATTTTATAATATAATACAACTTGTCGCATATTAATTGTTCATGCATGCATACTTGTCTGTGGTTTGGGGGCCTTTTGCCGTTTCATCTCATAATTAAATATGGGGCCCATATGCGGGCAAATCTAGTCTCATATTGGCCTCATTTAAATTTGTGTAGCGAACCGTTGCTATCTTTTGCCATGTTCAGACCACATTTAAATTGCGGGGTATCTAAACAACTTGAACCGTTTAATTAATTGTCAGGACCCCGGTTCCACTTAATATTGCCTAATTGCATCGCATCTTTGCCATGCCATACATCATGCATGCATCATGCCCGATCTTTTGCCGTAATATTAAATAGTGCATCCGGTGTTCTTCTAGTGTTTTGCTTCTTCGCGGATAAGGCCGTTGAGTTGATGCGAGTGTCGACCCGATCTTCGGTTGAACCTTCGGCAATGTTTTCAGGCGAGCATCTCCCCCTTTCTACCTATCTTACTTTTATAGTATTTATTCCCTCATGTTGATCTATTGCTATCTGTGTTGCGTTGCTCTAGTTTTCGTACCCGTGATATCCCTTGCAGCCCTATATTGCCATGGCCACCTCCTATTACCTGTTGTTTGGTAGATAGTTGGACTTGCGCGTCGTAGTCGCTTGCTCAAGTGCTGTTGCGTGTCGCCATGTACCACAGTTGTTGGAGTATTGCCACATGTTTGATGTTGGAGATGATCTCGGCTTTACTTATCGTTCACTTTAATTCCTGTTTACAACTAAAATTGAAGTAAGTAAGCAGAGGCATCGGTGGGTGATAGATAATATTTGGTTTCCGAACGCCCACTTGTGTCCCGTAGGACCCCGAGTACTTGATACCTGTTCCTTGAATATTCGTGCTATCCACATACGGGGAATTATGGGACCCCCCTTAGCTAGAGCTTGATTCAGTCTTATTTCTTGGGGCCACAAACTAGTTTGAGGTTTTATTTACTATCCTGTACTTATGCCATGCTTTACCGCTTTATTTACAATTGTGCGAGGAGCACACTGTACTGTTTAGGATCGGGACACGATTCCGCGGTGTCGACAAGCTCAGTTTTGGGTTCCCAGTCGTTCACAGCCGTCCACCCAAACCTCGGGTCCGTCTCGGAGCTAGCTTACTTTGTTGCGGGTGTACTCCAAGGGGTGGCCCCCTGAAATATTTCTGAATCTTGTGATTGCTCTGTCGTGAAAGCCTCGTTGGGTTTTGATTTGGTTTTTCCGAGGTCGATCGTGTGTGTGTTGCTATTTGTGCACCCCGGCCGGGTTAAAACTTTCTGAAAGCCGTGTCCGCGGTTATGGACGACTTGGAGCACAGTATCTCGATCATAGACAACTATAACTAAAGTAGTGTTATAAATTTGACTTTATAATGACTAGTAATCAGCTTCACTATAATGGAATGGCTACATAAAACTGCCAACAATTGCTTGCTTGGGTTGTCGTTTGCGACCATTGTACCTGACTAGTAAGTATTGCAACTATAACGGAATGGCTACATAAAAGTACCAACAACTGCTGGGTTTTGGGTTATCTCATGACAAATGTATCTAACTAGTAAGTGTTGCAACTACAATCGAATGGTCAAATAAAAGTGCCCACTGCTTATTTCATCAGGATGATTATCTATACCTGACTAGTAATTACTGCAACGATAACTGAACAAATAAAACTGCCAACTGTGTGAGTTCCTCGGCTGACTTCCTCGTTTGGTCTCGAGGGGGAAACACCAGGACGGGTTTGTTTGTTGGTAGTATCCGGTTGGTTCCGAATAGGTCTTTCTTACCCCTCTCTGATAGCCTCCAGTTGTATCGAGTCTCTATAGGTTGTTTAGTGCATGCTGCCGCTGCCGCTTCAGTCCACCATACCTATGTAGGCGAGGACCGCCGAATTCTAGCCTCGCCGTGTACTGGCCTCAGTACTGACGCTCCTCTTTTTCCTTTGCCCTTTGTCGGCACCCCTTTTGTTTAAGCAGGTTTTGAGATCGACGTCGTTAGCAGGGTTACCCTTCCTGCTTGGCCTGGGCAGGGTTATGGACGCCATTGGTTATTCTTCAGGGCTCTTAGCCCCATTTGCATCTTGTCCGTAGCCGGACGCTCTATCGTTTTCAAGGTGATTTGGATCTTTGTACAATATATCTGTATTCTTGACTCATTGAGTCGCTGTTATATATATCTGTTATGTGGGTCCCATCGAGGACTGTTGTGTAATGTTATTACTTCGTTTTCCACCCGCACGAAAGTGCCTGGTGGGCACCTTTGAATCGTTTCTATGCGGGTTTGGCGGGTTTCGCTAAAACTTGCGTAGGGTCGATTCTGAGGGTGTTACAGTGGCGAAGATTGGGAAAATTTTTGGGCGAAAATGGGGCTAAAATGAGTTGAAAACTTATGAAATTTCCTGGAGTGGGGTTTATATATGAGGGGGGTGGGGACTGGATTAAAAGAGATTAAAGAGGGAGAGGAATTAGGGGGTATTTAGTACAATTTAGGAGGGCAATTGAGAGTCATTTAAGATTATTAGATGCAAATGAAAGAAAGACCAAGGCTACCGCGTTCATGTAGCCTAGTCGTGGTGCCCTCATGGCCGATCGGCCTGGTTGGGCCGGCACATTTTGGCCGGCCTGGCCGGCCACTCTATTTTTTTGTTTTATATTTTTTCCTATTTCTTAATTCTTTTAGAACTTTTGATTTAGAGTTCCGAATTTGTTGATTCAAATTTCTGCAGGTTCATAAATTCATGGACAATATTTTAGGACATAAATTTTATATATTTTTAAATATTTAATTTTCTCAATTATTAATTAGTCAATTATTGTACAATTGCATGTGTGCGATATTGGCCTAGTTGCAGGGCAATATATTTGGAATGACTTGAATTTTTCCTTATTTGAATTTGATTCGATTTAGTCCCACTTTACATGGATAACCCATGAATTAAAGTTTGAAAATATGAGAGGATAATTTTATAAAATCTTAATATAGCTCACATAAGCTATGGTGCTTATTTTAAAACGAGACTCTTTGCTTTTATTTATTTTGGTTCAAAACAAAACAAAGGTTGTTTGAAAAATGTAATTGAAATAGTTGAGATGTATAGATGGTTTTTGGTTGAGAACATTCCTCAAGATTAAAAATAGATTTTCAAATACAGGAAGTTTGTGAAAAAGATTTTGAAGGGGAACCTTGCAAATTATAATTTTGAAGTAGAGGAGATATATGGATAATCTTGATGCACTGATCTTAGGGTTTTTGTTAAATGATATTTTTATTTTAAGGAGTACATTTATTTGGGGGAAAACTTTTGTAAAAGTTTAAAAGGTTTTAACATTACCAATTAGAAGCAAAAAGTTTCCTTTCCCCATAAATTTCAACAATTGTTTCTTTTGTTTATTTATTTTTCACATTTCAAAATTTGGAAAATTTTTGGATGTGACAGGCTACCACCCTTAAAATAAATCTTGTCCCGAGATTTGGGAAGGCTAGAGGTTACAATTTGGCTTCAAGGCAACTAGAGTGCTACCACCCTTAAAAGATTTCTGGCTAGATTACATCTAAGCTTACTTGGGATCTTAATGTAGCTTCTCTGGACAGTTCCTTGCATTTGAAACACATCACTTGGGGCTAATATCCTTCTTCTTCTTTGGAATCACTATTTCTTGTCTGTTTCCTTGACTCTTCTTCTTTTCTGGACATTCATTGGCATAGTGTCCCATCTCTTTGCAATTGTAACATTTCTCCTGGCTAATGTCTTTCTTGCTAGGGTTGGGGCATTGTTTAGTTGGATGTTTCTCTTCACAATTAGGGCATTGATCCACATGCTCTTTGTAAGTGTGTTCCATGTCTCCACAAATATTGCAAGCTTGAGTTCCTTCTATAATCATCATTGATATCATTGTTGTCACAAGCACTTTGGGAAAAGTTGTTTCTCATGTTGATCATTTTATTGGTCATCCTTTGCAACAATTGGGATTGGGTTTCCAAGAATTTTTGTATGGTTGGGTCTAGCTCAATGTTGTTGGCTAAAAACTGAGTTGTCATCACTTGATTCAAGTGGGTTTGGGTTGCTAGTAGTTCTTCTCTCATGTACATCTCTTGGTTGTTGTTACCATCCTTGATGTTGGAGTCTCTTGGAGTAGTCATCTGTTTGGGTTGGATTGTGATTAGAATAGGCAAAAGATTTCTAGGGAAGAAGTCTACTCACACACAACAATTCACACAAGCAATGTGCAAGCAATCACAATCAACATTCCACTCAAACAACAAGATTCAAGCATATTTTTAGGCAACAAAATATTTTTCCTACACCACATAAGTTGGTGTGATCAATATATGATCTAATCTAAACACTAGTATGGTGGTCCAACTATAGGTTTCACTTGTGATCATTCCATTCTTCTTGGTTGTCTATTCTTGAACAAGATCATGGTTTCCTTGGAAATATTCTTGAATCTTGGTCACAAAGCTTCAAGGTGATGATGGTTCCTTCTAAGTTGTGTTTCCTTAGTCTCCAAGTCTTGAGTAATATTTTTGTCTCTCTTATAGTCCTTAGTGATGTCCAAGTTGAAGTCCTTGGTGAAACTGAAGTTGAAGTCATTGGTGATGTTAAAGTCTTTGCTCAAGTTGAAGTTTTTGTCCATCAAGTTGAAAAGGAAGAGATGTAGAATCAAAACCAAAAAGGTTGAGGAAAGAGTTTACAAGATTGTTTGTAAATAAGTTTTGGAACAAATACAACTCCTATTTTTTTCTAAGGGGGTTTGTCCAATCCTAGGGTTACAATCCTACAGGAAACACAGTGCTCTGATACCATCTATAGAGGTCCCAACCTTTAATAAGGTAGAGATCCCTGTGTTTACAATGCTAGTCCCTGGATTAATAGCTAGCATCCACAGTTAAGATGTAATATCAAGAAACAAAGGTCATAATACAACTTTATAACCAGGAATAAAATAATTCATTACATCTTACACAGCTCATTTGGCTATCTCATTACAATGCAGCAAAAATAACTATAGCATGGAGTCCTTCATCTTCTAAGTGCCACAGGCAATCATGTTGGTTGTAGACTTGTAATCCTAATCAACACACTTCACTAACATTAAACAAACCTGCAACATTATAAGTTACAGCCACAAGGGTCAATACATTTGAATTGTATTGGAAAGTTTCACTACTATGTAGAAATAAGTGGAACCTATCAATATATGCATATTTGGCTAAGTAGGGTTTAGGCTCATTTGCAGAAAGCAATATAGTTTTATCCTATCTTTTCAAAATACTTTTGATCTTTTGACAATCTTTCTGAACTCCTTGGAAAACTCCAAGTTCTTCTAATCCCTTTTTGACACCATCAAGTTTTACTTTGAGAAATTGGAATGTCGAGATCTTCCATAGCTTCAGGCCTTAGTTGCTCAGAGTTGTCCGTAACCGGGGACACGGCTAAGTACTTAGAATGTGATCTTCTGCAGAAGTTGTACACTTTACCCACATGACACAATCTCGTCTTGACGCCACCATTGGCCGCTGGATAAGTACACACCAAATAGAGTACCGACAGATCAAGAATGTGACAAAGTCTTTCCATAGAACTCCTCCCAACTACCAGGCACCAATGTGAGGATATATTTCCAATACATAATTCTAGTTAACGTGAAGATGCCAATGCAAGGGTCTTCCACTATGTAGTTGACTAAGCCAGAGCCCATTTAGCATGTGGCTGTACACGGAAGCCACTGTACGAGAAACATGTTCAACCTCTAAGTCTCTGGGTGGTTTTCTTCTAGTGCACATACAAAAAGATAGCCATATAAACATGGTTCCCTTTGTTGCCACCTTGTCCAAAATTGAGTATCCTCATTCCACCCAGGTGGTTCATTGAGTACTTGTTTTATTATATAAAACATATATTTTTCCAACACTTCATATAATCATATCATGTATTCCATCCCAAGTCTATATCAGGGCTAAGCATACTACAACCATGATGTTTTCACTAAGGAAGATGGATTTCCCAATATTACATAGCATAGCATAATAATATAGTAACCCTATCATGCATACTACAAAAAATACCACTAAGTGTAGTGAAAATAGTAGGACATGGATGATAGTGTCACTTGCCTTAGTAGTTGGTGGTGTTGGTACACTCTTCGCAATAACACACTTGACAATCAACACAATCTATCAAGCAAAATAACCAAGACAAAACATACACAAGATCAACACTAATGGCAACACAAAAATCATGCAAAGTATGCAAACATGCAAGATGACAATTTTTATTGTACAAATTTTTATAACAAGGTTCTGAACATTACTAAGTGATTTATGGACATTTTATATTTTCAAGATTACAAATGCAACCATTTGTGCAATTGTAGCAATTAGCAACATTTTCTAACAATTGGAAAGGCCATTCTCACTAAATAATTGACACGGTCTTGTTTATACTAGAATAAAATTATATTTTGGTCTTACTTTACATAGGGTTCAATTTACAACCATTTGCAAAAGGATTCACTTGAAAATAATTTACACAACAATTTTTATACTCAAATTACTCCACAAATGGTTCTGTATAAAACGTGATTTTAACGAACTCAAAAATACCTAATTATGGCTCCACTGTGTTCTACTAGTTTTTGTGAATCTATAGACATATTATTTACTAAATTTGGATATATACAACTAAAGATATAATTTTTATGGTGAAAATGACCAATTAAACCATTTAATTCATAAAACAAATTTTTTTACAGAGAATAAGTAATATTATTGAAGAAATGGATTCTACAAAATCTCATCTTTTCAAGGATACCAAATTTATAATTGTTGGACTTCTAAATCTTTTTTATGAATTATACGAGTTCGTACTAAAATCTGGAAAAGTCAAACTCGAGAATTGACTGAAATTGACTTTGACTAATCTGACTAAGTTGACTGTTGACAACGCTGATGTCATGATGATGTCAGATTTGACTACAGAAAAAGTTGCTCGGATGGAAAAAATTTCTACATGAAAGTTGTAGATAACATCTAGATCTATCTACTGTTCAAAGGAAATTGTGTTTGGAGCAACAAGGTGGGCGTAAAATGGATTATACCTTCTAAGATCTGAATCTTTGACCGTGTTTTTCTCTCTGCTCGATGAACGAAACGAGGTGAAACCAGCGGGAATGGAACCGTCTTGACGAGGGGAACAACTTCCGTCTTCAAGCCACCATGATCCGAGGTCGTCTTGAAGGTCTATTTGGGTGGCGAAGATTGGGAAAATTTTTGGGCGAAAATGGGGCTAAAATGAGTTGAAAACTTATGAAATTTCCTGGAGTGGGGTTTATATAGGAGGGGGGTGGGGGCTGGATTAAAAGATATCAAAGAGGGAGAGGAATTAGGGGGTATTTAGTACAATTTAGGAGGGCAATTGAGAGTCATTTAAGATTATTAGATGCAAATGAAAGAAAGACCAAGGCTACCATTCATGTAGCCTTGTCGTGGTGCCCTCATGGCCGATCGACCTGGTTGGGCCGGCCTGGCCGGCCACTCTATTTTTTTCGTTTTATATTTTTTCCTATTTCTTAATTCTTTTAGAACTTTTGATTTAGAGTTCTGAATTTGTTGATTCAAATTTCTGCGGGTTCGTAAATTCATGGGCAATATTTTAGGACATAAATTTTATATATTTGGAAATATTTAATTTTCTCAATTATTAATTAGTCAATTATTGTACGATTGCATGTGTGCGATATTGGCCTAGTTGCAGGGCAATATATTTGGAATGACTTGAATTTTTTCCTTATTTGAATTTGTTTCGATTTAGTCCCACTTTACATGGATAACCCATGAATTAAAGTTTGAAAATATGAGAGGATAATTTTATAAAATCTTAAAATATCTCACATAAGCTATGGTGCTTATTTTAAAACGAGACTCTTTGCTTTTATTTTTTTGGTTCAAAACAAAACATAGGTTGTTTGAAAAATGTAATTGAAATAGTTGAGATGTATAGATGGTTTTTGGTTGAGAACATTCCTCAAGATTAAAAATATATTTTCAAATACAGGAAGTTTGTGGAAAAGATTTTGAAGGGGAACCTTGCAAATTATAATTTTGAAGTAGATGAGATATATGGATAATCTTGATGCATTGATCTTAGGGTTTTTGTTAAATGCTATTTTTATTTTAAGGAGTACCTTTATTTGGGGGAAAACTTTTGTAATAGTTTAAAAGGTTTTAATGTTTCCAGTTAGAAGCAAAAAGTTTCTTTTCGCCATAAATTTCAACAATTGTTTCTTTTGTTTATTTTTTTTTCACATTTCAAAATTTGGAAAATTTTGGGATGTGACACTGTCCTATATAAGGTGGGCCCTTGGGAAAACGGGATCTTCTTCCTCTTTTCCCCAAGACCCATCTTTTATTTGGAGCAGCCGCCGCCGAAGACCTCTCCACGAAGGTGCTCCGGCCCCTTCGTCTCCGGCCACCCCTCCTCAGATCTGCTCCGTGGTAACCTTCCCCACCTTGATCTCCCGGCATGGACTCCAGGCAAGGTGGTTCCCGCAAAGGCAAGCGTCTCCGTCGACCATCCTCCAATATTCCTCCTGAGATTGATGAAGATGATGTTGAGGTGGTCCGTCCATCCACTCAGACCAGCCGTCAGAGGTCTGCTGCTGCTCGTCGGGCTGCTGCTGCTGAGGGAAAGGGGCCTGTTCTTGCCTCTCAGAAGGCCACTGCTGCTGGACCTAACAAACCCAAGGCCAAGATCTCTAAATGTACTTAGAAGGCCTACTCTAAATTCAGGTGTGAGGATCCCTACCTCATTCCTCATGACCGTCTCTGCTTGGATCCCCTCTTCCACAACTATCGTCAGGAACAAATCTTTGCTGAAATCTATGCTACCAAGACAAAGTTTGTGGGTTGCTCCTTAGAAGTACATCAATGTGGCTCACATGGAAGAAAAACATGCATACTTTGGCGAGGCTTTTGATATTTGCAGGATGTTTGGGCTGATTCCCCTCATGGAGCACCGTGAGAACTTTGATGAAGGTGCTATTGCTCAATTCTACACTACTCTTCACCTGAATATGAGCTCCTCTACTAAAGGGGTTATGAAGTGGATGACCAATGGCGTGCTGCTTACCGCCCAATGGTCTGAGTTTGCTGAGCTCCTTGGGTATCCCATTCAGCCTGGCAAAGGGGCTAATGGTTGGTGTGTTCATACCGCCCAAGCTGCTGATCCTGAGGTCCTGGAGCCTCTCTACATTAAAGGATGGTGCACTGTTGGTTTTGTGAATCATCTGCATCCAGTTTATGACATCATGCGCAGGGTGTACTTGAACACCATTTCTCCCAAGGCTGGCAACTTTGATCAGTTTCATGCCTATCAGATTGATCTCATGCATCAGACTTATCTTCGCCATGACTCTGACAAGCAGATGGATGTCATGCACTTCATCTACACCGAGATGTGGCAGGCTATCATTGACAAGCGCTCTTGCCCCTATGCTCCCTATATTCAGACTCTCATAAATTACAAGTGGCTTGAGGTGACTGGTACGCGTTTCTCTGAATCCAACATCACCATTCATGAGGAGAAGAAGCTGCGTGGGAGCAAACACAAGAAGCCTCGATCTCAAGAAGAAAAGGAAGAAGCTCTCAGGAAGGCTCGTGCTGAAGCTGGTGGTCCCTCTTCTGCTCATGGCGGCTTCAGTGCTGGTGGTCCTTCTCTACAGAGGCAACCATCTTGGGCAAAGAAGCTGCTTGGGAAGGTAAAGAAGACTTTCTGCTTTCTCCAAAATCACGAGTATCAGTCTTATGTCGATCAGTGACACAGTGTTCAACGCCAGAAGGCCATCATGACTGCTCTCAACATTCCTTGCTCTCCTGTCACTAGCTCTGTCACTGCTCCCAGGGATGATTGGATTCGCGACAACTGCCGTTGGTCTGTGGATGAGTCTGAGGTGGTCCGCCGCCTGCGTGGGATTCTTGGGTCCCTGACCTGCTCCTCCTCCCTTTCATGGTTGGGGCAATTAGAGTGATATTTTCTTCCTTTTTGGTGTCTCGATGCCAAAGGGGGAGAAAGATGTCTATTAGGTTGCCTACGGGATTTGCATGGGTTGAGTCGCGAGCTCATTCTTGTCTTTGATCTTTTCTAGCTCGCAAACTCTCTAGTTTATTTGTGTGTGCTTGTGGACCTCTTTGTGTTTGTGAACTTATGTGTTCTTGTGGACCATGTTATTTGTATGAGACTATGTGGTATATTATGTTATGCTTGGTTAATGCCTAGTGTTTGGTATTATTGTTATTGGCTTATTGGCATTTGTATATGGTGGTGGAGAATCTTTAGTCTCCCTTGATATTTCCTCTATTGTCTCCACCACAGTTGGTTGGTGCAACGGTATGATCTCTATACTATCTATTCCTTGCACTTGTGCTATCTTTGCAATTGGGAGGGGGAGCCTCCTTGTATGTGTGCTAGTATTGTCCTTAGAGCATTTTCTCTACCTTGCACACATATAGGGGGAGCTTATTCCATCCATTGCAAAGATTACTTCCATCATTATGCAAATCTTTAGGATTGTCATCAAACAACAAAAAGGGGGAGATTGAAAGGACTATATTTTCCCATGCTATTTTGGTGATGATGACAATCCCACTTGTGGTCTAACCGTGTACTTGAGTTTCAGGAAAAATGCTTTTGATGATTCCTATGGATTTTGTGGATGCTCTCTTTGCGATCTCGTGAAGATGGCGACTTTTAGTTTTTCTAATTTCTCTCTTTTTATTGCTCTAGGTCGCCGTACTATCAAGAGGGGGTCCATCTCGTAAGGCTGTGGGAAATCACTTGTTCTTGCACAAACCCCATATGCACCGCCACATCCATCCAACTTTTCTGCAAGAGAGCGAGGTCTGATCTGCTGGAGCCGTTTTTGTCTGATCGGAACTTCCGGCCTGGCGCCGGAAGTTCCGCTCATGACTTTTTTGTGGGATGACCTGGATCTTTGTTCCGATCCAAATTCCGCTGGAACTTCCGGTGAGCTCCCAGAACCTTCTGTTTGGGTATGCTCTATTTGCCAGAACTTCCACCGGAAGATGCACCGGAAGTTCCGGTGAGGAATTTCCGCTGCTCCTACCAGAAAGTTCCTGAGCGGAACTTCCGCCCAGGCACCGGAACTTCCGGTCAGACATGCTTCGTGACCCAGAAGTTCCGCCCCTAGTTTCGCTCCAAGTTCCGCTGAAGGGTCAGTACCCTTCTGTTCGAAGTGGTATATTTGACGGAACTTGGGCCGAAACTTGCATCGGAAGTTTCGTCGGAACTTCCGGTCAGTTTGATCGGAACTTTTGGTCGAGCTTTTGGAGCAGGCGTCAACGGGATGATGACCGTTGGAGCCTTGCTGGGCGGAACTTCTGGCCCCTCACCGGAAGTTCCGGTGAGGTCGCGGAGGCTGTAACGGTTCAGCGTGGAGGGAGCCTATTTAAGGCGCCCTCCTTCTTCCTCCCACCCAACTCGAATTTTCTCTCTCTCTCTCTCTCCTCCATTAATGCTTGAGCTTCACCTCACTAGATCTCTCTCCCTAGCCACTCAAATCACTTGATCTTTTGAGAGGTGAGGGAGGTGACCTAGATCTACACTTCCACCAAAGAAGATTTGATTTCCCCCACCTATCCTTTGTGGATCTTGTTGATCTTGGGTTTCTTGAAACCCTAGACGGTGTAGGGCATCCTCGGAGCTAAGGCTTGTGTTGTAAAGCTTTGTGGTGTCATTGAGGGCCTCCAATTGAGTTGTGGATCTTCCCCCTCAACCTTGTTGTAAAGTTTTCGGTTGGCGCCTTCAAGGTCACCGGTTAGTGGATTGTGAGGCCTCCTCTGTGGGGGAGCTCACCGGAGAATAAGGTGAGGCCTTTGTGGCGCTAGGGTGACCTTGTGTGGCCCAGACACATCTCCAACGTAGACGTAGCTCCTTTGGGAATGAACTACGGGAATTACATCTCCGTGTACCCGCTCCGGTTACTTCGTTCCCTTCCTTTACTTCTTGTACTTTACCGTTCTTGTGGTTGTTGTAAGTTATCTTGCATATAGGTTGTTCACCTAGTTGCACATCTAGATAACTTTCCTTCTCGTTAAGCCTAAAAGTGTGAAACAAATTAAAAATTGGTAGTCGCCTATTCACCCCCTCTAGTCGATTCAAAGTCGGTACTTTCAGTTGTGTATCCGGAGGAACAGGTTGAGGAGACCGCGTCAAGAGAAGGATTTGTCCATCCGCGTGACAGACGATACTTTGGGCCCACTCGGATAAGTTATATCAATAAGCTGCGCAACGTGTGACTAGGTCACGGGGATATCACTTATCAGATCGTGGAAAGAAGGTATCGTCGGTAGCGAGTTTGAACACTGACATGGGGATGCCACTTGCTCAAAGCCTCGGACAATACAGTATCACAGAGACAAAAGGAATAAGACATAGTGTTTACGGTTCAACGACAAATTTCATTAAGTACACATGTGGTCATTATGGTCATCTAGGTACCATTGTTGATCATTGGTCATAGAGGAGTCTTGATCATGTATGTAGTATTCTCGAACTATTGGGTAGCATGCTTAAGGGTTTGACGAAGCTTGGAGATCATTAATGACTAGTTTGAATCACTAAAGAAGTGATAAGAGAGAGACCAGAAAAGTTCTGGAGAGATCCGAAGGAGTTCGAAGAAAGAATAAGGAAAAGGACCGGAAAAGGGTGTTTGGATAAATTGTTATTTAAATATGTTTATTATATATTAATTATGAATTAATAAATTGTAAAAGAATATTTGAATAAATATTTATAAAAGGCGTCTTAATAGTTAGGCAAGAGATTTTTCCTAAAAATAAACGGACGAAAAAGGGCAAATAGGGTTGTTTCTGCCCACGTGGGCAGCGGATAGTCTGTGCCGCATGTGGGAGGTCAGTATTTCGCTGCGCGCGGCGCTGCTGCTGCAGATGCCGGCGGGCCGCATCCGAGTCGGCCCACCTGGGAACCGCCTCTACTGGCAGCTGCGCGAGCGAGCGTCAGGGCGCGCAAGCCGCCAGGCCATCCCACCCGGGCCAGGCGCTGGGCGCCGCCGTGGGCAGCTCTGGCTCGTGGGCTGCCATAGTCGATGGCCCACCCAGGGCCTCTCCCCTCCACTTCCTCCACCCTGCTAGGCCGCGTGTGGGTGGGCAGGTAGCCCACCCAGCCGGCGGCAGGTTGCCTCTATTTTCCTTTATTTGTTTAGTCCCACATGGGAACCCTAAGGTGGAGGGAACCGCTCCCTATGCCTATATAAAGGGGTGCCCATAAGAGGATTAAAAGACTTCAATTTCCACCCGGAAATAAATAAAAGGCATGTGTTGCCTATCCCTTCTCTCTCTTGCGAATGTGGCCTCCTTGTCCGGGCCATGTGGTGTAGAGGTCCCAACCTTTAATAAGGTAGAGATCCCTGTGTTTACAATGCTAGTCCCTGGATCAATAGCTAGCATCCACAATTAAGATGTAATATCAAGAAACAAAGGTCATAATACAACTATATAACCAGGAATAAAATAGTTCATTACATCTTACATAACTCATTTGGCTATCTCATTACAATGCAGCAAAAATAACTATAGTATGGAGTCCTTCATCTTCAAAATGACACAGGCAATCATGTTGGTTGTAGACTTGTAATCCTAATCAATCATACTTCACTAACATCAAACAAACCTGTAGCATAATAAGTTACAGCCACAAGGGTCAATACATTTGAATTGTATTGGCAAGTGATACTATGGTAATATAGTGGAGTCTAGCATCTATATGTATTTGGCTAGGTGGAGCCGAGGCTTGCTTTGCTCAAAATAGATTTTCCTTATCATTCGTAAAACTCTAAGTTTTTGCTTGTCAAAAATACCCAAGGAACCACCAATAGAAATTGGTGAACCTTCACCCTTGTTCAACCACAAGTTTTTAACTTAGAAATTGGGATGAGGAGATTCTTGATAGCTTCCATGTCTTGATGCTCAAATTGTCCTTTGCCAGGGACATGGCTAAGTACTTAGATTTTACACTCTGCAGAGGTGGTGCACTTTCCCCACAAGACTTGGTTTCACCAAGACAAGATCTTTCAGAAGCCTTCCCTTAGAACAGAATGGACGCGTTCCAACCTATCATCCCCTACCACCAACTGTCCATTTGGCTAAGTTATTGCAACCTATATGATCCAGGCAGATCCCATAATGCCAAGTGGCTGCACTTGAAGCTTCTCAACATTTGACATCTCAAATCTCTTTGTTCCTGGGTGGCTTTCTACAAGTGAGATACACAAGGTAAACCATAGAAATGGGCCTTGCGTAACCACCCAGGTGATTCATTCACTTAGTTGTTTTATTAAACAAAACACAAGTCCTTGACTTAGAAATATTCCATAGCATGAATATAATCCACCCTTGTTTTCTACTAGCTAAGCTAAGCATGATAGTAGTAGGAATCTTAACTTAGAATAATTCTACTAAGGTTTCATCTACTAGGATTTCCCATGGCATAGTTTATACTTAGCAAAAATTCCATGCAACTCCTACTTAGAAATATCACTAATGCACAGTGAAAATAATGGGACAAAAGTATGAAGCATCACTTGCCTTTTTGGTAGGGATTATAAGTTCACTCCTTGATCTTGCAATAGTCACACTCTTAAAATGTCACTACAATTCAATCAAGCAAGGCACAATTTCAATCTACCATTCAAGCATTCATCTCAGAGAATAATAAAAACAAAGCAATGCATGCAAGCATGCCAAAGATTGTTTTATTTGGAAAAGTGATTTCTATTAGGTTATAAACATTTTAAAACACTCATTGGTCATCTATAAAAGTGGTAAAACCCTTTGATATTAAGTTAGTGAAAAATGGCCACTTTAAATCATTTTTGTTTTGCTAGAAAGGGTTTAAATCCAAGTAATATTCTCTAGTGTTTGGCAAACACATTTCTAAACACAATGTTAGTGTTTTATGGTCAAGTGTTTAATATTAAAACCATTTGCAAAAGGTTTTACCTATAAACCATTTTTTATACCAAATCAATATTTTATGTTGTTGAAATTGCTTTTTAGCAAAGTAATAATTTATAGGGTTCAACAAATACATTTTTAAATCCTAAAGCTTGGTGTTTTAGGGTCAGAGAGTTTAAATCAAAACATTTCCCAAAGGTTTTTCTCCAAAAGCATTTTTAACATAATAACATTATTTTTATTTGACTAGAAATGTTCTAAATCAAAGATTCATCTTTTAACTTCACAAAATATAATCTTAATTCCACAAGTTGTTTTATATGGTCAGTAGGTTCAAAACTAACCATTTGCCAAAGATTTTATCCTAAAAACAATGCTAGAATAATTTTTATATTCAAAATATACCTACACATGTTTCTGCAAATTCAACCAATTTTCGAGAAGAAATTCATTAAACAAAGTGCATGGTTGGATAGGGTTTGTTTTGATGATTCCATTGATATAAAATTTGAAAAATTTGGATGTGTGGATCAAAAGTTATGGAATTTACAAGTTCAAACATCTAATAGGATAGTTTTTGGTTTTTAAATCTAAACCTAGGCCACGTGGAGCAATTCTATTGGGCAATAACGGTTCGCGTGGATCAACAGTTACAGGCTGTTGGATCTAAAGGGCATCGCATGGATCAGATCAAGGGATACCCCTTCGTCTAGTGGATCTATCATAGCCGACAGATCTAAATCCTACGGTTCCTAGCAACTAGCCAAAGACGGGCGGCGCTGGCGTGGTGGCGAGCGGCGGAGGCGCTCAGACTATGGCGGTATGGCGAACCTAGGAAGCGAGAGGAGGTTTGGGAGGTCTCACCGGGTTCGCAGGGTCACGGTGATGCTCGAGGTGGCCATAGAAGGGGCCGGGCGCACGGAGATGATGGCGATTCCTCGCCAGAGCCAGTGTCGGCGTCGGGCACGTCCTGTTGATGTCGGGGGCGAGCACCTGGGGCGTAAGAAGTCTAGGAAACAAGTCAGGGAGATGCGCATGGTCTCGAGGGTTGCGGGAGTGCTCACCAGAACACGAGGGGCGCTCAGGGTTGGCGTCAGTGGCTCGCCGGAGAAGGAGAAGACGGTGGCGATGCTCGGTTGTCATTGTTGCCGATGCTGTGGGTCAAGCGCGGGCAAGTGGAGGGTACTAGGAGGTGCGAAGGAGTCTGTGGAACACACTCGTGTGATCGAGGGGTGATGGTGGCTGGCCGGAATCTTCGCCGGAGGGCGTCGGAGGCAGTGGCGGTCTGAGCAGAAATTGGGGCAGCCTGGGGGCTCTCGAGGTGTGGCGTCTGGGGGAAAAGGGAGGGGAGAGGGAGGTGGTTAAACGAGCCTGGTCATCGGGAGTAATCGCCGCGGCATTAACGTGTATTGAATCGATTTTTAAGACGGCAGAAATGGCCGGCGAGGGGGCGTGGTCACCGCGGTGAGTGAGGAAGGCTGACAGCGTGGGGTCTGCTTGACAACGAGAGAGAGAGGAGAGGTGGGGTCTAGTCGTCATAGACTCTGCGGGTGTGGTTGCGAGTAAAAGAAAACGTTTCGGGGAGAGGGGGATGGGCTTCTGCTAGGCTTAGTGGGCTAGCTGGGTTGGGCTGGCTCCTTTCTATATTTTGTTTTTTTTCTGATTCTTTTTCTTTTTCCATTTCTATTATTCTGTTTTGACTTTTATTCAAATATTTCAAACCCTATTTGAATTCAAACTTTTGCCAAACTTTGTGTATAATCAAATACTGTTTATTAATACATTCAAAAGTCAAAATTAGAACAATATTTTTATTCTTTTTAGGGTATATTAACTATTTAAAAATAGGCCCTTGTATTAATTCAAATAAGATTTATTAATGTTTTCAAACTCCATTTGAAATCTAAATTTCACCAAATCTTTTTAGTAGATTTTATTTAAAATAAAACACTTTGAATTATTAATTAAAATACTTTGTTTTGTTTTTAATGTTCATTTAAAATGAAAAAAATGTCTTTTACTGAAATGAAATTGGATAATAATAAATCCTCATGATTTTATTCAAATAACCTTTACTCTTTTTATTAAACAAAATATTTTATTTTATTTTCTTGGCCAAGTTTTAATTTGGCCATTTAAAATAGTCCTTATTTATTTATTTATTTCTTCCTTTGCTTATAAAAACAAAGTCTAATCATCAAAATTAGGGTTAACAAAAACTTTTCTAAATAAAATTATGAAAGCATGCATATGTGTATGCATTTAATTTGAAATTCTTTTGAACCACCTTGTTTGTGTGTTTCTTTGCTTGTAAAATGTTTCTTAGGTGAAATAAACATCATCTAAAACCTTTCCCAAACTTTTCTCAAAGACAAATGAATCAAAACAAACAAAATAAAGGAATGGTCATTTTGGCCAATTTAACTCCCATGCCTACTTTGGCTGTCTCAAACTTTCAGAACCTAACAGAAACTTTTCTGGATCTGTGCACCCCTTGATTGTACTCATAACAAAGTATCAAGGCCCACTTTGTGATCATCCAGAAACTGTCAAATGCATAGTTTAAATGACAATTCAAAATTGAATCTTTATCATATGGAAAGATCCCACTTTTTGAAAAACCACTCAAACAAGCTCAACTTTCAAAACCCAAGCATCTGCAGACTCACCAGCACCAATCTAGCACACTCACCAAAAACTTTTCAAAATTCAAAACTTGATTTCATGGGGCCATTTCATCAAACACATTGCAGACTCAAATCAAACAAAATCCAAACACTGTTTTGAGCAGTGAATTGAGCCTAACTTGTTCCCTCTCTGGGCACCACTAGCCTTAGTAGATCATCTAACGAACTTAACTAATCACTAGCACCACTGTGAGCTTGCCAATGCCATCAATGGTGAACAGCCGAGTGCATCCTTGCCACCCCAGTGTAGACAGCAAGCTAGGAAGGAAACTAGCCGTGCCAACCTTGTCTGGGAGATCACCCATGCCTCACCGCCCCCTCTCGACCAGCCCTGCCTCGAAGACACCGACCAGAGCACCCAGGAATGCCGCGCTCGTGCCTCTGCCAACCGTGCCGAGCATGCGCCAGAGCGCCACCCTCGACCAAAGCCCATAGACCACGCGCCGCCCTCGCCGCGTGCATACACGATCGCCACCGACCCAGGAGACCGCCAGACATCCCTGTTCGCCGCCCCATGCCGCACAGCCACCGCTCGCCGTCGAAGACGCCGCCTCTGCCGCGCAGAGCGTCACATGTTCCAGACCAACCCGCACCGCCCCACGTCTCGCCACCGTAGCGTTGAGCATCGCCAGGGAACACCGCACCGCCCTCTACATTCGCCCATGCCAATAGACGTCTGTACCATCGCCCCCGACGAGCTCACCGTGCGCCCCGTCGGTCCCCTCGCTCGACTATAAATAGAGGCCACCCCCAGCCAAATTGAGCACACCATTCTACTCCCCTCTCATCACTGATCGTGCCACACCGTTCCCGGAGCAAGGCGAGCAGCACTTCGCCGGAATTTCACCGAAGCCCACCGCCTCTGGAGAAGAAGGGAGCCAGCGATTGGAGCCACCCCAAGAGGAGCCACTGGTACCAGGCGATTCGCCTTCGTCGACTTCGTTGTTCGCCGCCTCGCCGACCCTCTCCTGCACCCCGGTGAGCCCCCAGCAACCCCCACTGGCCGCGCTAGGTTTCTGTCTCGCCGGCGTTGCCCAACATCGACGATGACTCCCAGCCGTTGGATTAGAACCAGATCGAACGTCCCACATCACCCCATACCGCTTTGCACCCCCCGTCTCACTAACGTGTGGGGACAACCACTTAAACAACCCGCGGTAGCGCTACGCTTAGCAGGCCGGCCCGTTATCCTTTCCCACGCAGCCCAGTTATTTGAATTAAACTTTTTCCATTTTATTTCAAACTCACTTCTGTACCCAGTTTCAAAAATCAACCTAGATCGATTCAGTGCACCAAATTGAATGAAACCAATTTTGTTAGAAAGGTCTGGGAATGCTGAATCCAAGCCCGTTGGATTCAAGGCATTTGGATCTATAGATCATCCAGGGTAAAAATAACAAGGCAGAAGCTTTTCTGCATTCAAACATTTTTCAAATTTAAACCATAATAGATTTTGAGTTGATTCCAAATCTCAAAAATCACATTTAACCATACCTTTCAGAATATATAAAAATATATAGGTTTACTTACAGAAATAATGTTCAAGTAATAAAAGAATGCCCCATAGGCATTTCTAGTCACTTTATTTAATTAAAATAAAAGGGTAAAACCTTATTAAATTGTGACACCACTTTAAATCACATTCCCATGGACTACAATATGTGGTGATGACATGTGTCAACATGATCCCATGTTTGGTTTGGAGAATATTAAATCTTAAGTAGTTTTTCAATGAGTAGAAATTACTTTTCTAAAAATAAAAGGAATTAAACCAAGCTTTAATCTTGTAATGTTAGTGATGATGTTAGATCATCTATAGGACCCTTTTGTGTGATGATTGCAAGTAATTAAGTATTGTTTGGTGATTGTGTACCTCGTATTTATTTATAGACGCTAGTACCGACCAAGGATACGAGGAGGAAGGAGGATACTACGAAGAAGAAGCCGAGGAGAACTTCAACCACTGCTCTGCACAAGGCAATCCTAATACTACTAGTGAATGTGCAAGCTAACAGTTGCAATTTAGCAAGCTATTAACCTTGCAAGCTAACACTTGCAATTTAGCAAGCGTATACTGATATTGATGCAAGATAACACTTGCAAGATACCCTACTAATGCAAGCTAATACTTGCTTGTTACCATGACCACTATATGCCTTAAGCATATGTGATCATATTTACTTGATAAACCAATCCTAGTTTTATTTGAGAGCCTCTTACTTTATTTCTTTATCAAAGCTCTTACCTAGATTTTACCTAAGTGAAATGGATCGTATGGGCACCTAGAGGGGGGGTGAATAGGTGCTAACCAATTTTTAATACTTTTTCAATTTTAGGCTTTACACAAAGTAAATTCTCTAGATATGCAACTACGAGAATTTCCCTATATGAAACCCTAACTACTAAGCACGTAAAGGAGGAGCGAGGAAACCGAAGTGGAGCACGCGGAGACACAGGGATTTGTTTTACCGCAGTTCCTTCCTTGTTAAGGGAAGTACATCTGCATTGGAGGGGTGGGCGGTTCTAAGATCACCACGCCACAATAGGCCTCACCCTATTCTCCGATGGATCTCGCCACGAGAGGCCTGATCCACCTTCTCCACTAATGGATCCCTTCGAGGCGGGAACCGGTGCCTTTTACAACACTATCGGGGCACACACCCACAACCGAATTGGGGGATCCCGGGATGACAACAAGCTGTCACAAAAACAAGGTTTATCAATATAAACAAAAACGAGGATCTAGATCTTTGCAAGAAATACTAGATCGGAGGTTCTCCAAATGAATGGAGAGGAGATGAAGCGCTTGATTGCTGATGATGAAGATCGAGTTCTCCTCCTTCGATTCCCCAAGGGATGGGGCCTTTGGGTGGATCTAGGTGGAGCACTCTTGTATGAAGTTTTGAGATCTGATCTGTTCTTTTTCGAGATGAATCAAGAGTTCTGGCAGGAGGGGGATTGCTGGCTTAAATACCCCCTCCCCAGATCTGGCCGTTGCACAACTTTGGGGGCGGACTATCCGCCCCCCACTTGGGGCGGATTATCCGCCCCCTGGGAAAACTCCGCCCCAAGGGCGGACTCTCCGGGGAAAACTCCGCCCCCTCTCTGGGGCTTGCGCCTTGGAGAAACTTGGAGAAGATCTTGGGGGGGGGCGGATAATCCGGCCCCCTGAGGGGCGGATTATCCGGCGAGGCCGGAAAGTCCGGCCAAAACTCCGCCCCCTCTCTGGGGCTTGCGCCTTGGCGATGAGCAGGAGGGGCGGATTATCCGCCCCCCTGAGGGACGGATTATCCGGCCAGGCCGGAAAGTCCGGCCAATATTCCGCCCCCCCTTCTGGGGCTTGCGCTTGCTTGGGCAGAGGGAGGGGCGGATTATCCGCCCCAGGTGGGGCCGGATTATCCGCCCCCAAAGGCAGAGTTCTGAGCTGCAACACTTCAAAACACATTAAAAGATCCTTGGTATTGTTATCTAACACACAAAACACTAGGGATTAAGAAATGTTCTTTCAATCTCCCCCTTTTTGGTGTTAGATGACAATACTAGGATTTGCAATGAAACCGGCAAGTGCCACCTTAGATAATGAAATACGCTCCCCCTAGATGTGTGCATATTTAAGATTTGCATTTGAATACAAATACACACACTAGGTAGAACACTACTTTAAGGTTTGGTAAAGAAAATCATACCACCGGAATATATAGCCAAGGCATACATAGATAATCCCATGAATCCATATGACATCAAATATGCTCCATAATTCCAGAATTCCATGGGGTCCATGATAGATAAATCCAGAAATCCATGAATACCAAACATAGTACCAAACTGTGGAGGACGACATAGTCTTACACAAACAACCACAAATAGCAAACAAGTTCACGCTAGAAAAGGCACAAGCAAGCAAATGAAAAACGACGACTAAAATCGAAAAGCTTGTGCCCGACCCTTGCAAATCCACGAGACCTAATAGAACTACTTCTCCCCCTTTGGCATCGAAACGCCAAAAAGGAAGAAGAGCGATGCTAACGTCCCTGGAGATCACTCTGAGAAGGTACTACGCACCCAAATTTGCAAGAATCAAATCAACCAAAAGCCAAATTTGAGTGTGTTTTCCATAAGAACAAGAGGTATGCAAGAAAATCCAACGAGACCCATGAAAAACCAACTCTTCTCGAGGAAGAGGGCGGTGGCCGAAGCCACCATGTTGGAGCGCATGGCATGACACCGCGAAGATGTATCTTGAGTTCAAAACCAATGCTCATCGATGACCCACATATCACAAAATGATATTAAGGGAAATGATTTTACTTGCTTTCGGCATTATGGGGGGAGGGTTGGCCCAATCAATTAGGACCACACTCCCCCTATTTCTATGCCCGCATCTAAACCAAATACATGAATAAGAGCAAGTGAGTGTGCAAGAATAGTCAAGCCAAGCTCCTTGAATCTATGATATTTAGCTCATTCCGCAAATAACAAAATCTTGCTTCATCGAGGGGCTTCGTGAAAATATCAGCAAGTTGGTTCTTCGTGCTCACAAAGGACAGAGCAATATCTCCACGAGCAACATGATCCCGAATAAAGTGGCTGCGAATCTCTATATGTTTTGTTCTTGTATGCTGCACAGGATTGTAAGCAATTTTGATAGCACTTTCATTGTCGCATAAAAGAGGCACTTTGTCACAATTGACACCATATTCCTTTAAAGTTTGCCTCATCCATAACAATTGAGTACAAGCACTTGCAGCAGCAACATATTCAGCTTCGGCGGTTGAGAGTGAAATACAATTCTGTTTCTTTGATGACCAACACACTAGAGACCTGCCCAAGAATTGGCATGCACCAGAGGTTGATTTCCTATCATCTTTGTCACCAGCCCAATCTGAATCGGTGTAACCACACAGAGAGAAACTGGAACCCTTGGGATACCATAACCCAAAATTTGGGGAATGAACCAAATATCGGAAGATTCGCTTGACCGCCACTAAGTGGCTTTCTTTAGGAGCGGCTTGGTACCTTGCACACACTCCTACACTTAACACGATATCGGGCCTAGATGCGCAGAGGTAAAGGAGAGAGCCGATCATGGATCGGTATACCTTTTGATCCACATCTTTACCCTTGGGATTGAGCTCAAGATGACACTTTGTTTGCATTGGGGTAGCAACGCCATTGAGATCCGTCATCTTGAACCTTTTGAGCATGTCTTGGATGTACTTAGCTTGATTAATAAAGGTTCCCTCTCTAAGTTGTTTTATTTCAAATCTGAGAAAAAACCTTAGCTCACCCATCATGGACATCTCAAACCTGTCAGTCATAAGCTTTGAAAATTCATCGTTAAAAGCTTGGTTAGTAGAGCCAAAAATAATGTCATCTACATAAAGTTGGCATACAAAAAGCTCCCCATTGACCTTCTTAGTAAAAAGAGTGGGATCGATTTGCCCAACTTCGAATCCACGGTCTAGCAAAAGCTCTTTAAGGTGCTCATACCACGCACGTGGGGCTTGTTTAAGGCCATAGAGCGCCTTATCGAGTTTGTAGACATGGTTCGGAAATTTGGGGTCCTCAAACCCCGGGGGCTGCTTGACGTATACTAACTCATGTAGAGGACCATTAAGGAAAGCGCTCTTAACATCCATTTGTTGTAACTTAAAATTATGATGGGCTACATATGCAAGAAGGATACGGATAGACTCAAGGCGAGCTACATGAGCGTAGGTCTCGCCAAAATCAATTCCTTCTACTTGAGAGAATCCTTGAGCCACGAGTCGTGCTTTATTACTCACAACAATGCCATTTTCATCCTGTTTGTTCTTGAAGATCCACTTGGTGCCGATAACATTGCGGCAATCCTTTGGCTTTTCTACGAGCTTCCAAACTTTATTGCGTTCGAAGTTGTTTAATTCTTCATGCATTGCAACAACCCAATCGGGATCTTCAAGAGCATCAAAAACCTTCTTTGGTTCAACCATGGAAATGTGAGCTTGATGATCACATAAGCTAGCAAGCTCTCTTCGAGTGGATACCCTTCGTCGTAGATCACCAACTACCTTGTCAAGAGTGTGACCTCTTAGTTCAAGGTTGCGATCAGCACGAGCCTTGCGACGAGCCTCAATATCCTTATTGTTTCTCGAAGGAGTGGATTCAATTGTTGTATCCTTGACTTGATTACTGCATTGCCCTTGATCTTGGTCACCAGTACTGCCAGAAGATTGTTGCTGAACATTTTCTTTAGGTCCGGATAATCCGCCCCTTGGAGGGGCCGGACTATCCGACCTGGGAGATGAAGTACCAGAACCATCTTTCTGAGAAAGCCTGACTGGAGTTGGAGAGCCATGGCCGGATAATCCGCCCCTGGGGGCCGGAGAATCCGGCCTGGGAGCTTCAGAGATGTTGATTTCTCCTTCGGATCCCCTGGTACGAGTTGGAGTGCCAGGGGCGGATTGTCCGCCCCTTGGAGGGGGCTGATAATCCGGCCTGGGACTACCATCTTGTCCAGGAGACTGATGATCTTCAGCAGGTTGCGGTGTTGGTGCAGAGTTTTCTCCAACAGTAGGAACTTGTTGATCTTGTGAAGATGAGGGCTCCACTTGAGTGGAGCATTGTCCTTCCCGATCCGCCACAAGGGGTTCCTCAATGGGGCGGAAAAATCCCACGCCCATTCTTCTTATGGCATCTTGGGGTATTTCAACATCTGCATCACAAACATCAACTTGCCCTACAAAGGAGCCGTTATTTTCATCAAACTCCACACTACAAGATTCTACAACAATCCCAGTGAGCTTGTTGTAGACTCTATAAGTGTGGGATTCGGCACCGTAACCAACAAAAATGCCTTCTAAAGCCTTGGATTCAAATTTTGACAAACGGACACCTTTAATAAGAAAGAAACACTTACACCCGAATACCCTGAAGTATGAGATGTTGGGTTTGTTGCCGGTAAGTATTTCATATGGGGTATTGTCCAAGATCTTCCGAAGGTAAAGCCGGTTTGATGAGTGACAAGCGGTTGATATGGCTTCAGCCCAAAAATTATAAGGAGACTTAAATTCAGCTAGCATAGATCTTGCCATATCCATCAAAGTCCGGTTCTTCCTCTCGGCTACACCATTTTGTTGAGGGGTGTACGCAGCGGAATATTGGTGTCTAATCCCCTCTTCGCTAAGAAACTCGTTTAAAGTGTAGTTCTTGAATTCTGTGCCGTTGTCACTTCTAATTGCCAAGATGGGAACATTGTGTTGATGTTGAACTTCATTGGCAAAGTCGATGACAGTTTGTTGAGTCTCACTTTTCAGCTTGAAGAAATATACCCATGTATATCTTGAGTAATCATCGACGATGACCAAGCAATATTTCTTCCCACCAAGACTTGCATGAGAAGGAGGTCCAAATAAATCCACATGGAGTAATTCCAAGATCCTCTTCGATGACACAATAGTCTTCCTCTTGTGGGGAGAATCATGCATTTTTCCTTCAACACAGGCCCTGCAAACACGGTCTTTGGCAAAAGAGACATTGTCTTTTAGTCCAAGAATGTGGCCACCCTTTTGGAGACTTTGCAAAGTTCTCATGTTGACATGGGCTAAACGGCGATGCCATAGCCAGCCCACGTCGGCCTTTCCGAATAGACACATCGGACCCGAAGTGGTTTTCCCCGAGAAGTCCACCACATACAGGTCATTTTCGACGTATCCAACGAAAGCGACCTTTAGAGACTTGCTCCATAAGAGTACCACCAAATCATCATCGATAAAAACAGCAAAACCCATCTTGCCAAGGGCACGGACAGAAAGAAGATTGTAGCCAAGGGTCTCAACAAGCATGACGTCCACGAGAGAGATATCGTGGGCAACCACAACCTTGCCAAGACCCAATACCTGAGATTTAGACTTATCACCATAGGAGACTGTGATATTATCAAGATTTGGACGCATCTCCGTGATGATCTCCTTGCTTCCGGTCATATGACTAGTGCAGCCACTATCCAGCACCCATTTCGACCCACCGGAAGCATAGCCCTGCAAGAAAATTACTTCTTGGTTTTAGGTACCCATTTTTCAATGGGTCCTTTCATGTTAGTAACAAGGGTCTTTGGGACCCAAATAGACCAAGCAATATATTCATCAAAAGGACCAACATAATAAGCATAAACATCGCCATAATCATCACAAAAGAGTTCATAATTAGGATTGTGAGACCCTGCAAAACCAATATTATTAGTCTTGTCTTTTGTGACAACCTTCTCAACAGTGCTTGTCTTTAATTGCACATTCTTGGTCTTGTTCTTCTTGGTTTTCTTCTTCTTGGACTTGGTGACATACCCAAGTCCCTCTTTACCATGATTTGACCTTTGCTTGTCAAGGACTTCATCAAGCACACCTTTTTCCTTTGTAGTGATGTCCTTGATCACTCCTTTTTCCACATTAGCATTTTTCTTGTTACTATATGTTGAGTTGGACGAGCTAGGAGTATCATATTCGGCCAAGCGACTTTGAAGCTGATCATGTGACTCATTGAGGATAGAGAACTCGTTTTTCAACGCCTTGTGAGCATTGTCAAGTTTCTCCAATTCCTCGGAGAGTCTATCATGAGCAGCCCCAAAGTCAATCCTTTCCTTCTTTAACTTCTTTGCCTTGGTGACCGCATTGTCACATTCCTTAACTAGTTTAGTCACAATTTCTTCATGTGACTCTTCCATAGACTCAAGCCTCTCTTCAAGAGAGACCCGAGCTTCTTCTTCTTCTTCAAGAGCATTTTTTAGGGATGCAATTTCCATTGCATCCTCCCTTTCAATTCTGCCCTTTTCTTCGAGGAGTGCTTCGTTTTGGGCCAACTGATCCATAAGAGCCTCAAAACGAACTTTGTGCTCACCTTGCAAGTTAATATAGAAATAATCCAAGGCAATAATCTCTTCTTTAACCTTAAGACTAGCAGGATCATCCATGTCTATCATAGCCTTGGGAAAGGAAGAGTTAGAGGAAGTTACCTCGGAGCTTCTTGCCATGAGACAAGTAGGATTCTTGTTGATGATGTTTTCGTTTGGAGAGTCGAAGAGTGATGTTGATGTAGATGTGGTGGCTATAGCAGCCACCTCTTGAGAGATATCGTCCTCGTCCTCATCTTCACTCCCCGATGAATATTCTTCTTGAGCTACTAGAACAATCTTTGGTTGCTTCTTGAAAGGAGCATTTTTCTTTACAAACTGTTTCTTACGTGGAGCTTTTGATTTGTCCTTGAAAATGAGTCTTCCTCCATTATCCTCTCTACTTTGATATGGACACTCAGCTACGAAGTGCAACCGGTCACCACAATTAAAGCATGTTCTCAGCTTGGGACCATTTTCTTTTCTTCCATAGGCTCCACTTTTGCGATCTAGTTCAGCTTTAGCCTTGGCTGGATCTTTCCAAAAGTTTCTTGCATAAAGAGCCAAGTATTGTCCGTGGATCCTTTTTATATCTTCGGGACAGTCCAGGCCTTCTACCGCATATTCATCATGATCAATCACACTAGTCTTCAAAGCCATGTTGACCCCCTTTTGCATCCCCATAGCTCGAGCACGAGCATCTTCGGCATTCTTGGCAGCCACTTTGAATGCGGCCATTTCTTGCATTACCTCATTGGATGACATGAGGTGATAATTATGCCTACCTTGGAGACTTTTCAAATCTGTGGGCTCAAATGGCATAAGAGCACTGACATACTTGCGCTTGATCCAAGCATCATCAACATGAGCTGCGCCGTGGTTTCTGAAGGTAGTAGCTATTGCCTTGAGCCTCCTATACATGTCCTCGTGGTCTTCTCCATCCAGCATATAAAATCCTTCAGCTTCATTGCTCAAGGCATCATATCTATTCCTTCTCATACTTTCATTTCCGATGAAGAGCTCGGTAAGAGCATCCCAAGCTTCTTTAGCTGTGCTAAGATGCTGAATGTGTGGCATGTCTTTATCACCCACACCAAGTTGTATCATGTGTAGAGCTGTAGCATTGAGTTGGCTATCGACCACTTCTCTCCTTGTGAGATTGTTAGGATTTCCAACGTGAAGACCATTTTCAATGATCTTCCACAACTCTATGGAGGAACTGCACACATGAGATTTCATCAAAAATTGCCATTGAGAGAAATTAGAAGATGATAGTTTGGGTGGATCACCCCTATTATGTATGTGTGGGTGAGGAATAGGCGGATCAGGGGAATACACATGAGAAACCTCATTGTATCCATCCTTACCGCTATCCTTTTTCGAGGAGGAGCTCTTACTAGTATCATCACCTACCACTTCGTTATCTTTGGAAACAGTTTTACCCGTTTCCTTGGATTGCGGAGTGGTATCCTCAGAGTTAGATGGAGGTGATGCTGCGGATGTGGAGAGATGCATTATCAATTGGCGCATCTCTTCCATCTTAGCCTCCATTGAACTCACCAAGGTTGTTTCCAACCTCTTGAGATCGTTCATGGTGACTACCTCCGGAGCATCACTCCCATCTCCCTTGGAACCCATACTTCTCTTAGGCGGTTAAGCCCGAAATAAGAGCCGAGGCTCTGATACCAATTGAAATGGATCGTATGGGCACCTAGAGGGGGGGGGGGTGAATAGGTGCTAACCAATTTTTAATACTTTTTCAATTTTAGGCTTTACACAAAGTAAATTCTCTTGATATGCAACTACGAGAATTTCCCTATATGAAACCCTAAGTACTAAGCACGTAAAGGAGGAGCGAGGAAACCGAAGTGGAGCACGCGGAGACACAGGGATTTGTTTTACCGCAGTTCCTTCCTTGTTAAGGGAAGTACATCTGCGTTGGAGGGGTGGGCGGTTCTAAGACCACCACGCCACAATAGGCCTCACCCTATTCTCCGATGGATCTCGCCACGAGAGGCCTGATCCACCTTCTCCACTAATGGATCCCTTCGAGGCAGGAACCGGTGCCTTTTACAACACTATCGGGGCACACACCCACAACCGAATTGGGGGCTCCCGGGATGACAACAAGCTGTCACAAAAACAAGGTTTATCAATATAAACAAAAACGAGGATCTAGATCTTTGCAAGAAATACTAGATCGGAGGTTCTCCAAATGAATGGAGAGGAGATGAAGCGCTTGATTGCTGATGATGAAGATCGAGTTCTCCTCCTTCGATTCCCCAAGGGATGGGGCCTTTGGGTGGATCTAGGTGGAGCACTCTTGTATGAAGTTTTGAGATCTGATCTGTTCTTTTTCGAGATGAATCAAGAGTTCTGGCAGGAGGAGGATTGCTGGCTTAAATACCCCCTCCCCAGATCTGGCCGTTGCACAACTTTGGGGGCGGACTATCCGCCCCCTGGGAAAACTCCGCCCCAAGGGCGGACTCTCCGGGGAAAACTCCGCCCCCTCTCTGGGGCTTGCGCCTTGGAGAAACTTGGAGAAGTTCTTGGGGGGCGGATAATCTGGCCCCCCTAAGGGGCGGATTATCCGGCGAGGCCGGAAAGTCCGGCCAAAACTCCGCCCCCTCTCTGGGGCTTGCGCCTTGGCGATGAGCAGGAGGGGCGGATTATCCGCCCCCCTGAGGGACGGATTATCCGGCCAGGCCGGAAAGTCCGGCCAATATTCCGCCCCCCCTTCTGGGGCTTGCGCTTGCTTGGGCAGAGGGAGGGGCGGATTATCCGCCCCTGGTGGGGCCGGATTATCCGCCCCCAAAGGCAGAGTTCTGAGCTGCAACACTTCAACACACATTAAAAGATCCTTGGTATTGTTATCTAACACACAAAACACTAGGGATTAAGAAATGTTCTTTCACTAAGTGAATGGTAGATACTAGAAAGATATGTGAAGGTTGCATAAAGAGCATAAAATTTGGCCTAAGCTAGATAATCTGGATGTCATCTTAAGGCATGAGACTGAACTTAGTTGAAACTCCACTAGTTTACCACCCCTCATTAGTGCTTACCCCCACTTGTAGATGCTAGTGCTAAGCATAAAACATGATCAACTTTAGATGCGAATACTTGGTGGAAAAATGGTTATGAAAACCTTGGAATGATGGATCATTCTATTGAAATGTTTTGGACATGTGTTTTTAGAACACCTGATGATTTTGGTGATGAAAATGTTGAGGCATGAGCCTTAGCCCTTTATAAAACTGATGGTTGTTTGGATGCGATACCATTCCAATTTTATCGTACAACCACAATACCCGAAGATTGGGTAGGGCTTGACTGGAAACTTATATACCTTAGTATTAGTTCCCTCGCGGCCAAGGTCTGAGCTGAGGCTACCTTGTGAAGATTGTCCACCTGTGCAGTACCCAAGATGACAGTTGGTCATGGTTGGGAGGCCAAACTCACAAGAGAGGTGCTTATACTAGGGCGTGTAATTGAAAGGTTAGGATTGATTATCCGCATACTAAGTATGGTGAATTCAGGATTTGTTCCTGACGGATGTATCGAATGTTGTGGTGAAAGTGTACAATCTCTGCAGAGTGTCAAACTATTCGAATAGCCGCGTCCGCGGTTATGGACAGTTGGAGTGGCCATACTGTTCCCCCGTCAGACTTTTCAAAATGACTTGTGAAATGAATTGAGACTTTGACTTGACCACAATAGGGTTGTGATATGAAATACAAGTTCCCACTTAGGTGTTATAAACCTTCAACTAGCATTCGTTGCTTCTAAACTTAGTAGAGATAAATCTGGCTTTTGCAAAATAACCCTAGCGCCTAGTGTCCTATTGTCAAAAACCCCTTTCACTTGTTAGTATTAGTTTGCGAGTACTTAAAGAGTACTCATGGCTTTGTCCCTGGCTATTCCCATGGCCAGACTATGAAGAGGAGTACCTGGAGGATGGACCCCAAGAAGGTTACGACAACTAGGATCATCTCCCATCGTCAGCATTGCCTGTGACCCCGAAGATGGAGCTTCGCCTATGCTACCGTTACTATTACGTATTCCGCTGCTTGATGTTGTATTAAGAACTGGATCATGAGATCCCTATTTGTGTAAGAACTTATGTACGGTTTGTAATGGATGATGTACTATGGTATCCAATTCTGCTATGTCTCGCAAAAATGGCAATCCTGGGATTGCGATGTATGGCATAACAGGCATCTAGGATTAAAAATCCGGGTGTTGACATTACCCTCCCACGTGTACTTGTTTATATCACGATATTGATTGATGAAGCGTCCTGGACTGACCTTACTAGGGGCAGATAGTATCCGCCCCAACTAGGGGCAGACTATCCGCCTTGGGGGGAAATTCGCCCTAGAGCTGGAAACTCCGGGGGAAACTCTGCCCCATATAGAGATCCCGCGCCGTGGCTCCCTTTGCCAACTCCTTAGGGGGGGGGGGATTATCCAGCCTGGGCAAAAACTTTGGCCCTGGCCGGACAATCCGGGAGATATTTCGCCCCCACACAAAGAGTCGTGCCCTTGTTCCCTTTGTGATTTGGGGAGGAGCGACAAGGGCCGGATAATCCACTCCCCAAAACCACTTTATGGCACCTTTTCTTGTTGTTAAGATCTGCAACACTTCAACACACATTAAATAATCCTTAGTATTGTTATCTAACACACAAAACACTAGGGATCATGAAATGTTCTTTCAATCTCCCCCTTTTTGGTGTTAGATGACAATACTAGTATTTGGTGTTAGATGACAATACTTAGTTTCAAAACCAAAGAAAACAAATATTTTCAAAAACTTATTCTCATTCTTACCCCTTGGATTCTCTCATGAAAGTTCATGTTCCTCAAAAACTCTTGCAAAATACATAAAATTTTGACACAATTGATCACTCTACTAACTTACTCATCCTATATTCTTATAGATGGACGTGAAGTACATCAAGTTTTATCAGTTGGGGAATGGAGGAGACCTTATCTTTGAGAGGGATTTGGACCAGCTTTCGGAACTTCTGGAGCATCCGCACCCGGAGTTCTTCGGAGCTCAGCTTAATGATCAAGGAGGAGAAGATCTGAAGTGGCTAATTGTTGCAAGTCTCCGAGGAAAGATTGAACCTCCCACTGCTGAGGGAATTCAGTTTACCTTAAGAGAGAACAACTGGGTCGATGGACTTGCCAGGGCCATGCAGGAAGCTCTTTCCCGTCTGTGTGGGCAGAGTATCAACCAGATCAAGGGAACTCACTTTGAGTTTTGTCCAAGGCGTGATGCTAATGGACAACCCCTGGAAGCCCCATACCACCCCGTACTGAAGACTCAATTGGACCACCTTAGCTTCATGATGTACGATCGGCAGCAGGAGTTGGACAACTGCCGTGACTACTCCAACCACAAGTCTGCCATCATCAAGATGAAGGACCAAACCATCGCCATGCTAGCAAAGGATCGCAAGTCTCGCCGCCGCCATCTCGACAAAAAGGAGCGCATCATTGCCCGTCTTCGCCACCGCATCTCATCTTTGGAGGAGACCATCCACGAGAGAGACATGCAGTTGGAAGAAAGGGAGAATGCCGGAGAGGATCTTCGTGGAGACCCCTACTCCTATCTCAGCGATGACGATGATTTTCTGGAGGATCAGGCTATGGACTTCTTCACCGATGAAGATGATTTCACCTTCATCGATGATGATGAGGACGATGAAGCCACCGATTCCGAGGAGTAGTATCACTTGAGCATTAGCGTAGTGAGTAGTATTCGGTCCCCCTGTATCGTAGTTTCCAGAATGGTTCTTAAAACCATCTATTTTTCTTTGTTGTGGTGTGTGTTGTATCGGGTGCTATGAATGAATGAATGAATGAAAAGCAAGTTACTAGAAAAATCTGAGTCAAACTTTAAATTTTTTTCAAAGACCCAAAACTTTAGAAATTTCCCTCTTTTCTCATGATCTATCTCAATCTTCAGATGCCACGTGGAGGAAGTGGTTCATCCCTGGACCCGATGTTGCAGATTCTGCAAATATTGACTTCTGACCGCGAAGCTAAAAGAGCCAAACGTCAAGCCAACCTAGCCACCCTTCAGCAGATAGCCCAGCTAGCCCACAACAACCAAGGCCACGGAAATCAGGACAACCATGGATCTAAGCTCAAGAATTTCCAGAATACCAACCCACCTGTTTTCACTAAGTCAGAAGAACCCCTAGACGCCGATGATTGGCTACAAACCATGGAAAATAACCTAGAAGTCGCCGGAGTGGAAGCCAACGAGAAAGTTCTGTTCACCACCCACTATCTAGCCGGAGATGCCAGGGCATGGTGGAACAGTGTTCGCGTAATGACCGGAGGCCAGATGATGACCTGGGAGGAATTCAAGGTCAAGTTTAGTAGAACCCATGTGCCACCAGGTTTGATCAAGAGAATGAGAGACGAGTTCAGAGAGCTGAAGCAAGGAAGGATGACTGTAGTGGAATACCGTGACAAATTCTTGTCATTAGCTAGGTATGCCCCGGATGAGATCGACACCAAAGCCAAGAAGAAAGAAAGATTCCTGAATGGTCTGCATGATGAGATGCAAACAGTGTTAGTCAATATCCCCTTTGCGGATATTGAAGCCCTTGTCGACTCAGCTATCCAGATGGAAGGAAAGATCAACCAAGCCAATGAAAACCGCAAGCGTCGCATGATGCATCAACCAGGAACCCATCAGACCCCAAAGTATCGCCCCAACCCATCTCCAGGATTTTCCCCAAGAACCAACAGACCCCCGATGAACCGTCCGACCTATCCCAACCGTGGAAACCCTAGGCCCGGAGGAAATCACAACAACCCCGGCAACGCTAGAAATTTCAATCGTGCCCCACCCAAGTTCAACAACACCAATGCTACCGCCAACACCAACACTGCCCCTAGGACTGGAAGCAATGCTGTGCCTATAGCAGCAAAGGACAAGTTGCAAGTGACTTGTTATGACTGTGGAAATAAAGGCCACTATTCCAACGAGTGCCCCAACAAGAAGAATGCTACAGCCCCCAATGCCAATGTCCCAGCTCAGCAGCAGCATCGTGTTTAGATAGGAAGAAGATTTGCCCCAGGGAATTCACTCAACCTCAACGACCGTCTTTTTCTCATGCATGCTGAAGAAGCTCAGGAAGCGCCAGACGTCGTGCTGGGTATGTTTTCGGTTAATTCAGTACTTGCAAGAGTGTTGTTTGATTCTGGTGCATCGCATTCATTTGTCAGCGAAGAATTTGCATGCACTAGTAAAACTCAACCAACCAAATTGAAGCATGTTATGATTGTTCAAATTCCCGGATCAACCACCAAGGCTAGGCAAATTTGCAAAGCCATCCCTATCCGAATCCATGGCATAGATTTTTATGCAAATCTGATAGTACTCAGAACTAAAGGATTGGAAGTAGTACTAGGAATGGATTGGATGTCCAAACATAAAGGATTGATTGACTGTGCCAAGAAAGCCATAACCATGACCAGTACAGCCGGAATATCAGTCGAGCATATATCTGAAACCTTACCTCGCCAATTCAAATGCAACAAGAGTATAGCCCAACCTACCATTGACCAAGTCCGGATAGTCTGTGAATACCCCGATGTATTTCCAGATGTTTTGCCCGGTATGCCCCCAGATCGGGATATCGAGTTTATCATCGAATTAATTCCTGGAACCGGACCCATAGCCCAGAGACCCTATAGTATGAACCCGTCAGAGCTCGCAGAACTGAAGAAGCAACTGGATTCCATGCTGGAAATTGGATTGATTCAACCAAGTGCGTCACCTTGGAGAGCACCTGTCTTGTTTGTGGACAAAAAAGATGGAGGTGACCGTTTGTGTACGGATTATCGGAAGTTGAATGATGTCACCATCAAGAACAAGTACCCCTTTCCCAAGATAGAAGATTTGTTTGATCAGTTGACCGGTGCCAAAGTGTTTTCTAAGATTGATCTTAGAACTGGCTATCATCAACTCAAAATTTGTGCAGAGGATATTCCAAAGACTGCCTTTACCACCAGATATGGATTGTATGAGTATTCAGTCATGTCTTTCGGACTAACCAATGCCCCCGCTTATTTCATGAATCTCATGAATAAGATTTTTATGGACTTCCTGGATAAGTTTGTCATTGTTTTCATCGATGACATTCTGATTTATTCCAAATTAGAAGAAGAACATGAGCTACACCTAAGGACCATTCTTGGAACCCTTAGAGAGCATCAGCTGTATGCAAAGTTTAGCAAATGTGAATTCTGGTTACAGGAGGTAGGATTCCTCGGCCACATTGTATCAGCCGGAGGAATTGCCGTTGACCCTGCAAAGGTGAAAGATGTAGAAGATTGGCAAGCCCCAACCACTCAAACCCAAGTTCGTGCATTTCTCAGATTGGCGGGATACTACCGCAAGTTCGTAGAAGGATTCTCGAGTATTGCCAGACCCATGACCCAATTGCTGAAAAGGACAAGAAGTTTGAATGGACAGACAAGTGTGAAGCAAGTTTTCAAGAACTCAAGAGGAGATTGATTTCAGTCCAAATCTTGATCATGCCGGATATCATGAAGCCCTTCGATGTGTATTGTGATGCATCCAAGATTGGTCTCGGATGTGTGCTAATGCAAGAAGGCAAAGTTATATCTTATCTATCTCAACAACTGAAGCAACATCAGCAAAACTACCCAACCCATGACGTCGAACTCGCAGCCGTAGTTCTAACCCTAAAAACATGGAGACATTACCTGATGGGAAACCGTTGTGAGATCTATTCGGATCACACGAGCTTGAAGTATATATTCACTCAGAAGGAGCTGAATATGAGACAGAGGAGATGGATTGAGCTAATCAATGATTACGACCTGGACATTCACTATCACCCTGGTAAAGCCAATGTGGTAGCAGATGCCCTTAGCAGATTGCCGTGCCGCTTGAACTCCATGATTTTTAAGGAGCAACCAAGTTTGCACAAAGAGATGGAAGGTTTTCGGATGGAATTAGTAAGTGAAGGATTTTTGTCTAGCATAGAACTCTAGCCCACTTTGATCAGTCAGATTAAAGAGGCGCAGAAAGGAAATGCTAGTATTGACGGAATCAAGCATCATATCGGTACATGCAAAGTACCCGGATTCACTGAGGACGAAGAAGGAGTTCTGTGGTACAAAGGACGCCTTTGTGTACCAGCAGATTCTGAGTTGAAAGAAGTGATTCTGATGGAGGATCATGATACTCTTTATTCTATCCATCCCGGAGGAACTAAGATGTATCAAGATTTAAAAGAGCAATTTTGGTGGCATAAGATGAAGAGAGAAATTGGAAGCTATATCGCTAAGTGTGACATATGTCAGCGAGTCAAGGAAGGACATCAATGACGCGCTGGATTGTTGCAACCCTTGCAGTTTCCGGAATGGAAATGGGATTCTTTTGGAATGGACTTTATCACTGGACTGCCTACTTCTAGTAGGGGAAATGACTCTATCTGGGTCATAGTGGACAGATTGTCCAAAGTCGCCCATTTCTTACCCGTCAAGACCACATATCAGAGTTCGAAGCTAGCAGAGTTGTACATCGCTAGAATCGTTAGTTTGCATGGAGTCCCCAAGAACATCGTATCGGATCGAGGAACTCAGTTTACCTCGAGATTCTAGAAGAAAGTCCAAGAAGGTTTAGGAACCCGTCTAGATTTCAGCACCGCGTATCACCCTCAGACCGATGGACAAACGGAGCGAGTAAATCAAATACTCGAAGATATGCTGAGAGCATGCGTGTTAGAATATGGATCCAAGTGGGAAGACTGTCTGCCGTTTGCAGAATTTTCATACAACAACAGTTATCAAGCCAGTTTGCAAATGTCCCCATTTGAATTCATGTACTTAAGGAAGTGTCGCACCCCTTTGAACTGGTCGGAAGTAGGAGAGAGTCAGATTTTCAGACCCGACATCCTACGAGAAGCAGAAGAGAAGGTTCACAAAATTCATGAGCACCTCAAGACAGCCCAATCCAGACAAAAGAGTTACGCCGAAAAGAGACGTCGAGACCTCGCCTTCAACATAGGAGACTTCGTTTATCTGAAAGTGTCGCCATTGAAGGGAATTTAGCGTTTCCAACTCAAAGGAAAGTTAGCCCCCAGATATATCGGACCTTTCAAGATTCTGAACCATCGAGGAGAAGTATCGTATCAATTGGAACTACCCGAAGAGATGTCAGCCGTGCACAATGTGTTCCATATCTCGTTACTTCGCAAGTGTCTCGAAGTCCCCAAGAAGACCGAAGTGTTCAAAAATATCGATCACCGGACCCTAGAGATCAACGATGACCTGACCTATCCCGAAGTACCCATCCGTATTTTGGAAGAAGCTTTTCAAACTACCCGAACCGGAAGCATCAAGTTTCTCAAGATTCAGTGGAGCAACCACACAGAAGAGGAAGCTACCTGGGAGCGTGAAGATCACATCAGGACGGAGTTTCCCGATCTCTTCAAATCCTAGGTAATCTTTTTGTCCTTTTTCAAATCTTGGGACGATATTTTGTTTAAGGGGGGAAGGTTTGTAACATCCCAAAAATACTAAACTTGAATCATCAAACTCTAATCATCAAAATTAGGGTTAACAAAAACTTTTCTAAATAAAATTATGAAAGCATGCATATGTGTATGCATTTAATTTGAAATTCTCTTGAACCACCTTGTTTGTGTGTTTCTTTGATTGTAAAATGTTTCTTAGGTGAAATAAACATCATCTAAAACCTTTCCCAAACTTTTCTCAAAGACAAATGAATCAAAACAAACAAAATAAATGAATGGTCATTTTGGCCAATTTAACTCCCATGCCTACTTTGGCTGTCTCAAACTTTCAGAACCTAACAGAAACTTTTCTGGACCTGTGCACCCCTTGATTGTACTCATAACAAAGTATCAAGGCCCACTTTGTGATCATCCAGAAACTGTCAAATGCATAGTTTAAATGACAATTCAAAATTGAATCTTTATCATATGTGAAGATCCCACTTTTTCAAAAACCACTCAAACAAGCTCAACTTTCAAAACCCAAGCATCTGCAGACTCACCAGCACCAATCTAGCACACTCACCAAAAATCTTTTCAAAATTCAAAACTTGATTTCATGCGGCTATTTCATCAAACACATTGCAGACTCAAATCAAACAAAATCCAAACACTGTTTTGAGCAGTGAATTGAGCCTAACTTGTTCCCTCTCTGGAAACCACTAGCCTTAGTAGATCATCTAACGAACTTAACTAATCACTAGCACCACTGTGATCTTGCCAATGCCATCAATGGTGAACAACCGAGTCCATCCTTGCCACCCCAGTGTAGACAGCAAGCTAGGAAGGAAACTAGCCGTGCCAACCTTGTCTGGGAGATCACTCATGCCTCACCGCCCCTCTCGACCAACCCTGCCTCGAAGACACCGACCAGAGCACCCAGGAACGCCGCGCCCGTGCCTCTGCCAACCGTGCCGAGCATGCGCCAGAGCGCCACCCTCGACCGAAGCCCACAGACCGCGCGCCGCCCTCGCCGCGTGCATACACGATGGCCACCGACCGAGGAGACCGCCAGACATCCCCGTTCGCCGCCCCATGCCGCACATCCACCGCTCGCCGTCAAAGATGCCGCCTCTGCCGCGTAGAGCGTCGCATGTTCCAGACCAACCCGCACCGCCCCACGTCTCGCCACCGTGGCGTTGAGCATCGCCAGGGAACACCGCACCGCCCCCTACATTCGCCCATGCCAATAGCCGCCTGTACCATCGCCCCCGACGAGCTCACCGTGCGCCCCGTCGGTCCCCTCGCTCGACTATAAATAGAGGCCACCCCAGCCGAATTGAGCACACCATTCTACTCCCCTCTCATCACTGATCGTGCCACACCGTTCCCGGAGCAAGGCGAGCAGCACTTCGCCGGAATTTCATCGGAGCCCGCCGCCTCTGGAGAAGAAGGGAGCCAGCGATTGGAGCCACCCCAGGAGGAGCCACCAGTACTAGGAGATTTGCCTTCGTCGAATTCGTCGTTTGCCCGCCTCGCCGACCCTCGCCTACACCCCGGTGAGCCCCCAGCAACCCCCACTGGCCGCGCTAGGTTTCTGTCTCGTCGGCGTTGCCCAACATCGACGATGACTCCTAGCCGTTGGATTAGAACCAGATCGAACGTCCCACATCACCCCATACCGCTTCGCACCCCTGTCTCACTGATGTGTGGGGAAAACCACTTAAACAGCCCGCGGAAGCGCTACGCTTAGCAGGCCGGCCCGTTATCCTTTCCCACGTAGCCCAGTTATTTGAATTAAACTTTTTCCATTTTATTTCAAACTCACTTCTGTACCCAGTTTCAAAAATCAACCTAGATCGATTCAGTACACCAAATTGAATGAAACCAATTTTGTTGGAAAGGTCTGGGAATGCTGAATCCAAGCCCGTTGGATTCAAGGCATTTGGATCTATAGATCACCCAGGGTAAAAATAACAAGGCAGAAGCTTTTCTGCATTCAAACATTTTTCAAATTTAAACCATAATAGCTTTTGAGTTGATTCCAACTCTCGAAAATCACATTTAACCATACCTTTCAGAATATATAATAATATATAGGTTTACTTACAGAAATAATGTTCAAGTAATAAAAGAATGCCCCATAGGCATTTCTAGTCACTTTATTTAATTAAAATAAAAGGGTAAAACCTTATTAAATTGTGACACCACTTTAAATCACATTCCCATGGACTACAATATGTGGTGATGACATGTGTCAACATGATCCCATGTTTGGTTTGGAGAATATTAAATCTTAAGTAGTTTTTCAATGAGTAGAAATTACTTTTCTAAAAATAAAAGGAATTAAACCAAGTTTTAATCTTGTAATGTTAGTGATGATGTTAGATCATATATAGGACCCTTTTGTGTGATGATTGCAAGTATTTAAGTATTGTTTGGTGATTGTGTACCTCGTATTTATTTATAGACGCTAGTACCGACCAAGGATACGAGGAGGAAGGAGGATACTACGAAGAAGAAGCCGAGGAGAACTTCAACCACTGCTCTGCACAAGGCAAGCCTAATATTACTAGTGAATGTGCAAGCTAACAGTTGCAATTTAGCAAGCTATTAAGCTTGCAAGCTAACACTTGCAATTTAGCAAGCGTATACTGATATTGATGCAAGATAACACTTGCAAAATACCCTACTAATGCAAGCTAATACTTGCTTGTTACCATGACCACTATATGCCTTAAGCATATGCGATCATATTTACTTGATAAACCAATCCTAGTTTTATTTTCAAGCCTCTTACTTTATTTCTTTATCAAAGCTCTTACCTAGATTTTACCTAAGTGAATGGTAGATACTAGAAAGATATGTGAAGGTTGCATAAAGAGCATAAAATTTGGCCTAAGCTAGATAATCTGGATGTCATCTTAAGGCATGAGATTGAACTTAGTTGAAACTCCACTAGTTTACCACCCCTCATTAGTGCTTACCCCCACTTGTAGATGCTAGTGCTAAGCATAAAACGTGATCAACTTTAGATGCGAATACTTGGTGGAAAAATGGTTATGAAAACCTTGGAATGATGGATCATTCTATTCAAATGTTTTGGACATGTGTTTTTCGAACACCTGATGATTTTGGTGATGAAAATGTTGAGGCATGAGCCTTAGCCCTTTATAAAACTGATGGTTGTCTGGATGCGATACCATTCCAATTTTATCGTACAACCACAATACCCGAAGATTGGGTAGGGCTTGACTGGAAACTTATATACCTTAGTATTAGTTCCCTCGCGGCCAAGGTCTGAGCTGAGGCTACCTTGTGAAGATTTTCCACCTGTGCAGTACCCAAGATGACAGTTGGTCATGGTTGGGAGGCCAAACTCACAGGAGAGGTGCTTATACTAGGGCGTGTAATTGAAAGGTTAGGATTAATTATCCGCATACTAAGTATGGTGAATTCAGGATTTGTTCCTGACGAATGTATCGAATGTTGTGGTGAAAGTGTACAATCTCTGCAGAGTGTCAAACTCGAATAGCCGCGTCCGCGGTTATGGACAGTTGGAGTGGCCATACTGTTCCCCCGTCAGACTTTTCAAAATGACTTGTGAAATGAATTGAGACTTTGACTTGATCACAACAGGGTTGTGATTACAAGTTCCCACTTAGGTGTTATAAACCTTCAACTAGCATTCGTTGCTTCTAAACTTAGTAGAGATAAATCAGGCTTTTGCAAAATAACCCTAGAGCCTAGTGTCCTATTATCAAAAACCCCTTTCACTTGTTAGTATTAGTTTGTGAGTACTTAAAGAGTACTCATGGCTTTGTCCCTGGCTATTCCAATGGCCAGACTATGAAGAGGAGTACCTGGAGGATGGACCCCAGGAAGGGTACGACAACTAGGATCATCTCCCATCGTCAGCATTGCCTGTGACCCCGAAGATGGAGCTTCGCCTACGCTACCGTTACTATTACGTATTCCGCTGCTTGACGTTATATTAAGAACTGGATCATGAGATCCCTATTTGTGTAAGAACTTATGTACGGTTTGTAATGGATGATGTACTATGGTATCCAATTCTGTTATGTCTCGCAAAAATGGTAATCCTGGGATTGCGATGTATGGCATAACAGGCATCTAGGATTAAAAATCCGGGTGTTGACATTACCCTCCCACGTGTACTTGTTTATATCACGATATTGATTGATGAAGCGTCCTGGACTGACCTTACTAGGGGCAGATAGTATCCGCCCCAACTAGGGGCAGACTATCCGCCTTGGGGGGAAATTCGCCCTAGAGCTGGAAACTCCGGGGGAAACTCTGCCCCCATATAGAGAGCCCGCGCCGTGGCTCCCTTTGCCAACTCCTTAGGGGGGGATTATCCAGCCTGGGCAAAAACTTTGGCCCTGGTCGGACAATCCGGGAGATATTTCGCCCCCACACAAAGAGTCGTGCCCTTGTGCCCTTTGTGATTTGGGGAGGGGCGACAAGGACCGGATAATCCGCCACCCAAAACCACTTTATGGCACCTTTTCTTGTTGTTAAGATCTGCAACACTTCAACACACATTAAATAATCCTTAGTATTGTTATCTAACACACAAAACACTAGGGATCCTGAAATGTTCTTTCAATCTCCCCCTTTTTGGTGTTACATGACAATACTAGTATTTGCACTAAAACCTACTAACATCATCTTCAAAAAAAATGGAAGAGGCTCCCCTTAAATGTGTGCATATCAATAACTTGCATTTGAATACAAATGCACACACTAAGGAGCAAGCCAATTTCATATGATTGACGGGTATAATAAACATGAGTTAGGAAAAACATTTCATACCACCGGGATGTGAAATAACCAATGTAGTAAGCGAGACTATTAGGTCTTGACAACACCCCACCATTTTGATGCATCAATATATAATTCCAGAATTCCATATGACATCAAGATAATTCCAAACTCCATAGATAAATCCAGAATTCCATACGGATAGTTTCACATAGATAAATCTAGAAATCCAGATTTCCACACAGATAGTTTCACACACGACATAGTCTCATACAAAACCAAGCACAAATAGAAGTTCAACACTAAAGGGGCACAAGCAACCGATAAAGAAAACGAATGATAAAAGAGGCAAATGCTTGCGCCCGACCCATGCAAATTTGAAGACCTAAATAAAAATACTTCTCCCCCTTTGGCATCAAAACGCCCAAAATGAAGAAGAGAGATGCTAGCGCCCCAGAAGATCACTCGTCGTAGTCCTCCCTGTCATTATCGTAGTCGTCCCTATCCCCTTCCTCTTCCCACTACTAGGAAAACGGCTATAGGTAATCAGCACATCTGTGGCCCACATGGTTGAAGTGCCCCACGGCTAAAACAGGCGTGGCTCACCTGTGGGCAGTGCCCTACTAGTAACTAGAACAACCGTGGCGCACATGACTATAGTGCTCCACAGATGTGTGTGGGCCAGGGCCCTGTTGGCCGCACGCCAAACATCTGTAGCGCACTATAGTCATGTGCGCCACGGTTGTTAGTGTCAACCGTGGCGCACATGGGGGGAGGGTGCGCTACGCCTAAGCGCATGCCCCCCTCTGCTTTGAAACGGCCACAAACATCTGTGGCGCACTCGGCCTAGTGCGCCACAGAGAGTAGGAGCATCCGTGGCGCACATGGCATAGTGCGCCACAGATGTTTGTACTCCCTGTGGCGCACTAGGGCCGTGTGCGCCACGGATGTGTCGATTTTTTTAGGACAGCACTTTATGTGCACATGTGTGACCACATCCACCACCTCACACTTCACTTTCCCCTTCTTCTTCCTCCTTAGATCTAGTCGGGATCTTCTCCTTCCCACCTCAATTTCTCCACCCATTCACCATTTTTAGCATGTAAAACTTGCTTTGGATGTTACATAAGTAATAGAGGAGGTCTCCGGTCTCTCATCTCCTTCTCCGGTCGACGCGCGCACCTCTCCTTTCCATCTTTCTCGCGATCGGTCTCTCATCTCGGTAAGTTGTCCATGTAAGGATGTGTTCATGTGTATATGGATGATGTTCTCATATGTATGTAGATGATCAATGCTCATGATGTGTGTATGTGGAGAGGATCGATGGTCATATGCGTGTGTATATGGAGAGTATCGATGATGCTCATGCATGTGTGTATGGAGAGGATAATGATATGTTCATGTGTGTATGGATCGGTCTCTCTCTCTCTCTCTCTCTCTCTCTCTTGTGTTTGTATGTGAACAAGTTGCCATTTGTTTTGCCAAAATGTTGATTCATTTCCATTTTGGCAAGACTTTGACATTTCACAAAGGTCCTAATTTTAGGATAGGTCATGCCGAAATTTTCTATCGACCATTGCATGCATGCATTCATTATGTGGTTCTAATAGACTTCAAAATTGTACCGTGTACACCGTGCAGGCAAAAATGGTCCGCATAATGAGCGAAGGCATTGTGGCTAGATTTTTGAAATGTGCGACGGCCAACATGATACGAAATAACAAGACAGATATAAGATGTCCGTGCAGAAGATGCAAACTCAACTGGGTGATCGACCCAAATTCCGGGAATCTGCAGGCGCACCTGCTCCACCATGGTTTCATGGATGGATACACTCGTTGGATAAGAGATGACGTAGACGATGGAGACGGTGAAGGTGGCCAACATGACGATGATCATCATCACGGCGAGAACGGGCGAGATGATGAAGAGTCTCCTGGAGATGGTGAAGGTGCGGAAGCAGACCGGGATGATGATGATCTAGATGCCGGAGGTGCAGACGACGATGGAACAACGTCAGGCTGGGTGCGGGACCCTTATGTGCAAGAGTTGCTTCTCAAGCAGACGAGTAACGCCAGGGCTGCCTCTAGAGAGAAAGCCAAGCTTGCGCAACTTGAGAAAGACGCGGTTACTCCATTGTATGAAGGATGCAGGCCCGATGATACCTTGTTGAATGTAACGCTCAAGGCTATGGAGATTAAGTGTGGCATCCCGCAAAACCACTACTAGAAAATCGCGTTGAATTTGTGCATTGCATCGTCATCATCATGCATTGTTTGCATAAAACTATGTTCGCAAGCCCGTTTTGTTTTTCTAAAACGCCCCATCTTATTCAAACACCAAAAACCGGGTCCCCGGAATATTTTGTTTTGTCCGCTGTCGGATTGCAAAAGCGCTGTTTGAAAATAAATAATTTAACTAATTATTTAGTGGGGGCAGCCGAACGGGCCAAATCGACCCGAACGACCACCCCCCGTACAAAACAGAACGGCCCAACCTAAAACCTAAGGCAACCAGGAAACCTACCCACATCCCCTGGCCACCTCACCCCCTCCAATCGTTGGCCGCCACGTCACCTTTTCTCCCTCACCCTTCCAACCAGCAGCTGCCACTTGTCCCAGCCCTCTCCCTCTCTCTCTCCCCCACCTCCCTCTCTCCACCTGGACAGCCTACCACCCAACCAACACACGCACGCACACCGCCAGCACCCTCCCCTGCCCACTCTCTCTCAGCCCCGCGTGGACCCACCACCCCCTGGCAGGCCCACCCGACCCCAGTTCCCACGCGCCCCACCCGCACCGAAGTCCCTCCCCCTGTTTCTCTTCTTCCTTCAGCCACTACCCCGACAACCTCCCTTCCGCCGGCGCTCCACTCTCCTCCGTTTCTCCTTCCTCCCTCCTTCCTCTCTCTGGCGCCGCCGGCCCCCGCCACCGGAGCTGCGCGCGCCCGCTCCGACCACGCGCGGTCCCGTACGCCGCCTCTCGCCGCCCCTCCTCCCGCGGCCCCGCACGCACCCTCCGCCGGCGTGCCCCACCGCCTCCACCTGCGCGCCGCCCGCCCCGCGCGCCACCTCCCTCGCCGCCGCGCTCGCGCCGCGCCAGCGCCGACGACCCCGCCCCGTTCGTGAGCACCTCGCCCCCGAGCCGGCGCCCGCCCTCCGCGTGGCTCCCGCCCCGCGCGCCTCCCTCCGTCCCGCTTCCGCTCCGCCGGCTTCGGCCTCAGCGGCCGCCGCCCCGTCGTCACCTCCCCTCGACCTCTGCAGGGCGCCGCTCGCCCAGGCTCCCTCCGCCGCGCACGTCCCTGCCCGCCGCGCGCCTCACCGTGCGCCGCCGGCCTGCGCCGCCAACAACCGCGCCGCCGGACCGTCTTCCATCGACCCCTCGCCTCCCCTGGCCCTGCTCCGGCCGCTCTCGCCCCGAGGCAGAGACCGCGCCGCGCCGCCTCCGGTTCCCCGCCTCGCCACCGGTCCTCCTCCGCCCCTCCGCGTCGGCTCGCCGAGCTCGACCCGGCCGCCGCCAACCTCCATCGTCCGCCCGAGCCCGCCGCCTCGTACAGGGCCCCACCAACGTCTCCCCACCGCGTCAGCGCGCCCTCCCCGCTCGGCCTTCTTTCGTCTTCCAGTACAAGTGCAGCCACACGCCTTCCAACACGCGTGTCCAAGGACCTAGACCGACAGCTGAACCCGAGAACTCGAAGTGTGTCGGTGCTCGAATCAAGTCTGCCATCCTCCCTGGAGGTGGATTTTCAAGGCCTTCGTCACGGATGCGACAAGAGCTCGACAAGATCCCCTTCTTGGACCGATCCTCGAGACCCGGAGACCATATCGGGATGGAGACACTCGAAGAACCTCCGACAAGATCTACACCTCGGAATCCAAAGACCGATCCCGGGGCGCCCGAACCCCGTCAAGACCCCGAACCCTCTCGGATCCGAGGACCAAAGACGGCCGGAACGCCAAGACCGACCCGATACGCCGGCCCGACAAGACCTTCGCGACGACAAGATCGGCCCCGACCTGGGTGGAGCCGAAGACCGCCAAGTACTTCTTCCCGGAACGCAAGATCTGCCCCGTTACCGTGAACGAGAGAATGAATCCGTCGAACCCTGGACCTGAAACCGACCCCGAACCCCGGAACCCCAAGATCGTCGAGAACCCTAATGTGTGAACCCCTTTTTCCGAGAACCCTATTTTATAAATGGTCAACTATATGAAATGTTGCATATTCAATTGCCATCTCGCATGCATATCTGTGGTTTGGGGGCCTTATGCCGATTCACCTAATAATTAAATATGGGGCCCATCTGCGGGCAAATCTAGCCTTATATTGGCCTCATTTAAATCTGTGTAGCGAACCGGTATCTTATCTTGCCTTGTTATGACAACATTTAAATGCGGGGTAGCTAAACAACTTGAACCTATGAGTTAATTGTCGGGACCCCGGTTTCACTTAATATTGACCTAATTGCATCGCACCTTGCCATGCCATGCATCATACATGCATCATGCCGATCTTCCGCCGCTGAATTAAATATTGCATCCGGTGTTTCTTCTAGCGTTTTGGTTCTTCGCGGATAAGGCCGTTGAGATGATGCGAGTGTCGACCCGATCTTCGGTTGAACCTTCGGCAATGTTTTCAGGCGAGCATCTCCCCCTTTCTACCTATCTTACTTTTGTAGTATTTATTCCCTCCTGTTGATCTATTGCTATCTGTGTTGCGATGCTTTAGTTTCCGTACCTGTGATATACCGAGAAGCCCTATATTGCCTTGGACACATCCTAATACCTGTTGTTTGGTAGATAGTTGGACTTGCGCGTCGTAGTCGCTTGCTCAAGTGCTGTTGCGTGTCGTCAAGTGCCACAGTTGTTGATGTATTGCCGTATGTTGTTGTTGGAGGTGATCCTAGTTTTACTTATCGTTCTCTTTAATTTCTGTTTAACAACTAAAATTGAAATAAGCAGAGGCATCGGTGGGTGATAGATAATATTTGGTTTCCGAACGCCCACTTGTGTCCCGTAAGACCCCGAGTACTTGATACCTGTTCCTTGATTTATCGCGCTATCCACATCCGGGAGGTATATGGGACCCCCCTGAGCCAGAGCTTGATTCAGTCTTATTTCTTGGGGCCACAAACTAGTTTGAGGTTTTATTTACTATCCTGTACTTATGCCATGCTACTTATGTATTTACGATTGTGCGAGGAGCACACTGTACTGTTTAGGAATTGTGACCCGTTTACGTGGTATCGACAGTCCCCGTTTGGGGATCTGCTGTCGTTTACCGCCGGCCCCACAAACCTTGAGTCCGTCTCGAAGCTTGCTTACTTCGTTGCGGGTGTACTCCAAGGGGTGGCCCCCTGAAATATTTCTCAATCCTGTGATTGTTCAGTCGTGAAAGCCTCGTTGGGTTTTGAGTTGGTTTTTCCGAGGTTGATCGAGCGTGTGTTGCTATTGGTGCACCCCGGCCGGGTAAAACTTTCTGAAAGCCGTGTCCGCGGATATGGACGACTTGGAGCACAGTATCTCGATCATAGACAAGCATAACTAAAGTTTATTGTTATAAATTTGACTTTATAATGACTAGTAATCAGCTTCACTATAACGGAATGGCTAAATAATACTGCCCACAATTGCTTGTTTGGATCGTCGCTTGCGACCATTGTACCTGACTAGTAAGTATTGCAACTACAACGGAATGGCTGAATAAAAGTACCAACAACTGCTGGGTTTCGGGTTTATCTCATGCTATCTGTATCTGATTAGTAATTGTTGCAACTATAACGGAATGGCTAACTAAAAGTGCCCACTGCTTATTTTATCAGGACGAATATCTATACCTAACTAGTAATTGCTGCAACGATAACCAAATAAGTAAAACTGCCAACTGTGTGAGTTCCTCGGTTGACTTCCTCGTTTGGTCTCGAGGGGGAAACGCCAGGATGGGTTTGTTTGAGGATAGTATCAGGTTGACTCCAGATAGGTCCTTCTTACCCCTCTCCGTTTGCCGACAGTTGTATCGAGTCTCTATAGGTTGTTTAGTGCATGCTGCCGCTGCCGCTCAGTCCACCATACCTATGTAGGCGAGGACCGCCGAATTCTAGCCTCGCCGTGTACTGGCCTCAGTACTGACGCTCCTTCCTTTTTCCTTTGCCCTTTGTCGGCACCCCTTTTGTTTAAGCAGGTTTTGAGATCGACGTCGTTAGCAGGGTTACCCTTCCGGCTTGGCCTGGGCAGGGTTATGGACGCCATTGGTTATTCTTCAGGGCTCTTAGCCCCATTTGCATCTTGTCCGTAGTCGGACGCTCTATCATTTCAAGGTGATTTGGATCTTTGTACCTTATATCTGCATTCTTGACTCATTTGAGTCGCTGTTATATATATCTGTTCTGTGGGTCCCATCGAGGACTGTTGTGTAATGTTATTACTTCGTTTTCCACCCGCACGAAAGTACCTGGTGGGCACCTTTGAATCGTTTCTATGCGGGTTTGGCGAATTTTGCCCAAACTTGCATAGGTCCGATTCTGAGGGTGCTACATTAAGGCAAAACACAAATTGAGCGACGGAAGCTTCGACGATATGATGGCATTCTGGCACGATCGTCTCCCGGAGGGGAACACATGTCCAACTAGTATCGATGATGCCAAGAAAATCGTCTGTCCTCTCGATCTACCGCACGTTAGATATCCCGTATGCATCAACGATTGCATCATTTATCGGGGCGAGGACGCGGAGAAAACCACATGTCCGGTGTGCGGCGTGAGTCGGTACAAGAAAGGGAAGAAAGCACCTCGAAAAGTGGTATGGTACTTTCCTATCACTCCTCGTTTGCAGCGCTATTTCGCGGACCCTAAGGAAGCGAAGCTCATGCGATGGCATGCGGAAAGGAAGAAGCCAGGAGATGATGATGACCCCGAAAAGGATGAGCTGCTGACGCACCCTTCAGATGCTAGCTAGTGGAAAGCATTGGACCTCGAATTCCGAGAATTCGGTGGAGATTCGAGGAACATCAGGCTTGGTGCGAGCACCGATGGACTCAATCTGTTCGGTAGCCAGAGCAGCACGCACATCACTTGGCCCATGTTTGTATGGATGTACAACCTCCCTCCATGGTTGTGCATGAAGAAGAAGTACATACAAATGAGTATGCTAATTCAAGGGCCGAAACAACCTAGTACCGACATCAATCTGTATCTCGGGCTGTTGAAAGAGGAGCTAGCCACGTTATGGGAATCTGGAGCCAATACTTACGACGCCGTCGCACAAGATTATTTCACTATGAGAGCCGCGTTGGTCACTATGGTGCAAGACTATCCAGGTTGCGGGTATATCTCGGGGCAGGTTATCCAAGGATTCTGCGCATGCGTTAGGTGCATGGATAACACAAGCTATCTCCAACTAGAGAAAGATCCAGGGTCATCGAAAACCGTGTTCATGGCGCACCAGAGGTGGCTCGGCAAGAATGATCCATGGAGAAAACGTGGAGACCTGTTCGATGGCAAATCAGAGACCCGAGGAATCCCAGAGCGTAGGAGCAGCGAAGAAGTGGAAGAGTTGCTGAAAAACTAGAAAGATTGTCCTAAGCCTGGAAAGAAGTGAAAGAGGCAGCAACAAGACAAGTCGCTGATGAAGGTATGGAAAACAAGGTCTGTTTTCTGGGAGTTGCCATACTGGAAGTTTCTCCGCACGCCTCATAGCCTCGACATCATGCATATCATGAAAAACATGTGCGAGAGTCTGGTCGCCACCATAATCAACATGCCAGATAGGACGAAAGATGGTCCGAAAGCAAGGCACGACCTGATATGCTTGGGTATTCGGAAGGAGCTTCACGGAGGACGCACTACTCCTGATGATCAGGAAGATGACGATGATCATGAGTCGGAGATGACACAACGTCGTCGGAAGGGTAAAAAGTTCAAGAAGAACGAATATTACTGCCCTCCTTCTTGCTTCACTCTAAGCCAGGATGAGATCAAACAGTTTTTCAAGTGCCTTCTAGGAGTCAAATTTCCTTACGGCTACGCGGGCAAGATAAGCAGATACCTAGACGAGGCGAAGCAGAGGTTCAGTGGCATGAAGTCTCACGACTGTGCCGTGCTAATGACGCAGGTACTTCCGGTCGCACTAAGAGGGATAATGGACGAGCACGTCCGTGAAACGTTATTTGGCCTATGCAAGTTTTTCGACGTCATCTCTAGGAAGTCGATTGGCGTGAATCAGCTCAGGAGGGTACAGGAGGAGATCGTGGTGATACTATGTGAGCTTGAGGTCTACTTCCCACCCGCATTCTTCGACATTATGGTGCATCTGCTGGTCCATGTCGTGGAGGGCATCGTACAAGTCGGGCCGATGTTCCTCCGCAACATGATGGCGTTTGAAAGGATGAAAGGACACATCAAAGGATACGTTCGCAACAGGTCCCGTCCAGATGGAAGCATAGCCAAGGGCTTTCTGGCCGAAGAGTGCATCTCTTTCTGCACGAATTATCTAGACATCGAGAACCCTGTCGGTCTTCCCGTCAACAGGCACCTTGGCAAGCTCAACGGATCTGGTCACCGAGAGGGTCGTCGCATACTGCATGCAGACTTCGATTTTCGACGCGCAGACTTTGATCGAGCAAACCTTGTCGCGCTATAGCATTTAGAACTGGTCGATCCTTGGGTACAGAAGCACAAAAGGTTAATCGATAAGAATTATAGTGACCGGGGCATACAGAGGACGCAGGGAGAAATAATCAAAGAGCATAACTCAGATTTCACGCGTTGGTTGAGGCAGACGCTCCTTGATAATCCCCCGCGATCACATTCTTCTGACATGGAAAAGATCATATTCACCTTGTCGCAGGGACCGATGCAAAACCTGGTGACCTATCAGGCGTATGATATCAACGGCTACACATTCTACACGGAGGAAAAGGACAACAAGTGTGATTATCAGAACTCAGGCGTAATGTCGGAATTCTACACCGATGACAACATGAAGGAAAGATTCTACGGAAGAATCGAGGAGATCTGGGAGCTCGACTACTGTGGATAAAAGGTGCCGATGTTCCGTGTCAGATGGGCAAAGAGCGTCGAAAGAGAAGACCGGTATTTCACAACCATGGTTATACCCGAAGCAGCCAAATCCAAGGCTGCCGGTGCAAACGTGGCCGCGAAAAATGAACCGTGGGTACTGTCTAGCAAAGTGGACCAATGTTTTTTCATTACCGACCCGACAAAGCCTAGCCGTGTTGTTGTGAGGAGAGGAAAAAGAAACATCATCGGAATGGATGGAGTCGCCAACGAGCAAGACTTCGACCAGTACGGCGATCCAAAGATTGAAGATGATGACGACTACGATGCAGCAACATACATCACAAGAAGAAAAAGGACAACCCTACCCAAAAAAGGTAGCCCGTTCGAAAGAATAAACATTAAAGTGCCGGGGCTAAATTATTCAACAGCGACAAAGAAGGGAAAAAAGATTGTAAAACGCTAGCTCAAAAAATATTGTAAAATGCGTGGTCGAAAAATATTGTAATATTCATGGACAAATTATTATGAAATTTAGTTATACTTTAAATCATATTTGTACCACTTTTATGACATATATTATCACTTTTGGGTATTTTTGGAATATTTAAAAGTATTTTAAAATCAAAACAAAACTTCTATGGCATATATCACCACTTTTGGGCATTTTTTGGAACATTTAAAAGTATTTTTAAAATAAAAACAAAAAATTGGGGCACCAGGATTCAAACCTGGGTGCTCACAGGTTTAGAATAGAGTAGTGGGCAGAACCAGTGGGATAGGCTAGTATAGTTGTTAGATAGTGGGGCTGTAGTTTTCTTATACAGCAGTTAGAAGCCGATAGGCATATCGCACTAGCCCATAGTGCGCTACAGATATCCGTAGCGCACTATGCCTCAGTGCGCTACGCCTAAGTGGCTTTATCCACACGTGGCGCCCGACCCCCCTCTCTCATCCCCATCTCTCCATCTCTCCATCTCTCAGCCCGAGCACGATCCGCCGACGCCGCCACTCTCGATCCGCCGCCGCCGCATTTGAGGAGGAGCAGGCCTGCCCGCGCCCGAGGAGGAGGAGGTCCGCCCGTGTCCGAGGAGGAGGTCCGCCCGCGTCTCAGGAGGAGGCCCATGTCCGAGGAGGAGCAGCCGCCGCGTCTCAGGAGGTGGAGGCCGCCGTCGTCCGCCCATCATCGCCCGCCCGTCGTCCTCCCGTCAGAGGTGAGCGTCGCCTCTCCCCTCTCTCCCTCTCTCCCTCTCTCTCTCCCTCTCTCTCCTTCTCTCCCCTCTCTCTGCAGGCCATCGTTGCAACCTCTGCTTTGCTCAAGTTTAGTGCAGGACAATGTTTAGTGTTCTTGTTGGTGAAACTGGATTGCAACCTCTGCTTTGCAAATGCATTCACTCTGCTAGTAGACGATTCTTCATATGGAAAATTGTAGACGATTGAGTTAGGGTTCAATTAGGGTTCTTGTTGGTGATACAAGGCTCCATGATTCAGTTAGGGTTTCTGTAACAATCGACATGGTTATAGCATGCAAATTAATAATCATGGTTAGTTCGATGTTCGAGTTTGTTCTTGTAAGAAATGCTTTCTTGTGGGACTGCAGTGCATTTTGATCTAAAGAAACTGTCCTTTGTTAATGCGATTACTCCTGCCTGTCTGCCATGTTCAATTGTTCCTACGGCCCACTTTTTGATCCCCTGTTTATTTTTTGTGATACTAGTATTTTGGTCAAAATTTAGGTAGCGGGTTCTGATCCTCTGTTTATTTTTTGGTATGCCCTGGTGTAAATCTCGGCAGATGCAGCCTCTCAAGTTGTAGATTTGTTTAGTATCTCGTCCCTCATTGTGAAGCATCTGGATCTGAGATTTATTTTGCCTTGAGCATTTTGTTAGTACTATTTGTTTCTGTTTTTTCCATGTCCATTTTCTTTCAAACCGTTCTGCCACTTTTGGAAAGTAGTTTGTTTTAAGATGTCTAAATGGAGGGTAAGAATGTCTTGCATTTGTATTTGGTTATTAATGACTACTTCATGTTATGTAGTTAGATAAGTGTATATTACACTAGGAAACACCAGGGGCACCACCATAGAGGGTCATGTGATTTGCGTCTTCTGTATACGTCTTGAGGAAATGTTTGTGTCGCTAACTATGAGCAGTATTCTCATGATGTCTCCATTGGCCATCAGAACTTCAGATTTTGCATTGCTCTTCCACGCAATACTAAATCTATATTTGTTCTCATTTGTCCACCGCTTTAACATTAGAACTAGCATAAGTAAATATAGAACCACGAAAACATATGGCATGTCCTTGTATTCATTTGTTTGAATCCATCGGTTTCGATATAGATATTTTGGGGGGGGGGGGAGAATCTGTCGGGTTTCTTTCGATTGTGATAGTTAATTATCTATTTCTTTTGCACAAACTACAGAAGCATGCTGGTATGTGGTACTCTTATCATGGTGTACTTTTATGGATCCTAGTTCTCTACCCCCTGCCCTTTCCACATTATGAGCTTCCCTCCAAATAAATCTTGGAGGGAATAGATTGTGCAACATGTAGCAAGTACTAGCAAGTATATGTATGTGTGTAGAAGGAATAGATTGGATCGGAAGCAACATGTAGGTCATATGTGGTATAGTGCTAGAATAGGTGTATTATAATACTAATGATGGTTGATAAGTGGTGGAGTAATTAGAAAGAGAGTAGAAGTAGTGGCATGAATTAGCATCTGGGAACTAAAAGAATAAGTTATTTTCTCTGTTCAGGTCATTTCCATCATATGAGCACAGCTGAATGCTATTTTCTTTTTTCAAGAGACCTAGCAGGCTTTAGTTGACAGAAACATGTATGCTTGGGTTTTAGTTGCTGCTGTGTATGCTCATATGTGTTATTTTCTTTTTTCAAGAGACCTAGCAGGCTTTAGTTATTTTCTTTCCATCATATGCTTGGTGCCTGGTGAATCCAGATGATAACTGTAAATGCCCATTGCTTGATGTGGCTGGGCATGTTGATGCATTCTTAACCAATGTGTTTTCTACCTAGATGTTTATGTGCTGGCTGTGTTGGCCAGATTATCCTATGTGACCAGATTATGTGCTGGCTGTGTTGGCCATTTATTGTGTGCTGGTTGTGCTAGCTATGATGGCCATTTATTGTGTGCTAGCTATGCTGGCCATATATATGCAGGTTCTTGTATGAAATGAGTCCCGATTTTTGCCGGAATGTTGATTAACTTCCATTTCGGCAGAAATCGGGCACTCCTAGTTTAAGAAAATTAGCAAAGGTCATGCCGGATTTTTCCGTGCATTTAACCAATTATTTGTTTTTTATTAGTGCAAAGATGTGTGACAACGACGAGGCTGGATGTTCTAAGCGCATCAGCGCTGAAGGAGAACTCAGACCTCCGAATAAACAATTGACATTCTGGGAGGCGGCCCAGCGGCTAGAAGACGATGAAGAATACCATCCTTCGGAGAGCGAGGATGATGAGATGGAAGACGCGGAGGAAGAAGCCGAAGGAACGGCGGACGATGAAACCACTGATGGCGGCGAGGGCACATGGAGTGGTAGCAACCCTCGTAAGAAGAAGAAGAAGCCGAAGGACCGGCGCTCGAACACGGTCGGCACGGTCAGGGAGGAAATTACCGAAGTGAGCCCATCAGGGGTTCCTTTGGAGCCCGCCCTTGTCGTCAAAGGGTACGGTGGGCAAGTGGCGGCGATCACCCAGACAACCATCTCGATCAACACCGATAATCTCCGGCATAAAGATAATGGCCACTTGCGCACACTCCTCTTCGAGAAGCTGCACGCAAGATACAAGTTCCCCGCTAAGTATCAGAACACAAATTATCATGGGAACAAAGTAAAAAAATCCGCCCTCACAAAGATGAGCACCGCCCTGGCCAGCTGGAGAACCCGGATAAAGAAGAAGATCTATAAAGAAGGCAAAAGTCTCGAGGAGATCCAGAAGATTGACCCGCAGATCACCGAAGATCAGTTCCGGGAGTTCAAGGATAGGTGTGAATCCGAAAGAGCCCTGGCCAATAGTAATCGGGGAAAGGTGCTGCAGGCGATGAATATAGGTCATCACCATCTCGGATCTGGTGGATACAAAACCGCGGAGGCCAAATGGAATAAGGAGGATGAAGAGTATAGATCCAAGGGGATAGAAAACCCCTTTGCTAAATTCGAACCCGGGCAGGTTCGAAACTTCATCAGGGCCCGTTACCATGTCGACCCAAAAACCAAACAACTCACCGCGGATCCTGCGGTGAAGGAATTCGAGGAAATTGTGGTAAGTATAATCTAATTACCGTGGATCAACTCGATTGGAATCTAATCGATGATCTAAATGATTCACTGTTACTTCTTCTGCAGGAGGAGGAAATTGTTGCTAGTCATGGATCCCAGGGTTCCTCATCCCAGGGGTTGACGGCGGCCACCCGGTGGGATAACCCTTTTAACAGGGCGATGAACCGGGCCAAGAAAATAGAGCCGGTTACGAAGAAGCCGTCGTCGGCTGGCCATCTGGCCGGCCTCGGGGGTAAGAATTGGGTGGATCATTTTAGTCCACCGCCGAGGACGCATGTGGCGCCGTCGGGAAGGAGCGAGGAGGAAAACCGCGAGGTTCAAGAACTTAAGGCACAAGTGGCGCGGATCCCGCAGATCGTCCAAGACAACCTGGCAATCACCCTCACGTCCTTCCTGCCTACCTTGGTGGAGTCAATAGCGAACTGGAGTGCGGGTGGTCGAGTAGGGCCGTGCCCGATTCCAAGCATGGTCAGCAGCCACTCGAACAACACGGCGCCGACGAATCAGGCGAACTACGTGTTTGTGACTCCGCCCGCTAGCACCGCGGTGCCGCAAGTGTTGGTGACTCCCCCTGCCATCACCGCGGCGCCGGATTACATGTTGGTGCCCCCCCTGCCATCATCGCGGCGGCACCGGAGCTCCAAGCACCCGTCGGTAGGGAGAATACATCGGCGGCTAGCACCGCGCCATCAAGCAGCCCTTCCGTCTCTTGCACGCCCGTCGCCGTATGCGGTGCGTCGACATTAGCCGATCTCGACGCCATCACGGTAAAAAAATTGCTTTAATTACCACCTTTCATGCCATCTATTACTCTTATGGCATCTCTGACGACGTCGTACATGTTTTCCGCAGACGGATGTTCCTTGCACTCTCTTATGCTACGTGAACAACGAGCTGAGGGATGTTGCCAAGGGTACCATCGTTCAACCCTTGCAGCGCACGTTCCACTCAAGGCCGATGTCAGATAGCGTGCACAGGGTTAAAATTAGTCGGGTGCTAAGGGGCTGCGATGACCTGGAACCTCCCATTCAACCCCCAGGAGCGGATGAAGAAGAGCCGTCTGTCCTTAGAACTTGCTTCGGCTTATTCTTGCTATGGCCAAAGAGCATGATCCATTTGGGGACGGCGGGGGCCATCACGCCACAGACAACAGCACCGCCTGTCGTGCCAGCGACAAGCGGTGGCAAGGCCCCCTTACCGCCCTCGCCGTCACCTCCACGCGATGGGTCGGATGATCATGTTGATGATATGCACATGGCGCAGGATCCGGCCGAGGACGACGAAGACTGGAATGATCACTTCTTCAGCACTCAGTTTGGCAACGAAGAAGACCTAGCTTGTGGCCCAACAGAGAAAGCCACTATCACTAAGCGTCTGTTTGGTTCTCAGGAGACGCCTCCAGCTTGCGCCTTTACAGAGCCAGCTGATACAACCAACCGACCCTTTATTCTAAGCCCTGACACACTACATAGGGCGGCCGGTGCTCAGATTGCGGTGCCTGCCCGCTCTCCAAAAGGAAAAAAGGGCAGGAAAAGAAAATCTAGCAGCTCGAGCCAGCCGGTGGCGTCAACAACTGCGAATTCGATCAGGTTTCGGGACGGGCCACCAAGACCCGAGGGTATTATATGGAGGATTCATGTGGCGGGTGAGCCCATGCTACCTAAGAATTTGCGGAAGCTCGCCAGTTCGGAACTGCAGAGTGTGCATGACGGCGTGCTGACGATAGAGAGCCGCCTTCTATCGGAGAAAGATCCCTCGCACCCGGTATTCGTGGTTAAGGTGCCACCAAGCTTGGGCTTCGTCGACAATGCCCCTGCGGATCTGTTCTTCCTGCCGTTCGACGACATCTTCAATATGTTCCACCTATACCCGCTGCACTATACCATGGTCCGTCTGTTTTCTCTCAGCCTGGCCATGCAGATCATTAGAGAGAACACACCGGGCATTGCTATAGTGGACCCCTACTACATGCGTGACGGCTGCTTGGGTTCCCCCGCCGAACGACGTATCGTGGCCTCGTACCTAAAAAGAATCCTCGTGGCGAACAAGACAAAGGAATACATTCTCGTGCCTTACTTTCCCGACTAAGTCGTTATTCACTCGCCACCGTCGATTGGCTCTATTAGATCATCATCATTATTTTTCCAACACATTCCATTTGAATTTTTTGCGCAGAGATGAACACTGCACGCTCATATCCTTATCGCCGAAGCATTCCCACGCCACGTATTTCGACTCGGGGAGTCTAGAAAAAAAGAAAAACTACGACAAGATCAAGGATGTTCTGGATGATGCTCTCACTGGCTTTGCTTCGACGGAAGGCACCACCTTCGTGCGTACGAAGGTCAAGTTCGGCAGGCACGTCTTCAACCACATAACGGAGTTCCCCTGCATGAAGCAGCCGAAAAACAGTAAGAAGGAAGCCTACTACGCACTCCATCACATGAGGGCGTTCCTACTTGACCAGCAGAATTCTACGCTGCCAGATCATCTCAAATAGTGGGCCGAAGCAAAGGCCATGATCAATGATTCAGATATTAGACAAGAGATGTATCACATCCAGCAACAGTTTGGGGCAATCATCTTTCGTGATGTCATGACTTCGGGGGGGGATCTTCTACGGAGGAAATATCCCGAATAACCGTGACATAGAAGATCGCCTAGAGATGCAGGGTGACTATAGGAAGTTCATGACGAGAAAAGGCGTCCTCCCGTTCCCTAAGACGAGCCAGAAGGCTTGATGTTGGCCTAGTTGTAGTTACAAACTATAGATGACCTTTGTGTGTGTGTGGACAGTGTACTTATCTTATTAGGTTTATGAATCATCGCTTACTTATTTTGCTTATTATTATTATATATCAATCAATGCTTGTTTTTTTGCTTACTCTTTGGTCCTTTGCTCAATTTGGTCCTTCTTTTTTTCCTTACTCTTTTTTCGAGAATAATGCCGATGATTGAAATGTCGTGGCACACTATATATGTGAATGTGCTACGATGGGATTGTGAGCCTTGTGATATGCACAAGTCCAGGTCTTGTCCATCCTACTTGGCTCACCGTTCCATCGTAGCATATTCCTGTGTCCAACGACCTATGTATATATATGAGGCATTCTTTTCGAGTTATTTTTGTCTTTTTCGAGAATAATGCCGATGATTGAAATGTCGTGGCACACTATATATGTGAATGTGCTATGATGGGATTGTGAGCCTTGTGATATGCACAAGTCCAGGTCTTATGCATCCTACTTGGCTCACGGTTCCATCATAGCATATTCCTGTGTCCAACGACCTATGTATATATATGAGGCATTCTTTTCGAGTTATTTTTGTCTTTTTCGAGAATATGCCGATGATTGAAATGTCATGGCACAATATATATGTGAATGTGCTATGACGGGATAGTTAGCCTTGTGATATGCACAAGTCCAGGAATTGTGCATCCTACTTGGCTAACTGTTCCGTCATAGCATATTCCTGTGTCCAACGACCTTGTTAGTTATATATGAGGCATTCTTTTCGAGCTACTTTGGTCTTTTTCGAGAATAATGCCGATGATTGAAATGTCGTGGCACACTATATATGTGAATGTGCTACGATGGGATTGTACGCCTTGTGTTATGCACAAGTCCAGGTGTTGTGCATCCTACTTGGCGTACGGTTCCATCGTAGCATATTCCTGTGTCCAACGACCTATGTATATATATGAGGCATGCTTTTTGAGTTACTTTGGTCTTTTTCGAGAATAATGCCGATGATTGAAATGTCGTGGCACATTATATGTGAATGTGCTGCGATGGGATTGTTCGCCTTGTGCTATGCACAGGTCCAGGTGTTGTGCATCCTACTTGGCGAACAGTTCCATCGTAGCATATTCCTGTGTCGAACAACCTAGTTATATATGAGGCATGCTTTTTGAGTTTGGTCTTTTTGATTTAGTAGTACTTTCTATAAGTGTATCTTCATATGCGACTTTAATTATATATGTTTTTTTTCTCAATCACTGGTTAATTATTATTGTCAACTTATAGATGACGTGGTACGTCGTGTACAAGGGACGGGTTCCCGGAGTCTACGGATTGGGAAGACCGTCGGAGACAGGTGTACCGTTTCAGCGGCAATAGCTACAAAGGGTACAACACTATGGCGGAGGCGGAAGCTAGATACACGCACTATCTAGCGGGAGTTAGGATAAGGAACCAGATGAAGACCTACACCTTCGTCGCGGCGGTGATCATGCTTATCTTCTTTGGTTATTTATCCCACGTTTGTGTCTAGCTAGTTTAGATGTCTAGGTGAGCTTCCGAGCTCTAACTTGTTCGATCGACACATGTATTCGCATATCACAAACTACTACTTTGTAACATGATCGAAACAATGTAACTTAGACTATGTATTCATGTATGAGACTTATCTATATGTATTTGTTTCAATCTTGTTTTTCATATTGTGTATTTATATATATAATTGTATATCTTGTATCTGTGTGTGTATATCTGCTGTAATATTGTATATAATCTGTATTGTATATAATCTGACTCGGAAATTAAAAAAAAAACAAAAAATACGTCTGTGGCGCACATGGTCTACCTTCTGTGGCGCACTACACCTAAAGCGCACTATGGAAGCTTAGTGGCGCACTAGGTAGTGCGCCACAGAAGATCCCAGGGGTAGCGCACCTGCCCAAACATCTATGGCGCACTAGCAGGTGCGCTACGCCTGTCTCTACACAACCGTGGCACACTAGGCAGTGCGCCACGGCTGAGAGATAGCCGTAGCGCAAGGCACGTGGCGCACTGCTAGTGCGCCACGGATGATGTTTCCAGGTGCGCCACTAAAGGCCATTTTCCTAGTAGTGTCCTCTTCATCATACTCATCATCAGCAGCAGCTGGAGAAGTAGGTGCCCTAGGCGGTGCAGGAAACAAGTGACTCTCAAGCTCTCCATAGTTAATCCCTGAGGCGTTCCACTGAGCATAAGGTTCCGGAGCTGTAGGAGGAGGCGGATGACCAGATGCCCCAGACACATGGTGGTGAATCAGCTATTGGGTTTGGGCCATCTCATGGCGCTGCCGGTAGGCCTCATACTGGCCCTTGTGAGTGTCGACGCCCATGCAAAGAATATTCCGTTGAAACCAGTTGAGCTGCTTGACCTCACGGGACATAGGAGACACCACGGGCCTGCAACCACTAGTCCGTGCATCACGCATGAAAGTCTCAGGAGCAGAGGAAGGATGAGAGGTCTTCTGTGCCTTGTTGTAGATCTTCTTGGCCTTGTGCACTCCATCCAAATTGCTACCAAACTCCTCATGTGGCAGCCTGTGCTTGATAAGCATCATAATATAGGGAGGAAAAGGGATGGAGAGCCTGTTGAACATAGCATCTGTCATCTCATGATAGATATAATCCATGACATCCAACTTGTACCCCGTAGATGACTCAGTATTGGTGGCACATTCATGGGAAAAGGCAAGGAGAGGCACCAAGTGACCATGAGTCTTATCATTATTGCCCCTACTTGGAGCAATGTTGTCACAGAACAAACCAACAAGAGCTGCATATAAAGGAGATAAGCCAGCAAAGGTACCGGCAAAACCATCTAAAGTCAGACAAGGAGCAAGGACATTATCCTTGCTGGGCTTTATAGGAGAAATGATGCGTTGGCCAGAAGCTATGTCATGACAATGGAAGGCGTATCCGAGGACCTGACCAAAAGTGCGGAAATCTGACTGAATCATAGTGATCCCGGTCATCCACTTCATGGTGTGAAGCTCATCTCCGCAAATCACAAGGGTAGAGAAGAATTGCTTCACAACTAGGGAGTCATAGTTTCATTGTAAGGTCATAAGGTGGTGCAGCCCCACTCTGCCAGTCACGTACAAAGCCTCTTGAATTCTTGACTTGGATTGGGCCTCAGTCAAATTCAGAGATGCATGGGGCGAATCTTGAGAGTAGCATAAACATCATCATGAATGTACCTGAAGTGAGGGCACCAAAACATACTATCCTCTGGAGGGCCATCACTGTCAGCCTTAGCATAATAATTAATGTGGCGAATAGCAGAGTACTCAATGTTGTCCATGGTCTTGTAGTTGGCATAAGCTTGCTTGCCCTTGCCCTTGCGAGAGGTGGTATTCTTGGCTTTTCTAGATGCCTCAGCCATCCGTTTAGCCTCTGTTTGCGACCTACGGATTTTAGTCTCGTCAACTAGCTTGCCGTCTTTGTTGTGCCTGAGATAACAGGCACGGGAACGATGCTTGTAGGTCTTGGGAGCACTAGAACCACCTGTGAAGAGCAAGATATATGTAGCATGGGGATAAGCATACACATAAGTCCAAAAGGAATGGTAGATGTAGTAGGAAAACAACCCATGGTCCAATGATGCACACTAGGAGAATCTAAGACAAAACCAAAACAGGCAGTGAACCTCCAGGCCGGATTATCCGGCCATGCCAGGGGCGGATAATCCGCCCCCTGCAAAAATTTCCGGTTCCATCCCAGATTCACCATGGCAATGCAGATTGGGCCCTAGGGTTGCAATACTACATAATCTAACATGCAAGGGGAAGACATAGTATCTTCTACAACGAGTTTCCACCAAGAACAACGATTTTCGTACACAAGAGATGGATGAGGGAGTTACCCTCACTCATTGGAGGAAAAGCTCGGAGGAGAAGATACCCGGGGGCGCTTGGAAGAAGATCCGGGGGAGCTCGGAGAATCCGACAGTCGAATCGACTCCGAGGAGGGGAGGAGGCTCCAACGGCGGATGGGGGCAGGAAACGGGGTGGGGGAGAAAGGACTGCTTGTTTGAGCCCTCCCCCGACCCCTGTCCCTTAAGTGACAAAAGCGCCCAGGGCGGATTATCCGCCCCCACTTTGGGCGGATAGTCCAAACCCTCTCTAAATATTCCATAAACACAGATTCAGGATGGAGCTCTCCAAAAGAAAACCCTCACAATTATACATGGGACTTGTGTGCAAGAAAATATGGCTCAAGATAAGAAATAGGCTTGGGTTAAGAGCAGCAAACTGAGATGGTACTACACATCCAACCTTGCAAGAACAAATCAACTAAACGCCAAGATTGGGTGTGGTTCCCATAAGAACACAAGATAAACAATAAAGTCCAAAGAAAAAGCCAATAAAACGCCAAACCTTCTCAAAGAAGAGGGCGGCGGCTGAAGCCACCATGTTGGAGCGCATGGCATGACACCGTGAAGATGTATCTTAAGTTCAAAACCAATGCTCATCGATGACCCACATATCACAAAATGATATTAAGGGAAATGATTTTTCTTGCTTTTGGCATTATGGGGGGAGGGTTAGACCAATCAATTAGGACCACACTCCCCCTATGTCTATGCCAGCATATAAACCAAATACATGAGGAAGTGCAAGTGAGTATGAAGGGTAGTTAAGCCAAGATCCTTGAATCTAAAATATTTAGCTCATTCCTCAAATAACAAAACCTTGCTTCATCAAGTGGCTTCGTGAAAATATTAGCAAGTTGGTTCTTTGTGCTCACAAAAGATAGGGCAATATCACCACGAGTAACATGATCCCGAATAAAGTGACTTCGAATCTCAATATGTTTTGTCCTTATATGCTGCACCGGATTGTAAGCAATTTTAACTTTCATTATCACATAAAAGAGGCACTTTGTTAGAATTGACACCATATTCCTTTAAATTTTGTCCCATCCATAGTAATTGCATACAAGCACTTGCAGCAGCAATATATTCAGCTTCGGTGGTTGAGAGAGATATACAATTTTGTTTCTTCAAAGATCAACACACTAGAGACCTTCCCAAGAATTAACATGCACCAGAAGTTTATTTTCGATCATCCTTGTCACCAGCCCAATCTGAATCCGTATAGCCACATATAGAGAAACTAGAGCCTTTGGGATACCATAGACCAAAATTTGGGGAATGAACCAAATATCTGAAGATTCTCTTGACCGCCACTAAGTGGCTTTCTTTAGGAGCGTCTTGATACCTTGCACACACTCCTACACTCAACACGATATCGGGTCTAGATGCGCAGAGGTAAAGGAGAGAGTCGATCATGGATATACCTTTTGGTCCACATCTTTACCCGTTGGATTAAGCTCGAGATGACAATTGGTTTGCATTGGGGTAGCAATGCCATTTAGATCCGTCATCTTGAACCTCTTGAGCATGTCTTGGATGTATTTTTCTTGATTAATAAAGGTTCCCTCTCTAAGTTGCTTGATATCGAATCCAAGAAAGAACCTTAATTCTCCCATCATAGACATATCAAACCTGTCAGTCATAAGCTTTGAAAATTCATCATTAAAATCTTTGATTAGTAGAGCCAAAAATGATATTGTCTACATATAGTTGGCATACAAAAATCTCCCCGTTAACTTTCTTAGTAAAAAGAGTGGGATTGATTTGCCCAACTTTGAATCCACGGTCTAAAAAAATCTCTTTAAGGTGCTCATACCACGCACGTGGGGCTTGTTTAAGGCCATAGAGCGCCTTATCAAGTTTTTAGACATGGTTCGGAAACTTGGGATCCTCAAAACCCGGGGGTTGCTTAACATATACCAACTCATGTAGAGGACCATTATGAAACACACTCTTCACATCCATTTGCTGTAATTTAAAATTATAATGATCATCATAAGCAAGAAGGATACAGATGGACTCAAGGCGAGCCACATGAGCATAGGTTTCGCCAAAATCGTGCCTTCCACTTGAGAGAATCCTTGATCCACCAGCCTTGCCTTATTCCTTACAACAATGCCATTTTCATCTTGCTTGTTTTTGAAAATCCACTTTGTGTCGATAACATTGCAACACTCTTTGGGTTTTTCCACGAGCTTCCATACTTTGTTACACTCGAAGTTATTCAGTTCTTCATGCATTGCAACCACCCAATCTCGATCTTCAAGAGTATCAAAGACCTTCTTTGGTTCCACCCAATCTCGATGATCACAGAAGCTAGCAAGTTATCTTCTAGTGGACACTCTTCTTCTTAGATCACCTACAACCTTGTCAAGAGTATGGCCCCTTAACTCAAGGTTCCGTTCAGCACGTGTTTTGCAATGAGATTCAATTTCCTTATTGTTTCTTGGAGGAGTTGCTTCAACATTTGGATCCTCGTCTTGACCACTACCTTGTCCTTCATCAATGTAACATCCCTAAAATCATGATTTCAAAGATTGCATATCATTCATGCATGCATATAGTTTTGAGATCAATTTCAAACCAATTTCAAGAAAACAGAAGCACATAGTGCTATCATTTTATGTGAGCAAACTTAAATCAAATGGCCATCCCCATTTGAGAGCTTAAGTGTTTTAAACCAAGTTTGTTTGCTTCCTTGTTGATTGGATTGAGTGTGGAGTTTTGAACAAATTATACAAAATAAAAATGGTTTCAAAACCATTTTCAAAACATTTGCAAAACAAGTGCCATAGCACTGTTTATTTTGTTTATTCAAAAGAACCAAGCTTGAGCAGAGAGACCACTTGTTTTTATGCCTTGAAATGTGAATATTGCACCCTACAAAATCCTGGAAAAAGTTTGAATTCAAAATCTTTTGAAAATCATTTGAAAATCAATCCAGAAAATCAAAGCAGAAAAAGAAAAAGAGAAAGGAAATAGAAAAGGGTCGGCGCCAGGATTTGAGCCCAGCAACAGATCCAGCCCAACTAGCCCACCCGGGTCCCTTCTCTCTCTCTCACGCGCAGAAGCACCCGCGGAGTCGCTGACGCCAGGACCCCACCTCCCCTCTGTTTATTTCGCTGACAAGTGGACCAGTGACCGCGTCCTCGTCTTCATCAATCACGCGCGCCTGCGCCGCTCGCGCCGCCGTTACTCGCCGCAATCACTGCCGCGTTGATTCCCATTGATTCCGCGAGTAACTCCACGCCCAGCTCCGGCTATAAGAACCTCTCCCCCTCGCGGTCATTTCCCCCCACACTGCACACCCTTCTCTCCACCAGGCTGCCAGTATTCGCTCTTGCGCCGCCGCAGACAGAACCTGCTCCGGCGACCAATTCTGGTAAACCTCGTGCGCCCCTTCTTCTCTGGTTCATACGAGCAACTTCGCAACTTCCTTGCGCACCTCCTGATCCCCTTTGCCCGTCTGTTTGTGATCCAGAGCTTCGACTTCGACGAGCACCGAGAGCACCCTACGCCGTCTCCAACTCCGGCGAACCTTCCTGGTTAGTTCTGACCGCGCCTTGCCCTCTCTTTGACACTCACATGACCAGCATCACTCCGCGCATCTAACACACTGCTTATTTTTGCTTGGCGTGATCTGTATCTTCGCCAACGTCGACGAGCAGCCGCACCCGACGCGTTCGCGAACTCCGGCGAGGAATCTCCGACGACCCCGTGCGCCCCTTGCAAAGCCACCGCCACGTTGAGCTTCACCTCGTCAGGGAGGTTCTGGTAAGCATCCTCTTTCTCCCCCGGGCGACCTAGAACGCCGGCACCGCCACTGGCAGAGCGCTCCGCCGCTCGCCGTCTCCGCGCGCCGCCAGACCTTGGTCGTTTGATCAAGAGCCGTTGGATCTAGATCCAACGCGTGCGATAGAATCACTTAACGAAGCAGTACGTTAGATCTGAGCCGTACGCGATCACTTAAATCCAACGATCTGCATCGACCGATCCGTGCGAATCGGTACGCGCCAATAGGATAGCGCCGCGTGGCAGTGAGTTAGATTTAAAACAGATGTTGAATCAGATTTTAGTTCAAATTTGTTTTGTTTGTAACTTTTGATTTCCACGTTAGATTTTGGCAAATTTTATACCGTTGGAATCAGGATAACAAGCCCTTTCTGTTTATGCAATGTGTTTAATGTTTAGCTTCTGTTAAAATGATTTTAATTGTAGAAACTTGTTTAGGACTATTTTGAGTATATGAATTGTTTAGGAAATTGTTTTAGTGTCAAATAAACTTGGTTTAGTAGGTTTTTGACTTGTTTATGATTCAGTACGATGCACTTGCTTGGTTGAGTTTAAAAAAAATCATCACTTAGCATTTTGCATGCATGCATATGTATTTTTGTTTGTTTGTATATGTTGTGTGTAATTTGTTGCTACCATTTTTTGTGTAGACTTTGGTGCTAGTGATTGTGATTGTGAAGAGTGATACTCTCCCAACTACCAAGGCAAGTGGTACTTCATGAATATTTCTATCCCTATATTTTTATACAAGCATTAGAAATATTTTGCTAAGTCTTGCATGTTACTATTTTTTGCCAAATGCCATGTTGGGAAATCCTAAGTAGTTTTAGAATTGCTAGGAAATTTCTAAGTTAACTTACTATCTATGCCATGCTTAGCCTAGCTAGTAGCAAACAAGGGTTGGTGAAATATACATGCTATGATGAAAATATTTCTAAGTCTTTGGACTTATGTTTTCCTTAATAAAACAACTAAGTCAATGAATCACCTGGGTGGAATGGGACTTGATTGGTGGTTTTGGTTGAGTGGTTACACAAGGCCCATGGCTATGGTTTACCTTGTGTATCTCACTTGTGGAAAGCCACCCAGGAACAAAGTGATTTTGGAGGCCAAGTGTTGAGAAGCTTCTAGTGCAGCCACTTGGCAATATGGGCTCTGCCTGGATCACATAGGTTGCTAGAACTTAGCCATTTGGACAGTTGGTGGTAGTGGGAATGATAGGTTGGAGCGCGTCCATTTGGTCTAAGGAAAGGCTTCTGAAGGGTCCTGTCTTGGGAAACCAAGTCTGGTGGGGAAAGTGCACAACCTCTGCAGATGGAAAAATCTAAGTACTTAGCCAAGTCCATGGCAATGGACAACTTGAGCATCAAGACATGGAAGCTATCAAGAATCTCATTATTCCAACTTCTAAGTAAAAACTTGTGGGTGAACCAGGGTGAAGGACCTCAATGTCTATTGATGGTTCCTTGGGTAAAGTTTTGACAAAGAAAACATAGTGATTTCAACTAATAGGCAAAACCTATTTTGAGCAAAACCAGGGTGAAGCTACACTTAGCCAAATTTGCATATAGTATTTAGTCCACTTAAAATATACTAAGGTATCACTTGCCAATACTATTCCAAAGTATTGACCCACTATGGCTGTAACTTGTGATGTTGCAGGTTACTCTGATGAGGATTAGGTGTCATGAGTCTACACTCAACATGTTTGCCTGTGGCACATGAAGATTAAGACTTATATTTATTTACTTATTTAAACTCTTGTATTAGGCCTGTGGCCTTGAGTTGTAAAGACTATGTTTATCTCTGGAATGGATGTAATAAATGACCTTTGTATCTGTGTACTTCATCTTAAACTGTGGATGCTAGCAATCATCTAGGGACTAGCATTGCAATCACAGGGATCCTTTTCCTTTACAAAGGAGGGATCTTACAGATGGTATCAGAGCACTGTGTTGCCTGTAGGATTATGACCCTAGGATTGGAAACCACTAAGGAATTTTTTTTGAACTACTTATACACTTGTCTATTCTTCTCTTAAACTTTTCTAATCTTCTCTCTCATCTCTATTTGTAGATGAACTCCATCAACGAAGCCGTAAGGAAAGGACCACTCATGACAATGACTTTGGAGTGTGAGACAGAATTCCCCAAGGCTCTCAAGGACCTCATGGTTGCATTAGAGATACAAGGTGCAGCTGTGTACAAGGGTTTTCCAGTGATGGATGAAGGAGTGGAATACTGGTGGGTGCAACTTCACTTGTATAAAAACAAGGAAGACAACCATCAGGAAAAAGGATTCTGCATGTTCACCAATTCAGTGGTGCACCCTTCATTCTTTGAATCAGCAAGGGATGTAGCTTGGAAGACCATCAAAGAACTTGGTGATAGAGTCAAGTGCAGAATGCTCAACCTCCAAAATGATCTAAGGAAAGAGAAGGAACATACCCAAGAGTTGGAAGCTACCAACCAAACCTTAAGAGGAGATATTATAGACTTAGTGATGGAATCATGTGAGCAAGATAGGCTGATTGCTTCTAGAAACATTGTGTTAGCCAACAGATCCAATGAGATAGGATTGTAAACGTACTTTGTTAGTTGGACCACCACCTATCACCCTATTTTCCAAGATGTTGCTTAAAATAAGATTGAACCTTGGTTGTTGTAATGGTTTCATGTATGCATGACTTGTGTGTTTTGCTTCCCAAGGATGTGTATGTGATGTTATGTCTTTTGTTTTATCTTGATTTGTGTTGTTCTAACTTTTCTATCTTATAAATAGATGCCTATTACCATCAGCACTGTTGAGGAGTTCCAGGTTACCCGCTTTGGTCCTCGTATCGTTGAGCTTACCACTTTGCTCAATCTCCCTCTTCCCACCATCATGGTGCATCCCCTCACCAAGTTTGAGAGGAAGGACCTCTGGGGCTTCAAGGTCAACCAGCCCGGACGCCAGACGGAGCCTACCACGGAGGCCATTGTCTTCAAGCTCATGCACGATGACATGGAGAGAGGCCTTGAGGTAGTTATGCAGGACCTGATAGGACGTCTGCTAGGGCGACACTCCCGATAGGTTAGAGGTACCCACTTCCACGTCTTCGGAAGACGTGATGAGGATGGAGAGTCCATCGACTTCGAGGACGATTCGAGGGATGCATCAGAGCTGATACGCATGTACCTCCAGGACTTAGAGTCTCTCATTAGGCACGTGGACACGGACAGGACCAATGTCATGCTTAGCAATGATGAGCTCCAGGTGCAGCTTCGCGAGAAGGACAAGCTCTTCGCGAAGCAAGACGAGATAGTCAAGGAAATGGAGGCGAAGTTCGAGACCCAGGACAGGAAGTTCAAGAGTCAGGAGAAGCGTGTCCAGGATAGGAACAAGAAGATCCGGGACATGACTGAAGAACTGCAGTCCAAGGACTTCGAGCTGGAGCAGCAGCAGTCGGTGATTGAGAGGCTTCGTTCCCAGAAGAGGGCTCTCAAGGCCAAGATAGAGACCTTGACCACTAGCATTGAGGAGAACAAGACCGCGATGGAGAACGCAGGTCTTACCTTTGTCGAGGAGGAGATTGATGCCGATGAGTAGACTTGACTACTCGTTTATCTTTTATTATCATACTTGTTATTTGAGAACTTGTTATTGGACCATCCGACATGTGGATGTCTTGCTACTTGTGTGTTTTACTTTATGAACTTGTTATCTTGTTGTTGAAATTTTATCTTTGTGTTGCACTCTTGTGTATGCTTATGTGATGTAATGCGCATGAATGCATCTATGGGTATCTCATTCTTATCTCTATTTGAACAAACCACAGATGCCTCCCCGTCGTGCAAACCCCAACCCCAACAACAACATCACTCCAGAAATGCAGCAAATGATGACTGCTCAAACACAACTGATGCAGATGATGACAACGTTCATCCAGAACCAAAACAATAACAACAACAACAACAACAACAATAACAACAACAATAACAACAACAACCCTCCGGGCTTTGATATGCTTACCAGATTCTTGAGATTGAGGCCAACAAAGTTCTTAGGAACGACTGATCCCATGGTGGCCAATGATTGGCTACACTCATTAAACAAGTACTTGGTAACCGTGGGCTGTACGGATGCTGAAAAAGTCAGATTTGCAGCACATCTGTTGGAAGGGCCAGCCTCCATTTGGTGGGACAACTTCCAGATCACCACTCCCATAGATGAAGTGACATGGGCTATCTTTGAGGATGGCTTTCGCACTGCTCATATCTCATCAGGAGTGATGAGTCTGAAAAAGAAAGAGTTCCACAATCTGAAGCAGCGCCACCGCAGCGTGGCTAAATACATTGAGGAGTTCAACAATCTGGCGCGTTATGCACCGAATGAAGTTGACATTGATGCCAAGAGAAAGGATAAATTTCTTGAAGGCTTGAATGATGAGCTGAATCTGCAATTGGCTGTGGCCTATGTTCCCACTTATCAGTCGCTCTATGACAAGGCTGCTATTTTGGAGAACAAAATAAAACAAGTGGAAAGCAGAAAGAGGAAGCACTCCGACAAGCACAGCTCAGGATCGTCTCACAAATGATCTCATTATGATGACAGCGGAAGCTCAGGATCCCACAAGCATAGGAAATTCAATAAGCACCACAACCACAACCGTCATGACAACAAGCATCACCGTAGTCATGACAATGATAAGTACAAGAACCACAAGAGTGGACATAAGAGCCACCACAGTGGTAATGGAGGTGGAAGTGGAAGTCAGCCTGTTAAGAGAGACATCAGTCAGGTTGAATGCTTCAAATGCAAGAAGATGGGGCATTATGCAAATGACTGCCCTGAAAAGAAAGTTGAAGGACCTATCAAGCCCAATCCTTTCCAAAAAGGACAGATGAACCACATTAGTGTGGAGGAGGTCTATGAGGAGCCTGATGCTGTTGCTGGCAAGTTCAGACTCAATTCTATTCCAGCATTTGTTCTTTTTGATACTGGAGCATCGCATTCATTCATATCAAAAGCATTTGTTGATAGAAATGGGTTTCCAACTGAAAACATTGGGTGTCCTATAAAAGTAATTTCTCCTGGTGGAGAAATGATAGTAAGTCTTGGATGTCGGGATCTAGTAATAGAGTTTGGAAAACATAAATTTCCAGTGAGTCTGATAATCCTAGATTCCCAAGGACTGGACGTAATATTGGGAATGGATTGGATGGCTAAGTATGAGGGAGTACTGCATTGTGCTAATCGTACTGTTGCACTCACAACCCCGGAAAGAAAGCGGATTAAATTCAAGTCCAACTTTGAATCTAAAGGAAGTAAGCTAAATTCTCTTAAGGGGGTTAGCATGGACAGTGTGCCAATTGTGAGTGAGTATCCAGATGTGTTTCCGGAAGAATTACCGGGAATGCCACCAGATAGAGATGTGGAATTTCTTATAGATTTGGTACCAGGGTCTGGACCAATAGCAAAGAGACCGTATAAAATGTCAGTTGATGAACTGAAAGAACTCAAGAAACAACTTGGGGAACAGTTGCAGAAAGGATTTATTCAACCAAGTTCTTCATCTTGGGGAGCCCCAGTCTTGTTTGTGGAGAAGAAAGATAGGAGTCAAAGGTTATGCATAGATTACCGTTGTAGAGGTTCCAATCTTTAATAAGATAGAGCCCCCTGTGTTTATAATGCTAGTCCCTGGATCAATAGCTAGCATCCACAGTTAAGATGTAATATCAAGATTCAAGGGTCATAACATAACTTTATAACCAGGAATAACATAATTTTATTACATCATAAATAGCTCATTTGGCTATTACATTACATTACAGCGGAATAACTATAGTCAAGTGGTCCTTCATCTTCGAAGTGCCACAGGCAGATGTTGGTTGTAGACTTTGTAATCCTAATCAAAACAATCTTCACTAAAATCAATCAAACCTGCAACATTACAAGTTACAGCTACAAGGGTCAATACATTTGAATTGTATTGGCAAGCTTCACTACTATGTATAATATGAGTGGATCCTATCAATACATGCATATTTGGCTAAGTAGAGTTTTTAAGGCTCTTTTGCATAAAGCAAAATTTATCCTATCTTTTAAAAATGGATTTGGTCCTTTGTCAAATCTCCTTTTTCCAAGTTCCTTGAACTCCTTGGTAGAAACTCAAGTGTTCAAGTCCTTGTCAAAAATTCCCTTGAGCTACTTGGTAACCCCAAGTGCAACAAGTTTTATCAAAACTTCATGAGTTCCTTGGTAACCCCAAGTGTTCATGTTTTAAACAAAATCTCTTGAGTTTCTTGGTAACCCCAAGTACATCAAGTTTTGTCAAAGTCTCTTGATCTCCTTGGTAACCCCAAGTGCATCAAGTCCTTAAAAGTTTTCTTTTTAGAAATTAGAGTGTCGAGATCTCCCATGGTTCAAACTTTAGTTGCTCAGTATTGTCCATAACCGGGGACACGGCTAAGTACTTAGATTTTATTATCTTCTGCAGAAGGAGTACACTTTACCCACACGTCACAATCCCATCCTTTTGCCACCAGTGGCCTACTGGATTAGTGCTCACCAAGATGGAGTACTGGCAGATTGAGAATGTGACGAAGTCTTTCCAAAGGGTCCTCCCATACACCATTGCTAGCTTGTCTTCAGCACCCATGAAGCATTCCAGATCCCCATGTCCAGTTAACTGAAGACAGTGCATGGGTCTTCCCAATGTAGTCGACTAAGCCAGAGCCATAATAGCATGTGGTTGCACACGAAAGCCACAATTGGAGAAACATGTTAAATCTCTAAGTTTCCTGTCTTGGTTCCTTTGGAGCACAACACAAAGAGATTGCCATAGACATGGTTCCTTTTGTTGCCACCTTCTCCAATACTCAAAGTATCCTTGGCCACCCAGGTGGTTCATTGAGTCCTTGTTTTATTATATAAAATCACAAGTCCTTTTCTCAACTTTTGTAAAATCTCAACATGTATCTCTTTTCAAAATATAGCATGGCTTAAGCATGTAACAACTACATTGTTTTCTCTAAGGAATGGATAGGGAATCCTACTAGGATTTTAGCATAACATAAGTACAAAAGTATTTTCATGCATGTTTCAAAATCCACTAAGTATAATGAAAATAGTAGGACTTTTGATGATAGTGTCACTTGCCTTTTTGGAAGGGAATGGTGGTTCACTCCTTGATCTTGCTAGTCTCACACTTTGCTAATTTCACTACAATCAATCAAGAAAACACCAAATGAACTAGCATTCTAAGTAATCAATCCAAGAACATTTCACACACACATAAAGCTATGGGATTTAAGATCTAAGTCATGCATGTAAGCATGCAAGGGATGGTTCTATTTGCAAAGATGGTTCTATTTGCAAATATGGTCTCCACTAGGCCTCTAAACTTTGTAAAGTCCAAAGTGGTCATTTACCAAAATGGCAAAGTCAGTTGCATAAAGGGTTTTGTCCATAAACCATTTTTTTTAAATCCATTCAACATTTTATGTGGTGAAAAATGTTTTTATCAAAACAAAATCTTTAAGTTTTTCACCAAATGAGTTGCTAGTTTGCAAAACTTGGTGTTTTGGGTCAGTAGGTTTGTTCCAAAGTATTTTCCCAAAGTTTTTACTCAAAATCATTTTCATAACAAAAATCATTATTTTTAAATGGCTAGAAATGGGCTAAACCAAGTTTTTATTCCTAAACTTTACCAAATCCATTTTCAAATCCATGGTTTGGTTCCTAGGGTCAGTAAGGTTACAACAAACCATTTTGCAAAAGTTTTAATCCAAAAATCATTTTTAAACAATTTTTCTAATCTAAACAAGCACACAAAAGAATCTGCAGAAACAAGCAAACTAACAGATACTATTTGCTAAACCAAGGGCATGGTTGGCTAGGGCTTGCTCTCCTGAATCCAACGACATAAATTTTTTAATTTTTGGACGTGTGGATCCAAAGTTACAAGGGTTTGAAAATCACAATCTGATCTGATTTCAAATTTCTGTTTTAAACGAATCTGGCCACGCGTCGCACTCTGGTTGCACGGTACCGGTTCGGCCGGATCGGTGCTGCGGTGCGTTGGATCTAAACTAATCGTGCGGCATAGGATCACCACTTACCCCTTCGCTAACGTTCTATCGTATCCGTCAAATCCAGATCCTACGGTTACTAACATGCTTGCCAAAGTTTGGCGGCGCTGGCGGTGGCTAGCGGCGGCGCACGGCCAGGCGGTGGCGGTGTTGGCAAAACAGGAAGTGAGGGAGTATGGGAAGGTGCTCACCACGTTCGCAAAGGCCTGAGGAAGCTCGACGTGGTCTCCTTGGGTCAAGTGGCGCTCCGTCGTGGCGGTAATCGCTCGCCGGAGTTGCTCCTGGCGTCAGGCGGCTCTGGTTGTGGTTGGGAACGGTGCTGTGGATCACCTCGAGGCAAAATGATGACGCGGTTAGACGCGCAAGACCAAGGCAAGGATGTTTGTGTGATCGAGAAGACGCGGGGCGGTCAGTGCTTACCGGGGGAGGTCGTCGGAGAGGTTGCAGACGCGGCGGCGTTCGGAAGCTTGACGTAGCCGACGCTCTGGGGCGCCCGCGGTCGAACAAGCGGTACTGGGAGATGCGTCTGGGAGTGGGGAATCTGCTGGCGTGCTCAGGGAGGCAAGGGGCAGCGATACTTGGCCGGAATCGACACCGAGGTGTCGTCGGAACAGAGGGAGTGCTGGGCCGAATTGTGGCAGCCTCGGGGCGGAGAAGGAGTGGCGACAGAGGGGAAAGGAGGAGAAAACGCAGGCGCTTAATAGCGTGCAGTCATGGCGAGGTTTAAGGCACGGCATCAATGCGTATTCAACGCCGGCGTAATTAGCAGCAACGGTAGAGCGTCGTCAGCGCGAGGAGGAAGAAGGTTGGAAAAGTGGGGTCGTTTGGTCAGTGGGAAGAGAAAGGAGGGGAGGGTCCACCAGTCATTCTCTCTGTGGGTTTGATACTGCGTGCGGATCGTTTTTCTTCGGGGAGGAAACTAGGCTGATTTGCTGGGCTTCTGGGCTTGGCCGGCTGGGCTGGTCCAAATTCCATTTTTTTCTTCCTGGAACCCTTTTCTTTTTCCAATTCTTTTTCTGTTTTTGAAATTCAAAACAAACAAATCACACTCAATTCAATTAAACAATAAACAAACTTTGCAACTATGAATTTGGTTCTGTACAGTAACATAAACCAAAATCCAAAATAAAATAATAATTTTTATTCTTTTTAAGATCCATTCTTTAATTAAATAAAATGGATCCTTAGTTATTTAATAAAATAGGGTTTGATTTAATTAACAAAATCTCCATTTGAAATCCAAATATTTTCAAAACCAAATCAGTAGGTTTTATTTGGAAATATAGAATACTTGAAAACTTGTTTAAAACAAAATAACCTTTTATTTTTAGGGTCCATTAATAATTAAATACAATAGACCTTCATTATAAAATCAACTAGGATTTATTTTATTTAAAATATTTATTTTGAAATCTAAAATAAAGTCAAAACACTTCAGTAGGTTTTATTTGAGAATATAAAATATTTGGAAAACTTATTTAAAATAATTTAATAAGTTTTTGATGTTTTAATTAAAATGGTAAAACCTTTTATTTAAATAAAATTGGACATTAAATCCTTATTAATTTATTTAAATAAACCTTTGCTATTTTTATTCAAAACAAAATGTTTTAATTCAAAAGTTTGGCCAAGGTTTAATTGGGCTTTATAAAATAATTTTTTATCTATAAATTTTTTATTTCAATTGAAAAACCAAATCCTTTTATTTAAAAGATCCAAAATAGTATTTCCAAAATATTTTGTTTTCCTTTATTTAAAATGTTTAACTTTTTAAATCCCTTTAGGATTTTATTTAATTCAATGGGTTTGAAGTTCCAATTGAATTCAAAAAGTTTCTTCTGGCCCTGAAAATCAAACAAAGTTTTATTTTATTCATTTATTTTCACATTACAAGATTTGGAAAATCTTGGGATGTGACAACCGTTCATTCAACGAGGTAACTATCAAGAACAAGTATCCTTTGCCTAGAATCAATGACTTGTTTGATCATCTTGAAGGAGCATGTGTGTTCTCAAAGATTGATCTAAGGTCAGGCTATTTTCAACTCAAGATAAGGGAACACGACATACCTAAAACAGCGTTCACCACAAGGTATGGGTTGTATGAGTATACCGTAATGCCTTTTGGCTTGACAAATGCTCCAGCGTACTTCATGAATATGATGAACAAGGTGTTCATGGAATTCCTCGACAAGTTTGTTGTCGTTTTCATCGACGACATCTTAGTCTACTCCAAGAGCAAAGAAGAGCACGAAGGACACTTGCGTTTGATACTTGAGAAGTTAAGAGAGCATAAACTTTATGCCAAATTTAGCAAGTGTGAGTTCTGGTTGGATGAAGTTGGTTTTCTTGGTCATGTTATGACAAAGGATGGTGTAGCAGTTGATCCTGCTAAAGTTTCAGCTGTGACTGAATGGGAATCTCCCAAGTCCGTGAAAGAAGTTCGTAGTTTCCTTGGCTTAGCAGGTTACTACAGAAGGTTCATTGAGAATTTCTCTAAGGTAGCTAAGCCTATGACTGAATTGTTAAAGAAAGACAAGAAGTTTGCTTGGTCTGAAGGTTGTGAACTCAGCTTTCAGGAATTGAAGAAGAGACTTGTGACAGCACCAGTCTTGTGTCTGCCTGATTTGGAAAAAGATTTCCAAGTATATTGTGATACATCTCATCAAGGTTTGGGTGCAGTACTTATGCAAGACGGTAAAGTTGTGGCTTATGCTTCGAGACAACTCAAAACTCATGAGGTAAACTATCCTACTCATGATTTAGAGTTACCTCTGTTGTCCATGCACTCAAAACATGGAGACACTATCTTTTGGGAAAGCGTTGTGAAGTGTTCACAGATCACAAAAGTCTGAAGTATATTTTCACCCAGAAGGAAATTAATATGAGACAAAGAAGATGGCTATAACTTATCAAAGACTATGATTTAAGTTTGCAATACCATACCGGTAAAGAAAATGTTGTAGCAGATGCTCTAAGTCGTAAGGTTTTTGTGAATGGCCTTACCAAAGGAGAATTGCCAGATGATCTGTGTACCAAATTTAGAAAACTCAGATTGGAGATTGTGCCTGAAGGACATCTCATGTATTTGGATGTTCAACTCACTTTGTTGAACAAGATCAGAGAAGCCCAGAAGACTGATAAGGAAATTGAAGAGATTAAGGAAAAGTTTGGAAAAGGAAAAGCCAAAGATTTCCATGAAGACGAACAAGGTACTTTATGGCATGGGAAACGTATTTGCGTTCCACAAGACCCGGAGTTGCGGAAACTGATTTTGCAGGAAGCACACAACTCTCTGTATTCTATTCACCCGGGTAACACCAAAATGTACATGGACATGAAAGAAAGATTTTGGTGGAATAATCTCAAAAAGGACATCGCCGAACATATTGCTTTGTGTGATGTGTGTAGTAGAGTAAAAGCGGAACATCAGAAACCAGCAGGTTTGCTTCAACCACTACCTATTCCGGATTGGAAGTGGGACAAGATTGGTATGGATTTCATTACCGGATTACCAAGGACCCGGTCAGGATACGATTCTATTTGGGTAGTAGTGGATCGCCTAACTAAAGTGGCTCATTTCATACCCGTGAAGACAACCTATACAAGTGCTAAGTTAGCCAAAATCTACATGAGTACAATTTTATGTCTACATGGAGTGCCCAAGAGTATTGTGTCTGATAGGGGAACTCAATTCACTTCCCATTTTTGGAGACAGTTACATGAATCATTGGGAACGAGGTTGGAATTCAGTACTTCTTTTCATCCTCAAACCGATGGACAAACAGAAAGGACTAATCAGATTCTTGAAGACATATTGATAGCATGTGCCCTAGACTATGGAGCCAGTTGGGATGAAAGTCTGCCTTACGCAAAATTTTCTTATAACAACAGCTATCAAGCCAGCATTGAGATGGCACCATTTGAGTTTCTCTACGGAAGAAAATGTACCACCCCATTGTTATGGAATGGTGTGGGAGAAAGAAGTTTATTCGGGCCAGATCTTATCAAAGAAGCCGAAGAGAAGGTCAAGTTGGTTAAGGACAGGTTGAAGATAGCACAGTCCCGACAGAAAAGCTACGCAGATCCTAAGCGTAGAGAAGTCACCTACGAAGTCGGTGATAGAGCTTATCTTAGAGTGTCACCACTTCGTGGAGTGAAAAGGTTCGGAGTCAAAGGAAAATTGGCACCAAGATATGTTGGGCCATTCAAGATTCTGAGTCGCAAAGGAGAAGTTGCATATGAAATTGAACTCCTAGAATCTTTGTCAGCTGTCCATAATGTGTTTCATGTGAGTCAGCTTAAGAAATGTCAGCCAGAAATGGAAGAAACTTCTTTGAAGGATACTATACCTTTGGAGGAGGTTCAACTAGAAAGTGATCTCACTTATGAAGAGAAACCCATCAAAATTCTTGAGACTGCAGAAAGAGTCACAAGGACTAAGACTATCAAGTTCTGCAAAGTGCAGTGGAATCATCATTCCGAAGAGGAAGCAACATGGGAAAGAGAAGATGATCTTCGGAAAGACCACCCTCACCTATTTGCTAGCCAATCCGAATCTCGAGGGCGAGATTCACCTTAAGGGGGTTAGATTTGTAACATGCCTAAAATCATGATTTCAAAGATTGCATATCATTCATGCATGCATATAGTTTTGAGATCAATTTCAAACCAATTTCAAGAAAACGGAAACACATAGTGCTATCATTTTATGTGAGCAAACTTAAATCAAATGGCCATCCCCATTTGAGAGCTTAAGTGTTTTAAACCAAGTTTGTTTGCTTCCTTGTTGATTGGATTGAGTGTGGAGTTTTGAACAAATTATACAAAATAAAAATGGTTTCAAAACCATTTTCAAAACATTTGGAAAACAAGTGCCATAGCACTGTTTATTTTGTTTATTCAAAAGAACCAAGCTTGAGCAGAGAGACCACTTGTTTTTATGCCTTGAAATGTGAATATTGTACCCTACAAAATCCTGGAAAAAGTTTGAATTCAAAAGCTTTTGAAAATCATTTGAAAATCAATCCAGAAAATCAAAGCAGAAAAAGAAAAAGAGAAAGGAAATAGAAAAGGGTCGGCGCCAGGATTTGAGCCCAGCAACAGATCCAGCCCAACTAGCCCACCCGGGTCCCTTCTCTCTCTCTCTCACGCGCAGAAGCACCCGCGGAGTCGCTGACGCCAGGACCCCACCTCCCCTCTGTTTATTTCGCTGACAAGTGGACCCGTGACCCCGCCGTCGTCTTCGTCAATCACGCGCGCCTGCGCCGCTCGCGCCGCCGTTACTCGCCGCAATCACTGCCGCGTTGATTCCCATTGATTCCGCGAGTAACTCCACACCCAGCTCCGGCTATAAGAACCTCTCCCCCTCGCGGTCATTTCCCCCCACACTGCACACCCTTCTCGCCACCAGGCTGCCAGTATTTGCTCTTGCGCCGCCGTAGACAGAACCTGCTCCGGCGACCAATTCTGGTAAACCTCGTGCGGCCCTTCCTCTCTGGTTCATACGAGAAACTTCGCAACTTCCTTGCGCACCTCCTGATCCCCTTTGCCCGTCTGTTTGTGATCCAGAGCTTCGATTTCGACGAGCACCGAGAGCACCCGACGCCGTCTCCAACTCCGGCGAACCTTCTTGGTTATTTCTGACCGCGCCTTGCCCTCTCTTTTACACTCACATGACCAGCATCACTCTGCGCATCTAACGCACTGCTTATTTTGCCTTGGCGCGATCTGTATCTTCGCCAACGTCGACAAGCAGCCGCACCCGACGCGTTCGCGAACTCCGGCGAGGAATCTCCGACTACCCCATGCGCCCCTTGCAAAGCCACCGCCATGTTGAGCTTCACCTCGTCACGGCGGTTCTGGTAAGAATCCTCTTTCTCCCCCGGGCGACCTAGAATGCCGGCACCGCCACTGGCAGAGCGCTCCGCCGCTCGCCGTCGCCGCGCGCCGCCAGACCTTGGTCGTTTGATCAAGAGCCGTTAGATCTAGATCCAACGCGTGCGATAGAATCACTTAACGAAGCGGTACGTTAGATCTGAGCCGTACACGATCACTTAAATCCAACGATCTACGTCGACCGATCCGTGCGAATCGGTACGCGCCAATAGGATAGCTCCGCGTGGCAGTGAGTTAGATTTAAAACATATTTTGAATCACATTTTAGTTCAAATTTGTTTTGTTTGTAACTTTTGATTTCCACGTTAGATTTTGGCAAATTTTATACCGTTGGAATCAGGAGAACAAGCCCTTTCTGTTTATGCAATGTGTTTAATGTTTAGCTTCTGTTAAAATGATTTTAATTGCAGAAACTTGTTTAGGACTATTTTGAGTATATGAATTGTTTAGGAAATTGTTTTAGTGTCAAATAAACTTGGTTTAGTAGGTTTTTGACTTGTTTATGATTCAGTACGATGCACTTGCTTGGTTGAGTTTAAAAAAAATCATCACTTAGCATTTTTCATGCATGCATATGTATTTTTGTTTGTTTGTATATGTTGTGTGTAATTTGTTGCTACCATTCTTTGTGTAGACTTTGGTGCTAGTGATTGTGATTGTGAAGAGTGATACTCTCCCAACTACCAAGGCAAGTGGTACTTCATGAATATTTCTATCCCTATATTTTTATACAAGCATTAGAAATATTTTGCTAAGTCTTGCATGTTACTATTTTTTGCCAAATGCCATGTTGGGAAATCCTAAGTAGTTGTAGAATTGCTAGGAAATTCCTAAGTTAAGTTACTATCTATGCCATGCTTAGCCTAGCTAGTAGCAAACAAGGGTTGGTGAAATATACATGCTATGATGAAAATATTTCTAAGTCTTTGGACTTATGTTTTCCTTAATAAAACAACTAAGTCAATGAATCACCTGGGTGGAATGGGACTTGATTGGTGGTTTTGGTTGAGTGGTTACACAAGGCCCATGGCTATGGTTTACCTTGTGTATCTCACTTGTGGAAAGCCACCCAGGAACAAAGTGATTTTAGAGGCCAAGTGTTGAGAAGCTTCTAGTGCAGCCACTTGGCAATATGGGCTCTGCCTGGATCACATAGGTTGCTAGAACTTAGCCATTTGGACAGTTGGTGGTAGTGGGAATGATAGGTTGGAGCGTGTCCATTTGGTCTAAGGAAAGGCTTCTGAAGGGTCCTGTCTTGGGAAACCAAGTCTGGTGGGGAAAGTGCACAACCTCTGCAGATGGAAAAATCTAAGTACTTAGCCAAGTCCATGGAAATGGACAACTTGAGCATCAAGACATGGAAGCTATCAAGAATCTCATTATTCCAACTTCTAAGTAAAAACTTGTGGGTGAACCAGGGTGAAGGACCTCAATGTCTATTGATGGTTCCTTGGGTAAAGTTTTGACAAAGAAAACTTAGTGATTTCAACTAATAGGCAAAACCTATTTTGAGCAAAGCAAGCCAAGCTACACTTAGCCAAATTTGCATATAGTATTTAGTCCACTTAAAATATACTAAGGTATCACTTGCCAATACTATTCCAAAGTATTGACCCACTGTGGTTGTAACTTGTGATGTTGCAGGTTACTCTGATGAGGATTAGGTGTCATGAGTCTACACTCAACATGTTTGCATGTGGCACATGAAGATGAAGACTTATATTTATTTACTTATTTAAACTCTTGTATTAGGCCTGTGGCCTTGATTTGTAAAGACTATGTTTATCTCTGGAATGGATGTAATAAATGACCTTTGTATCTGTGTACTTCATCTTAAGCTGTGGATGCTAGCAATGATCCAGGGACTAGCATTGCAATCACAGGGATCCTTTTCCTTTACAAAGGAGGGATCTTACAATCAACAACTTGATTAATGTGAATTGGATATGAAGAACCTTGCCCTTGATCTTCATCTACATTCATAACAGGAGGCTGCTGGTGTTCTGGAGCTTTAGGGCCAAATAATCTGCCCCTAGGTGGGGCCGGATAATCTGGCCTAGGAGTTTCTGCTTTTGTTTGCTCTGCCTGGTTGCCCCTGACATAAGTTGGAGTGCCAGGTGATGACTGAGTTTCTGCACCAACAACAGGGTTATGCACTAATTGTAGCAACAAATATTTAAGAGTTTGTCCCGATGGGAGCTCGACGAACAGAAACAACACGACCCCGAAGCCACATTGTCAATGCGGCCACATTTCGCACCCAAACCGTGGTTTGGAAATAGCCTATTCTATAAGTTACTAGAACAGCGATAATGGAGAGAGGTTTAAAGTATCTAATAACAAAGAACTTTTAGCGAGAACAAAATAAACTAAGACGGAAAGTAAATAGGAATACGAACTGAATTTAAAAAATTGTAGTTGTAGGATTTGAATGGAATGAGAGAGATCTTCTAGGCTTCGGTTTCACTAGTACTAGATGGGAAAATATATGTGTGATCTATAAGAGATTACTTAGACAAATAAACGTTCCCCAATTGATTACCGTGCAATCACTCTGTGTGCACTATGCATGATTCTCGCGCATCACCGCAAGGAAAAAGGCACTTCCGGACCAAATGATCACATAAAATCATCTTAGATCACAATAAATTCTATCTTGGCACCACTAGATCATAACTCAACCTAGAATTGAATCAATCGCTCACACATGGATGAACGGAAAAACATATAAATATATAATGATGTCACAACCGTGTTCAATCTTATAATTACTAAACACAAGAGAGAGAGAGAGGGAGATGGAGATGGAGATGGAGATCGATGCGTGGTGGTGGTGATGTCTTCCTTCTCCTCCTCTTCTTCTTGCATGGATTCCTTGATGGTGATGGTGTTGAGGGAGATCTAGATCTCGGAGGTGTGGTTGATGTAGAGCTCCGTCGTCATGGAGATCGGATGTGTGGCGGCGGCGGCAGAGCCCCGCCCTTGGAGGGCTATGGTGTTGTTGTGGCTTCCTTTGACTCCTCCCCTCTTTATATAGGCCTTGGGAGTGCCCTAGGGTACCCATAATACCGTCATATGATTTGGGTAAGCTTCTGGAGCCTTTCTGGGGCGAAATCCCGTCGTTTTCGATGTTTTTACCAACTATACGGCCGGAACTATACAGCGGCCGGCCGTATAGTTGGTCGTCAAACCTTCTGTCTCCTTTCGTATTTTGGTCGCCATTTCTTCATACGAACTCCTTTTTGGGCGTTCTTTGGCTCGTTGGATTCGTATCGTCGAGGGATACAACCCCATGGTCTTGGATATTTATTTTAGGAAGTTGGAAAAATGACTTTTTCCAGCACCTCAAATGGCTAAGTCCGGTCCTGCAGTTCCTCCATACTATACTCTCTTTGTTCCTTTTGCCTTTGTTTTATCCATCATCATCATCAACACCTACACACATGTCAAAGACAAGAAAGAGTGGTAAAATTCTACCTAAACTACTAAATGTGCAAAGCTCATATTGAATTAAATGAAAACAAGTAATCATGCATATCAAGCATAGCAATAGTTAGATGGAGCATGATATGATAGGAAAATGGCACTATTTATATAGCTAAAAAGTGTTGTATTATCACAAACATCAACTTCCCCAAGATAGATCTTGCTCGTCCTCAAGAAAAAGGGATTGATAACTTAATGGATGTGATCTTGCTTATCATTGAAAATCAATGCACTATATTCTTGTTTCTTCTGCAAGCTCAAAGCAAGAGTGCACATAATCATACAATGCAATATAAGATCAGTTATATTATTCCAAACCACTAGATATTAGTCAAAAACTTCTATGCCCCATGTCAAAGTTAAATCTAGCTTGCAAGTAAACTTGTGATCCTTCTATACGCACTTTATTGTATTTTTGTATTTTTATTTGTATAAGGCAAAGCTGAACACGGTTAGTTGTCAATCATAAATAGAGATAGAGTTTTCCAATGTTGCCCACTCATGCCATCTACTAAAGTCTCTTAAGTGCAAACTTCGATTGTTGAGCACATAGAAAATCTATTTCTTAGTAACGTGAGCATGCCAAAAGAGTGGTATATGTCAATCGAGACTGTGTAGTCTCGGAAGGACACTCGTGACGATTACCAAGGTTTCCCTTTTAGATATAATGATTTCTCATAACGGTCAGAGGAGTATTCCAACTTTTGCTTACAACGCAGACCCATGAGCGAGCCAAAACTCTGACCCATCATAACATTGTTGTTATAGATGTTTAATCAACTCATAGCCAAAATCTGAGATTTCACTCTTGGTAGATCAATTATAGGCCAGCGGAGTTGTTAGCCCCCCATGGAGTGTGACAGTGGTGCAAGACACGCATAAAGCAATATCTCACTTTGATTTTCAAGACAAAGTTTTGGCATATGTAATCTTGAAACTTTGAAACATCATTCTTATTTGACAACTCACTTAGTAAGCATCTATTAAGACCATTGATGTCTACGCACTTCTATTCTTGTAGACAGTTGTTGTACCTCCAAGTGTAGAGGTTTGTAGAACAACAACAAGTTTTCCTTAAGTGGATCACCCAAGGTTTATCGAACTCAGGGAGGAAGTGGTCAAAGGTATTCCCTCTCAAGCAACCCTGCAATCAAGATACAAGAAGTCTCTTGTGTCCCCAACACACCCAATACACTTGTCAGGTGTATAGGTGCACTAGTTCGACAAAGAGATAGTGAAATACAAGTGGTAACGGTGCCAGAAAATACCTTTGACTTGTTGTTGACGTGGGATAGACTAAAGGCAAACTGAAATAAAGATGGAAGAAAGCAAACATGCAACATATCTAGATGCAAACGGTGTTTCAATGCTTAGAAACAAGGCCTAGGGATCATACTTTCACTAGTGAACACTCTCTCAAATAAATATCTTCTCTTAATGATACTACTCTTAACTACTCTCCGGTTGGACACTCTAATCCATGGTAGGGCTATAACAACACACCTCAAAGTCCGCCTTCCCCAATCTAGATAACCCCACACTGTCACCTTGAGCGCTAGATGGTTCCAACAAACACCACAATTTCATAAATACATCCAACTCCAAATATACTCATGATAAATATATATGTAACCTAGATTAAGTGCCACACACAGTGTGCACGCTGTCACTTTCACACACATGGGGAAAATCATAGATCTATTAAAGCATGATGAGTATTTATGTAGATTACAGCCTAAGTGCCACCATGGTGTGCGTGTTGTTACTTTCACACACATGGGGAGAGCCGAGATCTATTGAAGCACTTGAGTTACAAAGTAGATCTACTTGATTACAAAGCTCATGACCACAACAAGATCATGCATAGAGATAGATGAACACATAGCTACCGGTAGAGCCCTTAGCCTCGAGAGAGAACTACTCCCTCCTCATCATGAGAATCAGTAACGGTGATAGAGATGGTGGTGGAGATCGATGGATATGGCTCCCAAGGCACTTCCCCGTCCCGGCAGGGTGCCGGAACAGAGACTTTCTGTCCCCCAAATCTCCCCTTCGGTCGCGGCGGTGCAACGAAACTATTTCTGGAAGTATGATGGATGATTTAGGGTTTTCTCCCTGGGGGCTTCTTTTAGGCGAAGGAGGCAAGGCCGGTGGAGGGACAGGGGACCCACACCCCCTATAGGCCCCACCAGGGCTTGCCCGCGCCTAGGGGGGGTGCGACCACCCTGGTTCCCTACTCCGTCTCTGCTTCGTGGTTCCGTGTTGGTCCGAGAAAAATAATGACTTTGGCTTTTGTCCCGTCCAATTCCGAGAATATTGATTTTCTGCCTTTCTGGAACCAAAACCAGAAGAAAACAGGCAACTGGCACTGTGGCATCTTGTTAATAGGATAGTCTAGAAAAACATATAAAAACACCTCAAAGTGTAGACAAAGCATAAGACAAATAATATAAAACAAGCATGGAGCATAAAAAATTATAGATACATTTCCGACGTATCAACCATCATTTCGAACACTATGGGGTCGTGCTACTCTGTAACCATTCACTTAAGACAATTCTGAACAGTGACAACTAGCAAGTTTCAAAGAAATTTTTTTATTATATTTTTTCTTTTCAAAATGTAGAGAACATGGCAATGTATATTTAGAGGATCACAATATTTTTCACAAGCTAGATAAAAGTTGGACAAGGTGCATCAAAGCTATGGCTTGTCTCCTATGTGGCCTAACATGAGCAAGTATATCCCTTATATAAATATGAACAAAAACTCACCTAAGCAAGCATTTAAAAACAGAGGGATACACAATAGCATGAAAACTTTTTAAGATAAAGAACATTGCACAAGACTCTACGCATGCAAAATAACCTCCCTAAGCTCAGAACTTTGCAAGAACCAAACTTGATAAATCACGAAAACAAAACAGAAAATGCAGTTATCAAAAGAGAGTATAAGAAGTTGTTACCTCCCCAAGCTTAAGTTAAAGCAAGGGTGACACATTTTACCGTCGAGGTACTAGTAACCTCTCTCTCTCGATGGAAAAGAACCTTTGCTTCAACATGTGTTTCTTGATACGGCTCGGTGTGCCTTCCTCGAGAACCTACTTAGAAACTAAAAGAAAACAAAGTATTTTTTGTTTTTGAAGACACGGGTTTATCTCACAAGTGATAAAAATACAAGTCACATTGAGTCGGTTCATAAACCTAAGCACCACGCTTAAGTCAACAAACTAGTTCTAGAAGATGCCTCTCCAAGATTGTGATGAGGTGCAAGTGAAACAAAATATGAAACACGAGTGTGCAGCCCCTATGCTTATTTAAAAGAGGGTTGAGTTGAAAGGTTTTACCAGACATGAATAGGTGAATTGAATAAACCAAGTGGCTCATGCGAGTGTTTGCATGGTTGGAACTACCGTACATGTCGTCACATAAGGTTCAAGTCCCTGCGAAAACAACACACGAAATAAAATGCATCGGTTTGGTATACGAACATAGTTCGTTTACCCCACCGATAAAAGGAAAGTAAAAAGAAAACATGAACTTCTATAGAGAATTATAGTCTAGGAAGTTTATTTGGTAGTACTTTTATTTCGACCAAGGGAGAAGGTCCCATGTGGAGTTTCGAGGTTTTTAGAAAAAGAAGGAAGAAGAAAGAATAAAATTTTGAGCAATGGTTACCTTCTAGTTGGCGTTTGAGGGGTTTCACCAACTATACGGGCGCAACTATACGGCCAGAGTTTTTGCTCCTGTCGTATAGTTGGTTGTTAAACTTACAATACCTTGAAATAAAAACTGGAATCAGGTGTCGATATCTATGCGGTGGCAGCTATACGGCCAGAATTTTTATTCCCGTCATATAGTTGGTCGTTAGACCTTCTGTACCTAGGAAAGAAATTTTGACGATGGCATTTATAACTATACGGCCGCAACTATACAGCTGGAATTTTTATTCCCGCCATATAGTTGGTCGTTAAATCTTTCGTGCTTGCCAAAAAATTTCTGTTTCTTCGAGAATTCTTTCTTAACCTGAAACTTAGCGAAACACCATGTTTTAACAGTAAAATAACAACTTTAATTTTCAACCAACATATAATTGAAGGATTCACCTGAAACTGATTTTCCCTTCCTTTTTACCGAGTTTATGCAACACATAATATAGTGACAATAAATTCTACCTTTTGAAAACTTCAACAAGATAACTCTAATAGCAATACATGCAAAGAATAAAAGTGACAATGCAACATGAATGCAACTAGACTCAAGACACAAAACTAAGAAAGACGCCTAATGACTTATGGGTTGCCTTCCGGGAAGCGCTCTCTTTAAATCCATAAAGCTAGGTTAGGATACTCCATACATTACCCACCTAGATCCTAAGGGATATCGACTCGAGGTGAGTTTGCACATACCAGTTTGGGGCATCTTGGAGTAGAGTTCGGTCGGAGTTGTACCCGCTTACGGTGCATCGGCATCATGTAGATGAAAAAGTTCTCGCTTTCAAGCAAGTGTTGATAGACCAAGCTTGGTGAACATGCCTCTATGTATAGCTGCAATGAGAGGATTTGTGATTCATTCTTAAATCTTTACCTTGGTTACCTGTGTAGGGGAACACTTCATAGTACTCTTCCTTCATAGAAGGGAGTTCAGGACCCTGCATGTTAGTATAGCAACGTTCTATCTCTAGTTCATTATTATTAATGCTCTCCATATGAGTGTCTAGGTACAAGGACTCCGCAAAACAATTATCAACAGTTTTAGCATCATAAAAATCATTACTAGAGTGAGAGGCATCACAAACAAAAGTTTTAGTGTGAGACTCTTTGTCGACCTCACCTTTTCGTTCCTCCTTTTTATTGACTAGTGTTTTAATAGCAATGATAGAATTAAAAGTAGGAGTTGAAGGTGTGAGCGGGTGATCAATCTGTTCTTCCTCCTCTTCCTCGTGCTCATTTTCCTCTCCGCTCTTTAGTGAGTCATGAAAAAGGTTATCTTTCTCCATGGCGTTTTTGGACCGCTTCAAATAATATAATACCAATGCATTATTACTTAAATTATTTTTGCAAAATAGGAATATGAGGTATATTGAATTAAAAACTCCATCAAGTGCTTCACTTTCAACATCAATACTTCCTAGTCTAAATACCATTTTAGATGCACCTTTGAAAAGAATGTATTCTAATATATCCAAACTAGCATAGGATTTATCTCTATTATAATTTGCTAGAGTAGGATTGTTGGAACACTTCCATTGAAAATTTAGGTGGTCATCTGTTATACAGATTGTGCAATAAGATCCATCATTAGCACGCAACGATAATGAATGCCCTTCCAATAGGTTAAGCATTTTCTTTATCAGCTTATGTCTAGCAACCAGGCTTGATAAATTTGAATCCTTTATCTCCTCCAATTCTTGTATTATCTGTTAAACAAAATTTATCTCAGAAGACATGATTAGTATCAATAGTTTTTATAAATTTTTGGTTTTCTAATTTTTTATTATTTTCAATATAAAAGAAAGCAGTAAAATAACAACAACAAACGAAAATAAACTATGTGCGAGTAGATAGGTAATAACCGAAACTTTGCTCCCCGGCAACGGAGCCAATTTGATGACTGGGTTCCTGCACCAACAACAGGGTTATTGCAGTACTTGTAGCAGCAAATATTTAAGAGTTTGTCCCGATGGGAGCTCGAAGAACGGAAACAACACGACCCTGCAGCCACGTTTTCAATGCAGCCACGTTTCGCACCCAAACCATGGTTTGGAAATAGCCTATTCTATAATTTACTAGAACAAAGATAATGAAGAGAGGTTTAAAGTATCTAATAACAAAGAACTTTTAACGAGAAAAAATAAACTAAGATGGAAAGTAAACAGGAATATGAACTGAATTAAAACATTGTAGTTGTAGGATTAAATGGAATGAGAGAGAGCTTCTAGGCTTCGGTCTCACTAGTACCAGATGGGCAAATATATGTGTGATCTATAAGAGATTACTCAGACAAATAAACGTTCCCCAATTGATTACCGGGATATCACTCTGTGTGCACTATGCATGATTCTCGCGCGTCACCGCAAGGCAAAAGGCACTCCCGAACCAAAGGATCACATAAACTCATCTTAGATCACAATAAATTCTAACTTGGCACCACTAGATCATACCTCAACCTAGAATTGAATCAATCACTCACACATGGATAAATGACAAAACATATAAATATATAATGATGTCACAACCGTGTTCAATCTTACAATTACTAAACACGAGAGAGAGAGAGAGAGAGAGAGAGAGAGAGAGAGAGAGAGAGAGAGAGAGAGAGAGAGAGAGGGAGATGATGATGGATATGGAGATCGATGCGTGGTGGTGGTGATGTCTTCCTTCTCCTCCTCTTCTTCTTGATTGGATGCCTTGATGGTAATGGTGTTGAGGGAGATCTAGATCTCGGAGGTGTGGTTGAGGGAGAGCTCTGCCGTCATGGAGATTGAATGTGTGGCGGCGGCGGAAGAGCCCTGCCCCTGGAGGATTATGGTGTTGTTGTGGCTTCCTTTGGCTCCTCCCCTCTTTATATAGGCCTTGGGGGTCCCCTAGGATACCCATAATACGTCATATGACTTGGGGAAGCTTTTGGAGCCTTTCTGGGGCGAAATCCCGTCGTTTTTGATGTTTTTACCAACTATACGGCCGGAACTATACAACGGCTGGCCGTATAGTTGGTCGTCAAACCTTCTAACTCCTTTCGTATTGACCGCCATTTCTTCATATGAACTCCGTTTTGGGCGTTCTTAGGCTCATTGGATTCATCTCGTCGAGGGATACAACCCCATGGTATTGGATCTTTATTTTGAGAACTTGAAAAAATTGACTTTTTCCACACCTCAAATGGCTAAGTCTGGTCCTGTAGTTCCTCCATACTATACTCTCTTTGTTCCTTTTGCCTTTGTTTTATCCATAATCATCATCAACACCTACACACATGTCAAATACAAGAAAGAGTGGTAAAATTATACCTAAACTACTAAATGTGCAAAGCTCATATTGAATTAAATGAAAATAAGTAATCATGCATATCAAGCATAGAAATAGTTAGATGGAGCATGATATGATAGGAAAATGACACTATTTATATAGCTAAAAAGTGTTGTATTATCACAGCCATCACCAAGCCCGGATAATCCACCCCTGGTAGGGGCCGGATAATCCGGCCTGGGATTTTCAGCGTCTTCCTGTTTGTCCTTATTGCCCCTGGTGCTTGTTGGAGTGCCATGGCCGGATAGTCTGCCCCTTGGAGGGGCGGATAGTACGGTCTGGGACTACCAGTTTGCCCAGAAATGATCTTCAAGAGGTTGTGGTGTTGGTGTAGTAGTTTCTCTAGCAGGAGGAGCTTGTTGATCTTGTGTAGATGAGGGCTCCACTTGAGTGGAGCATTGTCCTTCCCGGTCCGCCACAAGGGGTTCCTCAATGGGGCAGAAAAATCCCACGCCCATTCTTCTTATGGAATCTTGGGGTATTTCAATATCTTCATCACAAACATCAACTTGCCCTACACGGGATCAATCATTTTTGTCAAATTCCACACTACAAGATTCTACAATAGTTCCGGAGAGATTATTGTAGACTCTATAAGTGTGGGATTCAGCACCGTAACCAATAAAAATACCCTCTAAAGCCTTAGACTCAAATTTATACAAACGAACTCCTTTTATAAGAAATAAACACTTACAACTGAATACCCGAAAATATGATATGTTGGGCTTGTTACTGGTAAGTATCTCATATGGTGTTTTGTCCAAAATCTTGCGGAGGTAGAGCCGGTTTGATGAGTGACATGTGGTAGATATGGCTTCAGCCCAGAAGTTGTATGGTGACTTGAATTCAACCAACATAGATCTAGCCATATCCATCAAAGTATAGTTCTTCCTCTCGGCTACACCATTTAATTGAGGGGTGTACGCAACAGAATATTGATGTCTTATCCCCTCTTCACTTAGAAATTCATTTAAAGTGTAGTTCTTGAACTCGGAGCCGTTGTCACTTCTTATTGCCAATATGGGGACATTGTGTTAACGCTGGACCTCATTGGCAAAATCAATGACAGTTTGTTTAGTCTCACTTTTTAGCTTGAAAAAATAGACCCATGTGTATCTTGAGTAATCATCGACTATCACCAAGAAATATCTTCCCACCGAGGCTAGCATGAGATGGAGGACCAAACAAGTCAACATGAAGTAATTCCAAGATCCTCTTTGAGGAAACAATAGTTTTCCTCTTGTGGGGAGAGTCATGCATCTTGCCTTCAACACATGCCCTGCAAACACGATCTTTGGCAAAGGAAACATTGTCTTTTAGTCCAAGGATGTGGCCACCCTTGTGAAGACTTTGCAAAGTTCTCATGTTTACATGGGCTAGACGGCGATGCCATAACCATCCCACGTCGGCCTTTCCGAATAAGCACATCGGACCCGTAGTGGTTTCCCCTGAAAAGTCCACCACATACAGGTCATTTTCGACGTACCCAACGAAAGCGACCTTTAGAGACTTGCTCCACAAGAGGACCACTAAATCACCATCAATGAAAACAGCAAAGCCCATCTTACCAAGGGCAAAAACAGAAAGTAAGTTGTAACCGAGAGTCTCAACAAGCATGACGTCCACGAGAGAGATATCGTGGGCAACCACTACCTTGCCAATACCCAATACCTCAGATTTAGATTTATCACCATAGGAGACTGTAATATAATCAAGGTTGGGTCTCATATCCGTGATGATCTTTTTGCTTCCGGTCATATGACTAGTGCACCCACTGTCCAGCACCCATTTAGAACCACCAAAAGCATAGCCCTGCAAGAAAATTACTTCTTGGTTTTAGGTACCCATTATGGGTCCTCTCATGTTAGTAACAAGGGTCTTTGGAACCCAAATAGACCAAGCAACATATTCATCAAAAGGACCAACATAATTAGCATAGACATCACCATAGTAATCACAAAATAGCTCATAATTAGGATTGTTAAACCCTGCAAAACCAATATGGTCAGTTTTGTCCTTTGTGATGTTCTTCTCAATGGTGCTTGACATGGATATGCCCTACGGGTACCCGATGTTATCCTACCTGGTCCAGCCCGAGGGAAGGTCCACTCGACGACCTGCCAAGGTCCAGGATGTTTATGACGTTTCGACTGCTATGAAGCCCATATGGACACAGACTCCCAATCGCACAAGACGAGGAAAGCTCAAGACTAGAGTTTGAATACAACTTGTAACCAAATTGTATTGGCACCCGAGACCTAGCCTCCCCATATATAAAGGCTAGAAAGGTCCAACGAGGAGGACATATTACGATACAATAGACGCCACAATAGATCTACGGATCTAGATCTCTTCCACCCTCGCATACACACCTTCACGCCAAATTGCATCTGTGCACCCCTGTAACCTTCAGTTCCACCATAATCAAGAGCAGACAAGAAGGAGTAGGGCTTTACCTCTGGGGGCCTGAACCTGGGTAAAACTCGTGTACCGCGTTGTTTGCCTGTTAACTGTTCCACGATCTCTAGCATCCCCATCTTCTCCAAAACCCAAGTCCATAACAATGGGCATGGACAAGATCGAACCTCGTCAATTGGTGCCGTCTGTGGGAAGCTAAAACACTGATCGTGCGACCGTGACGATCCCATCATCAGAAATCTGCGACCTGCCGGTCTCAAGGAAACAATCTACAACTCGCTAGTTTCTGGGAAACAGATCTATTTCAACTTCCCATGTATCATCGTTCGGACGGGATCCCCCAAATTTGTCATCAACATCTACTATGGTGGTAACCGGTGATTCGGATGCCTAGATCTATTCGCCGACGTTGATTTCAACCTTCACTATTTTCTACAGTGCATGTGAAAGCGCTAGTCGCACCCATCCAAGGAAAAAGACGCATCGTGGTGATATTGTGCCAGATCGATAAATAGTATGTTGTGGCGTAAAGGATAAATCGACATAGCCAGCAGGCTCCAAGCAAGGGAAAAGTAATGATTGTCCCATCTGCCTCACATGGCCCAAGTTTCAAGAAGAGCTTCTGATCAGCTGTTAATGAAAGGAGGAGTATGCAAATTGCATGCATAAATATCAATCAATCAACTACCACTTCATGTGAAGAATTTCAATCGGATCCATCAAAAGAAGAAAAGCAAGGGATTGCACATCATTACGTGCGAAGGAGCAACCAAAATTCAGACCGTATTGGTTCGATCAAAAATAAAAAATTAAGTATGATCAGTTACCGAGATAACCAGTCCGACGCGTCGACCTTGAACTCCACGTCGACTCCATCCGACTAAACATCCAACTTCATGCTCGGGGGCTGCACCGAGTCTGCTGTGTCAACACTGTTCACCGCGTCAGCTCCTGATGTATAAAGCTCCCACGACCCGCTTCCATGTCAACTCCGGTCCTCCGCATCGGTTCTCAAATGTTGCCTCGACTACATCGACTCCATCTATTATGTTGACTCTACACTCGGGGATCCTTCGACTCCGGCGATCCTCTGCGGCCTTCGGCTGCGGCGACCCGGGGATCCTTCGACTCCATCGCGCGACTCGTGGCGGTATTCGGCTCCAACGACTCAGGGGATCGGGGGCTTCCTCTGCTTTGGTGACCCTCCACGGTCTTCGGCTTCGGCGGCCTGGGGTCTCCTTCGACTTCGACGACCCACCACGGTCTTCGGATGCGGCGACCCACCATGTCTTCGACTGAGGTGACCCGCCACATCCTTCGACTTCGACGACTCGCCATTACGCCGACTCCGCCGCGTCGATACGTCAGCCACGTGACTCGCTACCGCATTTACTTCGTCCACAACAACTACAACTAAGTTTCCCTCTACTTATAATTCATTCTTTTTAACTCGCACTCGAAACACTCGGGGGCTGCGCCCTATTCGAGTAACCTAATGTGCCATCAGCTCCACGCACTCGAGTACCTCATACGCGATAGCCCGAGTAGCTGATTTTTCCTGACCGTCGAACCCTTGAACTCCGAGTGCCCCAACAAGGTACTGAGACAAAGGGTAATCAGGCTAACGAAAAGGCCTAGCAAGCAGTGTAAACGTGTTGACTCGGTTGGCACCAGAATTTTACTTTACAAGTAGAAAGTCAACTATTTTTTTACAAGATATAAGTACTTCACAATTCTACATGTTTTCTACAGCCTACAGGTACGTCGAACTACATCACGCTATTGTATCGGGTCCTCTAATGGAGTCGATTAATGCCAAGACCCGAGTCGATGCACTCCTCGGATGACCACATCAATCATCGACAAAAGCGGCGCTGGCCGCGCACCCGACAGAAGCAATGGCGTCGACTTCATCCGCAACATCGATTCCTTCCGGCTAAAATGACGCATGACTCAGCTACGTCGACTCTGACCGCATCATCAATTCTTGGCTCATTATGCATTAGATGATGACTTGATGCACTTCCGGGTCAATGGTTTCTCCTCGCATGAGTCTCCACTCGAGTCTGCGACTCGACTAGACACTCGGGGGGCTACTCCTATGAGGAGCGCTGATCACGCACCCAATGTACTTCCGGGTCAGCGGTACGCTCACGAGATTGTCGACTACAACTTCACAAAAATCGAGTCTCTGCCCGAGTCTACAACTCCGTGAGACACTTGGGGGCTACTCCAAACTGGAGCGCTGGTCACACACAGAAGATCTTCGAGTGGCACGTTTCGATTCCTCACTCAAATCAACGATTCAACTGAGGACTCGGGGACTACTCCCATAGGGAGCATTGGTTGCGCATTGGAAAAAATGAAGGGCATTCAGGACATCTGCAAGGTCATCCGACTCGAACAGACACTCGGGGGCTACTCCCATAGGGAGCGCTGGTCATGCACTCTATAGTCCATTGTGTTGACTACGTCCATAATGCTGACTCCTTTACAACAACCGAACAAATTCAGCTGACTCGATGAACTTTCGGGTGAAGTGCTTCACACTCGATACAACTTTCGACTCCGACATCCAAATGCAAGGTTCAAGACAACTAAGTATCCACCCGAATCTATGTTTTGGATGGACACTCGGGGGCTACTAACATGGATATGACCTACGAGTACCCGATGTTAGCTTACCTGGTCCAGCCCGACGGAAGGCCCACTCGACGACCTGCCAAGGTCCAGGACGCCTATGACGTTTCTACTGCTATGAATCCCATATGGACACGGACTCCCAAGCGCACAAGATGAGGAAAGATCAAGATTAGAGTTTGAATACAACTTGTAACCAAATTGTATTGGCACCCGAGACCTAGCCTCCCCATGTATAAAGGCTAGGAAGGTCCAACGAGGAGGAACGATTACAATACAATAGATGCCACAATAGATCTATAGATCTAGATCTCTTTCACCCTCGCATACACACCTTCATGCAAGATTGCATCTGCGCACCCCTGTAACCTTCGGTTCCGCCGTAATCAAGAGCAGACAAGGAGTAGGGTTTTACCTCCGAGGGCCTGAACCTGGGTAAAAATTATGTCCCGCATTGCTTGTCTGTTAACCGTTCCGTGATCTCCAGCATCCCCATCTTCTCCAAAACCCAAGTCCATAACAATGGGCATTAACAATATCGAACCTCGTCAGTGATTGTCTTTGCTTGTTCACTCTTGGTCTTATTTTTCTTCTTCTTCTTCTTTTTCTTTTTCTTTTTCTTCTTCTTCTTCTTCTTCTTCTTGGACTTGGAAACATAGCCAAGTCCCTCTTTTCCAAGGTTTGATCTTTGCTTGCCAAGAATATCATCAAGAACTCCCTTACCTTTGGAAGTGGAGGCTTTGGCAAGCTCATCTTCCACCCTAGAATTTTCTTCATGAGTATATGTTGACTTAGATGTGCTAGGGATATCATATTTAGTCAATCGAATTAGGAGCTGATCATGATAATCATTGAGAATAGAGAATTCACTTTTCAAACCCTTGTGAGCAATGTCAAGTTTCTCCAATTCCACGAAGAGTCTAGCATGAGCAACCCCAAAGTCAACCTTTTCTTTATTTAGTTTCTTATCTTTGGCTAATTCTTTGTCACATTCCTTAACAAGCTTGGTCACCACTTATTCATGTGACTCCTCGATAGACTCAATTCCCTCTTCAAGAGAAACGCAAGCCTCTTCCTCTTCTTCTATAGCATTTTTAGGGATGCAATCTCCATTGCATCCTCCCTTTCAATCCTGCACTGTTCTTCAAGAAGCACTTCATTTTTGGCCAGCTGGTCCATGAGAGCCTCAAAATGTCTTTTGAGCTCAACTTGAAAGTTAGTGATAAAATAGTCCAAAGCAATAATTTCTTCTTTAACCTTAAGACTAGTAGGATCATCCATGTCAATCATAGCCTTAGGAAAAGAAGTGTTGAAAGATGATACCTCAGAACCTCTTGCCATGAGGCAAGTGGCGTTCTTGTTGATGATGTTTTAATTCGAGGAGTCAAAGAGAGATGTTGGTGTAGACGTGGTGACTATAGCAGCCACCTCTCTAGAGCTATCATCCTCATCTTCACTTCCCGATTTATGCTCCTCTTGAGCCACTAAGACAATCTTTGGTTGCTTTTTGAATGGAGCACTCTTCTTCACAAATTGATTCATTGAGAATGAGTCTTCCTCCATTATCTTCTCTACTTTGATAAGGACATTCAACTACAAAGTGTAGCCGGTCTCCACAATTGAAGCATGTCCTTAGCTTGGGACTGTTTTCCCTTCTCCCATGTGCTCCACTCTTGCGTTCTAGTTTAGATTTGGCTCTGGCTGGATCCTTCCAAAAATTTCTAGCATAGAAAGCCATGTATTGTCCATGAGCCCTCTTTACATCGTCGGGTGATGACCCACAAGTATAGGGGATCGCAACAGTCTTCGAGGGTAGTATAACCCAATTTATTGATTCAACACAAGGGGAGCCAAAAAAAATTATAAGCCTTAACAACTGAGTTGTCAATTCAGCTGCACCTGGAAATATTCTTGCTCATAGTATTTTATCAGTAGCAACAGTTTTGTAGTAGCAATAGCAAAGTAACAGCAACAGTAAAACAAAGGCAATAGTAACAATAGTAGCAAACACCAGGATTTGAGTGCGGTAGGCATATGGATGGATGGATGGGCGTTGCATGGACAAGAGTATTCATGTAATTTCAAGATCTAGGGAAATTACAGATAAATAAGATAAAGCATCCAAGTACTAAATAATCATAGGCATGTGTTCCATATATAGTCATATGTGCTCGCAATGAGAACTTGCACAACATCTTTTGTCCTGCCAGCCCGTTGCAGCGGGGCCTCAAGGGAATCTATTGGCAATTAAGGTACTCCTTTTAATAGAGTACCGAAGCAAAGCATTAACACTCCATGAACATATGTGATCCTCATATCACAGCCATTCCCTCTGGTTGTCCCAATTTCTGTCATTTCGGGGCCTTTGGTTCCGGACAATAATTTGTGTAAACAACTTGCAGATAAGATCACAAACAATACTATCATCATGATTCAATAACATATTCAAATATGAGATCATGGCACTCGGGCCCTAGTGACAAGCATTAAGCATAACAAGTTGCAACAATGTCAAAAAGCACTAACAAAGATACTAGGCACCATGCCCTAACAATCTTATTCGATTACATGATAGTTCTCATACAATCCCTACCATCCCCGTAGCCTACAACGGGGGATTACTCACTCATGGATGGGGGAAACATGGATGGTTGATGGAGAGGCGTCGGTGATGATGGCGATGATCTCCTCCAATTCCCCGTCCCGGCAGGGTGCCAGAACGGAGTTTCTGGTTCCGAATCGAGGTTTCTAGTTGTGGCGGCGCAGCGGAACTCTATCTGGAAAAACATTGAACCCCCCTCTATTTTTAGGTCAGAGGGCTTATGTAGGCGAAGGGGGAGACCGAATGGGTGCATGAGGTGGCCTCATCACCCCCAGGCGTGGCCTCGCCTGGCCCGCGCGGCCAGGGGGTGTGGGCCCCTCGTGGCCCTCCTCCGTCTCGTCTTCTGGCTCCGTGAGTCTTCTGGTAAAATAGGAGTTTTGCGATATGTTCTGGGATTTTTCCTGAAAGTTGATTTCCTGCACAAAAACAAGACACCAAAGCAATTCTGCTGAAAACAACGTAAGTCCATGTTAGTTATATCCAAATCACACAAATTAGAGTAGAAACAATCGAAAAAGTGTTCGGGAAAGTAGATACATTTTAGACGTATCATCGGGACAATCCATATCTTCTATGTCATCTTCATCTTGTTCAGCCACACTTGTCTTCAAGGCCATGTTGACCCCCTTTTGCATCCCAATGGCTCATGCACGTGCATCTTCGGCATTCTTGGTAGCCACTTTGAAAGCTGCCATTTCTTTCATTACCTCATTGGATGTCATTAGTGTAAGATCCCTCCTTTATAAAGGAAAAGGATCCCTGTGAATGCAATGCTAGTCCCTGGATCATTGCTAGCATCCACAGTTTAAGATGAAGTACACAGATACAAAGGTCATTATTACAGGCATTCCAGAGACAAACATAGTCTTTACAACTCCAAGCCACAGGCCTAGTACAAGAGTTTGAATAAGTAAATAAATAAAAGTCCTCATCTTCATGTTCCACGGGAAAACATGTTGAGTGTAGACTCATGACTCCTAATCCTCATCAGAGTAACCTGCAACATCACAAGTTACAGCCACAGTGGGTCAATACATTGGAATAGTATTGGCAAGTGATACCTTAGTATAATTTAGGTGGACTAGATACTATATGCAATTTGGCTAAGTGTAGCTTGGCTTGCTTTGCTCAAAATAAGTTTTGCCTATTAGTTGAAATCACTAAGTTTTTCTTTGTCAAAACTTTTTCCAAGGAACCACCAATAGACATTGAGGTCCTTTACCCTTGTTCACCCACAAGTTTTTATTTAGAAATTGGGATGAGGAGATCCTTGATAGCTTCCGTGTCTTGATGCTCAAGTTGTCCTTTTCCAGGGACATGGCTAAGTACTTAGATTTTTCCATCTGCAGAGGTTGTGCACTTTCCCCACCAGACTTGATTTTCACCAAGACAGGACCTTTCAGAAGCCTTCCCTTAGACCAAATGGACGCGCTCCAACCTATCATTCCCACTACCACCAACTGTCCAAATGGCCAAGTTCTAGCAACCTATATGATCCAGGCAGAGCCCATATTGCCAAGTGGCTGCAGTAGAAGCTTCTCAACACTTGGCCTCTAAAATCTCTTTGTTCCTGGGTGGCTTTCCACAAGTGAGATACACAAGGTTCACCAGTCCCCTGGCCTTGTGTAACCACTCAACACAAACCATTCCTTCCATTCCACCCAGGTGTTTCATTTACTTAGTTGTTTTATTAGGCAAAACACAAGTCCAAAGACTTAGAAATATTTTCATCATAGCATGTATTTTTCACCAACCCTTGGTTGCTACTAGCTAGGCTAAGCATGGCATAGATAAGCATCTTAACTTAGAAATTTCCTATCAATTCTACAACTACTAGGATTTCCCAACATGGCATATAAGTAAAACATAGCATGCAAGACTAGCAAAATATTTCTAATGCTTTGTAGAAAACATAGGAATAAAAATATTCATGAAGTACCACTTGCCTTGGTAGTTTGGAGAGTAGTTACACTCTTCGCAATCACAATCACTAGCACCAAAATCTACACAAAGAATTATAGCAACAAATCACATACAAAACATATACAATCAAAAATATATGCATGCATGCAAAATGATATGTGATGATTTTTAAAACTCAACCAAGCAAGTATACAGTACTGGTTCATTAACAAGTTAAAAACTTGTCAAACAACATTTATTTAAACCCTAAAACATTTCCTAAAAATTTCATATACTCAAAGTAGCCCTACACAAGTTTCTGCAAATAAAAACATTTTAACAGAAACAAAACATTAAACACATTGCATATTTAGAAAGGGCTTGCTCTCCTGATTCCATTGATATAAAATTTGTCAAATTCTAACGTGGGAATCAAAAGTTATAGCCAAAACAAATTTGAACATCTAATAGATTCAAATCCAGTTTTTAAATCTAAACCACTGCCACGCGTCTTAATCTAATTGGCCCGTACCGCTTCGCGTTGGATCACGCTTCTGAGCCGCTAGATCAACATAATCCGCACGGCCCAGATCTACTCGTAACGGTTCGTTAAGTGATCTAATCTCGCATGCTGGATCCAGATCCAACGGCCCTGGATCAATCGACCAAAGCTGGGCGGTGCTGGCGGTGGCTACTTGCGGAGGCGATCTCTGCCTACGGCGGCGCGACGCTACATATGACTAGGGGGTCGTCGGAGATGCTTACCAGAATCGCGACGACGTGCTGATACTCAACCTGGCGACGGCTTGGCAAGGGGCGCACGAACACAGTCGCTGGAGCTCGTCGGAGTTGCGGGCGGCATCTGTTGCTTGATGTCGAGGTTGTTGCCGAGGATCTGCGTCGACCTAGCACAAGCCAGATGGTTTAGGAGACGCGCAAGGGTCTGGCGAACAGGACGGTACCAAAGGGAAGGAAAGGGGCGCTCGATTCTTACCGCTATTGCTCGTCGGAGTCGAGCAGTGGCTCTGGTGGTTGCGGGCGTGAACGAAGACGGCGACCTGGGTCACGAGCATGCAAGCCATGGGTGTTAGCAGATGCACAAGGACGTGGGGGTCACGCTCGTTTGAACCAGAGACAGAGGGGCGGTCGGAGCTTACCGGAATCGCCTGCTGGAGTTTCTCTGTTTGCGGCGACGCAAGGGAAATTGCGGTCAGCCTGGGGGCGTAGAGGTGGCGCTAGGTAAGGGGAAATGGCCGCGGTGCAGAGGGGGTCTTATAGCCAGAGCGGGGGTGAGGATCGCGCGGCGTATCAATGGCAATTATGCGCGCAGTAACAGCGGCGAGGTAACGGCGGAGCGAGCGGCGCAGGCGCGCGTGATTGACGACAAAGACGACGTGGCCGCAGGGTCCACTCGTCAGCGAGCTAAACAGCGAGGAGGTGGGGTCGTGCAGTCAGTGACCTAGGGGGTGTGTCTGCGGGTGAGCGAGAGAGAGGGAGACCCCGGGTGGGCTTAGTGGGCTGGATTAGCAGTTGGGCCAGATAGGTAGCGCTGGCCCTTTTCTATTTCTTTTCTCATTTTCTTTTTCTGTTTTGATTTTCTGGAATGATTTTTAAATCCAAATCAAATGAGTATGAATGCAAATCTTCTCTAGGTTTTTATACTGCAAACCTTGCATTCAAATGTGTGTCAAACATTACTGTCCAATCCAAACACTTTGATCAAGTGAAAATAAAAATAAACCAAGCCTTTTTGATATGTATTCAATAGGCATAATATTGGTTTTATTTCTCATTTGTTTTGAAACTTGTTCAAACTTTTGAAAGTGCCTAAGTTTGAATTTCAAACCTTTACTGAATCAAAACAAGTATTCTTCTCGTTGGAAGATAGCATTAAGGCTAGAGCACACTTACATGAAATATTAAGCATAAATGCTTCTGTTTTGAAATGTTTTGTTTGAAATGAATTTCATATGATCATGGATGCATGGATGATATGCATGAGTTTGAAACATGATTTTAGGGATGTTACAAATCTAACCCCCTTAAGGTGAATCTCGCCCTCGAGATTCGGATTGGCTAGCAAATAGATGAGGGTGGTCTTTCCGAAGATCATCTTCTCTTTCCCATGTTGCTTCCTCTTCGGAAAGATGGTTCCACTGAACTTTGCAAAACTTGATAGTCTTAGTCCGTGTGACTCTTTCTGCAGTCTCAAGAATCTTGATAGGTTTCTCTTCATAAGTGAGGTCACTTTCCAATTGGACCTCCTCCAAAGGTATATTATCCTTTAAAGAAGTTTCTTCCATTTCTGGGTGACATTTCTTAAGCTGACTCACATGAAACACATTATGGACAGCTGACAATGACTCCGGTAATTCAATTTCATAGGCAACTTCTCCTTTACGACTCAGAATCTTGAATGGTCCAACATATCTTGGGGCCAACTTTCCTTTGACTCTGAACCTCTTCACTCCACGAAGTGGTGACACTCTAAGATAAGCTCTATCACCGACTTCGTAGGTGACTTCTCTACGCTTTGGATCTGCGTAGCTTTTCTGTCGGGATTGTGCTATCTTCAATCTGTCCTTAACCAACTTGACTTTCTCTTCGGCTTCTTTGATAAGTTCTGGTCCGAACAAACTTCTTTCTCCCACACCATTCCATAACAATGGGGTGGTACACTTTCTCCCGTAGAGAAACTCAAATGGTGCCATCTCAATGCTGGCTTGATAGCTGTTGTTATAAGAAAATTCCGCGTAAGGCAGACTTTCATCCCAACTGGCTCCATAGTCTAGGGCACATGCACTCACCATGTCTTCAAGAATCTGATTAGTTCTTTCAGTCTGTCCTTCAGTTTAAGGATGAAAAGAAGTGCTGAATTACAACCTCGTTCCCAATGACTCATGTAGTTGTCTCCAAAAATGGGAAGTGAATTGAGTTCCCCTATCAGACACAATGCTCTTGGGCACTCCATGTAGACATACAATTCTACTCATGTATATTTTGGCCAACTTACACTTGTATAAGTTGTCTTCACGGGTATGAAATGAGCCACTTTGGTTAGGCGATCCACTACTACCCAAATAGAATCATATCCTGACCTGGTCCTTGGTAACCCGGTAATGAAATCCATACCAATCTTGTCCCACTTCCAATCAGGAATAGGTAGTGGTTGAAGTAAACCTGCTGGTTTCTGATGTTCCGCCTTCACTCTACTACACACATCACATAATGCAATATGTTCAGCGATGTCCTTCTTGAGATTATTCCACCAAAATCTTTCTTTCATATCCATGTACATCTTGGTGTTACCCGAATGAATGGAATATGGTGAGTTGTGTGCTTCTTGAAAAATCAGTTTCCGAAGCTCCAGATCTTGTGGGACACAGATACGTTTCCCATGCCATAAAGTACCCTGTTCATCTTCATGGAATCCTTTGGCTTTTCCCTTGCCAATATTTTCCTTAATCTCTTCAATTTCCTTATCAATCTTCTGGGCTTCTTTGATCTTGTCCAACAAAGTGGGTTGAACATCCAAAGACATGAGATGTCCTTCAGGCACAATCTCCAATCTGAGATCTCTGAATTGGGCACACAAATCATCGGGCAATTCTCCCTTGGTAAGGCCATTCACAAAAACCTTACGGCTTAGAGCATCCGCTACAACATTTGCTTTACCGGGATGGTATTGCAAAATTAAGTCATAGTCCTTGATGAGTTCTAGCCATCTTCTTTGTCTCATATTAATTTCCTTCTGGTGAAGATATACTTCAAACTTTTGTGATCTGTGAACACTTCACAACACTTTCCCAAAAGATAGTGTCTCCATGTTTTGAGTGCATGGACAACAGAGGCTAACTCTAAATCATGAGTGGGATAGTTCACTTCATGAGTTTTGAGTTGTCTCGAGGCATAAGCCACAACTTTTCCTTCTTGCATAAGTACTGCACCCAAACCATGATGAGATGCATCACAATATACTTGGAAATCTTTTTCCAGGTTTGGCAAACACAAGACTGGTGCTGTCACAAGTATCCTCTTTAGTTCCTGAAAGATGAGTTCAAAACCTTCAGACCAAGCAAATTTCTTGTCTTACTTTAGCAATTCTGTCATAGGCTTAGCTACCTTGGAGAAATTCTCAATGAACCTTCTGTAGTAACCTGCTAAGCCAAGGAAACTACGAACTTCCTTCACTGACTTGGGAGATTCCCATTCAGTTACAGCTGAAACTTTAGCAGGATCAACTGCTACACCATCCTTTGTCATAACATGTCCAAGAAATCCGACTTCATTCAACCAGAATTCACACTTGCTGAATTTGGCATACAATTTATGCTCTCTAAGTTTCTCAAGTATCAAACTCAAATGTCCTTCATGTTCTTCCTTGCTCTTGGAGTAGATCAAAATGTCGTCGATAAAAATGACAACAAACTTATCAAGAAATTCCATGAACACCTTGTTCATCATGTCCATAAAGTATGCTGGAGCATTGGTCAATCCAAATGGCATCACGGTATACTCATACAATCCATACCTTGTGGTGAAAGCTGTCTTAGGTATGTCTTGATCCCTTATCTTGAGTTGGAAATAGCCTGACCGGAGATCAATTTTTGAGAACACACAATCTCCTTCCAGCTGATCAAACAAGTCATTGATTCTAGGCAAAGGGTATTTGTTCTTGATGGTCACCTCATTGAGTGAACGGTAATCAATGCATAACCTTTGACTTCTATCTTTCTTCTCCACGAACAAAACTGGGGCTTCCCAAGATGAAGAACTTGGTTGAATAAATCCTTTCTGCAACTTCTCTCCGAGTTGTTTCTTGAGTTCTTTCAGTTCATCTACTGACATCTTGTACGGTCTCTTTGCTATTGGTCCAGATCCTGGTAGCAAATCAATAAGGAACTCCACATCTCTATTTGGTGGAATTCCCGGCAATTCTTTCGGAAACACATCCGGATATTCACTCACAATTGGCACACTGTCTATGCTAACCCCCTTAAGAGCATTTAGCTTACTCCCTTTTGATTCAAAGTTAGACTTGCATTTAATCCGTTTATGTTAGACCCCTCCTTTATAAAGGAAAGGATCCCTGTGATTGCAATGCTAGTCCCTGGATCAATGCTAGCACCACAGTTTAAGATGAAGTACACAGATACAAAGGTCGTTTATTACATTCATTCCAGAGATAAAACATAGTCTTTTACAACTCAGGGCCATAGGCCTAATACAAGAGTTTAAGGAATAAGTAAATAAACACAAGTCTTCATCTTCATGTGCCACAGGCAAGCATGTTGAGTGTAGACTCATGACTCCTATTCATCATCGGAGTAACCTGCAACATCACAAGTTACAGCCACAGAGGGTCAATACTTTGGAATAGTATTGGCAAGTGATACCTTAGTATATTTTAAGAGGACTATATTACTATATGCATTTTGGCTAAGTGTAGCTTGGCTTGCTTTGCTTAAAAAATAGGTTTTACCTATTAGTTGAAATCACTAAGTTTTCTTTGTCAAAACATTTCCAAGGAACCACCAATAGACATTGGGGTCCTTCACCCTTGTTCACCCACAAATTTTTACTTAGAAGTTGGAGTGATGAGATTCTTGTAGCTTCCATGTCTTGATGCTCAAATTGTCCATTGCCTTGGACTAGTCTAAGTACTTAGGTTTTCCATCTGCAGAGGTTGTGCACTTTCCCCACCAGACTTGGTTTCCCAAGACAGGACCTTTCAGAAGCCTTTCCTTAGTCAAAATGGACGCGCTCCAACCTATCATCCCAACTACCACCAACTGTCCAAGTGACTAAGTTCTAGCAACCTATATGATCAAGGCAGAGCCCATATTGCCAAGTGGTTGCACTGTAAGCTTTCTCAACACTTGGCCTCTAAATCCCTTTGTGCCTGGGTGGCATTCCACAAGTGATATACACAACCCAAGTCCATGGCCTTGTGTAACCACTCAACATAACCCAATCCTTCCATTCCACCCAGGAGGTTCATTTGATTTAGTTGTTTTATTAGAAAAGCATAAGTCTCATGACTTAGAATATTTTCATCATAGTATGTATAGATTTTCACCAACCCTTGTTTGCTAAATAGCTAGGCTAAGCATGGTAAGATAACTTAACTTAGGGAAAATTCCCTAGCAATTCTACCATTCTACACTACTTAGGATTTCCCAACTTAGCATTAGTCAAAAATAGCATGCAAGACTTAGCAAAATATCTAATGCTAGTACAAAACATAGGATAGAAATATTCATGAAAATATCACTTGCCTTGGTAGTGGGGAGAGTAGCACTCTTCACAATCACAATCACTAGCAAAATCTACACAAAATTATAGCATACAATTACACACAATAATATTCAATCAAAAATAATATGAATGCATGCATGCAAGTATTTACCAAATGGTGATTTTGAAAATTCTACTAAGCATGCACATGTTCACAGAAACTTATGAAGTCACAAGTTTACCAACTAAACTTATTTGGCACCAATACAATTTCCCAAAATAAAACTATACTTAAAATAGCCTTAAACTTGTTCTACAAATAAAGTCATTTTAACTGTTACTATTTGTTAAACAAACTAGATATTCAGAAAGGTCTTGTTTCACTGAATCCAACGGTATAAAGTTTGTAAAATTCTAACGTGGCATTCAAAAGTTATAGCAGTTCAAAGTTTGGATCTAAATAAGGTTTAAATTCTGTTTTTGAATTCATTCTAGCCACGCGTCGCAACATCACTGGCGCGTACCGGTTCGCGCGGATCGAGCTCTGCGGACCGCACGATCTAAATGAGATCTGGCGGCTCAGACACACGCGTACCTCTTCGATCAGGATCTATCCTAGCCTTACGATGCAGATCCAACGGACCAAACTACCAAGCCACAATCTGGCGGCGCTAGCGGCGCTAACTGGCGGCGGCGCGTCTGACTACGGCGGCGCCAGCGTTCTACATTGCTCCAGGAAGTAGGAAGGTGCTTACCAGATCCGCCAAGACGCGCTGAAGCTCGACGTGGTACTGGTTTGCGGAGGGGCGCTCGGAGATGGGCTCTGGATCTCGTCGGAGTTGCGTCTGGCATCGGGTGGATGTTGTCGGAGTCGTTGCCGAGGCTCTGCGTCGCCCTAACACAATCCAGGGGGTTTAGGAAGTGCGCAAGACAGTTGCGAACACGCTCGTGTGAAGGAAAAGGCAAGGGGTGCACGGGACTTACTGAGATTGGTCGCCGGAGTTGGGGTGGTCGTCAGGTGTTTACGGCGTCAAGCGAATACGGCGACCTGGGGCAATACAGGAAGAGCTAGTGGGGTCAGAATGTGCGCCAGGTGATTACAAAGTGGCTCGAACAATCCAGAGGGGAAGGGGCGCACGGGGCTCACCTGAATCGATCGCTGGAGTGATCTCTGTCTGCGGCGGTTTTGAGCGAGTCGTGGGCAGCCTGGTGGCGTGAATGCAGAATTGGCTGGGGGAAAATGACTGCGAGGAGGTGGGGTTCTTATAGCCGGTTTCTCGACAGGAAACGCCCGAGGTTTAATGCCCAATTAAGCCGCGCCATTACCGGCAGTGACTGCAGCTGCGACGTGGTCGCGGGCGCGGTTTGAGGAAGACGATGACAGCGTGGGCAGGGCCCGCTCGTCAGCGATGTGCGCGAAATGGGGGTGGGGTCCGTCTGTCAGCGACAGCCTGCGTGTGCTCGCGCGTGAGAAAAGAAAAGGAAACTCCCGGGTGGGCTAGTTGGGCTCGATCCTCTGCTGGGCCAGATATCTGGCGCTCAGCCCTTTTCTTTTGTTTAATTCTTTTTCTTTTCTAATTTGGTTTTCAGGAATGATTTAGATATGATTTCAAATCCTTTTTGAATTCAAACAATTCTGGGGATTTTTGCAGGGTACCGTGGCTTCAAAAATCAGTTATTTGACCATGTGGTTACTCTGTAAGGGCTTTGGTCAAGTTTGGACTTAAATCAATCAGAGACATTGCCTCTAGTTTGCAATGTTTTTGAAAATAGGGTTTTGAATTTATTTCCAAATTGAAAACTTTGGTCAAACTTTTACTCCTAAACTTTCCAATAATGGAGGCAAGCAATCAAGTTCCTAAACATTCAAGTTTCAAAATGGTGTTGGTCTTTTGAATTAAATCTGTCCACATAAAATCATATCATCAGAAGCTTCTGTTTTTCTGAAATGATTTTGAGAAAATCCCTAAATGATGATGAATGCAAGGATGATATGAATGAGTTTTGGAATATGAATTTAGGGATGTTACAAATCTAACCCCCTTAAGATGAATCTCGCCCTCGAGATTCGGATTGGCTAGCAAATAAGTGAGGGTGGTCTTTCCGAAGATCATCTTCTCTTTCCCATGTTGCTTCCTCTTCGGAATGATGATTCAATTGCACTTTGCAAAACTTGATAGTTTTTGTCCTTGTGACTCTTTCTGCGGTCTCAAGAATCTTGACAGGCTTTTCTTCATAGGTGAGATCACTTTCTAGTTGGACTTCTTCCAAAGGTATGGTATCCTTCAAAGATGATTCTTCCATCTCTGGGTGACATTTCTTAAGCTGACTCACATGAAACACATTATGGACAGCTGACAGAGATTCTGGAAATTCAACTTCATATGCAACTTCTCCCTTGCGACTTAGAATCTTGAATGGCCCAACATATCTTGGTGCCAACTTTCCTTTGACTCCAAATCTTTTCACTCCACGAAGTGGCGATACTCTAAGATAAGCTCTATCCCCAACTTCGTAGGTGACTTCTCTACGCTTAGAATCCGCGTAGCTTTTCTGTCGGGACTGTGCTATCTTCAATCTGTCCTTAACCAATTTGACTTTCTCTTCGGTGTCTTTGATAAGATCAGGTCCAAATAAGCTTCTTTCTCCCACACCATTCCATAACAATGGGGTGGTACACTTCCTTCCGTAGAGTAACTCAAACGGTGCCATTCCAATACTAGATTGATGACTGTTATTGTAAGAGAACTCTGCGCAAGGCAAGCTTTCATCCCAACTTGCTCCATAATCTAAAGCACATGCCCTCAACATGTCTTCAAGAATCTGGTTAGTCCTTTCTGTTTGTCCATCAGTTTGAGGATGAAAAGCAGTGCTGAATTCCAATCTCGTTCCTAAGGATTCATGAAGCTGTCTCCAAAAGTGAGAAGTGAATTGAGTTCCCCTATCTGATACAATACTCTTAGGCACACCGTGAAGGCATATAATTCTGCTCATGTAGATCTTTGCTAACTTGGCACTTGTATATGTTGTCTTCACGGGTATAAAATGAGCCACCTTAGTTAGGCGATCCACTACTACCCATATGGAATCATACCCTGACCTTGTCCTTGGTAATCCAGTAATGAAATCCATACCAATATTTTCCCACTTTCATTCAGGAATAGGCAGTGGTTGAAGTAAACCTGCTGGTTTCTGGTGCTCCGCTTTTACTCTGCTACACACATCACACAAAGCAATATGCTCGGCGATGTCCCTTTTTAGATTGTTCCACCAAAATCTTTCTTTCATATCCATGTACATCTTGGTGTTTCCTGGGTGAATAGAATACGGAGAGTTGTGACCTTCTTGTAAGATCAGTTTCCGCAACTCCGGGTCTTGTGGAACACATATACGTTTCCCGTGCCATAAAGTACCTTGTTCGTCTATATGGAAACTCTTAGCTTTCCCTAGACTAATATTCCCCTTAATCTTTTCAATTTCCTTATCAGTCTTCTGAGTTTCTCGGATCTTGTCCCCAAAGACATGAGATGTCCTTCAGGCACAATTTCCAATCTGAGTTCTTTGAATTGCTTACACAAGTCATCTGGCAAATCACCTTTGGTAAGGCCATTTACAAACGTCTTACGACTTAGAGCATCAGCTACTACATTTGCTTTTCCGGGGTGGTATTGCAAACTTAAGTCGTAATCCTTGATAAGCTCTAGCCATCTTCTTTGTCTCATGTTGATTTCCTTCTGGGTGAAGATATACTTCAAACTCTTATGATCGGTGAACACTTCACAACGCTTTCCCAAAAGGTAATGTCTCCATGTTTTGAGTGCATGGACGACAGAGGCCAACTCCAAATCATGAGTAGGATAGTTTACTTCATGAGTTTTGAGTTGTCTCGAAGCATAGGCTACGACTTTACCGTCTTGTACGGCACCCAAACCTTGATGAGACGCATCACAATATACTTGGAAATCCTTTTCCAAATCTGGCAGACATAGAACTGGTGCTGTCACAAGTCTCTTCTTCAACTCTTGGAAGCTGACTTCGCAACCTTCAGACCAAGCAAATTTCTTGTCCTTCTTTAACAATTCAGTCATTGGCTTAGCAACCTTCGAGAAATTTTCAATGAATCTTCTATAGTAACCTGCTAAGCCGAGGAAACTACGAACTTCTTTCACATTCTTGGGTGATTCCCATTCTGTCACAGCTGAAACCTTAGCAGGATCAACTGCCACACCATCCTTTGTCATAACATGACCAAGAAAACCAACTTCCTCTAACCAGAACTCACACTTGCTGAATTTGGCATAAAGTTTATGTTCCCTCAGTTTCTCAAGTATCAAGCGTAAGTGTCTTTCATGTTCTTCCTTGCTCTTGGAGTAGACTAAGATGTCATCGATGAAAATGACAACGAACTTGTCAAGAAATTCCATGAACACCTTGTTCATCATATTCATGAAGTATGCTGGAGCGTTGGTTAAACCAAAAGGCATCACAGTGTACTCATACAATCCATACCTTGTGGTGAATGCTGTTTTTGGTATGTCTTGTTCTCTTATCTTGAGTTGAAAATATCCTGACCGAAGATCAATCTTCGAGAACACACATGCTCCTTCTAACTGATCAAACAAGTCGTTGATTCTTGGTAAAGGATATTTGTTCTTGATGGTTACCTCGTTGAGTGAACGGTAGTTAATGCATAATCTTTGTGTTCCATCCTTCTTTTCCACGAATAAAACTGGAGCTCCCCAAGATGAAGAACTTGGTTGAATAAACCCTTTCTGCAACTGTTCTCCTAGTTGCTTCTTGAGTTCTTTCAGTTCATCAACTGACATTTTGTACGGTCTCTTAGCTATTGGTCCAGAACCTGGCACCAAATCTATCAGAAACTCCACATCTCTATCCGGTGGCATTCCTGGTAACTCTTCCGGAAACACATCCGGATACTCACATACAATTGGAATACTGTCCATGCTAACCCCCTTAAGAGAATTCAGCTTACTTCCTTTGGATTCAAAGTTTGACTTGAATTTTATTCTTTTTCCTTCTGGGGTTGTGAGTGTAACTGTACGATTGGCACAATCTAATACTCCTTCATACTTAGCCATCCAATCCATTCCCAAAATTACGTCTAGTCCTTGGGAATCTAGGATTATCAGGCTTACTGGAAACTTATGCTTTCCAAACTCTATGACGAGATCCCAGCATCCAAGGCTTACTATCATATCTCCCCCCGGAGAACTAACCTTTATTGGACACCCAATGTTTTCAGATGCAAACCCATTTCTATCAACAAATGCCTTTGATATGAATGAATGAGATGCACCGGTATCAAAGAGTACAAATGCTGAAATTGAATTGAGTCTGAACTTACCAGCAACGGCATCAGGCTCCTCATAGACCTCTTCCACATTGATGTGGTTAACCTGTCCTTTCTGAAAAGGATTTGGCTTGTTAGGTCCTTCAACTTTCTTCTCAGGGCACTCATTAGCATAATGCCCCAGCTTCTTGCATTTGAAGCACTCAACCTGACTGATGTCCTTTTTAGGTGGTTGGCTTCTACTTCCACTACCATTTCCACTATAGTGGCTCTTATGTCCACCCTTGTGGTTCTTGTACTTGTCCTTGTCATGAATGCGGTGATGCTTGTTGTCATGACGGTTGTGGTTGTGGTGCTTGCTGAATTTCCCATGCTTATGGGATCCTGAGCTGCCACTGTCATCATAGTGAGATCGTTTGTGGGACGATCCAGAGCTGTGTTTGTCGGAGTGTTTCCTCTTTCTACTCTCGACTTGCTTCATTTTATTCTCCAAAATAGCAGCCTTGTCACACAGAGACTGGTAAGTTGGAACATATGCCACAGACAGTTGCAGATTCAGCTCATCATTCAAGCCCTCCAGAAATTTTTCCTTTCTTTTGGCATCTGTGTCAACCTCATCCGGTGCATAGCGCGCCAGATTGTTGAACTCTTCTATGTATTCTGCCACGCTGCGGTGGCGCTGCTTCAGGTTGTGAAACTCCTTCTTTTTCAGACTCATCATTCTTGATGAGATATGAGCAGTGCGAAAGCCATCTTCAAAGATAGCCCAAGTCACCTCATCAATAGGAGTGGTGATTTGGAAGTTGTCCCACCATGTGGCGGCTGGTCCTTCCAACAGATGTGCTGCGAACCTGACTTTTTCAGCATCCGTGCAGCCCACGGTCACTAAGTCCTTGTTCACGGAACGTAACCAGTCATTGGCCACCATGGGATCAGTTGTTCCCGAAAACTTTGCTGGCCTCAATCGCAGAAATCTGGTGAGCATATCAAAACCCGGTGGGTTGTTGTTGTTGTTGTTGTTATTGGGGTTGTTGTTGTTGTTGTTGTTGGGGTTGTTGTTGTTGTTATTCTGGTTTTGAATGAATGTCGTCATCATTTGCATAAGCTGTGTTTGCGCATTCATCATTTGTTGCATTTCCGGGGTGATGTTGTTGGGGTTGGGGTTTGCGCGACGGGGAGGCATCTGTGGTGTGTTCAAATAGATAAGAATGAGATACCCTTAGATGTTTTATGCACAATACATCACAAGCAAATCACATAACATGCAATATAAGAATAAAAGTTCAACAACCAGATGATAAGTTCATGCAATAAAACACACAAGTGGCAAGCCATCCACATGTCGGATGGTCCAATAATAAGTTCACAATAATAAGTACGAATATGAAAGGTAAACGAGTAGTCAAGTCTACTCATCAGCATCAATCTCCTCCTCGACGAAGGTAAGACCTGCGTTCTCCATCGCGGTCTTGTTCTCCTCAATTGTAGTGGTCAAGGAATCGACCTTGGCCTTGAGAGCCCTCTTCTGGGAGCGAAGCCTCTCAATAACCATCTGCTGCTGCTCTAGCTCGAAATCCTTGGACTTCAGTTCCTCGGTCATGTCCCGGATCTTCTTGTTCCTATCCTGGACGCGTTTCTCCTAACTCTTGAACTTGCGGTCCTGGGCCTCGAACTTTGTCTCCATTTCCTTGATCATCTCATCCTGCTGCGCAAAAAGCTTGTCCTTCTCGCGAAGCTGCACCTGAAGCTCGTCATTTCCGAGCATGACGTTCGTCCTGTCCGTGTCTACGTGCCTGAGAAGAGTCTCTAAGTCCTGGAGGTAGAGACGTATCGGCTCTGCCGTGTCCCTCGAGTCGTCCTCAAAGTCGATGGACTCTCCATCAACATCACGTCTTCCGAAGACGTGAAAGTGGGTGCCCCTAACCTGTCAGGAGTGACGGCCTAACAGTCGTCCTATCAGGTCCTGCATGACTACCTCCATGCCTCTCTCCCTGTCGTCGTGCATCAGCTTGAAGACGATGGCCTCCGTAGTAGGCTCAGTCTGGTGTCCGAGCTAGTTCACCTTGAAGCCCCAGAGGTCCTTCCTCTCGAACTTGGTAAGTGGGTACACCGTGATGGTGGGAAGAGGGAGATCGAGCAAAGTGTTAAGCTCAATGATACGGGGACCAAAACGAGTAACCTGGAACTCCTCAACAGTGATGATGGCAATAGGCATCTATTTATAAGAATGAAACAGTTAGAACAACACAATTCAAGGTAAATCAAGACAAACATTCATACATATCCATGGAAGACAATCATCACACAAGTCATGCATACATAAGTCCATTACATCAATCAAGGTCCATACTTATTTAAAGTATCATTTTTGGAAACAAGGTGATAAGTGGTGGTCCAACTAACAAAGTGCCCTTACAATCCAATCTCACTGGATCTATTAGCAAACACAATGTTCCTAGAGGCTATCCACCAATCTTGTTCTCTTGACTCCATCACTAAGTCTATAACATCTCCCCTTAACTCTTGGTTGGTGGCTTCCAACTCTTGAGTAAGTTCCTTCTCTTTCTCTAAGTCTTTTTGGAGGTTGAGCATTCTGCACTTGACTCTAGCACTTAGTTCTTTGATAGTCCTCCAAGCTGCATCTCTGGCTGACTCAAAGAATGTGGTGTGCATTGTAGTGTTGGTGTACATGCAGAATCCCCTTTCTTTGTGGTTGTCTTCCTTGTTTTTGTACAAGTGAAGTTGCACCCACCAATACTCCACTCCTTCATCCATCACTGGAAAGCCCTTGTACACAGCTGCACCATGTGCTTCCATTGCCACCATGAGGTCCTTGAGAATATTGGGAAACTCAGTTTCACACTCCAAGGTCATGGTCATGAGTGGTCCTTTCTTCACGGCTTCGTTGATGGAGTTCATCTACAAAGGGAGTGGAGAATGAAAAGATTAGAAAAGTTTTACGAGAAGATTAGACAAGTGTAGAAGTAGTTGAAAACTTTTCCTTAGTGGTTTTCCAATCCTAGGGTCATAATCCTACAGGCAGCACAGTGCTCTGATACCATCTGTTAGACCCCTCCTTTATAAAGGAAAGGATCCCTGTGATTGCAATGCTAGTCCCTGGATCAATGCTAGCATCCAAAGTTTAAGATGAAGTACACAGATACAAAGGTCATTTATTACATTCATTCCAGAGATAAAACATAGTCTTTTACAACTCAGGGCCATATGCCTAATACAAGAGTTTAAGGAATAAGTAAATAAACACAAGTCTTCATCTTCATGTGCCACAGGCAAGCATGTTGAGTGTAGACTCATGACTCCTATTCATCATCGGAGTAACCTGCAACATCACAAGTTACAACCACAGAGGGTCAATACTTTGGAATAGTATTGGCAAGTGATACCTTAGTATATTTTAAGAGGACTATATTACTATATGCATTTTGGCTAAGTGTAGCTTGGCTTGCTTTGCTTAAAAAATAGGTTTTACCTATTAGTTGAAATCACTAAGTTTTCTTTGTCAAAACATTTCCAAGGAACCACCAATAGACATTGGGGTCCTTCACCCTTGTTCACCCACAAATTTTTACTTAGAAGTTGGAGTGATGAGATTCTTGTAGCTTCCATGTCTTGATGCTCAAATTCTCCATTGCCTTGGACTAGTCTAAGTACTTAGGTTTTCCATCTGCAGAGGTTGTGCACTTTCCCCACCAGACTTGGTTTCCCAAGACAGGACCTTTCAGAAGCCTTTCCTTAGTCAAAATGGACGCGCTCCAACCTATCATCCCAACTACCACCAACTGTCCAAGTGACTAAGTTCTAGCAACCTATATGATCAAGGCAGAGCCCATATTGCCAAGTGGTTGCACTTTAAGCTTTCTCAACACTTGGCCTCCAAATCCCTTTGTGCCTGGGTGGCATTCCACAAGTGAGATACACAACCCAAGTCCATGGCCTTGTGTAACCACTCAACATAACCCAATCCTTCCATTCCACCCAGGAGGTTCATTTGATTTAGTTGTTTTATTAGAAAAGCATAAGTCTCATGAATTAGAATATTTTCATCATAGTATGTATAGATTTTCACCAACCCTTGTTTGCTAAATAGCTAGGCTAAGCATGGTAAGATAACTTAACTTAGGGAAAATTCCCTAGCAATTCTACCATTCTACACTACTTAGGATTTCCCAACTTAGCATTAGTCAAAAATAGCATGCAAGACTTAGCAAAATATCTAATGCTAGTACAAAACATAGGATAGAAATATTCATGAAAATATCACTTGCCTTGGTAGTGGGGAGAGTAGCACTCTTCACAATCACAATCACTAGCAAAATCTACACAAAATTATAGCATACAATTACACACAATAATATTCAATCAAAAATAATATGAATGCATGCATGCAAGTATTTACCAAATGGTGATTTTGAAAATTCTACTAAGCATGCACATGTTCACAGAAACTTATCAAGTCACAAGTTTACCAACTAAACTTATTTGGCACCAATACAATTTCCCAAAATAAAAGTATACTTAAAATAGCCTTAAACTTGTTCTACAAATAAAGTCATTTTAACTGTTACTATTTGTTAAACAAATTGGATATTCAGAAAGGTCTTGTTTCACTGAATCCAACGGTATAAAGTTTGTAAAATTCTAACGTGGCATTCAAAAGTTATAGCAGTTCAAAGTTTGGATCTAAATCAGGTTTAAATTCTGTTTTTGAATTCATTCTAGCCACGCGTCGCAACCTCACTGGCGCGTACCGGTTCGCGCGGATCGAGCTCTGCGGACCGCACGATCTAAATGAGATCTGGCGGCTCAGACACACGTGTACCTCTTCGATCAGGATCTATCCTAGCCTTACGATGCAGATCCAACGGACCAAACTACCAAGCCACAATCTGGCGGCGCTAGCGGCGCTAACTGGCGGCGGCGCGTCTGACTACGGCGGCGCCGGCGTTCTACATCGCTCCAGGAAGTAGGAAGGTGCTTACCAGATCCGCCAAGACGCGCTGAAGCTCGAGGTGGTACTGGTTTGCGGAGGGGCGCTCGGAGATGGGCTCTGGATCTCGTCGGAGTTGCGTCTGGCGTCGGGTGGATGTTGTCGGAGTCGTTGCCGAGGCTCCGCGTCGCCCTAACACAATCCAGGGGGTTTAGGAAGTGCGCAAGACAGTTGCGAACACGCTCGTGTGAAGGAAAAGGCAAGGGGTGCACGGGACTTACTGAGATTGGTCGCCGGAGTTGGGGTGGTCGTCAGGTGCTTACGGGGTCAAGCAAATACGGCGACCTGGGGCAATACAGGATGAGCTAGTGGGGTCAGAATGTGCGCCAGGTGATTACAAAGTGGTTCGAACAATCCAGAGGGGAAGGGGCGCACGGGGCTCACCTGAATCGATCGCCGGAGTGAGCTCTGTCTGCGGCGGTTTTGAGCGAGTCGTGGGCAGCCTGGTGGCGTGAATGCAGAATTGGCTGGGGGGAAAATGACTGCGAGGAGTTGGGGTTCTTATAGCCGGTTTCTCGACAGGAAACGCCCGAGGTTTAATGCCCAATTAAGCCGCGCCATTACCGGCAGTGACTGCAGCTGCGACGTGGTCGCGGGCGCGGTTTGAGGAAGACGATGACAGCGTGGGCAGGGCCCGCTCGTCAGCGATGTGTGCGAAATGGGGGTGGGGTCCGTCTGTCAGCGACAGCCTGCGTGTGCTCGCGCGTGAGAAAAGAAAAGGAAACTCCCGGGTGGGCTAGTTGGGCTCGATCCTCTGCTGGGCCAGATATCTGGCGCTCGGCCCTTTTCTTTTGTTTAATTCTTTTTCTTTTCTAATTTGGTTTTCAGGAATGATTTAGATATGATTTCAAATCCTTTTTGAATTCAAACAATTCTGGGGATTTTTGCAGGGTACTGTGGTTTCAAAAATCAGTTATTTGACCATGTGGTAACTCTGTAAGGGCTTTGGTCAAGTTTGGACTTAAATCAATCAGAGACATTGCCTCTGGTTTGCAATGTTTTTGAAAATAGGGTTTTGAATTTATTTCCAAATTGAAAAATTTGGTCAAACTTTTACTCCTAAACTTTCCAATAATGGAGGCAAGCAATCAAGTTCCTAAACATTCAAGTTTCAAAATGGTGTTGGTCTTTTGAATTAAATCTGTCCACATAAAATCATATCATCAGAAGCTTCTGTTTTTCTGAAATGATTTTGAGAAAATCCCTAAATGATGATGAATGCAAGGATGATATGAATGAGTTTTGGAATATGAATTTAGGGATGTTACAGTTTACTTTCCGGGGTTGTGAGTGCGATAGTACGATTAGCACAATATAGTACTCCTTCATACCTAGCCATCCAATCCATTCCCAAAATTACGTCCAGTCCTTGGGAATCTAGGATTATCAGACTCACAGGATATTTATGCTTTCCAAACTCTATTACTAGATCCCGGCATCCAATACTCACTATCATATCTCCACCTGGAGAACTAACTTTGATTGGACACCCAATGTTTTCAGTTGGAAATCCATTTCTATCAACAAATGCTTTTGATATGAATGAATGCGATGCTCCAATATCAAAAAGAACAAATGCTGGGATAGAATTGAGTCTGAACTTACCAGCAACAACATCAGGCTCCTCATAGATTCCCTCCACATTGATGTGGTTAACTTGTCCCTTCTGAAAAGGGTTGGGCTTGTTGGGTCCTTCAACTTTCTTCTCTGGGCATTCATTTGCATAATGCCCCATCTTCTTGCACTTGAAGCATTCAACCTGATTGATGTCCTTCTTGATAGGCTGGCTTCCAGTGCCACTTCCATTTCCACTGTGGAGGCTCTTATATCCACCCTTGTGGTTCTTGTACTTGTCATTGTCATGACCACGATGATGCTTGTTGTCATGACGGTTGTGGTTGTGGTGCTTGTTGAATTTCCCGTGTTTATGGGATCCTGAGGTTCCGCTGTCATCATAATGGGAACGTTTGTGAGACGATCCCGAGCTGTGCTTGTCCGAGTGCTTCCTCTTCCTGCTCTCAACTTGCTTCATTTTGTTCTCCAAGATAGCAGCCTTATCACAAAGGGACTGGTATGTGGGAACATATGCCACAGCCAACTGCAGGTTCAGCTCATCATTTAACCCTTCGAGGAACTTTTCTTTCCTCTTAGCATCAGTGTCAACTTCATCCGGTGCGTAACGCGCCAGATTGTTGAACTCTTCGATATATTCAGCCACGCTGCGGTGGCGCTACTTCAGATTATGGAACTCCTTATTTTTCAGACTCATCACTCCAGATGAGATATGAGAAGTACGAAAGACATCCTCAAAGATAGCCCATGTCACATCTTCTATGGGAGTGGTGATCTGGAAGTTATCCCACCAAGTGGCGGCTGGTCCTTCGAGCAAATGTGCTGCAAACCTGACCTTTTCTACATCAGTACAGCCCACAGTTACCAAGTCCTTGTTCACAGAGCGTATCCAATCATTAGCCACCATGGGATCAGTCGTTCCTGAGAACTTTGCTGGCCTCAATCTCAAGAACCTGGTAAGCATGTCAAAACCCGGTGGGTTGTTGTTGTTGTTGTTGTTGTTGTTGTTGTTGTTGTTGTTGTTGTTGTTGTTGTTGTTGTTGTTGTTGTTGTTGTTGCTGCTGCTGCTGCTGTTGGTGTTGTTGTTGTTGTTGTTGTTGTTGTTGTTGTTGTTGTTGTTGTTGTTGTTGTTGTTGTTGTTGTTGTTGTTGTTGTTGTTGTTGTTGTTGTTGTTGTTGTTGTTGTTGTTGTTGTTGTTGTTGTTGTTGTTTTGGTTCTAGATGAGCGTCGTCATCATTTGCATCAGCTGAGTTTGAGCGGTCATCATTTGCTGCATTTCTGGAGTGATGTTGTTGTTGTTGGGGTTGGGGTTTGCACGACGGGGAGGCATCTGTGGTTTGTTCAATAGAGATAATAATGAGATACCCATAGATGCTTTCATGCACAATACATCACATAAACAAACACAAGGCATGCAACAATGATAAAGATTCAGCAACCAGATAATAAGTTCGCAAAGTAAAACACAGACAAATAACAAGCCATCCACATGTTGGATGATCAAATAACAAGTTCTCAACGACAAGTATGATAATAAATGATAAATGAGTAGTCAAATCTACTCCTCGGCATCAACCTCCTCCTCGACAAAGGTAAGACCTGCGTTCTCCATCGCGGTCTTGTATTCCTCGACACTGGTGGTCAAGGTCTCTATCTTGGCTTTGAGATCCCTCTTCTGGGAACGAAGCCTCTCAATCACCGTCTGCTGATGCTCGAGCTCGAAGTCCTTGGCCTGCAGTTCTTCAGTCATGTCCCAGATCTTCTTGTTCCTATCCTGGACTCGCTTCTCCCGACTCTTGAACTTTCTGTCCTGGCTCTCGAACTTTGCCTCCATCTCCTTAACTATCTCATCTTGCTCCGCGAAGAGCTTGTCCTTCTCGCGAAGCTGCACCTGGAGTTCGTCATTGTTGAGCATGACGTTGGTCCTATCAGAATCCACGTGCCTAATGAGAGCCTCTAAGTCCTGGAGGTATAGACGAATCGGCTCCGCTGTGTCCCTCAAATCGTCCTCGAAGTCGATGGACTCTCCATCCTCATCACGTCTACCGAAGACGTGGAAGTGAGTACCTCTAACCTGTCGGGAGTGTCTCCCTAGTAGACGTCCTGTAAGATCCCTCCTTACAGAAAGGAAAAGGATCCCTGTGATTGCAATGCTAGTCCCTGGATCATTGCTAGCATCCACAGTTTAAGATGAAGTACACAGATACAAAGGTCTTTATTACAGTCATTCCAGAGATAAACATAGTCTTTACAACTCCAAGGCCACAGGCCTACTACAAGAGTTTGAATAAGTAAATTAATAAATGTCTTCATCTTCATGTGCCACAGGCAAACATGTTGAGTGTAGACTCATGACACCTAATCCTCATCAGAGTAACCTGCAACATCACAAGTTACAGCCACAGTGGGTCAATACTTTGGAATAGTATTGGCAAGTGATACCTTAGTAAAATTTTAAGTGGACTAGATACTATATGCAATTTGGCTAAGTGTAGCTTGGCTTGCTTTGCTCAAAATAGGTTTTTCCTATTAGTTGAAATCACTAAGTTTTTCTTTGTCAAAACTTTTCCCAAGGAACCACCAATAGACATTGAGGTCCCTCACCCTTGTTCACCCTCAAATTTTACTTAGAAATTGGGATGAGGAGATTCTTGATAGCTTCCATGTCTTGATGCTCAAGTTGTCCATTACCAAGGACTTGGCTAAGTACTTAGATTTTTCCATCTGCAGAGGTTGTGCACTTTCCCCACCAGACTTGGTTTCACCAAGACAGGACCTTTCAGAAGCCTTCCCTTAGACCAAATGGACGCGCTCCAACCTATCATTCCCACTACCACCAACTGTCCAAATGGCTAAGTTCTAGCAACTTATGTGATCCAGGCAGAGCCCATATTGCCAAGTGGCTGCACTAGAAGCTTCTTAACACTTGGCCTCTAAAATCTCTTTGTTCCTGGGTGGCTTACCACAAGTGAGATACACAAGGTAAACCATAGAAATGGGCCTTGTGTAACCACTCAACACAAACCAAACCTTCCATTCCACCCAGGTGTTTCATTAACTTAGTAGTTTTATTAGGTAAAACACAAGTACGAAGACTTAGAAATATTTTCATCATAGCATGTATATTTCACCAACCATTGTTTGCTACTAGCTAGGCTAAGCATGGCATAGATAGTAACTTAACTTAGAAATTCCCTAGCATTTCTACAACTACTAGGATTTCCCAACATGGTATATAAGCAAAATAATATCATGCAAGACTTAGCAAAAATATTTCTAATGCTTAGTATAAAACATGGGATAAAAATATTCATGAAGTACCACTTGCCTTGGTAGTTTGGAGAGTAGCTACACTCCTCACAATCACAATAACTAGCACCAAAATCTACACAAAGATTCATAGCCACAATCATATAGAAAACATATACAATCAAAAATATATGCATGCATGCAAATAATATGTGATGATTTTTAAAACTCAACAAAGCAAGTAAACAGTACTGATTCATAAACAAGTTAAAAACTTGACAAACAACATTTGTTTAAACCCTAAATCATTTCCTAAACATTTCATATACTCAAATTATCCCTACACAAGTTTCTGCAAATAAAACCTTTTTAACAGAAGCTAAACATTAAACACATTGCATATTTAGAAAGAGCTTGCCCTCCTGATTCCAACGGTATAAAATTTGTCAATTTCTAACGTGGGGATCAAAAGTTATAGCCAAATCAAATTCAAACATTAATTAGATTCAAATCCCGTTTTAAACCTAAACCACTGCCACGCGGCACTATTCTACTGGCCGGTACCGTTTCGTGCGGATCGGTCTCTGCGAGCCGTAGGATTTAAGTTAGATCTAGTGGCTCAGATGCGCTCATACCTCTTCATTTAAGTTCTAATCTTAGCCGCAAGATCTACATCTAACGGTGCATACTGACTTGACCTAACTCGAGCGGCGCTAGCGCGGCAGCGAGCGGCGGAGCGCTCTGTCAGTGGCGGAGCCGGCGAACTAGGTCGCGCGGGGAGGTGGGAGGATGCTCAACAGAACCGCAGTGACGAGGTGAAGCTTAACGTGTCCCTGGTTGGCGAAGGGGCGCTTGGAGTCGTCGCAGATTGCTCGTCGGAGTTGTCCCTGGCGACTGTGGCTTCTGCTCGTCGACGTTGGCGATGTTCTGAGCCGCGCTAAGACAAGAGGAGGGTACTGTTAGATGCGTAGGACGCTGGGGATCTTACGCGTATCAAACAGAGGGCAAGGGGAGGCTGGAACTTATGGTGAAAGGTCGCCGGAGTTCGAGCAGAGAGCGGCGGAGCTCAGTTGTTGTCATTGCCGAGGCTACATGCCATGCGCGAGCAAACAGGAAGTGTCAGTACATGCGCACAGAGATGTAGAGCAAGATAGCATGAACCACGGGCAGAGGGGAATGCGGTGCTCACCGGAATTTGTCGGCGAGGTCGTCGGAACAGCGGGGTTGCGGCGAGGAATTCTCGCAGCCTGGGGGCGCTCTGCGTTTGGGGTTTGGGGGAAGTGGAGAGGGGGCAGAGGGGGTTTAAGTAGCCTGGTCACGAGCGAGATTTACTCCGGCATTCATCGTGAATTGACGCCGCGAATCAGTACTGGGAACGGCCGGCGTGATTTGGGGATTGAGCTGTCTACGGGTGGAGACGACGACGTCGTGTGGGCCGCGGCTGTCAGCGAGAGAGAAGGAGAGGGAGTGGGTCCTGCCCGTCAGCGAGCTAGTGGGTGCGGGGGCGAGTGAAGAAAACGGTTCGCGGGGGTGGGGGTGCTGGGCTTAGCTGGCCCAGTTGGGCCAGATTCGGCTGGGTGGTATTTTTTTCTCTCTTTAGGCTTTTTCTTTTTCTGTTTGTTTTTCTGAAATGGTTTTCAAACATCAATTCAATTATGTTTTAATCCAAAGATTTTCAGGACTTTTGTACCATCAAACTTGTACTCAAATAAGTGCCAAACACATGTGTTCACTCAAACACACTTGGGTCTTTTGAAAATAAAAAATAAAATCATGCCTTTATGTGGTGTGATAATAGGCCTAGATTTGGTTTTATTTCATATTTTGCTTTGAGACTTTGCTCAAGTTTTTGAAATCACTTGTGTTTGGATTCTAAACATTATTGAAAGATAAACAGTACTTTCTCAACATCAAGTAGCACAAGGGTTTGAGTAATTTACATAAAATAATAAGCAGAAATGCTTCTGTTTTGAATTGATTTGTTTGAAATGAAAATCATATGCTCATGGATGCATGGATGCTATGCATAAGTTTAAAACATGATTTTAGGGATGTTACAAATCTAACCCCCTTAAGGTGAATCTCGCCCTCGAGATTCGGATTGGCTAGCAAATAGGTGAGGGTGGTCTTTCCGAAGATCATCTTCTCTTTCCCATGTTGCTTCTTCTTCGGAATCATGGTTCCATTGAACTTTGCAGAATTTGATAGTCTTGGTCCGTGTGACTCTTTCTATAGTCTCAAGAATCTTGATAGGCTTCTCCTCATAAGTGAGATCACTTTCAAACTGAACCTCTTCCAAAGGTATAGTATCTTTCAAAGAAGTTTCTTCCATTTCTGGGTGACATTTCTTAAGTTGGCTCACATGAAACACATTATGGACGGCTGACAAAGATTCTAGGAGTTCAATTTCATAGGCAACTTCTCCTTTACGACTCAGAATCCTGAATGGCCCAACATATCTTGGTGCCAATTTTCCTTTGACTCCGAACCTCTTCACTCCACGAAGTGGTGACACTCTAAGATAAGCTCTATCACCAACTTCGTAGGTGACTTCTCTACGCTTAGGATCTGCGTAGCTTTTCTGTCGGGACTGTGCTATCTTCAACCTGTCCTTAACCAACTTGACCTTCTCTTCGGCTTCTTTGATGAGATCTGGTCCGAATAAACTTCTTTCTCCCACACCATTCCATAACAATGGGGTGGTACACTTTCTTCCGTAGAGAAATTCAAATGGTGCCATCTCAATGCTGGCTTGATAGCTGTTGTTATAAGAAAATTCTGCGTAAGGCAGACTTTCATCCCAACTGGCTCCATAGTCTAGGGAACATGCCCTCAACATGTCTTCAAGAATTTGATTAGTCCTTTCGGTTTGTCCATCGGTTTGAGGATGAAAAGCAGTACTGAATTCCAACCTCGTTCCCAATGACTCATGTAACTGTCTCCAAAAATGGGAAGTGAATTGAGTTCCCCTATCAGACACAATACTCTTGGGCACTCCATGTAGACATACAATTCTACTCATGTAGATTTTGGCTAACTTAGCACTTGTATAGGTTGTCTTCACGGGTATGAAATGAGCCACTTTAGTTAGGCGATCCACTACTACCCAAATAGAATCGTATCCTGACCGGGTCCTTGGTAATCCGGTAATGAAATCCATACCAATCTTGTCCCACTTCCAATCAGGAATAGGTAGTGGTTGAAGCAAACCTGCTGGTTTCTGATGTTCCGCTTTCACTCTACTACAAACATCACACAAAGCAATATGTTCGGCGATGTCCTTCTTGAGATTATTCCACCAAAATCTTTCTTTCATGTCCATGTACATTTTGGTGTTACCCGGATGAATGGAATACGGTGAGTTGTGTGCTTCCTGCAAAATCAGTTTCCGCAGCTCCGGATCTTGTGGAACACAGATACGTTTCCCATGCCATAAAGTACCTTGTTCGTCTTCATGGAACCCTTTGGCTTTTCCTTTGCCAATCTTTTCTTTAATCTCTTCAATTTCCTTATCAATCTTCTGGGCTTCTTTGATCTTGTCCAACAAAGTGGGTTGAACATCCAAAGTCATGAGATGTCCTTCAGGCACAATCTCCAATCTGAGTTTTCTAAATTGGGTACACAGATCATCTGGAAATTCTCCTTTGGTAAGGCCATTCACAAAAACCTTACGACTTAGAGCATCTTAAGTCATAGTCCTCGATAAGTTCTAGCCATCTTCTTTGTCTCATATTAATTTCCTTCTGGGTGAAGATATACTTCAAACTTTTGTGATCTATGAACACTTCACAACGCTTTCCCAAAAGATAGTGTCTCCATGTTTTGAGTGCATGGACAACAGAGGCTAACTCTAAATCATGAGTAGGATAGTTCACTTCATGAGTTTTGAGTTGTCTCGAGGCATACGCCACAACTTTTCCTTCTTGCATAAGTACTGCACCCAAACCCTGATGAGATGGATCACAATATACTTGGAAATCTTTTTCCAAATCTGGCAGACACAAGACTGGTGCTGTCACAAGTCTCTTCTTCAATTCCTGAAAGCTGAGTTCACAACCTTCCGTCCAAGAAATTTTTTTGTCTTTCTTTAGCAATTCAGTCATAGGCTTAGCTACCTTGGAGAAATTTTCAATGAACCTTCTGTAGTAACCTGCTAATCCAAGGAAACTACGAACTTCATTTACTGACTTGGGAGATTCCCATTCCGTTACAGCTGAAACTTTAGCAGGATCAACTGCTACACCATCCTTTGTCATAACATGTCCAAGAAATCCAACTTCATTCAACCAGAATTCACACTTGCTGAATTTGGCATAAAGTTTATGCTCTCTTAACTTTTCAAGTATTAAACATAAATGTCCTTCATGCTCTTCTTTGCTCTTGGAGTAGACTAAAATTTCATCGATGAAAACAACAACAAACTTGTCAAGGAATTCCATGAACACCTTGTTCATCAGATTCATGAAGTATGCTGGAGCATTGGTCAAACCAAATGGCATCACGGTATACTCATATAATCCATACCTTGTGGTGAACGTTGTCTTAGGTATATCTTGTTCTCTTATCTTGAGTTGAAAATAGCCTGACCGGAGATCAATCTTTGAGAACACACAAGCTCCTTCTAGCTGATCAAACAAGTCACTGATTCTAGGCAAAGGATATTTGTTCTTAATAGTCACCTCATTAAGTGAACGGTAATCTATGCATAACCTTTGACTTCTATCTTTCTTTTCCACGAACAAAACTGGGCCTCCCCAAGATGAAGAACTTGGTTGAATAAATCCTTTCTGCAACTGTTCTCCGAGTTGTTTCTTGAGTTCTTTCAGTTCATCCACTGACATCTTGTATGGTCTCTTTGCTATTGGTACTGATCCTGGTACCAAATCTATAAGAAACTCCACATCTCTATCTGGCGGCATTCCCGGTAATTCTTCCGGAAACACATCCGGATACTCACTCACAATTGGCACACTGTCTATGCTAACCCCTTAAGAGAATTTAGCTTACTCCCTTTTGGCTCAAAGTTAGACTTAAATTTAATCCGTTTTCTTTTCGGGGTTGTGAGTGCAAAAGTACGATTATCACAATCTAGTACTCCTTCATACTTAGCCATCCAATCCATTCCCAATATTACGTCCAGTCCTTGGGAATCTAGGATTATCAGACTCACTGGAAATTTATGCTTTCCAAACTCTATTACTAGATCTCGGCATCCAAGACTTACTATCATATCTCCACCCGGAGAACTGACTTTTATTGCACACGCAATGTTTTCAGTTGGAAACCCATTTCTATCAACAAATGCTTTTGATATGAATGAATGCGATGCTCTAGTATCAAAAAGAACAAATGCTGGAATAGAATTGAGTCTGAACTTACCAGCAACAGCACCAGGCTTCTCATAGACTTCCTCCACATTGATGTGGTTAACCTGTCCCTTCTGAAAAGGGTTGGGCTTGTTGGGTCCTTCAACTTTATTTTTTGTGCATTCATTTGCATAATGCCCCACCTTCTTGCACTTGAAGCATTCAACCTGACTAATGTCCTTCTTGACAGGCTGATTTCCACTTCCACTTCCATTACCACTGTGGTGGCTCTTGTATCCACCCTTGTGGTTCTTGTACTTGTCATTGTCATGACTACGGTGATGCTTGTTGTCATGACGGTTGTGGTTGTGGTGCTTATTGAATTTCCCATGCTTGTGGGATCCTGAGCTTCCACTATCATCATAATGGGATCGCTTGTGTGACGATCCCGAGCTGTGCTTGTCAGAGTGCTTCCTCTTCCTGCTTTCAACTTGCTTTATTTTGTTCTCCAAAATAGCAGCCTTGTCACAAAGAGACCGATAAGTGGGAACATAGGCCACAGCCAACTGCAGATTCAGCTCATCATTCAACCCTTCGAGGAACTTTTCTTTCCTCTTAGCATCAGTGTCAACTTCATCCGGTGCATATAGCGCCAGATTGTTGAACTCCTCAATATATTCAGCCACGCTGCGGTGGCGCTGCTTCAGGTTATGAAACTCCTTCTTTTTCAGACTCATCACTCCAGATGAGATATGAGCAGTACGAAAGCCATCCTCAAAGATAGCCCATGTCACATCTTCTATGGGAGTGGTGATCTGGAAGTTATCCCACCAAGTGGCGGCTGGTCCTTCCAGCAAATGTGCTGCAAATCTGACCTTTTCAGCATCCGTACAGCCCACGGTTACCAAGTCCTTGTTCATAAAGCGTAGCCAATCATTGGCCACCATGGGATCAGTCGTCCCTGAGAACTTTGCTGGCCTCAATCTCAAGAACCTGGTAAGCATATCAAAACCCGGTGGGTTGTTATTGTTGTTATTGTTGTTGTTTTGGTTCTGGATGAACGTCGTCATCATCTGCATCAGCTGAGTTTGAGCGGTCATCATTTGCTGCATTTCTGGAGTGATGTTGTTGTTGTTGGGGTTGGGGTTTGCACGACGGGGAGGCATCTGTGGTTTGATCAATAGAGATAATAATGAGATACCCATAGATGCTTTCATGCACATTACATCACATAAGCAAACACAAAGCATGCAACTAAATGATAAAGGTTCAACAACAAGATAACAAGTTCGCAAAGTAAAACACACAAGTAGCAAGCCATCCACATGTCGGATGGTCAAATAACAAGTCCTCAAGCAACAAGTATGATAATAAATGACAAATGAGTAGTCAAATCTACTCCTCGGCATCAACCTCCTCCTCGACAAAGGTAAGACCTGCATTCTCCATCGCGGTCTTGTATTCCTCGACACTAGTGGTCAAGGTCTCTATCTTGGCTTTGAGAGCCCTCTTCTAGGAACGAAGCCTCTCAATCACCGTCTGCTGATGCTCGAGCTCAAAGTCCTTGGACTGCCGTTCTTCAGTCATGTCCCGGATCTTCTTGTTTCTATCCTGGACTCGCTTCTCCTGACTCTTGAACTTCCTGTCCTGGATCTCGAACTTCGCCTCCATCTCCTTGACTATCTCATCTGTCTCCGCGAAGAGCTTGTCCTTCTCGCGAAGCTGCACCTAGAGTTCGTCATTGTTGAGCATGACGTTGGTCCTATCAGTGTCCACGTGCCTAATGAGAGACTCTAAGTCCTGGAGGTATAGACGAATCGGCTCTGCTGTGTCCCTCGAGTCGTCCTCGAAGTCGATGGACTCTCCATCCTCATCACGTCTACCGAAGACGTGGAAGTGAGTACCTCTAACCTGTCGGGAGTGTCTCCCTAGCAGACGTCCTATCAGATCCTGCATAACTACCTCAAGGCCTCTCTCCTTGTCATCATGCATGAGCTTGAAGACGATGGCCTCCGTGGTAGGCTCTGTCTGGCGTCCGGGTTGGTTGACCTTGAATCCCCAAAGGTCTTTCCTCTGAAACTTGGTGAGGGGAAGCACCATGATGGTAGGAAGAGGGAGATTGAGCAAAGTAGTAAGCTCAACAATACGAGGACCAAAGCGGGTAACCTGAAACTCCTCAACAGTGCTGATGGTAATAGTAGGCATCTATTTATAAGATAGAAAAAGTTAGAACAACACAATTCAAGTTACAACACAAGGCAAAACATCACATATATATCCTTGGAAAGCAAAACACACAAGTCATGGCACACATAGATCCATTACAACAACCAAGGTTCAACTTATTTTAAAGCAACATTTGGAAAATAAGGTGATAAGTGGTTGTCCAACTAACGAAGTATGCATACAATCCTATCTCACTGGATCTGTTGGCTAACACAATGTTTCTAGAAGCAATCAGCCTATCTTTCTCACATGACTCCATCACTAAGTCTATAATGTCTCCTCTTAAGGTTTGGTTGGTAGCTTCCAACTCTTGGGTATGTTTCTTCTCTTCCTTTAGATCATGTTGGAGGTTGAACATTCTGCACTTGACTCTATCACCAAGTTCTTTGATGGTCTTCCAAGCTGCATCCCTTGCTGATTCAAAGAATGTAGTGTGCACCACTGAATTGGTGAACATGCAGAATCCTTTTTCCTGGTGGTTGTCTTCCTTGTTTTTATACAAGTGAAGTTGCACCCACCAGTATTCAACTCCTTCATCCATCACAGGAAAACCTTTGTACACAGCTGCACCTTGTATTTCTAATGCAACCATGAGGTCCTTGAGAGCCTTGGGGAATTCTATCTCACACTCCAAAGTCCTTGTCATGAGTGTTCCTTTCCTTACGGCTTCGTTGATGGAGTTCATCTACAAATAGAGATGAGAAAGAAGATTAGAAAAGTTCACGAGAAGAATAGACAAGTGTAGAAGTTGCTGAAAATTTTTCCTTAGTGGTTTCCAATCCTAGGGTCATAATCCTACAGGCAACACAGTGCTCTGATACCATCTGTAAGATCCCTCCTTTATAAAGGAAAAGGATCCCTGTGATTGCAATGCTAGTCCCTGGATCATTGCTAGCATCCACAGTTTAAGATGAAGTACACAGATACAAAGGTCATTATTACAGGCATTCCAGAGACAAACATAGTCTTTACAACTCCAAGGCCACAGTCCTAGTACAAGAGTTTGAATAAGTAAATAAATAAAGTCTTCATCTTCATGTGCCACAGGCAAACATGTTGAGTGTAGACTCATGACTCCTAATCCTCATCAGAGTAACCTGCAACATCACAAGTTACAGCCACAGTGGGTCAATACATTGGAATAGTATTGGCAAGTGATACCTTAGTATAATTTAGGTGGACTAGATACTATATGCAATTTGGCTAAGTGTAGCTTGGCTTGCTTTGCTCAAAATAAGTTTTGCCTATTAGTTGAAATCACTAAGTTTTTCTTTGTCAAAACTTTTCCCAAGGAACCACCAATAGACATTGAGGTCCTTTACCCTTGTTCACCCACAAGTTTTTATTTAGAAATTGGGATTAGGAGATCCTTGATAGCTTCCATGTCTTGATGCTCAAGTTGTCCTTTTCCAGAGACATGGATAAGTACTTAGATTTTTCCATCTGCAGAGGTTGTGCACTTTCCCCACCACACTTGATTTTCACCAAGACAGGACCTTTCAGAAGCCTTCCCTTAGACCAAATGGACGCGCTCCAACCTATCATTCCCACTACCACCAACTGTCCAAATGGCTAAGTTATAGCAACCTATATGATCCAGGCAGAGCCCATATTGCCAAGTGGCTGCACTAGAAGCTTCTCAACACTTGGCCTCTAAAATCTCTTTGTTCCTAGGTGGCTTTCCACAAGTGAGATACACAAGGTTCACCAGTCCCCTGGCCTTGTGTAACCACTCAACACAAACCATTCCTTCCATTCCACCCAGGTGTTTCATTTACTTAGTTGGTTTATTAGGCAAAACACAAGTCCAAAGACTTAGAAATATTTTCATCATAGCATGTATTTTTCACCAACCCTTGGTTGCTACTAGCTAGTCTAAGCATGGCATAGATAAGCATCTTAACTTAGAAATTTCCTAGCAATTCTACAACTACTAGGATTTCCCAACATGGCATATAAGTAAAACATAGCATGCAATACTAGCAAAATATTTCTAATGCTTAGTAGAAAACATAGGAATACAAATATTCATGAAGTACCACTTGCCTTGGTAGTTTGGAGAGTAGTTACACTCTTCACAATCACAATCACTAGCACCAAAATCTACACAAAGAATTATAGCAACAAATCACATACAAAACATATAAAATAAAAAATATATGCATGCATGCAAAATGATATGTGATGATTTTTAAAACTCAACCAAGCAAGTATACAGTACTGGTCCATTAACAAGTTAAAAACTTGTCAAACAACATTTATTTAAACCCTAAAACATTTCCTAAACATTTCATATACTCAAATTAGCCCTACACAAGTTTCTGCAAATAAAACCATTTTAACAGAAGCAAAACATTAAACACATTGAATATTTATAAAGGGCTTGATCTCCTGATTCCATTGATATAAAATTTGTCAAATTCTAACGTGGGAATCAAAAGTTATAGCCAAAACAAATTTGAACATCTGATAGATTCAAATCCAGTTTTTAAATCTAAACCACTGCCACGCGTCTTAATCTAATTGGCCCGTACCGCTTCGCGTTGGATCACGCTTCTGAGCCGTTAGATCAACATAATCCGCACGGCCCAGATCTACTCGTAACGGTTTGTTAAGTGATCTAATCTCGCACGCTGGATCCAGATCCAACGGCCCTGGATCAATCAACCAAAGCTGGGCGGCGCTGGCGGTGGCTACTGGCGGCGGCGAGCTCTGCCTACGGCGGCGCGGCGCTATAGATGACTAGGGGGTCGTCGGAGACGCTTACCAGAATCGCGACGACGTGCTGATGCTCAACCTGGCGACGACTTGGCAAGGGGCGCACTCACACAGTCGTTGGAGCTCGTCGGAGTTGCGGGCGTCGTCTGTTGCTTGATGTCGAGGTCGTTGCCGAGGCTCTGTGCGACCTAGCACAAGCCAGATGGTTTAGGAGATGCGCAAGGGTCTAGCGAACAGGACGGTACCAAAGGGAAGGCAAGGGGCGCTCGATTCTTACCGCTATTGCTCGTCGGAGTCGAGCGGTGGCTCTGGTGATTGCGGGCGTGAGAGAAGACGACGACCTGGGTCACGAGCAGGCAAGCCATGGGTGTTAGTAGATGCACAAGGACGTGGGGTTCACGCTCGTTTGAACCAGAGACAGAGGGGCGGTCGGAGCTTACCGGAATCACCTGCCAGAGTTGCTCTGTCTGCGGCGGCGCAAGGGCAATTGCGGTCAGCCTGGGGGCGTAGAGGTGGCGCTAGGTGAGGGGAAATGGCCGCGGTGCAGAGGGGTCTTATAGCCAGAGCGGGGGCGAGGATCGCACGGCGTATCAATGGCAATTAAGCACGCAGTAACAGCGGCGAGGTAACGGCGGAGCGAGCGGCGCAGGCGCGCGTGATTAACGACGAAGGCGACATGGTCGCAGGGTCCACTCGTCAGCGAGCTAAACAGCGAGGAGGTGGGGTCATGCAGTCAGTGACCTGGGGGGTGTGTCTGCGGGTGAGCGAGAGAGAGGGAGACTCCGGGTGGGCTTAGAGGTCTGGATTAGCAGTTGGGCCAGATAGGTAGCGCTGGCCCTTTTCTATTTCTTTTCTCCTTTTCTTTTTTTCTGTTTTGATTTTCTGGAATGATTTTTAAATCCAAATCAAATGAGTTTGAATTCAAATCTTCTCTAGGTTTTTATACTGCAAACCTTGCATTCAAATGTGTGTCAAAAATTACTGTCCAATCCAAACACTTTGATCAAGTGAAAATAAAAATAAACCAAGCCTTTTTGATATATATTCAATAGGCATAATATTGGTTTTATTTCTCATTTGTTTTGAAACTTGTTCAAACTTTTGAAAGTGCCTAAGTTTGAATTTCAAACCTTTACTGAATCAAAACAAGTATTCTTCTTCTTGGAAGATAGCATTAAGGCTAGAGCACACTTACATGAAATATTAAGCATAAATGCTTCTATTTTGAAATGTTTTGTTTGAAATGAATTTCATATGATCATGGATGCATGGATGATATGCATGAGTTTGAAACATGATTTTAGGGATGTTACAGTTAGGTGGTAGTTATGCCTTCCTTGGAGACTCTTCAAATCCATGGGCTCAAAAGGCATAAGAGCACTAACATACTTCCTCTTGATCCAAGCATCATCAACATGGGAAGCACCATGATTTCTGAAGGTGGTGTCTATTGACTTGAGACGCCTATACATGTCCTCGTGATCTTCTCCATCCATCATATAAAAACCTTCGGCTTGGTTACTCAAAGCATCATACCTATTCCTTCTCATGCTTTCATTTCTAATGAAGAGCTCGGTGAGGGCATCCCAAGCTTCCTTCGCTGTGTTGAGATGCTCTATGTGGGGCATGTCTTTGGTACCCACACCAAGCTAAATCATGTGTAGAGAGGTTGCATTGAGGTGATTGTCTACAACCTCTCTTCTTGTTAGGTTGTTTGGATCTCCAACATGAAGACCATTCTCTATGATTTTCCATAACTCAATGGAGGAGCTACACACATGAGACTTCATTAAAAATGTCATTGATTAAAAGTAGATGCTAAAAGTTTTGGTGGATCACCCCTATAATGTATATGAGGATGTGGATAGGTGGATCAGAGGAATACACATGAGATAGCTCATTGTATCTGTCCTTACCACTATCCTTTTTAGAGGAGGAGCTCTTACTAGTGCCATCACCAACCACCTCGTTCTCTTTGGAATTGGAGTTATCATTTTCCTTAGATCGCGGAGTGGTAGCCTTAAAGGTAGATGGAGGTGGTGTTGCAGGTGTGGGGAGACGCATTATCATTTGGCTCATATCTTCCATCTTAGCCTCCATAGAACTAAACAAGGTTGTTTCCAACGTCTTGAGATCGTTCATGGTGATAATCTCCAAAGCATCACTCCCATCTTCCTTGGAACCCATACTTCTCTTAGACGGTTAATCCCGAATAAAGAGCCAGGGCTCTGATACCAATTGAAATGGATCGTATGGGCACCTAGAGGGGGTGAATAGGTGCTACTCAATTTTTAGTTCTTTTTCAATTTTAGGCTTGACACAAAGTAAATTCTCTAGATATGCAACTACGAGAATTTCCCTATATGCAAACCTATCTACTAAACACGTAAAGAGAGGAGCGAGGAAACCGTAGTGGAGCACGCGGAGACATAGGGATTTGTTTTACCGCAGTTCCTTCCTTGTTAAGAGAAGTATGTATGCGTTGGAGGGGTTTTCGGTTCTAAGACTGCCACGCCACAATAGGCCTCACCCTATTCTCCGATGGATCTCACCATGAAAGGCCTAATCCACCTTCTCCACTATTGGTACCCTTCAAGGCGGGAACCGGTGCCTTTACAACTCTAGCGGGGCACACATCCACAACCAAATTGGAGGTTCCCGTAATGACAACAAACTGCCACAAGAACAAGGATTATCAAATAATCAAAACAAGGACCTAGATATTTGCAAGAAATACTAGATCGAGGGTTCTCCAAATGAATGGAGAGGAGGTGAAGCGCTTGATTGCGGTTGATGAAGATCAAGCCCTGTTTCTTTGATTTCCCAAAGAACGAGGCCTTTGGGTGGATGAAGGTAGAGATCTCTTGGATGGAACTTGAGGAGCAAATCTTGTATTTTTTGAATGAACCAAGAGTTCTGGTAGGAGGGGTAAGAAGGTTTTAAATACCCCTGCCCAGAACTGGACGTTGGATCAATTTGGGGGTGGATTATCCACCCCTACTAGGGGCGGACTATCCGCCCTGGTGAGAAAATCCGCCCTAGGGCCGGAAGGTCCAGGGGGAAATCCGCCCCCTCTATGGGCATTGCGCCGATCTTGACTTGAGAAAGAAGCTCGAGGGGGCGGAGTATCCGCCCCCAACTAGGGGCGAACTATCCGCCATGGGGAAAAATTCGCCCCAGAGCCAGAGAGTCCGGGGGAAACTCTGCCCCCCATACAGAGAGTCGTGCTGTGGCTCCCTTTTCCAACTCCTTGGGGGGCGGATTATCCGGACCCCTTGAGGGCGGATTATCCGTCCTGGGCAAAAACTCTAGCCCTGGCCGGAAAATCCAGGAGATATTCTGCCCCCACACACAGAGCCGCGCCCTTGTGCCCTTTGTGATTTGGGGGAGGGGCGGATCATCCGTCCCCTAGAAGGGGCGAATTATCCGCCCCCAAAACTACTTTGAGGCACCTTTTCATGTTGTTAAGATCTGCAGCACTTCAACACACATTAAATAATCCTTGGTATTGTTATCTAACACACAAAACACTAGGTATCATGAAATGTTCTTTCAGCCACCCCCATGGCGCCAGATCTGAGGTGCCAATATTGAGATCACAATGTGAAGACCATATCACATTGCACTTACATTTGATGTATGATTGTTGTGTGTATATTATTGTGTGCTTAGTATGTCACATCCCAAGATTTTCCAAATCTTGTTATGTGAAAAATAAAATAAAAAAAATAAATTTTTGTTGAAAATCAGGGTGAAAAGAAACTTTTGTTTCTAAATGAAAAACTTAAAATCCCATCTTGAACAAACTTTAATTAAAGTTTGAATTTAAAAAATCTAAATCAAGTGAATTTCATTCCTCAATGAATGTATCTGGAAATTTAAACACTTGAAAAATAAATCCAAAACCCTAATGGAATAAAAATCATTTCCAAGTTATCTCCAAGTCTATGGATTTGATCCATATAAAAATTTGTCAACAAACATTCACAAATGATCAAGAAAGACAAATAGAAATATTATAATACCATAGAAATTGGTTTCACTTAAATTGGAACCATGGATAAAATCTTATGAATATAATAAGATAAGGAATTAAATTCCCAAAGCTAATAAAGCACCTATCTGGAAACCATACCAATTGGTGAGAAAATAATTCTAAAGATCTTTAAAAGGATAAACAAGTAATAAACAAGATTTCACAAATTGGAATCACCAAGTTTGGATCTGTAAATAAAAAGATATGGAATTTATAAGTTAAAGACGGAAATATTAATTAAAGAATATTTAAAGACCAAACCAAACCTTGGCCAAATCCTTAAACAAGTGGAATGAATTTAATCCAAATCCAAATAAAAATATTGGATATAGAATTGCCAAAGTAAAATAAAATGGCATAAACCAAATCCTATTTGAATAAAGACAGATCCAAATTTTAAATGATTAATAAATCATATTAAAAACCTTTCCAAATAATTCAAGAAGAATTATTTGAACCCAAATAAACAAATAAAAACCTACTGAAAGGTTTTGGAAGAATTTAGAAGTCAAATGGAAATTAAAAACATTATTAAATCCTATTTGGATTTAAAACAGGGGCCCTTTTATTAATTAAAAAGACCACCAAAAGTAATAAAATAAATTCCTAAAATTGACATCAGAATGTGCTACTAATCTATATTTAAACCTACATAAAATATGGCGAAGTTTTGAATTCAAATGGGTGCTTGAATGGAGTAAATAAAATCAAACCAGAATAAAGGAAAAAGGAAAAAAAAAACAAACAGAATAAAAAAAAGAGAACCAAGCCGATCCAGCCCAACTAGCCCACCTGGCCCAGTCCAGCCCAGTTCCTCTCTTCCCCGCAGAAAAATGCTTCGCACCGCGAAAGAAACCCGCTCAGTCGCCGACGCATGGACCTCACCCTCGCTCTCTCTCACTCACAGTCAACCGGGTCCCACTCCCTAGCTTTCTTCCTCACCCGCCGCGACTTCTTCTCCCCTCACCTCGCCGGCTGTTTCCGCCGTGAATGCGCACTGTCAATTCGCGTTAATGACTGATTAAATCCCGTGCTGCAACGAAGCCTCTTAAACGCCCTAGTCTCCTCTCCCTTCTCCCCCAGACCACACCTCACAGGAGCCACCAGGCTGCGATAATTCCGCCTCGCATTGCCACTGTCTCCGGCGAGTTACGCAAGCGATTCCGGCCAGTAGACACCGCCCCTTACCCCCTCAACCACCCTCACCTGATCCCCACATCCTGGCGAACCTTCCCTTATCGCCAGCTCACCCGCGCGTGCTCTGCAAGCTCGACAACGTCACCGCCAGTGCAGCGCCACCGTCTGCCATTTCTCCGGCGATGTTCCCAGGTATAGTTCGACTGCGCCTCCCCGTCTCCTGGATGCACTCGTACTTGCCTCTTCTGTGCGCAGCTAACACACCCTTTTTCGTGCCTTAGCGTGGACCGTACACTCGCCTCCGACGACGAACAGAGACGCTAGACACCGACGACAAATACGACGAGGAATCACCGGTGGTTCAGAGCACCCCTCGACAAGTGACGACCACGTTGAGCATCAACGAAGCAAGGCGAACCTGGTAAAGCCCTCCCCCATCACCCTTGCTTCCTAAATCGTCGGCTCCGCCGCCGTCTTACCACGCCGCCGCCAACCGCCGCCGCTAGCGCCGCTCCGAGATGGTCAGACCCCTGTACACCGTTGGATCTAGATCGCGTGGATAGAATAGATTCACTTAAGTGAAACGGTATGGAGCGATCTGTGCCGCACGATTGTAATTAGATACAACGCACCACACCGTGTGATCCACGCGAACCGTTATTGGCCAATAAGGACTCGACGCGTGGCACTGTGTTGTTTTAAAAAGCCAGAAACATTTCTATTAGTTGTTAGATTTTGTAAATTGCATAACTTTTGATCCACACGTCCAAATTTTGCAAATTTTATATCAATGGAATCAGCAAGACAAGCCCTAGCCAACCATGCACTTTTTTTAGTAAAAAGCTTCTGTTAATTTGTTTGTTTTTGCAGAAACTTGTGTATGCTTGTTTAGGATATAAAAATTGTTCTAAAATGATTTTGAGGGAAAAATCTTTGGCAAATGGTGTGTTTTGAACCTACTTACCATAGGAAACAAATTGTGGACTAAAAAATGTATTTGGAGAAACAAAAGAATGAATCTTTGATTTAAACCATTTCTAGTCAAATAAAAATATTGTTTGATTATTAAAAATAGGTTTGGAAGAAAAACCTTTGAGAAATGTTTTGGAAATAAACTCTTTGACCCTAAACACAAGGTTATATGGTTTGAAAACATATTTTGTGAAACCTATAGAATTTTTCCTTATTAAAAGCATTTCTTCACCACATAAAATAATGACTTGATCCAAAAATGGTTTATGAAATAAAATCTTATACAAATGATTTTTCCACTTTATAAAATGACCATTAGGTGTTTTCAAATGTTTATGAACCATTAGAAACCACTTCTACGAATAAAACAATCTTTTGCATGCTTGCATGCATTACTTTGATTCTATCATTTTATGTGATGAATTGCTTGAAAGGTAGATTGAAATATTGTTTGCTTGATTGAATTGTAGTGATTTGAAGTGAGTGAAAATTGCAAAGATCAAGGAGTGAACATATACTCTATACCAAAAAGGCAAGTGATGATTCATACTTTTGTCCCATTATTTTCACTATGCATTAGTGATATTTCTAAGTAAGACTTGCATGGAATTTTGCTAAGTATAAGCCATTCTATGGGAAATCCTAGTAGATGAAACCTTAGTAGAAATTTCCTAAGTTAAGATTCCTACTACTATCATGCTTAGCTTAGCTAATAGAAAACAAGGGTGGAATATATATTCATGCTATGGAAAATTTCCAAGTCTGAGGACTTGTGTTTTGTTTAATAAAACAACTAAGTGAATGAATCACCTGGGTGGAATGGAAGGAATGGTTTGTGTTGAGTGGTTACACAAGGACAGGGGACTGGTGAACCTTGTGTATCTCACTTGTGGATGGCCACCCAGGAACAAAGAGATTTGAGATGTCAAATGTTGAGAAGCTTCAAGTGCAGCCACTTGGCATTATGGGCTCTGCCTGGATCATATAGGTTGCTAGAACTTAGACAAATGGACAGTTGGTGGTAGGGGAATGATAGGTTGGAACGTGTCCATTCTGGTCTAAGGGAAGGCTTCTGAAAGATCTTGTCTTGGTGAAACCAAGTCTTGTGGGAAAGTGCACCACCTCTGCAGATTGTAAAATCTAAGTACTTAGCCATGTCCCTGGTAAAGGACAATTTGAGCATCAAGACATGGAAGCTATCAAAAATCTCATCATCCCAATTTCTAAGTTAAAAACTTGTGGTTGAACAAGGGTATAAGGTTCACCAATTTCTATTGGTGGTTCCTTGGGAAAGATTATTTTTGTCAAGCAAAAACTTAGTGTTTTCAAATGATAAGGGAAAACTATTTTTGAGCAAAGCAAGCCTAAAGCTCCACTTAGCCAAAAGCATATAGATGATAGACTCCACTATACTACCATAGTATCACTTGCCAATACAATTCAAATGTATTGACCCTTGTGGCTGTAACTTGTTATGTTGCAGGTTTGTTTGATATTAGTGAAGTTATTGATTAGGATTACAAGTCTACAACCAACATGTCTGCCTGTGGCACTTTGAAGATGAAGGACCCCATGCTTATAGATATTCTGCTGCAATGTAATGTATTAGCCAAATGAGCTATGTAAGATGTAATAAATTATGTTATTCCTGGTTATAAAGTTGTATTATGACCTTTGTTTCTTTATATTACATCTTAACTGTGGATGCTAGCTATTGATCTAGGGACTAGCATTGTAAACACAGGGATCTCTACCTTATTAAAGGTTGGGAACCTTACAGATGGTATCAGAGCATTGTGTTGCCTGTAGGATTTGTAACCCTAGTATTGGACAAAACCCCTTAGAAAAATAGGAGTTGTATTTGTTCCAAAACTTATTTACAAACAATCTTGTAAACTCTTTCCTTAACCATTTTGGTTTCAACTCTACATCTCTTCTAATTCAACTTGATGGACAAGCCTACCCATGGCCAAAGATTTCACCATGAGCTAAGGATTACATCAACTCTAATGACTTCAACATCTTCAACCTTGGATATCAACTATAATGACTTCAACATATTCAACTCTAATGACTTCAACATATTCAAACATTTTCACCAAGGACTTCAACCATAGAAATTACTAAGGACTACAAGTGAGACAAGAAATGTTACTCAAGACTTGAAGACTAAGGAAACACGACATAGAAGGAACCATCATCACCTTTGAAGTTTTGTGACCAAGACACAAGAAATATTCTCCAAAGATACAAAGATCTTGTTCCAGAAGAATCAACCAAGAAGGGTGGAAAGATCTCAAGTGAACCATATAGATGGACCACCATATTTAGTTTAAGTCAAACCCACCAACTTATGTGGTGTAACAAAAATATTTTTGGTTGCCTGAAAATATGCTTGAAATTTGTTGTTTGAGTGGAATGCTTGTTTGTGATTGCTTGCACATTGCTTGTGTGAATTGTGATGTGTGTGATTAGAATTATTCCCTTAGAAATATTTTGCCTATTCTAATCCCAATCCAACCCAAACAGATGACTTCTCCAAGAGACTCCAACATCAAGGATGGTGACAACAACAACCAAGAGATCAACATGAGAGACCAACTGCTTGCAAGACAAACCTAGTTGCACCAAGTGACAACTCAGTTTTTAGCCAACAACAATGAGATAGATCCAACCATGCAAAAAGTTTTAGAAACTCAATCCCAATTGTTGCAAGGGATGGCTACTCAAATGATCAACATGGGAGACAACTCTTCCCAAGGAGTTTGTGACAACAAGGACGACAAAGATGTTATTCTAGAAGGAACCCAAGCTTGCAATATTTTTGGAGACAAGGACCACACTTCCAAGGAGCATGAAGATCAATGCCCCAACTGTGAAGAGAAACATCCAGCTAACCAATGCCCCACATCCCAAGCTACTTGTTACCTATGTGAAGGAAACAATCATGTCTGATGGGGATACGCCTACTGGGGTATACTCAGCAGGACGTTTCCGACTGGCCCGAGGGCTGGCGAGTGGGCCTGCAGAACGGCGAGTGGATTGAAGCCCAACAAGGTACCGAGCGATTGGAAGCTGAAGGCCTAGGCGAGTAGATAGGCCCAGTCGGATTAGGTTAAACGACTACTGAAGCTGTAACCGAATCGGTTGAGATATGTAAACCCTAGGGGAGGTGAGCCTATATAAACCTCCCTATGGGGTAAGTAGAGACACGTTCCCCCATACACCCAAGAGACTCGCCGCCTAGCCGCCGAGCTCGCCCATTGTAAACACCTCCCTAATACAATCTAGCAGGAGTAGGTCTTTACCCTCCGGGGGGCCGAACCTGGGTAAAACCCTGTGTCTCTGCCCTCATCTCGCACCGCAGATGGCTGGCCGCCCTTGCCCCTCGTTCTACTACTCGCTGCCGATTGCAGCATCTGCCGTGACCATTCCCACGACAGTGGCGCCCACCGTGGGGCCTGGCCGGTCTGGCCGGTGTTCTGCGGCAAGATCCAATCTGCCCATCAACGAGACGGTCGCCACCGGCCGCATGATAGCGATCGGCGAGATGCTCCAGATCTTGCCGAGTAGCTACGTCCCGGCGGCGCGACCCGTCACGCACAGCGTGATCCTGCCAATCGGCACGATCAGCCTCTTCGTCGGCCTCACCGACGTCATCATCTCGGAGGACTCGGCTCGCATCCGCGAGTCGCCGCCACGCGATCGGCTCTCCGAGAGCCAGGTTCGCATGATCCACCGCCTTGCCTCCGAGTACAACTCGGCCCACAGCAACGTGGCCGGGAATTCAGCGGCCGCAGAAGATGCGGCCCTCACCGACGACGCCGACTCGGCGACCCCGGCGTCACTCGCCGGATCCATCACCGCGGCCTCATCCGCGGGCTCCATCGCCCAGGTCTCCAACGCGGGAGACTTCGAGGACCCCTCCATCCTCGGGATCTTCGAATTCGACTCCGGGTCGGAGAACTCCGCCGACCTCCGCGATGGTGCCAATCGCCACGCCGCGGCTTACATGGCCACCGGCACCGATCCACCGGAGGATCCTTTCTCCACCCCAATCCCTCCTAACGCCACGACAACGGAGGTCGAGGAACTCCGCTTGAAACTGGCGGAGGCGGTACGCAAGGAGCAGGCCGAGCGCGAAAAATTTCGCCTCGAGCAGGTGACGGCGCAGGAGTTGTCACGCTACCACCAGCAGCGGATCAGGTCACGTTTGAACCCCACCGTTCAAGGGCGTGCCCTGAACTTCAACGACGAAAACGACCCGGCCCGCATAGCCGAGCGCGCGATCTGCGAGAACGCGCCACCAGGAGGAAGCGCCCGGCCCCCGCCAGGATCGACGGCGATGGGTGCCCCACCACCATCCCGGACACCGCGATCCATTGCTTCAAGACCTCGTGCCGCTACGAGCCTCTAGTCGCCAAGCTCAAGCGACACTCCCGCACACTCGACAACATCCCCGACCTCCTCGAGATCGCCAAACGGTACGCCGAGGAGGATCCAAACCAGGAAACCGACGACGAGTCAGGAGGGCAACGCCGCACGGGCGGCAACGACAGCGGACGCCGAACCGACCTACGCTACAGCGGCACCCGCCTAACTGGCAAGCGCCGCAGCGTCGCCAACACTGGGCACGCACAGCGCGAGCCCAAGAGCTACCGCCGCGACGGAGGGCAACGGCGCGATGGCAGCAATTACAAGAACAAGCCAAGGTTCGATCCTGCGGCCCTCCTTAACCAACCATGTGTGTTCCATAGCAGGGAAGGGAAGCCCGCAACGCACACCACCGCCGACTGCCACACCCTCAGGGAAATCGAGAAGGCACGGCACGCGCGGGAGGACACCGACAACGACCCGCCAAATGGCGGAAAATTCGGCAAAGTAGCCGGCTCGCTCCACACCTTCACAGGCTTCAACACGAAGCGCGAGAAGAAGGTCATCGCCCGCGCCGTCGCCGTCAATACGGTGGCCCAAACAGACGTCCCCCAGTTCCTGAACTGGTCGGAACAGCCCATCACCTGGAGCGGCCAAGACCACTCGCCACGCATCGAGTACCCAGACGAGTCGCCCTGGTGGTCAAGCCCAAGGTTGGCGACTACTGGCTCCCCAAGACACTGATGGACGGCGGCAGCTCCATCAACATCCTCTACCTCGACACCTTTAGGCGGTTGCGGCTCCCGCAATCGATGATCGAGACAACCCACACCACGTTCCACGGCATCGTCCCCGGTCGGAAGGCGTATCCGATCGGCAAAGTCACGCTGCCAGTCACTTTTGGTAGTCCGGCAAACTTCCGCACCGAGCGGATCGTCTTCGAGCTGGTGCCTTTCGATAGCCCTTACCACTGCGTCCTAGGGCGCCAGGCGTTCGCTAAATTCATGGCAGCGCCCCACTACGCGTACAACGCGATGAAGCTCCCCGGGTCGTGCGGCGTCATCACCATCAACGGCGACCCCGACATGGCCGCCGAATGCGAGGCCAAAGGAGCCGAACTCGCCGACGCCGTCATCGCGGCAGAGACTAATCACGCCGACGAGCTCGCCAAATATGCGAGCGGGGTCAACAATGACGATCCCACAATACTCAAGAAGCCCAACTCAGAGGGCACAAACACCTCAACCTTTGAGGCCACGACGCACACTCGCACCGTCGAGCTGGTCCCAGGCGACTCCAGCCAGACGGTGACGATCGGGACAGGCATGAGCCCAGCATAGGAAGGCGCGCTCATCAAGTTCCTTCGTGAGAATAGGGACATCTTCGCATGGAAACCCTCTGACATGCCCGGTGTCCCTAGGGAGCTCGCCGAGCACAAACTAAACGCCGACCCCAAAGTGCGACCTGTCAAGCAGTCGCTACGGCCCTTCAATGAAGAACGCCGTCGAGCAATCGCCGAGGAAGTGCAGCGCTTACTCGCTGACGGCTTCATCCGGCCAATCAAATACTCCAAGTGGCTGGCAAACCCAGTCCTGGTCGAGAAGAAAAACGGGACCTGGAGAATGTGTATCGACTACACAAACCTGAACAGCGCCTGCCCAAAGGAGCAGTTCGTCCTCCGCGGATCGATCAGATAATCGATTCAACCGCGGGTTCGGAGTCGCTATGTTTCCTCGACGCCTACTCCGGGTACAACCAGATCAAAATGGCTTTCGAAGACGAGGAGAAGACGGCGTTCATCACGCCATTCGGAGCCTTCTGCTACACCGCCATGACCTTCGGCCTCAAGAACGCCCGGGCAACCTACCAGCGGTGCATGCAAGAATGCCTCGCGAGCCAAATTGGCCGCAACATCCACGTCTACATCGACGACGTGGTCGTGAAATCCGCTCGCCAAGGCGACCTACTCGCCGACCTGGCGGAAACCTTCGCCAATCTGCGAAGGTACAAGATAAAGCTCAACCCAGGCAAGTGCACCTTCGGTGTACCTGCCGGAAAATTACTGGGGTACGTCGTCTCCAAACGAGGGATCGAGGCGGACCCAACAAAGATCGACACGATCGCCCGGCTCGGCAAACCCAAGTGCCTGCGTGACGTCCAGAAGCTGGCCGGGCGAGTAGCGGCTCTCAGTCGCTTCATCCCCTGCCTGGGCGAAAAGGCGATGCCCCTATACCGCCTGATGCGCAAGAACCCCACCTTCCAGTGGGACAAGGAGGCGGATGACGCGCTCCGCGACCTCAAAAAGGTGCTACTCGCCGCACCACTACTCGCCGCCCCCGCCGACAAAGAACCTATGCTGGTTTACGTCGCGGCGTCCGAGCGCGTCGTCAGTGCTGTGATGGTCGTCGAACGACCAGAGGAAGGAAAGGAGCGCCCGGTGTACTACAACAGCGAGGTCCTCACCGAGTCGCGCCAGCGGTACCCACAGTACCAAAAGTTAGTATACGCGGTCTTCAGGGCTCAGCGGCGCCTGCCGCACTACTTCCAGGAGCACCCGGTCACGGTCGTCTCCTCAGCGCCACTACAAGACATCATCCGCAACCGCGAGGCGACCGGACGGGTCGCCAAGTGGGCCGTCGAGATCGGCGTCCACAACATTAAATACGAGCCACGAAGGGCGATTAAGTCGCAGGCACTGGCAGACTTCATCGCCGACTGGGAGGAGGCCCAGCAGCCAGAGAAGCTGCCGTACCTCCATTACTGGAGCCTGCACTTCGACGGCTCCAAGAACACGGACGGTGCAGGAGCGGGGATAGTGTTGACTTCACCAAAGGGCGACAAGCTCCGCTACATCCTCCGCCTCGAATTCACGCCCTGCACCAACAACATGGCTGAATACGAGGCCCTACTCCACGGCATGCGAGCCGCCAAGGAGATGAACGTCAATCGCCTTCGATGCTACGGAGATTCCGACCTCGTCGCGGGGCAAGTCGCCGGCACCTGCGACGCCATCTCCCCTACCATGGCGGCGTACCGCCAAGAGGTGGACAAGCTGGGCGGCCACTTCACCGGCTACTCTATCGAGTTGATCGACAGGCGAAAAAACGAGGAGGCCGACGCCCTCTCTCGCATCGGGTCGGCTCGACTCGCACCACCCGCCGGCGTGTTCCTCGACACAATCTCCAAACCATCAGTCTCTCCCCCGAGGGAGATCGACATCGGAGTCCCACTCCAACCAGAGGCAGCCTTGGTCGCACTCATCACCGAGCCAGACGACTGGACCAAGCCCTACATCGCCTACCTAGAAGCCGGCACCCTGCCAGCAGACGAGACAAACGCTCGAATGATCGCTCGCCGATGCAAGTCTTACGCCATCATCGACGGCGAGCTACACAAGCGCAGCGTCACCGGCGTGTTCCAACGTTGCGTCCAACCGGCTGAAGGACGCAAAATCCTCCACGACATTCACTCAGGTGACTGCGGCCACCACGCCTCCGCTCGCTCCCTGGTCGCCAAGGCTATGCGACACGGCTTCTACTGGCCCACCGCACACGCCGACGCTGTCGACATCGTCCAGCGATGCGCCGGGTGCCAGAAGTACGCCAATCAGACGCGCGTACCGAGCTCAGCGCTCAAAACGATCCCCATCACTTGGCCATTCGCCGTATGGGGCATGGACATGGTAGGCCCCTTCAAGAAAGCCCCCTCCGGTTACACCCACTTGCTAGTCGCCGTCGACAAATTCACCAAGTGGGTGGAGGCCAAGCCAGTCCGGAAATGCGACGGGAAGACCGCCACCAAATTCCTACGCGAGCTCATATACCGCTACGGGTTCCCAAATAGTATCATCACGGACAACGGCACAAACTTCGCCAAGGGAGCAATGGCTGAATTCTGCGAAGAGCACCACATCCGGCTCGATCTCGCGTCAGTCGCCCACCCGGAATCCAACAGCCAGGCGGAACGAGCCAACCAAAGCATCCTCCACGGCCTGAAGCCGCGACTCCAAGTACCACTCGAGCGCACCGCTGGGTGCTGGGTCAAAGAGTTGGCCTCCGTCATCTGGGGAATCCGCACCTCGATTAACAGATCGACGGGATTCACTCCCTTCTTCATGGTCTACGGCACCGAAGCAGTCATGCCCACCGACCTCGAACACGACTCGCCGCGGGTCGTCCATTATACGGAGGTCGCAAACGAACTGGCCCGCCAAGATGGGCTCGACCAGCTCGACGAAGCACGCGACCTTGCTCGGTCACGCACCGCCATCTACCAGCAAGGACTCCGCCGCTACCACAGCCGACGGGTGAAAACCCGCACCTTCCAGGAAGGCGACCTGGTGTTACGCCTCATCCAGGACAAGAAGGGCATGCACAAGCTATCCCCTCCGTGGGAGGGCCCGTTCGCTATCGGGCGCGTACTCGGCAACGACGCCTACTACCTCATCGACGTCCGCGGGGACGGCGAGATCGACGTCAAGCGACCATGGAATGTAAACCTCCTCCGGAAGTTCTACTCCTAGAACCCCACACATGTACTCTCCAGTCGCTATGAAATAAAAGAAATGGTTACCACAAATTGTGCCTACTCTCCATGACTTGTGCCACTCGCACTCGTAATAACAGCGGTACGCTAAAATGCAGAAGTCAACCTTTGGTACAGCGATCGGCACGGCTAAGTAGTGCGGTGTAAGAGCACTGAATCACTTCAGGTCTTGCATCGTCCACGAAAAACGCCAACCCGGAGCCCCATTGGAGTCGCCTAGCTCGACTGGTTTTACGAACCAAGACAACTGCCCTCGCTCCTCACAGCGACCTTGGTCCTCCGCATCCTCGGCATAGCGACTCGAACGGCTAAGTACCACGCTCGGGAACTGAATACCAGTTCGTCGCGATCGGTCAGGGAAAACGCCAAGTAAGAGAGCATGCCGGGGACTCGCCATGCGACTGACCCCACGGGCCAGGCAGGAGTGACGCGCTCACACCAACGCGCTAAGTCCTCAACCACCCTCGAGTTGCGCCTAGAACTACCAAGTACCACGCTCGGGGACTCGGCCACCCGACCCCGTTCGCGTACGGGAAAACGGTAAATTACAGAGCACTCAAGGGAGTCGCCTTGCGACTGGATCTTCGAGCTCGGGCGAGTCGACCAAATCAACAAAACACATGATAACAACACACATCATGTACGAGGTAAACCCCACAAAAGGGCGGACGCGCTCGGGGACTCGTCCAAAATCAATCCAAATCACACAAACAAATAGTAACATAGATACGACGTCCCATTCAATCGCATATTGCATTGTCTTATGTTACAAAATATGCCCGTGTGGCAGAACTGCTGCTAACACTTCAAGGAAAAACTACCCTACTCTGCAGGCTTCGATGACGACTCGCCAGCATCCCGGCGATTACGGATGAACGCGGTGTACGGGTTTGATGGATACGTCGTCAGTTCACCCGCCATCGCCGCGCGAAAAGGCTGCTCGACCTTGAAGTCACGATGCGGTGGCTCGGGGTCGTTAGGCGCGACGACGGTTTCCTGGTAGGCCAGGAGGTCGCCCATCGCCCAGACACACTCCGAGTACGTGGCGGCACGCTCCTGCAACTTGAGAACCTCGGACAGATCCACCGCGCCAGTCGACGATGGATACCCACTCGTCACATCGTCAAGGTCGAAATCCTCGGGGAAGTGGGCGAGTCCAAGGCTCAGTGCCGTCGACGCTCCACGCCGAAACGCCGACCGCGTCATGAACTCAACGACCGCGGGCGCCTTCCCCAAATATTCCCACACCTTAACGAGGTTGCTGGGAATAACCTCCGTGGGCGACATTTCTTGAAGGTAGGCGCGGATACACGTCGCCGAAAGCGTCGCCGAGTCGACGAGCATGCTTACGCACTGCCTCGCGTCGAGCGAGCCCGCTTCTTCTTGGCTACCAATAACGCGACCTGCGAGAAGGAGACAGTGATGAGTACGATGGACACCACAAAAACCACAACTAACAGAAAGGGAAGATGCACTCACCAAGCAACGGGCGGGCGAGTCCCGTGATGAAGCACTGAAGCGACGTGTGGTCGTCCTGAAGCCCAGCAATAAGGACTTCCGACACCTTGCGATCCTCCTCCACGGCTGCAATGGCGGCCTTAGCTCGCCCGTCCGCCGAGCTCGCTTCTTCTCTCGCCTCCCGCAGTTCGCGCTCGAGGTCGGCGACCCGCTGTTCAGCAGCGCCCAGAGCAGATCGCGCCGCCTCCAACTCACCAGGAGGGACAAGCTCCTGGCGAGCTTCCTCTGCCTTCGCAGCAACAGCCTGAAGCTCTTTGTTCGCCTCCTGGATGGTGGCCAGCTCCTTCTCAGCACGCTGTTGCGCGGCCAATCGGTCCGCCGACTCAAGCTGCAGACCCTGCATATCATCAAAAAAGTCAGTAAAAACGAACTTCCTAAGTGCCCACCCGCTGAAATTTAGCGAGTGCGCACTCGGGGACTGGCGATCAAGAAATTCCCAAGTACCCACCCCGCTAAAATTTAGCGCGTGCGCACTCGGGGACTGGATACGAAAATAAAAGACGAGAAAATTATAAAATTCAAGCCGCTGCAAAGCACCGACCTGATCCTCGGGGACTGGATGTACCTGGATGGCTGCGCCAAGCATGCCATGGAGTTGCATCGCGTCCACGGACGCGAGTAACGCTGGCGTGTGCCCACGACGCTGGTCGACTTCAGCATCGGCGGTCCCCAGAGCGAGGCTCGGGGGCGCAGCCCCGCTCGCCGTGGCCGCCTTGGTCACGAAGCGGGGGAAGGTAGCGATAGAGGCGCCCGCTCCAAAGGAAGTCGCCTCCGCCGTTCCAGGCAAGGAAACGCCCTCCTTCGTAGACGCGGCTGCTTCCACCGCGGGGCCGGCCGGCGCGGCCGCCGTGTCGTCAGAGACAGTGACGATGTCGTCGCCCTTGGCCTTCTTACTGCCATCCGCTGAGGCGACGACCTCGTCCGCTTTCCTCTTACGGGAAGGATCCTTCTCGCTAGCGGTGGAGGGTACCTGGGCCACGGTCGGGTGGCCCATCCTTTTCACTCCGGTCCTGCACATCAGTCGAATCAATAAAGACAATCGAAATAGTTATGGAAAATAGGGAAGGCCGAACGCACTCACTTGGCGACTGGGATGAAACGTAGCCCTGTGCGAAGGCCGGCCGGTTTTTCCAGTTCGGGGCCCAGTTGGCGGCTGAGCCCTAGTTCCAGGACGTCGCGTGCCCAAGACACGGACGGCTTCTTCGTCGTTGAGGCCACGGCTGGCGCCTCTGGGATACCCTCGGCAGGGGCTTCCTCGCGAATTGGAGCCGCTACGGCCGGAGCCTCCTTGCGGGGCGAAGCCGCCCCAATCGGAACCTCCTTGCGAGGCGAAGTCGCCGCAGCTGGAGCCTTCCCTAGCCCAGAGACTGGCGCGAATGGCGGGGGCATCGAGGCCAGCGGCACTTCCACAGTCGGTGCGTCTAGCGCGGTTGTCGCTGGGGCCGCACCGTCACCAGCCGAGCTGTGAGCATCGGAGCTGCTCGTCGAGTGCGGCGGCGAGGCCATCCTCGGCGGCTTCGTTTTCCTCTTCGGGGGGCCCTCGCTTCCTTTTCTTTCTTCTTCTTCTTCGAAGGAGTGGCCTGGCGGCGCGAGGTGGTTTCTGGGAGCTCGTCATCGTCATCATGACGCTCGAGGCTCCTGCTCGCTTCGATTTCGCGCTGACGTTGCCCACGGGTTTTTCGGACCAGCGGGGCGATTTCCTCTTCGGACTCATCCTCGTCGTCCTCGTTGCCCTTCGCGGGTGGCGATTCGCCTGTGTCCTGGGCGGATGGCCCCGGGCTCTCATCATCAGAAGGTGGGAGCCACCCTTCCACCACTTGGAACAGCTGCGATGAATACAAAACAGAATCAGAATTACTGCGACTGCATATGCTGCGACTGCGAACAAGGTAAAGAAATTACCGTTGGAGTCGGACGCTTCGCGGTGTAGGGGGCGACCCCGGCCTGTGCATCCACGTACACCGCCTGGGTGATCTTCTTCAGCGCTGGGAGATAGTCCTCCAGCTTCCACTCGTCGAGGCAGGCTTTCGTCGAGTCTCCCCGGCCCGTGTACTGATACATGTAGTGGTCGCGTTGGGCGAGCGGAACGAGCCGTCGCCCAAGCCAGCAATTGTACAAGTTTATCGTCTGAAGGCCCTTCTTCTTCAGACCACGGATGGCCTGGAGCATCTCGTCAACGACCATCCGCGGGTCGTCGGGGAGCTTGCCGACCTGGAGATGGCGCGGCTCGGAACGGTTGGCCGAGTACCGCGGTATCGCCGCCTCGTCTTCCGGAGTCGCCTCGGCCACGTAGAACCATGACTTCTTCCAGTCGCTCGCTGCCTTGGCGGGTAGCATCAGATCAAAGAAAGAAGCTTTGGACTTAAGCTAGAATGTCAGGCCGCCCGCGGCTAGCATTGGGCCGCCTGCCTCCTCGTGGCTGATCCGTCCATGGAACAGATCTTGCCACAAGGGAAAGTAGGGCCGGCAGCCCAAGTAGCACTCGCAGAACGCCACAAAGATGGCGAGCTGCTCAATGCTGTGGGGACCCAGATCTGAAGGCTGGATCCCATAGTAGGCGCAAAAACGCCGGAAGAACAAAGACGTGGGAAACCCTAGCCCCCGCTCGAGATGACTGGTAAAACAGACGAATTCCCTCTCTCGCGGGTTTGGGGTCGTTTCTCCGGCTGTGGGGATGCGCCAACAGCCGGCTCGCAGGATTCCAGCCTCCTCGAAGGAGGCCAGCTACGCCCTCGTGCACTTAGACCTGCCCCATGGTTCGGGGAGAAGGGCCATAGCCGAGAGGTTGGTTGGAGATCGGAGGATTTCGGGTCGATTGGATCGCGGAGCAAAGGAAAGAAAATGCGCGCACTCGGAAGAAGTGGTGGGCAGTTGGCTCTACGATTGCCTGCCATTCCTCTTATATAGCGGGAGTTACCCGCCACATCAGGGGGCCGTTACCGCGCGATGATTACGCCGAAAGTTACCGTTGGATTACCCCAACGGCTAGTTTGACCACGCCTGACGGTCCAACTCCAGCCACTCGGCTCGCTAGGTCAATCGCCACGACCGCGTTCCGCCGGCTCGACTCGCCCAAGACGCGACTCGGTTCACCGGATTTTCTTCTTCATACAGGAGCCCGCCGACGATTCGACTGGATGCCTACTTTGAAGCCGTATACTCCGACTGCCAGCAGCCACTTACGCCCAATCGACGACGGCCTCGGGGACTACTGATGGGGATACGCCTACTGGGGTATACTCAGCAGGACGTTTCCGACTGGCCCGAGGGCTGGCGAGTGGGCCTGCAGAACAGCGAGTGGATTGAAGCCCAACAAGGTACCGAGCGATTGGAAGCTGAAGGCCTAGGCGAGTAGATAGGCCCAGTCGGATTAGGTTAAACGACTACTGAAGCTGTAACCGAATCGGTTGAGATATGTAAACCCTAGGGGAGGTGAGCCTATATAAACCTCCCTATGGGGTAAGTAGAGACACGTTCCCCCATACACCCAAGCGACTCGCCGCCTAGCCGCCGAGCTCGCCCATTGTAAACACCTCCCTAATGCAATCTAGCAGGAGTAGGTCTTTACCCTCCGGGGGCCGAACCTGGGTAAAACCCTGTGTCTCTGCCCTCATCTCGCACCGCAGATGGCTGGCCGCCCTTGCCCCTCGTTCTACTACTCGCTGCCGATTGCAGCATCTGTCGTGACCATTCCCACGACAATGTCCCTATCCAATGCCCCATCTATTCCATAGTTGAACAAAGGAAACAAGGTGGAGTGCAACAACTAATTGGAGACTACCATGAGAGAGCCAAGTCTACCAAGAAGGATGAAGACAAAGGAAAATCTCAGCTTGTACCTCCAAGCAACATGACTCAATTTAAAGGACCAAAAAGGAGACATATGTATTATCCAAGGAGTAATAGAAAGTCAAGGAGACCAGTAGACATTCCTACCTTTGAGATAACATATGAAGAACATGAATTAGAAGCACTCCTAGCTTTGGAGAAACCCAAGAAAAAGAAGGACAAAAGCCATGTGCAATATGGTCATTGCAAAGAAATGGGACACTATGCCAGTGAATGTCCAGAGAAGCAGAAGTATAAGGAGATTAGCCAAGTGTGGTGCAACAACTGCAAAGAGCTAGGCCATTATGTAGCAACTTGCCCACAGAAGATACGTGATGAATTCAATCTTATTACATGTTACAATTGTGGTAACCAAGGACATTATGCAAGCAACTGTCTAGAAAAGATGAAGCACAAGATAAACAAGCCTATGAAAGATCTCAGCCTTGTCACATGTTTCAAGTGTGGAAACAAAGGACACTATGCAGATGTTTGCCCAAGAGAGATTTCAACAAGACCCCAAGCAAGCCAAGATGTAATTTAGTTGAATTTTTTTTAAGGGTGGTAGTACCCTAGATGCTTTGAGCCAACTTGTAACCCCTAGCCTCCCCAAATCTCGGGACGAGATTTATTTTAAGGGTGGTAGCCTATCACATCCCAAGATTTTCCAAATCTTGTTATGTGAAAAATAAAATAAACAAAATAAATTTTTGTTGAAAATCAGGGTGAAAAGAAACTTTTGCTTCTAAATGAAAAACTTAAAATCCCATCTTGAAAAAACTTTAATTAAAGTTTGAATTTAACAAAATCTAAATCAAGTGAATTGCATTCCTCAATGAATGTATCTGGAAATTTAAACACTTGAAAAATAAATCCAAAACCCTAATGGAATAAAAATCATTTCCAAGTTATCTCCAAGTCTATGGATTTGATCCATATAAAAATTTGTCAACAAACATTCACAAATGATCAAGAAAGACAAATAGAAATATTATAATACCATAGAAATTGGTTTCACTTAAATTGGAACCATGGATAAAATCTTATGAATATAATAAGATAAGGAATTAAATTCCCAAAGCTAATAAAGCACCTATCTGGAAACCATAACAATTGGTGAGCAAATAATTATAAAGATCTTTAAAAGGATAAACAAGTAATAAACAAGATTTCACAAATTGGAATCACCAAGTTTGGATCTCTAAATAAAAAGATATGGAATTTATAAGTTAAAGAAGGAAATATTAATTAAAGAATATTTAAAGACCAAACCAAACCTTGGCCAAATCCTTAAACAAGTGGAATGAATTTAATCCAAATCCAAATAAAAATATTGGATATAGAATTGCCAAAGTAAAATAAAATGGCATAAACCAAATCCTATTGGAATAAAGACAAATCCAAATTTTAAATGATTAACAAATCATATTAAAAACCTTTGCAAATAATACAAGATGAATTATTTGAACCCAAATAAACAAATAAAAACCTACTGAAAGGTTTTGGAAGAATTTAGAAGTCAAATGGAAATTAAAAACATTATTAAATCCTATTTGGATTTAAAACAGGGGCCCTTTTTATTAATTAAAAAGACCACCAAAAGGAATAAAATAAATTCCCAAAATTGACATCAGAATGTGCTACTAATCAATATTTAAACCTACACAAAATCTGGCAAAGTTTTGAATTCAAATGGGTGCTTGAATGGAGTAAATAAAATCAAACCAGAATAAAGGAAAAAGGAAAAAAGAAAAACGAACAGAATAAAAAAAAGAGAACCAAGCCGATCCAGCCCAACTAGCCCACCTGGCCCAGTCCAGCCCAGTTCCTCTCTTCCCCGTAGAAAAATGCTTCACACCGCGAAAGAAACCCGCTCAGTCGCTGACACATGGACCCTACCCTCACTCTCTCTCACTCACAGACAACCGGGTCCCACTCCCTAGCTTTCTTCCTCACCCGCCGCGACTTCTTCTCCCCTCACCTCGCCGGCTATTTCCGCCGTGAATGCGCGCTGTCAATTCACGTTAATGACTGATTAAATCCCGCGCTGCAATGACGCCTCTCAAACGCCCTAGTCTCCTCTCCCTTCTCCCCAGACCACACCTCACACGAGCCACCAGGCTGCGACAATTCCGCCTCGCATTGCCACTATCTCCGGCGAGTTCCGCAAGCGATTCCGGCCAGTATACACCGCCCCTTACCCCCTCGACCACCCTCACCTGATCCCCACATCCTGGCGAACCTTCCCGTATCGCCAGCTCACCCGCGCGTGCTCTGCAAGCTCGACAACGTCACCGCCAGTGCAGCACCACCGTCTGCCATTTCTCCGGCGACGTTCCCAGGTATAGTTCGACCGCGCCTCCCCGTCTCCTGGATGCACTCGTACTCGCCGCTTCTGTGCGCAGCTAACACACCCTTTTTCGTGCCTTAGCGTGGACCGTACACTCGCCTCAGACGACGAACAGAGCCGCCAGACGCCGGCGACAACTACGGCAAGGAATCACCGGTGGTTCAGAGCGCCCCTCGACAAGTGACGACCATGTTGAGCATCAACGAAGCAAGGCGAACCTGGTAAAGACCTCCCCCATCACCCTTGCTTCCAAAATCACCGGCTCCTCCACCGTCTGACCACGCAGCCGCCAACCACCGCCGCTAGCGCCGCTCCGATATGGTCAGACCCCTGTACACCGTTGGATCTAGATCGCGTGGATAGAATAGAGTCACTTAAGTGAAACGGTATGGAGCGATCTGTGCCGCACGATTGTCAGTAGATCCAACGCACCACACCGTGTGATCCACGCAAACCGTTATTGGCCAATAAGGACTCGACGCGTGGCACTGTGTTGTTTTAAAAAGCCAGAAATATTTCTATTAGTTGTTAGATTTTGTAAATTGCATAAATTTTGATCCACACGTCCAAATTTTGCAAATTTTATATCAATGGAATCAGCAAGACAAGCCGTAGCCAACCATGCACTTTGTTTCATAAAAAGCTTCTGTTAAATTGTTTGTTTTTGCAGAAACTTGTGTATGCTTGTTTAGGATATAAAAATTGTTCTAAAATGATTTTGAGGGAAAAATCTTTGACAAATGGTGTGTTTTGAACCTACTGACCATAGGAAACAAATTGTGGATTCAAAAATGTATTTGGAGAAACAAAAGAATGAATCTTTGATTTAAACCATTTCTAGTAAAATAAAAATATTGTTTGATTATTAAAAATAGGTTTGGAAGAAAAACCTTTGAGAAATGTTTTGGAAATAAACTCTCTGACCCTAAACACAAGGTTATATGGTTTGAAAACATATTTTGTGAAACCTATAGAATTTTGCCTAATTAAAAGCATTTCTTCACCACATAAAATAATGACTTGATCCAAAAATGGTTTATGAAATAAAATCTTATACAAATGATTTTGCCACTTTATAAAATGACCATTAGGTGTTTTAAAATGTTTATGAACCATTCGAAACCACTTCTACGAATAAAACAATCTTTTGCATGCTTGCATGCATTACTTTGATTCTATCATTTTATGTGATGAATTGCTTGAAAGGTAGATTGAAATATTGTTTGCTTGATTGAATTGTAGTGATTTAAAGTGAGTGAACATTTCAAAGATCAAGGAGTGAACATATACTCTCTACCAAAAAGGCAAGTGATGCTTCAGGCTTTTGTCCCATTATTTTCACTATGCATTACTGATATTTCTAAGTAAGACTTGCATGGAATTTTGCTAAGTATAAGCCATGCTATGGGAAATCCTAGTAGATGAAACCTTAGTAGAAATTTCCTAAGATAAGATTCCTACTACTATCATGCTTAGCTTAGCTAATATAAAACAAGGGTGGAATATATATTCATGCTATGGAAAATTTCCAAGTTTGAGGACTTGTGTTTTGTTGAATAAAACAACTAAGTGAATAAATCACCTGGGTGGAATGGAAGGAATGGTTTGTGTTTAGTGGTTACACAAGGCCAGGGGACTGGTGAACCTTGTGTATCTCACTTGTGGATGGCCACCCAGGAACAAAGAGATTTTAGATGTCAAATGTTGAGAAGCTTCAAGTGCAGCCACTTGGCATTATGGGCTCTGCCTGGATCATATAGGTTGCAAGAACTTAGCCAAATGGACAGTTGGTGGTAGGGGAATGATAGGTTGGAACGCGTCCATTCTGGTCTAAGGGAAGGCTTCTGAAAGATCTCGTCTTGGTGAAACCAAGTCTTGTGGGAAAGTGCACCACCTCTGCAGAGTGTAAAATCTAAGTACTTAGCCATGTCCCTGGTAAAGGACAATTTGAGCATCAAGACATGGAAGCTATCAAAAATCTCATCATCCCAATTTCTAAGTTAAAAACTTGTGGTTGAACAAGGGTATAAGGTTCACCAATTTCTATTGGTGGTTCCTTGGGAAAGATTATTTTTGTCAAGCAAAAACTTAGTGTTTTCAAATGATAAGGGAAAACTATTTTTGAGCAAAGCAAGCCTAAAGCTCCACTTAGCCAAAAGCATATAGATGATAGACTCCACTATACTACCATAGTATCACTTGCCAATACAATTCAAATGTATTGACCCTTGTGGCTGTAACTTGTTATGTTGCAGGTTTGTTTGATATTAGTGAAGTTATTGATTAGGATTACAAGTCTACAACCAACATGTCTGCCTGTGGCACTTTGAAGATGAAGGACCCCATGCTTATAGATATTCTGCTGCAATGTAATGTATTAGCCAAATGAGCTATGTAAGATGTAATAAATTATGTTATTCCTGGTTATAAAGTTGTATTATGACCTTTGTTTCTTGATATTACATATTAACTGTGGATGCTAGCTATTGATCCAGGGACTAGCATTGTAAGCACAGGGATCTCTACCTTATTAAAGGTTGGTAACCTTACATAGTATTAGATACTTGACGTTAGCATTAATAAGATGATCCCTAAACAACTGAATTCCAATGATAGTGTTACCCTTGTGTGTGCACCACCAAGAAAGTTCTTCAATATGAGGCAGGCCGTGACGATCATGTATTAGACATACCTACGTTCGCATATAGTGGGTGTAAGGGTTGCACTGCAGTACACACGAGTTTGAGTTGGCGAGCCTAGCATGTGTAGATATGGCCTCGGAACACAGGATGATCGAAAGATCAAGAACGATTCACATGAATGATGTGATCGACATGAAGCGTTCACCTTTGCAACTATATTGCCGGCCATGACGATCGGTGGTGATGTAGTGAATGAGTATAGTGTAATCAGTAAGAAATTTGTTAGGGATAATGTTTTAGTGGAGTTATTTGAACTCATATTTTCATAAACTTAGTATGAAACCTTTGCAAACTTTAAATGTAGATCATGGCCGACCGCAAAGATTATTTTGATGTTGATGAGTGGGTAGTTGACGAGAAACTTAAGTTATATGGATCCAACTTCCCAGATTGGCTAGTGCGTCTGAACTCTCTCCTTGCCAAGCCTGACTTGGTGGACTACATACACTATGGTATGGATTTGGAGCCACGAAAGGATGACATGGAAACCCGGCAATTATGGATATACCACTATTTTTGCCATGACATGTCATTGTTCATCCACTTAGTTATGGTCTACGAGATGGTTGATGAACTGAAGCCACTCATGGGTGATCTTGACCCAAATGAGATGGTGGATCCACTGAGAGAATAGTTCGAATACCAAGTGTGCCTCTGGAGACACGAGTTGGTTGGGGATTTCCTTGCCATACATATGGGGGAGAATACCTGCCTCGAAAGACAACTGATACGCATGCATGATGCTTATATGAGGATGATTTATTTTGTGGACCATTGGATCGATGATGCTTTTGCTAATGGGGAACCGATACGTCGGAAACGTATCTATAATTTTTTATGCTCCATGCTTGTTAGTATCTACTTTTCTTTGCTTTGTATACACTTTGAGGTGATTTTTACATGTTTTCTGGTACTAACCTATTAACAAGTTGCCACAGTGCCAGATGCCTGTTTTCTGCTGTTTTTGGTTTCAGAAAAGTTAGTGAGAAATATTCTCGGAATTGGACGGGACAAACACCAAAGTCAATTACTTTCCGTGGGGAACTAGAAGTCACGAGGAGAGACGAGGAAGTGTGCCAGGGAGGCCACCCCCCCAGGCATGGCCAGGGGTGGGCCCACGCCTGGGTAGGGTTTGACACCCCTGGTCGCCGCCTCGGCCTCCCCCTTCCCCTATAAGAAGCCCCCGATGCAGAAACCCTAAGCACCGGATCAAATCTCCACGAAACCGTCTGTAGCCGCCGCCACCATCGTCCCTAGATCGGGGGGGGGGGGGTGGGGATCTGAAGTTCTTCCCGGCACCCTGCCGGAGGGGAGATCATCCCGGAGGCCTTCTCTCCGGTATGATGCGTGAGTAGTTCCACCTTGGACTATGGGTCCATGTAGTAGCTAGATGGTTGTATCTCCTCCTTTGTGCTTTCATGTATAGATCTTGTGAGCTCCGTTCATGATCAAAATCTAATCTATTTGTAATCATGCATGTTGTGTTTGCGGGGATCCAACAGATGTTGAGATTATTATATTGGTTTGATTAATGGTTGTCTTTATGATTCTATCATGTCTGTGTTGTTTATGATTTTGCATGCTCTCTGTTGTTAGTGGCTATATTGGCCAAGTAGTTGCTAGTGACTCCAAGAGGGGGTATATATGCTCGATAGAGGGTTCATGCCTCTAGTTTCCAAGGGAAGTGACAATAATCTCTTTGGTTGTAGATGTGTTATTGCTACTAGGGAGAAAACAACGGTCTCTTGTTCATGGAACATGTGGACTGTTTACCTTACACACTTTGCTTAAAGCAGTTGTCTGTTTCTTGCAACTTAATACTGGAGGGGGTTCGGATGATAACATGAAGGTGGACTTCTTGTCATAGATGCAGTTGGATGGCGGTCTATGTATATTGCTGTATTGCCCAATCGAATCTCATAGGATCTTCTGACTAGTAATTGCATTATTATGCCTTGCTCAGTTCCTGTCAATTGCCCTGCTGTATTTTGTTTACCCTTCATGCCATGTTGTTTATCTAAGGAGAGAACCTCTAGTGAACTATGGACCCCGGTCCAATCTTTACCATTGATACATCCTCCACTGTTACTTGTTTACTTGCTGCAAACAATTACCTTCCACACCATACGTTTAATCCTTTGTTACAGCAAACCTGTGAGCTTGACAACCTCACTGATTCGTTGGGGCAAAGTCTTGAGTTTGTGTTGTGCAGGTCTCCGCATTGCTAGCAACACCTATGTGATGTTTCCTTACTCCTACTGGTTCGATAACCTCGGTTTCTTATTGAGGGAATACTTGCTGCTGTGCTGCTTCATACCTTGCTCTTGGGGTTCCCAAAAGACTCCACATCAAGCACCAAGTACTCTGGCGCCATCAAGGAGTCATCAACAAGTTTTCTGGCGCTGTTGCCAGGGAGGCTAAGGACGTCTTCACACGGGAAGTCCTTCACTTCCTTTCTCTTTACTTTGTTTTTAGTTTGCTTTGTTTATTTTTCTTGGTTTTGTTTTCCTCTTTTCAAAAAACCCCAAAAAATTAGTCTAGTTTGGTTTGCTTGCTTTATTCAAAAAACCCCAAAAAATTAGTTTAGTTCCTACTCTAGTTGCCACCTTGTTCTAGCTCACCATGTTGCTCCCCAAGTTCGCCCTGAAGGATCTTGCAATAGGTAGTTGATACGTCGGAAACGTATCTATAATTTTTTATGCTCCATGCTTGTTTTGTATCTACTTTGCTTTTCTTTGTCTATACTTTGAGGTATTTTTATATATTTTCTATAACTAACCTATTAACAAGTTTCCACAGTGCCAGTTGCCTATTTTCTTCTGTTTTTGGTTCCAGAAAGGCAGAAAATCAATATTCTCAGAATTTGACGGGACAAAATCCAGAGTCATTATTTTCCCGGGGCAACAGGGAACCACGAAGCAGAGCTGGAGGGGGCCACAGGGTGGCCGCACCCCTAGGCGCGGGCAAGCCCTGGAGGCGCCTACAGGGGGTGTGGGCCCCCTGGACCCCCACCGACCATGATTCCTACGCCTATAAGAAGCCTTCGACCCAAAAACCCTAGGGCATCCATCATACTTCTAGAAAAATCTCTGTAGCGCCGCCTCCATCGAAGGGGAGATTCGGGGGACAGAAAGTCTCTGTTCCGACACCCTGCCGGGATGGGGAAGTGCCTCGGATCCATCTCCATCGATCTCCACCACCATCTCCATCACCGTCGCTGATTCCCATGATGAGGAGGGAGTAGTTCTTCTTCGAGGCTAAGGGCTCTACCGGTAACTATGTGTTCATCTGTCTCTCTATGCATGGTCATATTGTGATCATGAGCTTTGTAATCAAGTAGATCTACCTTTCCACTCAAGTGCTTCATTAGATCTCTGCTCTCCCCATGTGTGTGAAAGTGACAGCGTGCACGCCATGGTGGCACTTAGGCTTGAGTGTACATAAATACTCTTTGTGCTTTAATAGATCTATGATTTTCCCCGCGTGTGTGAAAGTGACAGCGTGCATACCGTGTGTGGCACTTTGGGTAGATTGAATATTTGTTATGAGTTATATTTGGAGTTGGATGTCTCTATGAAATTGTGGTGTTTGTTGGAACCATATAGCGCTCAAGGTGACAGTGTGGGATTATCTAGATTGGGAAAGGCAAACTTTGAAGTGTGTTGTTATAGCCCTACCTTGGATTAGAGTGTCCAACCAAAGAGTAGTTAAGAGTAGTATCATGAAGAGAGGATATTTATATGAGAGAGTGTTCACTAGTGAAAGTATGATCCCTAGGCCTTGTTTCTAAACATTGAAACACTGTTTGCTACTAGATCTGTTGCATGTTTGCTTGCTTCCTTCTTGTTGCCTTTAGTCTTTGCCTCACTGTCAAGCTATTTTCTAGCACCGTTACCGCTTGTATTTCACTATCTCTTCGCTGAACTAGTGCACCTATACACCTGACAAGTGTATTGGGTGTGTTGGGGATACAAGAGACTTCTTGTATCTTGATTGCAGGGTTGCTTGAGAGGGAATACCTTTGACCACTTCCTCCCTGAGTTCGATAAATCTTGGGTAATCCACTTAAGGGAAACTTGCTGCTGTTCTACAAACCCCTGCACTTGGAGGCCCAAAAACTGTCTACACAAATAGAAGTGCGTAGACATCAGTAGTGGCTCCATAATTGGGAAAGATAACATTGAAGAATTTTTTAATCATGTTAACAAGCATGAGGACATTGAGGATAAATCTATAGCAGAACTTGATCCTAATTATGAGATTGCTGCAACTTCTTTAGTTCATATGTTGGAGGCTAGGTTTGTTATCCTTAACCCCTTCATACAATTCTTGTTCCTAAAACTAAAAGAAGAAAATAATGCTAAAAAAAGAGAGAATTCATCCTTGAAACTTTATCAAAAGATTTTCATGATGTTGCTAGGGAAGCCAAAAAGGTCTTTGAGCGTTTCAATATGCTAAGCTCAAGTGTAGATGTTGTGGATATTTCTGATAAAACTAAGCCCAGAGAAGAATTTAAGATACCCATACCCTTTAAGCTTGTTGGAATGCATGGAGCCTTTGAAAAGAATTTTGATTGGATTGCTCCTGAAAATCTTTTTGATGAAAGTAGTAGGCCAAAGAGAGGTGAGAAGGGATCCTCCAAACTCCATTTGGATGAGATACCTTTCATAGTTAAATACTTTGCAAGCATTGATGTTAATGCTTCCTCATTTGAAAATACTTGATTCTTCTTGCTTCTTGTGCCTAACTTAAAGGTGTTAAAGAAAAGTACTTGTTGGGAGATAACCTAAGAGTTTCCTTGAGTCTTGGAACTTATTACTTCAGTAATGACCTCTCCTTATCCTTTTTGTTTGCCTTTTGTGCCAAGAATAACCTCTAATGAGAGGGAAGTAAGATTTGGGGAGTTGCTGTCCCGGAACAGATTTATGTCCTCCACCAAAAACATTCGTGAGAAGTCTCTGTAACTCGGATTGAGCTCAAAATTTACGAATAAATCCCTCAGTATGTTAGATAACTTTCGTTAGTTCAACACTTTTTTATCTGAGGAACAGAAGATGTTCGAAAAAATCGGTTTCTACCTGCTGGTCCGTTTTAACAGATTTCTGCTATTATTTGCATTTGCTTCTTATAGATTCCTTTTTGAGTTCTCTTTTGGGGAATTGAGCTTTTTGAAGGAGTTAATACTGTAGCTTGTGTTTTTAGTGAAAATCATTGCTGTTCCAAAGCTTTGCCAGAGGTCTAATATCTATTGAATACACTAATGTTGCTAATGAAGATTGTGTGAAGGAAAAAAATTTAGGTGTAGAGAGAGAATGATGCAATGAGATGAAGAATGGACAAAATCTCAAGCTTGGGGATGCCACCATGGTGTCACCCCAAGAAATATCCAAGAGGTACAAGCATCAAATCTTGGGGATGCCCAAGGCATCCCCTTCTTCATCAATAAAAAGCTTAGGTCTGTCTAGACACTTTGTTTTTATTGTTTCATGAACAGTTGTGTTGTTCTTGGAGCGTATTAGTTTTCGTTTTCTTTGCTTAGGTTGTTTAGTTTTCTTGCATAAAGTAGTTTGGACCCCCTTTCTCGCTGTGTTGTTTTGCAAATAAGTTGCTTGGTGTTGGAAATGAGTAGTAAGTTCTTGCTTGAAGTGCAAGAGGAGCTTGCATTGACTGTGACTTAGACTTTAGCATGACATGCTAGGTGTTGTTTTGGAATTATGCTTAGTGATTATTGCTGTAACATGTCTTGTTCCAAAAAATTGGGATTGCTTAGTGTGCCTTGAAGAAATTATGCATTGTTTTAGCATGAAAAAGCATAGTATTGTGGTATTCTCCTTTGATGCTTTGCTTGGGATGACTTGACACATGCTCACACCATGTTATGACTATGACAAGTCACCATTAGCCTCTATGATCATTTATTCCTTGAATTGTAGTACCACTCTATGCTTTGATTAGTAATGCTTAGTTGCTCTACATGATTATGGCCATTATGCTCTCTTAGTTGGTTGCTCCTGGTCTTTTGCTAGCCTCCACTTGTATGAGTAAGTTCTACTCATGCTTCCAACTCCCAAGCAACTGATTTATTCCAAAGTGTCCACTATAAACTCCTATGCATGGTGTGTTACACCATTCCAAGTATATTCTTGTTTTCAGCTATCTTCCAATTAAAAACTATTTTGTTATGTGAAAACTTAGTGATTAAAGCCCTCACGAACATGATGGCACTCTTTATATCATTTTCCCCTAATAAACTTGAACCATTGTGACATCTATGTTGTATATGCTTGCACTTATACATTGGAATTAGCAGAACCGTGCTGTCACGGGGAACGTTTTCAACATTGCACTTGTTCTTTGTACTCAGTTGATATCATGCTCTTTTGTCTATGGATGTCACCGGTGTGAAATAAAGAGGCAACTTGTAAGTCCATGGAGTTTGTATCCTGTGTTAGAGAAACGCATGCGCCGCTAGCCTAAGCCATGCCTAATCATTGTGGAAACTTTGCAGCATCACCATAGTGAGCTATCTATGAAGCATGCTCAATAAAAAGCTATGCATATAGTAAATAAAAAGATCGCTGAGATGCTCATTGTCTGCTTGCCTTGTCATTTTGGTTATGGGAAAGCTCCTGTACCATGTGCAAGGGGTACCCCGTTGGCGGTTCTCAATGATATGCAAATACTTACAATGACAAGAACTTACCTGTGACCGAAGTTGAGTATACATGAGGTGTGGCCCTCGTATTCAAGGGACTTGAGATTGCCAACTTATAATTTGTCAAGCATATACTCCATCTTTGTCACTTTAACCTTAATCACTTCAAGATGCTTATGATAGGGGCAATGAGGGATGAAAGCTAACAAGTACCATAATTTTTGGAAGCTCTTTTTGAAACTTGAAATCCCTGCTTCCTTTACAAAAGGCCTTTCTTCCACCATTATTGAGTCTCCACCTTCTACCTTTAGGCACCATTAAGAGAGCATAGTTGTCATTCTGTTCCAAAGCTTATTGATTGATGCATATTGCGATATTACTTGTTCTTGTTCTATTTTTTTTCTAGTCACCCTTGTGGACTTTTAAGGTGTACTATGCATCTATATTGCTACTCCATGAGGGACAAGCTGATTTCCACTATGCTATGTTTATTGTATGTGAAACAAACAAACGTTTTTCAATGCATGTTATTCATGATCTTTGTTTGTAGCTTGTCATGTTGCATGCTTAGTTACTTTGTATTATTGTTAGAACTCCATCTTTCATGCACATGTTTAGAGTTCTTTGATCCCAACTTTCAATGCTTGCAAATGGTTGGATCTTTATTGTGAGAGTGCATGTCACCTCAAAAATTATTCTTTTTATCACTTACCTAGTCGAGGACGAGCAGGAGTTAAGCTTGGGGATGCTTGATACGTCGGAAACGTATCTATAATTTTTGATGCTCCATGCTTGTTAGTATCTACTTTGCTTTGCTTTGTCTACACTTTGAGGTGCTTTTTACATGTTTTCTGGTACTAAACTATTAACAAGTTGCCATAGTGCCAGATGCCTGTTTTCTGCTGTTTTTGGTTTCAGAAAAGTTAGTAAAGAAATATTCTTGGAATTGGACGGGAAAAACGCCAAAGTCAATTACTTTCCGTGGGGAACAAGAAGTCCAGAGGGGAGACGAGGAAGCGTGCCAGGGAGGATAAACCCCCCAGGCATGGCCAGGGGTGGGCCCGCGCCTGGGTAGGGTTTGACACCCCTGGTCGCCGCCTTGGCCTCCCTCTTCACCTATAAGAAGCCCCCGATGCAGAAACCCTAAGAACCGGATCAAATCTCCACGAAACCGTCTGTAGCCGCTGCCACCATCGTCCCTAGATCAGGGGGGATCTGAAGTTCTTCCCAGCACCCTGCCGGAGGGGAGATCATACCGGAGGCCTTCTCTCCAGTATGATGTGTGAGTAGTTCCACCTTGGACTATGGGTCCATGTAGTAGCTAGCTGGTTGTATCTCCTCCTTTGTGCTTTCATGTATAGATCTTGTGAGCTCCATTCATGATCAAGATCTAATCTATTTGTAATCATGCATGTTGTGTTTGTGGGGATCCGACGGATGTTGAGATTATTATGTTGGTTTGATTAACGGTTGCCTTTATAATTCTATCATGTCTGTGTTGTTTGTGATTTTGCATGCTCTCCGTTGTTAGTGGCTATCTTGGCCAAGTAGTTGCTAGTGACTCCAAGAGGGGGTATATATGCTCGATAGAGGGTTCATGCCTCTAGTTTCCAAGGGAAGTGACAATAATCTCTTTGGTTGTAGATGTGTTGTTGCTACTAGGGAGAAAACAACGGTCTCTTGTTCATGGAACATGTGAACTGTTTACCTTACACACTTTGCTTAAAGCAGTTGCCTGTTGCTTGCAAATTAATACTGGTGGGGGTTCGGATGATAACCTGAAGGTGGACTTCTAGTCATAGATGCAGTTGGATGGTTGTCTATGTATATTGTTGTATTGCCCAATTGAATATCATAGGATCTTTATGACTAGTAATTGCATTGTTATGCCTTGCTCAGTTCCTGTCAATTGCCCTGCTATAATTTGTTTACCCTTCATGCCATGTTGTTTATGTAAGGAGAGCACCTCTAGTGAACTATGCACCCCGGTCCAATCTTTACCATTGATACATCCTCCACTGTTACTTGTTTACTTACTACAAACCATTACCTTCCACACCATACATTTAATCCTTTGTTACAGCAAACCGGTGAGCTTGAGAACCTCACTGATTCGTTGGGGCAAAGTCTTGATTTTGTGTAGTGCAGGTCTCCGCGTTGCTAGCAACACCCGTGTGATGTTTAATTCCTCCTACTGGTTTGATAACCTCGGTTTCTTACTGAGGGAAGACTTGCTGCTGTGCTGCTTCATACCTTGCTCTTGGGGTTCCCAACAGACTCCACATCAAGCACCAAGTTCTCTGGCGCCATCAAGGTGTCATCAGGAACTTCTACGATCGCTAGCCCTCAGCTACCAGAAGTATGTCAAGGGGTGCATCAAGAGAGGTGAAGTGGAAACTTACAATTTCCATGACTTAGTATCATGCTTGAGAAGTGTGAAGGTTGAGCCCATTGCTAGAGAAGTCATTGACAGTGATGGTATATATGATATACAAAGTTTATAAATGTTACAATTTTGCAAACACTTGTTGCAGTGTCGAAGTATCTGATACTTGTTCTGTTTTATGAAAACAAGTCCATCTGCATGAGAGTTTATTGCGAGAGAGGAGGTGACATTGCGTGTTGATGGCGAGCATGATGATGATGGTTGACGACACTCTCCCTCAAGATTTATAGTTTACAGTTATTGAATAATTATTGTAATTGCTGAAATATGAACCTTTTATAGTGTGTCTTACATTTTATGAGACGATTATTCATAAAAGTTTATAACAAGTGAGTTGTTCTACATTTATGAATGATTTATATTATGTTCATATGTTTGAATTAAGAAATTGATAATACATGAACATTTGTGAAGTGCCCTAATCGGCATAATGTGGGAAAGACATCTGACAATAAACCAAATAGTACTTAATGGCATTAGTAAAAGACCATTGATTGGAAATGGCAAACACTCACCTAGATTAAAGTAAACCGTCTAGAATTCGTGGAAGATTTTATGTTTATGTGATAAAACCAACGTATTAACGAATAAGTCCTTGAAAACTTGTAAGACAAATTTCATGACGAGAATTAAATAGTGGCAAAGCTAGTATTGGTAAAAGTATGGTGCATACTCAAGAAAGTGCATTTCTCTATAATGATGTTAATGAAATAAAAGTAAGAGCATGATGAAGGTCTGCGACCATGCATCGGAAAGATGAGAAGCGTAAGTGGAATTTGTTCCAGGATGCGACTCTTCATGTTATATAAAAAAGATCAATGATTTGATGATGTCTACGCACTTCTATTCTTGTAGACAGTTGTTGGGCCTCCAAGTGCAGAGGTTTGTAGAACAACAACAAGTTTCCCTTAAGTGGATCATGCAAGGTTTATCGAACTCAGGGAGGAAGTGGTCAAAGGTATCCCTCTCAAGTAACACTACAATCAAGATACGAGAAGTCTCTTGTGTCCCCAACACACCGAATACACTTGTCTGGTGTATAGGTGCACTAGTTCGGTGAAGAGATAGTGAAATACTGTGGCACCCCGGATTTATGGTCCAAGAATACCCGTTATGCATAAAATTCATGTTCCCATGATCAGTGAGCCGTGAGCATAACCGACTAGTATCATTACATCATCCATATAGTAACAAGTACAAAACTTACAGAATGGACATTATGGCAATTACAACACAAGTAGCGGAAGTCTTCAGCGCAGAGCCCGTGCCTTAACCTACAGGCAACTGACTGGGAAGACGGCCTAGCTCGCATATACGTCAGCACCTTCGTCTCTTCTTAACATATGCAATGTGGCCAAGTAAATATCCAAGGACAATGCCGGTGAGTACTTTGAATGTACTCGCAAACCACCGAGACAGGTAACAAAGATAATGCATATTTGGCTCTGGCGAGATAGCTCTACACTATAGTTTCTTTTGAAAGACCTAACAATGGCATCTCTATATCTTTGTTGAAAAAGAGTTTTTGGAAAAAAATATGCCTCCTTTTAGAAAATCCAGACATCTCCACATCCTTGTTTAAAAGATTTAAAACAGTTTTGTAGTAAAACACTTTTTAAACGTCTTCGACCATCTCTGGTCAAAACAAAACTCTTTCTTATCTTTTCTCGTGACCAAGTCACATCCTTTAATTCATCCTAACATAACTGAAGGGTCCTCCTAGCACTTGCCATTCCAACCGTCCTTGACCGTGGACACGGCTATTCGAATAGATTAGACTCTGCAGAGTTTGTGCACTTTACCCACAAGAATCAATACATCCGCCGGGATAAAACCATGGCCTGCTACACACGGTAGACAGGGGCTCGGATAATCAAACTTAAACTTTTCATTTGTCCATCCCTAGCAACGGCGACTTTTCCTTTTGGGTTGTTCTCTCCGGTACGAGTATGGGGTGCTACGACCCTGGTCCTTCCTTCCGTACTGACCCCTATCTCCAGACTGAAGTCTGGCAGATAGCAATAGTGACAATCTTCCATCCGTACTACCTAAAAGCATACCGTCTGTGAGAGACCCAATTGTTGCACCAGTGCCTTATCGCAGACAGCCCAGATTTCAGAGGATTTCTCCCCTTAGCGAGTACAAGCAACCCTGGCTAAGGATCACACACTACGAGCTAAGCCCCAGCGTCTGGGGTAATGTCGTTAAATGGATAAAATTATTCCGGACATTGTCTTAGAACATCCCTTCTCTTTCTCTTGCTTGACTTTCTCTTCATCCACCTCATATCTTCTTTTAGTAAAACTTCCACTCAGAAATGATTCCTATTTCCAAGGGTTTTATTTTGAGAACTTTTTAGTAGGGTAAGAACCCAAAATAGTTTTATCTTTGAAAGTCCGTGGGTTCCAAGAGGGAAGATGCTAATCATCTTTGTCTCAGTCTAAAGGAGTAAACATAGGTGCAAAAGGGTAGGTGTCCTAATGTACACTCATCCATAACTTGGAGGAGCCAATTTACTCACACACTTTTATTTGAAACAAACCATGCCTGTGATCATGCAATTTATAAACGAGATATAAAACAGTTGATAAACAGAAGTAGGTTAACATAGGAGTTCAGGAATGGTGGCTTGCCTGTGACCAGCGAGATGTCCCATGACTTCTTTAGAATACCGGAATTCCAATAATAACAATAATATAGATAATCCTGATGCTTCCTTCTTCTCGGCGTCACACAATCGCGACTATCGCCGTTATCGAGGATACATGCAAGCAAACAATACACCAATCAATACAAGGAATACAAGCATCAAACCATACGGCGATCAAAGGATAGATACATGATAAACATCAGTAGGATGTTGGAGGTTTTATGTGATTGGATTAGAAGGATATTTGTAGGCAAAGGAAAAAGGGATCCTTTGTGGATTTGGAGTATAGCAACTACCTAAGAGAGGGGCTTTTGACCAAGGGCTTGATATATATGATACCATTGTATAAAAATGAGACCATCAGATAGGTATTGATAAAATGAAGCCAACAAAAGTGGTTTCATAATTTTATCAATTTTCCCTTGATTTGCAATGGATTTTATAGTGATTAAAGCTCTAGTTTTAGGAAATAATTCACCATAACTTCTCTAGAGTTCCAAAAATTATTTCCTTGGGTGTTTAGGTAGTATTTGGTGGACCGAATCCAGAGGAGTTGGAATATCCTCAAAACAATTACCAAAATGCCCTTGAGAAATTCCCAAAGGCAGTACTGGTCAAGATTTGTCTTTTTCATCAGATTTATTTTACAGAAGCTATTTAGTTGATTACAATGATACACGTTAGGTACTGAGGATACCTTTCTATAGAAATTGGAATCAACCTTTTTCGAGTTGCAAAGCTATTGGGGTGATTTTATTAGTGAATAAGCCATGCACAAAAGGTTTAATTCACTAAAATTCAACAGAGACTCATAAAATTATGAGCTGATGGATTTAGTACGATAGGGTTAGGTGTGTCAACTAAGAGTTTGAATTAGGTCAAAACCTCATTTGGTTTGGCCTAGAGAATTTTCTAAAGGCAGAAAAGAATTGTTTTTATCATTTTTACCAGGGGAAGACTATGAAGCAAACTAAGGTGGGGCCAGTGGGACATGAAAGGTATGGTTTATACCTTACATCACCAATTGGATTTAGGTCATTTGGATATACCAAACTCATTGGAGAAAATCATTAGTGTTCTAGACAGATCCTAGTAGATGAATTACCATAATTATTTTAGACAACATTTTGGTCCAGATCTGAGTCTGCATGTTGGAGAAAATGTGCATGCATGTGTGAAAAATTAGATCTGCCCAAATTATGGGGTGTTATTATTTTGTTTGGATTTAAACCAGACGACTATTCCCAGATCTGAAATCCAAAAGAAAAGGGAGAAGGGCCGGGGGTCAATCGGGCCAGATTTGGAAGGGGGTGGGCCGTCCAGGAGGGTTTGGCCCAGCGGCGATGGCGCACACGCGGGCGGCGTGTAGCCAGATGCAGCCCAGCAGCTGGCCCGCCAGGCGAAGGGGTACCGAGAATTCCCGGCCATCGGATCTGGCGACATCTGATGGACACGGGGCGTCGTCTTTGCGGGGGTAGCTCGTCGGCAAGGAAACCCTAGCTTGGGGAGAGGGAGACGCGAGGGAGCTCACCGAGGGCTTGGGAAGGGTCGGGAAGGCGACGGGGATGGGCGGCAGGGGACGGTTTGGCGTCGGGGAGGAGCTCGCACGAAGACGACCGAGAGGGAGCTCGCCGGAGCTCGACGGTGCGACCTCAGGAGTGTCTCCATGTCAACGAGAAGGCCATGGTTAGATAGAGGAGAAGGACAGGAGTGTTGCTGGGTAACATGCAGGGACAAGAGAGCATAGGAGAAGGATCTAGGCTTGATTTCGTGGAGGAGGACGAGAGCTTGCTCTCCTTCTTCCTTCAGGCTAGATAGAGCTGGGGAGAGGGAGAGGGAGTTCTGGCGAGGTAAGTGGAGGGGAGAGGGGGCAAATGAGGGCAGAGGGGTGAGATGGGGTGGCTTGTGGCCTTATAAACAAGAGAGGGGTGGGGAAGGTCCATTAGGACAAGGGCAAGGTGGGGGCTGTCCATTGGCTGCTTGGGGGTGGTGCTGGGGCGTCGTGGGGCCTGTAGCTCGACCAGAGAGGGAGAGGGGGAGTGGTGTAGTAGCTGCCTCTTTATTACAAAAGATCTTGCAAGATAGGATCCTTTATCCTCACAAGTTTCAAGGGCTAAAGAAAAAGGGGTTAGGGTTTGCTACAGTGCACGACCAGGGAGTGTGTGTCCTGCTGTGGAGGAGTGTTTGACAATATTAGAGCTGGTTTGGTGTTGGTTTGAAATATATTTGGTTGTTTTGCAAAGTGTTGGTCACTTTGATCTTATGAAGGAAGTGGATAAATTTTTATTGGAAAAAGTGTGTAAATGGTACTGGTAGATAGAGTAGGTCAAATGATCTCTCCATTATTTAAATGGGATTTTTCTGAGTACAATAATCCCATTTAAATGCACTTATTCAAAAAGTGCAGAAATAGATTAGGGAAGCTAAGATGATATTTTCACATTGGTCAAGCTTGGTTTTTGATGTCGTATGGTCGTGAATACCATAACACACATTGGAGAATTTTATTGGGATTTATTGAAGTGGGAAAGTATTTTTGGGGAATTATTTCTTGTTTCTGCCATTTAAGAAAAAGGGCAAAAATAAATAATAGAGAATCTCAAAAATATTTATTTTTGATTTGTAAAGATGGGATATGATAAATAGGCATCAAACGTTCCTTGATTTGGCAAGGTGATTTGGAGAAAAGCAAACTTTCCATTAAAGACAAGGATTTTGAAAATTTGGTAAGTGGAGGAAACTAAATAGTTTAATAATCCAAATAATTATGGGAATTATTTGGGGATGCTTATATCCAAGTTAGATGATGTAAACTTGATGTAGGCATAAAGTTCAACCTTGGTTTTGAATAAAATTGGTTAAAGCGTTGGATACTAGATGAGAGAGGATCTAGGGTTTCGTTATTCTGATGCCACCTAAACAAGGTTGGATTAGGGAGCTCAGAGCTCACCTTGGTACAAGGGGTATATGGATGTATAGACCAAATCATATATATAGTCATGGAAGCAATATTTGGGCTTGGTTGCATTTGAGGTGATCATGATGAGATGGAAAACTTTGTTGAAAATAAGGTTGCCCTAATGGATACATCAGGTAGCCTCCTAAACCATGTGGGTTGAAGAAGCACAAGGTTCCAATGGAGACAAGTGAAGTGGGGTTTGATAGGATATGATTAGTGGATCTTAAACAAGTGTAAGATCCATCCTTTGTAAAGGAAAAGGATCCCTGTGATTGCAATGCTAGTCCCTGGATCATTGCTAGCATCCACAGTTTAAGATGAAGTACACAGATACAAAGGTCATTTATTACATCCATTCCAGAGATAAACATAGTCTTTACAACTCAAGGCCACATGCCTAATACAAGAGTTTGAATAAGTAAATAAATATAAGTCTTCATCTTCATGTGCCACAGGCAAACATGTTGAGTGTAGACTCATGACACCTAATCCTCATCAGAGTAACCTGCAACATCACAAGTTACAGCCACATTGGGTAAATACTTTGGAATAGTATTGGCAAGTGATACCTTAGTAAATTTTAAGTGGACTATATTACTATATGCATTTTGGCTAAGTGTAACTTGGCTTGCTGTAGAGGTTCCAATCTTAAATAAGATAGAGCCCCCTGTGTTTACAATGCTAGTCCCTAGATCAATAGCTAGCATCCACAGTTAAGATGTATTATCAAGATACAAAGGTCATAACATAACTTTATAACCAGGAATAACATAATTTTATTACATCATACATAGCTCATTGGGCTATTACATTACATTGCAGCGGAATAACTATAGTCATGGGGTCCTTCATCTTCAAAGTGCCACAGGCAGATGTTGGTTGTAGACTTTGTAATCCTAATCAAACAATCTTCACTAAAATCAATCAAACCTGCAACATTACAAGTTACAGCCACAAGGGTCAATACATTTGAATTGTATTGGCAAGTTTCACTACTATGTGGAATATAAGTGGATCCTATCATTACATGCAAATTTGGCTAAGTAGAGTTTCAGGCTCATTTGCATAAAGCAATATTTTATCCTATCTTTTCAAAGTGGTTTTGGTCCTTTGCCAAATCTCCTTTCAAAAATCTCTTGAACTCCTTGGTAAAAACTCAAGTGTTCAAGTCCTTGTCAAAATCTCTTGAGCACCTTGGTAACCCCAAGTGCATCAAGTTTTAAAAGTTTTCTTTTTGAAATTAGAATGTCGAGATCTTCCATAGCTTCAGGCCTTAGTTGCTCAGTATTGTCCATAACCAGGGACACGACTAAGTACTTAGAATTTGATCTTCTGCAGAAGTTGTACACTTTACCCACATGACACAATCTCATCTTGATGCCACCAGTGGCCGCTGGATAAGTACTCACCAAAATGGAGTACCGGCAGATCGAGAATGTGACAAAGTCTTTCCATAGGAGTCCTCCCAATACAAAATGCTAGCTTGTCTACCAGGCACAAATGTAGGGTTACTCACTTACACAAATCTAGTTAACCTGAAGATGCCAATGCATGGGACTTCCACTATGTAGTTGACTAAGCCAGAGCCCATTTAGCATGTGGCTGTACACGGAAGCCACTGTACGAGAAACATGTTCAATCTCTAAGTTTCCTGGGTGGTTTCCTTTGGAGCACAACACAAAGAGGTTGCCATAGTCATGGTTCCTTTTGTTCACTACAAGGAATCTGGCAATATATGACCCTCCATTTTCGTCACAAAATCGTCATAGTAGTCTGTTTATGACGATTTTATGACGATTTTGAGATCGTCGAAAGCTGGGCGTCGCAAATGAACTATAACGACGTTATTGGTAAAATCGTCATAACTGTCTATGACGATATTGGATCGTCATAACCGTTATGACGATCCAATATCGTCATAGGAAGTCTAGCCCGACCACGTCAGATCCTACGTGGCTTGTCCTACGTGGCAAAATTGTGACGAAATAAAATCGTCATGGTGCAAAATAAGCCCGGTCCATTTAGTTGGTACATATGGGCTGAGCCAATAATTCCAGCCTTGTATTTACTATGTCTTGGCCTTTTATGGTCCATTTCAATTTTGGGCCTTAGCCTTTTTCGAGCCTTTTTCTATTCCAGGCGTTGGCCTATCTAAGGTCCATTTCTTCATGGGCTGGTCCGACCAGCTAGATGGGTCCCACTTGTCATACTATTCAATAAAATGATATTCCTTTTTCTACTGGTTCACTTGTCAGGTTTATTTCACCACAATCTGACAGCAATTAAACCACACATAATTTAGTCAAAACCAAAGAAATACATGAAATCCTTTTGATAACAACCATAAGTCTATTAGAATATTTCGGTTCAAATCCCATACATACAATAATAACTGCGCTATCAAAGTATTACACAAAATGGTCTTCAAGAAAGAGGCTACAACAGAATGAAGCCCAAAATGGAGATCCCCAGGACCATATCCCTACACTAGGAATAATCGATCATCAGTTGAAGCATCATCAGAACCTCCCTCTCCACCAATGCCAAGGAAACATGCCTGACTACTCCCAGTGTGCACCACTCCCTCCCGCACCACGTCCCAGCAGCTGGTCACATACCACCACTGGTCGAAGAACAAAGCCTTTGTCAGCATTCAACCATCCTGCATGATAACGACCACCAAAGGCAAATTATTCCATGGGTTTATTCTTTTACATGTGACCAAGCTATGATGCCTAAACCTGGAGCAGCTAGCTAGGTGAATGCACACACCAATACACAATGATCAATAGTTGAGGCAAAGCTATGAATTAAGTGCATTAACAACAGTAGACTGTACACAAGAATCAATATAAGCAGAATTGAGATAAATCTCTATAGAGTAATTAGAGCAAATGTGCAGTAATATCTATAGATGTTAACTGTTGGTTTACAAACACAGTGCACAAGAAATATCACTGGCAGTTGGTTTACAAACCAAACAGGCAGAAAGGAACATTCTATATGGCAAAAATATAACTAACAAACCAAGATCTTAGCCTTCTCTTATGAACAAAAACTGGTGCTAGAGACACCTGGACAAGAACTAAGCACAATAGTAATAGAAAACATGTACCCTCATGTTTCCAATAAACTAGACAGTTCAATCTAAATGGCATTTGATAGGAATGGCTCCCACGACCTTGGAAGGAAAGAAGCATTGTATCAGTACACAATCCACAATGGACGTTGTAGTATATGATGCAGAAATGTGTGGGGAGAGCTCACTTGGCATGGATGTCGAGGAACCTGGCAGAGCTTCTAGTAACGATTATGTCATAGGTGAGGGAGACCTTGAACCCCGCGGTGATTGCAAACCCGACGACGGCGATGATGATGGGATTGTTGTAGCGCTCCATCTGCTTGACGAGGTCGTTGATGTCGCCCTTAAAGATCTCCTATGATGCCTGCAGGTTCGTCTCGGAGCAGAAGATCTCCAACAAATGATATGTTTATGTTATCTATACTGTACCCATTTTATGCTATCTACTCAGGCAAAACAAACATGCACATATCCTAGGGATGGATCCCTGTGTAAGAAACGAAGAAGTATGATAGCACATTACCACACCCGAGCCAGTCCAAGTAGACCGTGGAGATGATGGCCATCTTCCACCAGCTAGTCGCTCTGGCGTCTCCCATGTCACATCCTCTGAACAGATGCACACCAAAGCAAATGAATCAGTTTGCATGAAGAAATAAAGCGAATAAAGTACAGAGATGTCACTTATACATATGCATGAGAATCTATATATGCACTACTCCATGATCATGTGCCACTCCTATACAGAACATGTGCCACTCCTACTAATCAAAGAAATCTTCTATTGATAAAAGAAATCTGCTATTAGCAGTATAATGACAGTACAAGACTTGATCCGATAGCACAAGGCTTATCTCTACTATAACTAATTAATGACAATACAATTTTGGTCCAAGTTTGCAGCAAGCATTCTTCTACCACAAACACACAGGAAGAAAACATGATGGTAAGCTTAGAGCAGCGGTTTAGCAAGAATAAATATATTTAGGGAATAGCTTTGACTTGGACACACACAACACGGCAGCACCCATACACGTTTGCTTTTCGAAACAGTATAAACACACACGACACGTTTTCTTTGACTTGGTCACCTATATGGAATCAGTATAAACATCATGATTTTTTTAGGTAGTAGAGATATATTAACAGATCAAGAGTTCAAGATCCCATTGGGACTACCATTAATAAAAACCAGAAACAATACACTCATATAGATCATATTGTAAACACACTTTAGATTTATCAAGATGGTAGTTGCACCAAATAAACATGTTCATGAGCCAGCACCTCCTTGAGTCCCCCCGTCGCCCACGTAGAGCAGTAGGAGCCAGCAAGCCTCGAATTGTTATCTACACCATGGACAAGAAACTACTTCAGGATATTAAACTATATAGGCATAGACATGCATATACCAGGCAGCAGAAATTGGTCAACCAAGTGAAGATGAAATGAACAACAAGTCGTGCTTCAAAATGGTACCAGCCCATATTATAAGCAAATTACCAAGTTCCAAAGGCATTCTACAGATACAATAAACCTAATACAATAAACTAATCAGACACTAGCACTAATATTCTAGTGATACAAAAAACATGAAGTAGTAACATGTATGTACCATGACATAGCAGCAAATAGTGCAGCAAATAAACCTGATAATTTGACTAACCTACTACCACCATTATCCATTCAACTAATGGTATCCATCTAGTACTAGCTAGTGTGCACAAACAAAAACTGATGGTATCCATCTAGTATCAAGAGTGGGATTTGTCCAGTGCACTATTTTTGCTGCACTAGATATGCCTAACGGCGATGGCTGCAATGGTACCTGGGGCAGAGATAGGACTGTCATGATTCGAGACAGCAATCTATCCAGAAGTGTATAGCAGATATTACACTATACATGCATAGACATGTGTATACCAGATCGGAAGGATTTGGATATAATAAAAGCTGCACAAGGAACTTCTCCAGTGAAGGAACAAAGCAAGAACAACCAAGCAGATAAGAACAAGAAGTCTGCATGAAGCATCAAGGCAACAAAGTTAATCAATGGTACATCATCGTTATAGAAACTAGAGGATGCCCCGTGCGATTGCTGCGGGAATTTATGCATGCTATAAAAGTATGGTCATGCATATATAAATAATTCGAGACAGCAATTGTAGACTATGAAGATAGTAAGAAGAATGATGTGTGTAAAAGAGACCTAACATTGGTAATCTGGGATCATTACAACCACGTACAGACTCAAGGGGCAAACCAATGGAATAGCTACTGAGCATATGAGCCTTCTCTCCATACATCCAATACAATTTTAGCAGTGCAAAAAATATTATAGAAAAGCTATTTGAGTTTGATACATGAACAAACTGCCAAAAGGATATCAGCAGATGGTTTGAGAATAGAAGGATCAAGACTGGAAAGCAAAGCTTCGGGCTGACATTCCCATACTTCTGCTGAAGGCTCCTCCTTATATTTGCTAGAAATAACCAGGCAAACGACAAACATCATTATCTTGTTGCTACTACATGGCTTGACATGACATTTTGTATTCATCAAGATTGTTTAGGAAATAGGAAGGTGCATGCTATCAGGGTTAAAATGAAGTGAGCAGTGAGCACAGATACAAGATACATGATAGTCACAGTTCATCGATGTTGGGGTGATATATCTTATTGACAAAACGAATGGATGGATATCTGTAAGGATACGCATCAGGCAATTATACTCTAGCATTCCATACTCCTCCTTGATAGAGACCTAGTAAATTCCAGACATTATAATACAAATTAAGCAATGCAGTAGCTCGTCTTGGATTTTTTGGTATGAAAAAATTACCGAAGCTTAAAACAGCTAGTTACTAAGGGCATCATACAAAAAGGAAATTATGCCAGCGACACCAATTTTTGAAATCGATCCATTCACCGTCGTATCTAGATTTAGAAACCAAAAGCTAGGGACAGGACACTAACCGCTTATAGGGTACAGAATCGAATTGGCTGTGTGCATGAAAAAACATCTGTACTTTCGTTGGGCCTGCGGAACTAGACGAAGAACTCCTGCATCCTGACATTCACCATCTAGACCTTGTACTCTCTCCTCATCCTGCAAGGCACGGGAGAAATTCAGATCAGGGTGAGGGTTCCCCGATAAAATCCAAGAAAACACGCGGATCTACGGGCGGCCGGCGCAGATCTGAGAAGGAGAGACAGAAGAGGCATCGCGAAGCTCACCTTCGGAGATTGCGGTCTGGATCTCGGCGCACTTGACGACGACGTTGTGGTCGTTGAGGCCCTCCTCCTCCTCGATGATGTCGTGGGAATGGCCACGGCAGATGCTGCAATCGGCAGCGAGTAGTAGAACGAGGGGCAAGGGCGGCCAGCCATCTGCGGTGCGAGATGAGGGCAAAGACACAGGGTTTTACCCAGGTTCGGCCCCCCGGAGGGTAAAGACCTACTCCTGCTAGATTGTATTATGGAGGTGTTTACAATGGCGAACTCGGCGACTGGGCGGCGAGTTGCTTGGGTGTATGAGGGAACGTGTCTCTACTCACCCCGTAGGGAGGTTTATATAAGCTCACCTCCCCTAGGGTTTACATATCTCAACCGATTGAGTTACAGCTTTGGTAATCGTTTAACCTAGTCCGACTGGGCCTATCTACTCGCCTGGGCCTTCAGCTTCCAGTCGCCCAATAGCTCGCTGGGCTTCGATCCACTCACCGTTATGCAGGCCCACTCGCTAACCCTTGGGCCAGTCGGAAACGTCCTGCTGAGTATACCCCAGTAGGCGTATCCCCATCAGTAGTCCCCGAGGCCGTCGTTGATTAGGCGTGAGTGGCTGCTGGCAGTCGGAGTATACGGCTTCAAGTTGGCATCCAGTCGAATCGTCGGCGGGCTCCTGCATGAAGGAAAAAATCCGGCGGACCGAGTTGCATCTTGGGCGAGTCGAGCCAACGGGACGCGGTCTCGGCGAGTGACTTAGCGAGCCGAGTGGCTGGAGGTGGACCGTCGGGCGTGGTCAAACTAGCCGTTAAGGTAACTCAACGGTAACTTTTGGCGTAATCATCGCGCGGTAACGGCCCCCTAATTTGGCGGGCAACTCCCGCTATATAAGAGGAATGGTAGGCTATCGCAAAGCCAACCGCCCACCATTTCTTCCGAGTGCGCACATCTTCCTTCCTTTGATTCCGCGATCCAATCGACCCGCAATCCTCCGACCTCCAAACAAATCCTCAGCCATGGCCCTCTCCACCGAACCTTGGGGTAGATCCAAGTGCACCAGGGCGCAGCTGGCCTCCTTCGAGGAGGCCGGAATCCTGCGGGCCGGCTGCTGGCGTATCCCCGCAGCCGAAGAAACGATCCCAAACCCGCGAGAGAGAGAGTTCGTCTGTTTCACCAGTCACCTCGAGCGGGGGTTAGGGTTTCCCACATCCTTGTTCTTCCGGCGTTTCTGCGCCTACTACGGGATCCAGCCCTCAGATCTGGGTCCCCATAGCATCGAGCAGCTCGCCATCTTCGTGGCGTTCTGCGAGTGCTACTTGGGCTGCCGGCCCTACTTTCCCTTGTGGCAAGATCTGTTCCACGGACGGATCAACCGCGAGGAGGCGGGCGGCCCAATGCTAGCCGCGGGCGGCTTAACCTTCCAACTCAAATCCAAAGCTTCCTTCTTCGACCTGATGCTGCCGGCCAAAGCAGCGAGCGACTGGAAAAATTCATGGTTCTACGTGACCGAGGCGACTCCGAAGGACGAGGCGGCGATCCCGCGGTACTCGGCCAATCGTTCCGAGCCACGCCATCTCCAGGCCGGCAAGCTCCCTAACGACCAGCGGATGGTCGTCGACGAGATGCTCCAGACCATCCGTGGTCTGAAGAAGAAGGGGCTCCAGACGGTGAACTTGTACAATTGTTGGCTTGGGCGGCGGCTCGTTCCGCTCGCCCAACGCGACCATTACATGTACCAGTACACAGGCCGGGGAGACTCGACGAAAGCCTGCCTCGACGAGTGGAAGCTGGAGGACTACCTCTCAGCGCTGAAGAAGATCACCCAAGCGGCATACACGGATGCGCAGGCTGGGGTCCCTCCCTACACCGCGAAGCGTCCGGCTCCGACGGTAATTTTTTTATCTTGTTCGCAGTCGCAGCACGTGCAGTCGCGGTAATTCTAACTCTGCTTCGTGTTCATCACAACTATTCCAAGTGGTGGGAGGGTGGCTACCACCCGCCGATGACGAGAGCCCCGGGCCATCCGCCCAAGACACAAGCAAATCGCCACCCGCCAAGGGCATCGAGGACGACGAGGACGAGTCTGAAGAGGAAATTGCCCCACTGGTCCGAAAGACCCGCGGGCAACGTCAGCGTGAAATCGAGGCGAGCAGGAGCCTCGAGCGTCATGATGACGACGACGAACTCCCGGAGACCACCTCTCGCCGTCAGGCCACTCCTTCGAAGAAGAAGAAGAAGAAGGAAAAGGAGGCGAGGGCCCCCCTGAGGAGGATGGCGAAGCCGCCGAAGACGGCCTCACCGCCACACTCGCCGAGCAGTTCCGATGCTCGCAGCTCGGCCGATGACGGCACGGCCCCGGCGACAACCGCGCTAGATGCGCCATCCGTGGAAGTGCCGCTGGCCTCAATGCCTCCGCCTTTCGCGCCGGTCTCCGTGCTAGGGAAGGATCCGGCTGTGGCGACTTCGCCTTGCAAGGAGGTCCCGAGCGCGGCGGTCTCGCCTCGCAAGGAGGCTCCAGCCGCGGCAGCTCCAATTCGCGAGGAGGCCTCCGCCGAAGGCGTCCCGGAGGCGCCGACCGCTACCTCAACGTCAAAGAAGCCGTCCGTATCCTGGGCCCCCGACGTCCTGGAACTGGGGCTCAGTCGCCGATTGGGCCCTGAGCTGGAAAAACCGGCCGGCCTTCGTACAGGGCTGCGTTTCATTCCAGACGCCAAGTGAGCGCATTCGGCCTTCTCTACTTTCTTTTAGTACTTCGATTGTCTTTTATTGATTTGATTCGGTGTGCAGGACCGGAGTGAAAAAGATGGGTCACCCGACCGTGGCCAAGGTACCCTCCGCCGCTAGCGAGGAGGACCCTTCCCGCAAGAGGAAAGGTGACGAGGTCGCCGCCTCAGCGGAAGGCAGCAAGAAGGCCAAGGGCGACGACATCGTCGCCGTTTCTGACGACGCGGCGGCCGCGCCGGCTGGACCCGCAGTGGAAGCAACCGCGTCTACGAAGGAGGGCGTCTCCTTGCCTAGACCGGAGGAAGCGACTTCCTTTGGGGCGGGCGCCTCGATTGCTACCTTTCCCCGCTTCATGACCAAGGCGGCCACGGCGAGTGAGGCTGCGGCCCCGAGCCTCGCTCCAGGGACCGCCGACGCTGAAATCGACCAACGTCGCGGGCACACGCCGGCGCTGCTTGCGTCTGTGGACGCGGTACAACTTCACGGCATGCTTGGTGTGGCCATCCAGGTACCTCCAGTCCCCGAGGATCAGGTCGGTGCTTAGCAGCGGCTTGATTCTTATAATTACTTGTTTTGTACGTTCGAGTCCAGTCCCCGAGTGCGTATGCGCTAAACTTTAGTGGGTATGCACTGAGGAATTTTCGTGGTCGCCAGTCCCCGAGTGCGCACTCGCTAAATTTTAGCGGGTGGGCACTGAGGAATTTTCATGTGTGCTGACTTTGAAGATGTACAGGGTCTGCAGCTGGAGTCGGCAGAGCGATTGGCTGCGAAGCAGCGTGCTGAGAAGGAGCTGGCCACTCTCCAAGAAGCAAACAAGGAACTTCAGGCTGTTGCTGCGCAGGCGGAGGTGGCTCGCCAGGAGCTTGTCCCTGCTGGCGAGCTGGTGGCGGCGCGATCTGCGTTAAGTGCTGCTGAGCAGAGGGTCGCCGACCTCGAGCGCGAACTGCAGGAGGCAAAAGAAGAAGCAAACTCGGCGAACGGGCGAGCTAAGGCCGCCATTGCGGCCGCGGAGGAAGACCGCAAGGTGTCGGAAGCCCTCGTTGTTGGGCTTCAGGACGATTATACGTCTCTTCAGTGTTTCATCACGGGACTCGCCCGCCCGTTGCTTGGTGAGCGCGTCTTCCCTGTCTTTCAGTTGTATTGTTTGTGGTTTCCGTGGTACTCATAACTGTCTCCTTCTAGCAGGTCGCGTGATTGGTAGCCACGAAGAAGCGAGCTCTCTTGACGCGAGGGAGTGCGTAAGCATGCTCGTCGACTCGGCGACGCTGTCGGCGACGTGCATCCGCGCCTACCTTCAAGAGATGTCGCCCACGGAGGTTATTCCCAGTGACCTCGTTGAGGTGTGGGAGTACTTGGAGAAGGCGCCCGCGGTCGTAGAGTTCATGACGCGGTCGGCGTTTCGGCGCGGAGCGTCGACAGCTCTGAGCCTGGGACTCGCCCATTTCCCCGAGGACTTCGACCTCGATGATGTGACGAGTGGGTATCCTTCGTCGACTGGCGCGGTGGATCTGTCCGAGGTTCTCAAGCTGCAGGAACGTGCCGCCGCGTACTCGGAGCGTGTCTGGGCGATGGGCGACCTCCTTCCCTACCAGGAAACGGTCGTCGCGCCAAACGACCCCGAGCCGCCGCATCGTGACTTCAAGGTCGAGCAGCCTTTCCGCGTGGCGATGGCGGGTGAGCTGACGACGTATCCGTCAAACCCGTACACCGCGTTCATCCGTAGGCGCCGGGATTCTGGTGCGTCGTCGTCGAAGCCTGCAGAATAGGGTAGTGTGCCTAGATATGTTAGCAGCAGTTCTGCCGAGCAGGCATAATTTGTAATGTAAGACAATGCGATTTGCTATTGAATGGGATGTTGTGTCCATTTTGCTAGTTATTTGTGTGTTTTGTATTGATTTTGGATGAGTCCCCGAGCGCGTCCGCCCTTTTGTGGGGTTCACCTTGTATATGATGTTTGTTTGTTATCATGTGTTTTGTTAGTTTAGTCGACTCGCCCGAGCTCGGAGAGCCAGTCGCAAGGCGACTCCCTTGAGTGCTCTGTACTTTACCGTTTTCCCGTACGCGAACGGGGTCGGGTGGCCGAGTCCCCGAGCGTGGTACTTGGTAGTTCAAGGCGCGACTCGAGGGTGGTTGAGGACTGAGCGCGTTGGTGTGAGCGCGTCACTCCTGCCTGGCCCGGTGGGTCAGTCGCGTGGCGAGTCCTGGGCTTGCTCTCTTACTTGGCGTTTTCGCTGACCGATCGCGACGAACTGGTATTCAGTCCCCGAGCGTGGTACTTAGCCGTTCGAGTCGCTACGCCGAGGATGCGGAGGACCAAGGTCGCTGTGAGAAGCGAGGGCAGTTGTCTTGGTTCGTAAAACCAGTCGAGCTAGGCGACTCCAATGGGGCTCCGGATTGGCGTTTTTCGTGGACGACGCAAGACCTGAAATGACTCAGTGCCCTTACATCGCACTACTTAGCCGTGCCGGTTGCTGTACCAAAGGTTGACTTCTGCATTTTAGCGTGACGCTGTTTATTACGAGTGCGAGTGGCACAAGGCATGGAGAGTAGACGAAATGTGCAGTAACCGTTTCTTTTATTTCATAGCGACTGGAGAGTACATATGAGGGGTTCTAGGAGTAGAACTTCCGGAGGAGATTTACATTCCATGGCCGCTTGACGTCGAGTTCGCCGTCCCCGCGGACGTCGATGAGGTAGTAGGCGTCGTTGCCGAGTACGCGCCCGATAGCGAACGGGCCTTCCCACGGAGGGGAGAGCTTGTGCATGCCCTTCTTGTCCTGGATGAGGCGTAACACCAGGTCGCCTTCCTGGAAGGTGCGGGTTTTCACCCGTCGGCTGTGGTAGCGGCGGAGCCCTTGCTGATAAATGGCGGTGGGCGATCGGGCGAGGTCGCGTGCTTCGTCGAGTTGGTCGAGCCCATCTTGGCGGGCCAGCTCGTTTGCGGCCTCCGTATAGTGGACGACCCGCGGCGAGTCGTGTTCGAGGTCGGTGGGCATGACTGCTTCGGCGCCGTAGACCATGAAGAAGGGAGTGAATCCCGTCGACCTGTTGACCGAGGTGCGGATTCCCCAGATGACGGAGGGTAGCTCTTCAACCCAGCATCCAGCGTTGCGCTCGAGTGGAACTTGGAGTCGCGGCTTCAGGCCGTGGAGGATGCTTTGGTTGGCTCGTTCCGCCTGGCCGTTGGATTCCGGGTGTGCGACTGATGCGAGGTCGAGCCGGATGTGGTGCTCTTCGCAGAATTCGGCCATTGCTCCCTTGGCGAAGTTTGTGCCGTTGTCTGTGATGATGCTGTTGGGGAACCCGTAGCGGTATATGAGCTCGCGTAGGAACTTAGTGGAGGTCTTCCCGTCGCACTTCCGGACTGGCTTGGCTTTCACCCACTTCGTGGATTTGTCGACGGCGACTAGCAAGTGGGCCAGAGGGGGCCTTCTTGAAGGGGCCTACCATGTCCATGCCCCACACAGCGAATGGCCAGGTGATGGGGATTGTTTTGAGCGCCGAACTTGGTACGTGCGTCTGGTTGGCGTACTTCTGGCACCCGGCGCATCGCTGGACGATATCGACAGCGTCGGCGTGTGCGGTGGGCCAGTAGAAGCCGTGTCGCATAGCCTTGGCGACCAGGGAGCGCGCAGCGGCGTGGTGGCCGCAGTCGCCTGAGTGGATGTCGTGTAGGATTTTGCGTCCTTCAGCCGGTTGGACGCAACGTTGGAGCACGCCGGTGACGCTGCGCTTGTGTAGCTCGCCGTCGATGATGGTGTAAGACTTGCATCGACGAACAATCATTCGAGCGCTTGTCTCGTCTGCGGGCAGGGTGCCGGTCTCCAGGTAGGCGATGTAGGGCTTGGTCCAGTCGTCTGGCTCGGTGATGAGTACGACCAAGGCTGCCTCTGGTTGGAGTGGGACTCCGATGTCGATCTCCCTCGGGGGAGAGACTGATGGTTTGGAGATTGTGTCGAGGAACACGCCGGCGGGTGGTGCGAGTCGAGCCGACCCGATGCGAGAGAGGGCGTCGGCCTCTTCGTTTTTCCGCCTGTCGATCCACTCGACAGAGTAGCCGGTGAAGTGGCCGCCCAACTTGTCCACCTCTTGGCGATACGCCGCCATGGTAGGGGAGATGGCGTCGCAGGTGCCGGCGACTTGTCCCGCGACGAGATCGGAGTCTCCGTAGCATCGAAGGCGATTGACGCTCATCTCCTTTGCGGCTCGCATGCCGTGGAGTAGGGCCTCGTATTCAGCCATGTTGTTGGTGCAGGGCGTGAATTCGAGGCGGAGGATGTAGCGGAGCTTGTCGCCCTTTGGTGAAGTCAGCACTATCCCCGCGCCTGCACCGTCCGCGTTCTTGGACCCGTCGAAGTGCAGGTTCCAGTAGTGGAGGTATGGCGGCTTCTCTGGCTGCTGGGCCTCCTCCCAGTCGGCGATGAAGTCGGCCAGTGCCTAGGACTTAATCGCCCTTCGTGGCTCGTATTTGATGTTGTGGACGCCGATCTCGATGGCCCACTTGGCGACCCGCCCGGTCGCCTCGCGATTGCGGATGATGTCTTGTAGTGGTGCTGAGGAGACGACCGTGATCGGGTGCTCCTGAAAGTAGTGCGGCAGGCGCCGCTGAGCCCTGAAGACCGCGTATACTAGCTTCTGGTATTGTGGGTATCGCTGGCGCGACTCGGTGAGGACCTCGCTGATGTAGTACACCGGCCGCTGGACCGGGCGCTCCTTTCCTTCCTCTGGTCGTTCGACAACCATTACAGCACTGACGACGCACTCGGACGCCGCGACGTAAACCAGCATGGGCTCTTTGTCGACGGGTGCGGCGAGTAGTGGTGCGGCGAGTAGCACCTTTTTGAGGTCGCGGAGCGCGTCGTCCGCCTCCTTGTCCCACTGGAAGGTGGGATTCTTGCGCATCAGGCGGTATAGGGGCATCGCCTTTTCGCCCAGGCGGGGGATGAAGCGACTGAGAGCCGCTACGCGCCCGGCCAGCTTCTGGACGTCGCGCAGGCACTCGGGTTTGCCGAGCCGGGCGATCGTGTCGATCTTCATTGGGTTTGCCTCGATCCCTCGTTTGGAAACGACGTACCCCAGTAGTTTCCCGGCGGGTACACCGAAGGTGCAGTTGCCTGGGTTGAGCTTTATCTTGTACCTCCGCAGATTGGCGAAGGTCTCCGCTAGGTCGGCGAGTAGGTCTCCTTGGCGAGCGGATTTCACTACCACGTAGTCGATGTAGACGTGGATGTTGCGGCCAATTTGGCTCGCGAGGCATTCTTGCATGCACCGCTGGTAGGTTGCCCCGGCGTTCTTGAGGCCGAAGGTCATGGCGGTGTAGCAGAATGCTCCGAATGGCGTGATGAACGCCGTCTTTTCCTCATCCTCGACGGCCATTTTGATCTGGTTGTACCCGGAGTAGGCGTCGAGGAAACACAGCGACTCCGAACCCGCAGTTGAATCGATTATCTGATCGATCCGCGGGAGGACGAACTGCTCCTTTGGGCAGGCGCTGTTCAGGTTTGTGTAATCGATACACATTCTCCAGGTCCCGTTTTTCTTCTCGACCAGGACTGGGTTTGCCAGCCACTTGGAGTATTTGATTGGCCGGATGAAGCCGGCAGCGAGCAGGCGCTGCACTTCCTCGGCGATTGCTCGACGGCGCTCTTCATTGAACGGCCGTAGCGACTGCTTGACAGGTCGCACTTTGGGGTCGGCGTTTAGTTTGTGCTCAGCGAGCTCCCTAGGGACACCAGGCATGTCGGAGGGTTTCCATGCGAGGATGTCCCTATTCTCACGAAGGAACTCGATGAGCGCGCCTTCCTATGCTGGGCTCATGCCTGTCCCGATCGTCACCGTCTGGCTGGGGTCGCCTGGGACCAGCTCGACGGTGCGAGTGTGCGTCGTGGCCTCAAAGGTTGAGGTGTTTGTGCCCTCTGAGTTGGGCTTCTTGAGTATTGTGGGGTCGTCATTGTTGACCCCGCTCGCGTATTTGGCGAGCTCGTCAGCGTGATTAGCTTCTGCCGCGATGACGGCATCGGCGAGTTCGGCTCCTTTGGCCTCGCATTCGGCGGCCATGTCGGGGTCGCCGTTGATGGTGATGACGCCGCACGGCCCGGGGAGCTTCATCGCGTTGTACGCGTAGTGGGGCGCTGCCATGAATTTGGCGAATGCCTGGCGCCCCAGGACGCAGTGGTAAGGGCTGTCGAAGGGCACCATCTCGAAGACGATCCGCTCGGTGCGGAAGTTTGCCGGAGTACCGAAGGTGACGGGTAGCGTGACCTTGCCGATCGGGTACGCCTTCCGACCGGGGACGATGCCGTGGAACGTGGTGTGGGTTGTCTCGATCATCGACTGCGGGAGCCGCAGCCGCCTGAAGGTGTCGAGGTAGAGGATGTTGATGGAGCTGCCGCCGTCCATCAGAGTCTTGGGGAGCCAGTAGTCACCAACCTTGGGCTTGACCACCAAGGCGACTCGTCCTGGGTACTCGATGCGTGGCGAGTGGTCTTGCCGGCTCCAGGTGATGGGCTGTTCCGACCAGTTGAGGAACTGGGGGACGTCTGTTTGGGCCACCGCGTTGACGGCGACGGCGCGGGCGATGACCTTCTTCTCGCGCTTCGTGTTGAAGCCTGTGAAGGTGTGGAGCGAGCCGGCTACTTTGCCGAATTTTCCGCCATTTGGCGGGTCGTTGTCGGTGTCCTCCCGCGCGTGCCGTGCCTTCTCGATTTCCCTGAGGGTGTGGCAGTCGGCGGTAGTGTGCGTGGCGGGCTTTCCTTCCCTGCTGTGAAACGCACATGGTTGGTTGAGGAGGGCCGTGGGATCGAACCGTGGCTTGTTCTTGTAGTTCCCGCCATCGCGTCGTTGCCCTCCGTCGCGGCGGTAGCTCTTGGGCTCGCGTTGTGCGTGCCCAGCGTTGGCGACGAAGTCGACTCGCCCGTCGTTGCGGCGCTTGCCTGTGAGGCGGGTGCCGCTGTAGCGTAGGTCGGTTCGGCGTCCGCCGTCGTTTCCGCCCGTGCGGCGTTGCCCTCCTGACTCGTCGTGGACGTCTTGATTGGGATCCTCCTCGGCGTACCGTTTGGCGATCTCGAGGAGGTCGGGGATGTTGTCGAGTGTGCGGGCGTGTCGCTTGAGCTTGGCGACCAGAGGCTCGTAGCGGCACGAGGTCTTGAAGCAATGGATCGCGGTGTCCGGGTGGATGCCGACCGCGTTGTACCAGAGCTCTTGCCACCGTTGGACCCAGTTGCGGGTCGACTCGCGGGGTCCCTGGACGCATCGTTCCAGGTCCTCGATGGTGGTGGCGTGGGTGTAGGAGCACTCGAAGTGCCTGACGAAGGCGTCTCGCATTTCCTCCCAGGAGTCGATGCTGTCCTGGGGGAGCGTGTTGATCCATTGCCTGCACATCCCCTCCATCATCAGTGGGAGGTAACGGGCGGCGAGTAGGTCAGTGTGACCCGCGATCCCCATTGCCATGAGGTATGTGTCAAGCCAGACTGCGGGGTCGTACGAGGAGTCGTATTTTTCTATCTCCTTTGGCGCCTTGAAGTTTGGTGGGTACTTTTCGCCTCGGATCATTGGTCTGAAGCACTTAGGCCCTAGTCGACTGAGCGACCCCATGGGCTCGCCATCGCGGCGAGTATTTAGGGTGTGCCGCAAGTCGTCGGGCTGGCGTGCGCGCCAGTTTTGGTTGTTGATGATGTGAGTGCGGGCGTCGATGGGTTCTCCGTTAGCAGCGACGAAGTTGGTCGCCGGCCTGGGATCGTTGGTGGAGAGTGCCGCGTTCGCGGGTCGGCGTTGGAGCTGCAGTGGCTCCGGTGGCGGGCAATTGAGGGTGTTTGCCGCCGCTGGGCGGCCGCTTGAGGCCGCCCTGCTTCCCGAGGAGCGCGAGTATACTCGCCCTTGCGAGTCGGCGCCCGCTCTTTGCTGCTCCACGGCTTTTGCGAGCAGGGCCTTGACGTACTGGATCTGTAAGGCGCCGTCGCCGGTGGCCGTGATGCTGTCGGCTGCTGCTCGGCCTGCCACGAGGTTGTCCATCGGGGTGGAGAACAGTGGGAGGCCGTTCGCGTCTCGCTCCCGTGAGGAGACGACTATCCGCGGCTGGTCCCTGGGAGGGGTGCGGTTGGGTGGTGGTGGGGCACCCATCGCCGTTGATCCTGGCGGGGGCCGAGCGCTTCCTCCTGGTGGCGCGTTCTCGCAGATCGCGCGCTCGGCTATGCGAGCCGGGTCGTTCTCGTCGTCGAAGTTCAGGGCCCGCCCCTGAACGGTGGGGTTCAGGCGTGACCTGATCCGCTGCTGGTGGTAGCGTGACAGTTCCTGCGCTGTCACTTGCTCGAGGCAAAATTTTTCGCGCTCGGCCTGCTCCTTGCGTACTGCCTCCGCCAGTTTCAGGCGGAGTTCCTCGACCTTCGTTGCCGTGGCGTTAGGAGGGATAGGGGTGGAGAAAGGATCCTCCGGCGGATCGGCGCCGGTGGCCATGTAGGTCGCGGCGTGGCGACCGGTTCCGTCGTGGAGGTCGGCGGAGTTTTCCGACCCGGAGTCGAATTCGAAGATCCCGAGGATGGAGGGGTCCTCGAAATCTCCCGCGTTGGAGACCTGGGCGATGGAGCCCGCGGACGAGGCCGCGGTGATGGATCCGGCGAGGGACGCCGGGGTCGCCGAGTCGGCGTCGTCGGCGAGGGCCGCATCTTCTGCGGCCGCTGAGTTCCCGGCCACGTTGCTGTGGGCCGAGTTGTACTCGGAGGCGAGGCGGTGGATCGTGCGAACCTGGCTCTCGGAGAGCCGATCGCGTTGTGGCGACTCGCGGATGCGAGCCGAGTCCTCCGAGCTGATGACGTCGGTGAGGCCGACGAAGAGGCTGATCGTGCCGATTGGCAGGATCACGCTGTGCGTGACGGGTCGCGCCGCCGGGACGTAGCTGCTCGGCAAGATCTGGAGCATCTCGCCGATTGCTATCATACGGCCGGTGGCGACCGTCTCGTTGATGGGCAGATTGGATCTCGCCGCAGAACACCGGCCAGACCGGCCAGGCCCCACGGTGGGCGCCACTGTCGTGGGAATGGCCACGGCAGATGCTGCAATCGGCAGCGAGTAGTAGAACGAGGGGCAAGGGCGGCCAGCCATCTGCGGTGCGAGATGAGGGCAAAGACACAGGGTTTTACCCAGGTTCGGCCCCCCGGAGGGTAAAGACCTACTTCTGCTAGATTGTATTATGGAGGTGTTTACAATGGCGAACTCGGCGACTGGGCGGCGAGTTTCTTGGGTGTATGAGGGAACGTGTCTCTACTCACCCCGTAGGGAGGTTTATATAAGCTCACCTCCCCTAGGGTTTACATATCTCAACCGATTCAGTTACAGTTTTGGTAATCGTTTAACCTAGTCCGACTGGGCCTATCTACTCGCCTGGGCCTTCAGCTTCCAGTCGCCCAATAGCTCGCTGGGCTTCGATCCACTCGCCGTTATGCAGGCCCACTCGCTAACCCTTGGGCCAGTCGGAAACGTCCTGCTGAGTATACCCCAGTAGGCGTATCCCCACCAGATGAGGTAGTCCCCGTAGCCGTTCTTGCCGGCCCCCGAGGCGTTGGCGGCGAAGGCGAAGACGATGCCGATGACTCCGGCGACGGGGATGAGCACCTGGGTGCCGAGCTCCCCGAGGATCGCCAAGGTGGGTCGCGATGTGGAGCGAGGGGATTAGGGTTTGGGTCACGGCGAGGAGAGCGAGAGAGAGGAAGAAGTGGCGGCGGGGACTGGGTCACGGCGGGGACTCAGGATTAGGGTTTGGGGGGCAATCCCTCTCGACCGCGTTTTATCTGTGAGGGCATAGACATATACATATACAAAACATACATATAGATATGCCACGTAGGCATAATTGCTGATGTGGCTATCCAGTCAATTGAATGTATCATATTTTAGATGATATGACGATTTAAATTGGTCATAACGGGGTATCGAATAAGGCTCTAAGTTGTATCCTAAAGGTTATGACGATTTCATATGCTGCAATTACGACGATTTTGACACAAATCGTCATAATTCTATAGGATTTTGACCTCCCCAAACAGCCTACGACCATCTTGTGCCAAATCGTCATAAATCTATGACAATTTTATTTCCTGTCACAATGAGAAGGTCACAAGTTAACACATTTCTTGTAGTGGTTGCCACCTTCTCCAATACTCAAAGTATCCTTGGCCACCCAGGTGGTTCATTGAGTCCTTGTTTTATTATATAAAAAAACACAAGTCCTTTTCTCAACTTCATAAAATCTCAACATGTATCTCTTTTCAAAATATAGCATGGCTAAGATTGTATCAACTACATTGTTTTCACTAAGGAATGTATAGGTAATCCTATTAGGATTTAGCATAGCATAAGTATAAAGTTATTTTCATGCATGCTTTCAAAATCCACTAAATATAATGAAAATAGTAGGACTTTTATAGGATAGTGTAACTTGCCTTTTTGGAAGGGAATGATGGTTCACTCCTTGATCTTGCTATTCTCTCACTTTTCTAATTTCACTACAATCAATCAAGCAAACACCAAATCAACTAGCATTCCAAATAATCAATCAAACATCATTTCACATACATAAAACTATGGAATCTAAAATCTAAGTCATGCATGTAAGCATGTAAGAGAGGGTTCTAATTGCAAGGTGGTTTCCACTAGGCTTCTAAACTTTTAAGTTCCAAATTGGTCATTCACCAAAATGGCAAAGTCAATTTGCAAAAGGGTTTTATCTCAAAATCATTTTAAAATCCATTCATCATTTTATGTGGTGAAAAATGTTTTTATCAAAACAAAACTTTTAAGTTTCTCACCAAATGAGTTGCTATTGCAAAACTTGGTGTTTTTGGGTCAGTAGGTTTGGTCCAAACCATTTTCTCAAAGTTTTCTTTCCATAAACATTTTCATAATAAAATCAATAATTTTATTTGGCTAGAAAATGGCTAAGTCAAATAATCCAATCTAAATTTTACCAAAATCATTTTTAACACCAAGGGTGGGTTCCTAGGGTCAGTAAGGTCACAACAAACCTTTTTGCAAAGGTTTTAACCCTAAAAACATTTTTAAACAATTTTTCTAATCTAAACAAGCAATCAAATGTTTCTGCATAATCAACCAACCTAATAGTTACTATTTACTAAACCAAGGATATGGTTGGCTAGGGCTTGCTCTCCTGAATCCAACGACATAAAATTTGTAATTTTTGGACGTGTGGATCCAAAGTTACAAGGGTTTGAATTTCACAACTAAATCAGATTTCAAACTTCTGTTTTTAAACAGACCTGGCCACGCGTCGTGTTTTAACTGGACGGTACCGGTTCGGGTGGATCGCGGGCTTTAGGCCGTTAGATCAAGTGGCATCGCACGGCGCTGGCTGCGTACCTTTTCGAGTTTAAGTGATCTAATCTCGCTCGCCCGATCTAGATCCTACGGCGCTGGTCTGCTTGACCAAATGTGAGCGGCGCCGACGGCGGCTAGCGGCGGCGACGGTCAGGCAGTGGCGGCGCTGGTGTAACAGGAAGCTAGAAGAGAGGGAAGGATGCTCACCGTGATCGCAGGAATACGGAGATGCTCAACGTGTGGTCAACGTGGTAAGCGGCGCTCTGGTATAGCAGCGATTGCTCGCCGGAGTAGAGAACTGCGTCGGGTGGTCCTGGTTGCGGTCGGAGGTGACGCTTTCGATCACGAGAAGCCAAACGGAGGGCATGATTAGGTGCGCAAGAACAAGGCGAAGATGCTCGCATGATCGAGAAGTAGAGGGGCGGTCGGATTCTACCTGGGGAGCTCGCCGGAGAAGAAGACAGACGCGGCGGCGCTCAGAGCTTGTCGAAGAAGGCGTTCTGGGGCGCCCGCGGTTGAATGGGAGGTACAGGGAGATGCGTCTAGATCTGGGGAGTGTGTATGCATGGTCGATGAGGCAAGGGGCGGTAGAGGCTAGCCGGAATTGACCGGAGACGGTGGTCGGAGCCGAGGGTGTGCAAGCTCGATTCAGGCAGCCTGGGGGCGCATTTCGGGGAGGAGACAGAGGGGAAAGGAGGAGGGAGCGTGGGCGATTAAATGTGTGAGGTTACTGGGAGAATTCATCCAGCCATTTACTCGAATTGATGCGGTTAATTAGAGGCAGCAACGGCGACGTGGGGGAGGAAGAACAGGTCGTTGCGGTGAGGACGATGAACAGGAGAGGGTGGGGTCTGCTTGGCAGTGAAAGAAAGTGTCACATCCCAAGATTTTCCAAATCTTGTAATGTGAAAATAAATTAATAAAATAAAACTTTGTTTGATTTTCAGAGCCAGAAGAAACCTTTTGAATGCCAATAGGAATCTTCAAACCTATTTTGAACAATTAAATCCTAAAGAGATTTAAAAACATAAAACAATTAACAAAGGAAAATAAAATATTTTGGAAATACTATTTTGGATCTCTTAATAAAAGAATTGGTATTCAAAAGAAAAGATGGATTTATAAATAAAGATTATTTTATAAAGCCAAATTAATCCTTGGCCAAGCTTTTGAATTAAACATTTTGGTTTGAATAAAAATAGTAAAGGTTTATTTAAAATAAAATAATAAGGAGTTAAATATCCAAATTTTATTTAAATAAAAGGTTTTACCATTTTAATTAAAACATCAAACTTATTAAATTGTTTTAAATAAGTTTCTAAGTATTTTATATTCTCAAATAAAACCTACTAAAGTGTTTTGGTTTTATTTTTTCAAAATAAAGATTTTAATAAAACAAATCCTATTGAATTACATGAATAAAAATCTATTCACTTAATTGTTATTGGACCCTAAAATAAAATGTTATTTTATTTTAAACAAGATTCCAAGTATTCCTTATTTCCAAATAAAACCTACTGATTTGGTTTTGAAAATATTTGGATTTAAAATGGAGATTTTATTAAATAAACCAAACCCTATTTTATTAATAAACCATGGTCCATTTTATTTAATTAATAAATGGAACCTAAAAAGATTTAAAATATTATTTTATTTTGGAAGTTGGTTTATGCTACTAAACAGAACCAAAAACTCATTACAAGTTTGAATTGTTTGAATGGTTTGCATTGTTGATTGAATCATTTGTTTGAATATCAAATCAGAAAATAGAAATAGAAAAGAATAAAACAAACAGGCAGAAAAAAATATGGAAAAGGACAGACCCAACTGAGCCAGCCCAACAGCCCACTTAGCCCAGTTCTCTCCTCCCCGCAGAAAACGATTCGAACCAACTATCTGACCCGCGCAGACGATGACATGTGGACCCCTCTCCTTCTCCCTTTCTCACTGACCAGAGGACCCCACCGCCACGTCCCCTTCTTCCTCACCCGCCGCGGACCTGTTCTTCCCCCTCTCCTCGCCGTTGCAGACTTAATTTCTCAGCTTGAATACGCCTTAACGCGACCATCTTTACTCGCAGTGATCATGCACCTTTAAACGTCAGTCACTCCTCTCCGTTTCCCCTCTGTTTCCTCCCCCAAGAACGCCTCCAGGAAGCCAAAATTTCTCCTCGACTGCCCCTGTCTCCGACGACGTGCCGACATCGATTCCGGCAGCCCCTTGCCGCCCCTTACCTCCCCGACCATGCTCCCGTGATCCCCACCTCCTGGCGATCATCACCGTAGCGCCAGCTCGCCCCCGAGCGCTCCAGAGCGTCGGCCTTGTCAAGTTCTGAACAGCGCCGCCGTCCTCTCCACTCCAGCAAGCACCCAGGTAGTTTCTGACCACCCCGCGCCTCCTCGTTCACACTCCCGCACTCGCCACATCTTTCTGCATCTAACCGCATCGTTGTTTTGCTTTGGGGTGATCCACAGCGCCGTCCACGACGACCACCTGAAGCACCCGACGCCGTCCTCCACTCCGGCGAGCAATCCTGCCAAGATCAGAGCGCCCATCGCCCGACCAACACCTCCTCGAGCATCACCGTGACCTCCTGAACCCGGTGAGCCTTTTCTCCTCCTCTCTCGCCTCCTAGACCACCGGCACCATCCTCACCTGACCGCGCCGCCAGTCGCCGCCGCGTCAGCGCCGCCCACTTTAGGTCAAAGTCGCCAGCACCGTTCGATCTAGATCTAGCGCCAACGATTAGTTCACTTATCGTCGAAGGGGTACGCGTCCAAGACCGTGCGATCGATCAGATCCAACGCCCCACAGCGGCGATCCACACGAAGCGGTACCCGCGAATAGCAACACGCCACGTGTCATCTATTAGGTTTAGAAACAGATTTGAATCTGATTTATTTGCAAACTTCAAACCCTTATAACTTGAGATCTACACGTCCAAAAATTACAAATTTTATATCAATGGATTCAGGAGAACAAGCCCTAGCCAACTGTGGAATTAGTTTAGCCAATAGTATCTGTTTGTTTGCTCATTTTTTGCAGATTCATTTGTATGTTTGTTTAGAGTATAAATTTTTTTTAAAATTGAATTTAAGGATAAAACCTTTGCAAATTGGATTGTTGTGACCTTACTGACCCTAGGAACCAACCCTTGGTGTTAAAAAATGATTTTGGTAAAATTTAGATTGGATTACTTGACTTAGCCATTTTCTAGCCAAATAAAAAGAATGGATTTTGTTATAAAAAAATGCTTATGGAAAGAAAACCTTAAGAAAATGGTTTGATCAAACCCACTGACCGAAAACACCAAGTTTTGCAAATTAGCAACTCATTTGGTGAACAACTTAATAGTTTTGCCTTGATAAAAACATTTTTCACCACATAAAATAATGAATGGATTTAAAAATGGTTTTTGGACAAAACCCTCTTGCTAATGACTTTGCCACTTTGGTGAATGATCAATTTGGATCTTACAAAGTTTAGAAACCCAATAGAGACCCTCTTTACAAAATAACACTGTCTTGTGCATGCTCCCATGCATGACTTAGATCCCATTGTTTTGTGTGTGTTAAATTGTTTGATTGATTTATGGGTTTGGAATGTGAATTGAATTTGTGTTTGCTTGATTTATTTGTAGTGAAGTGTGAGACTAGAAAGATCAAGGAGTGAACCACCATTCCCTACCAAAAAGGCAAGTGATGCTTCATACTTTTGTCCCATTACTTTCACTATGCATTAGTGATTTTGCTAAGTAAAACTTGCATGGAATTTTTGCTAAGTATAAACCTTGCTACAGAAAAACCTAGTAGATGAAACCTTAGTGGAAATCTTCCTAAGTTAAGATTCCTATTACTATCAAGCTTAGCCTAGCTAATAGAAAACATGGGTGGAGTATATATTCACACTATGGAAAAATATTCTAAGTCTGAGGACTTGTGTTTTGTTTAATAAAACAACTAAGTTAATGAATCACCTGGGTGGAATGGGACTTGCTTGGTGGATTTTGGTTGAGTGATTCACAAGGCCCATGTCTATGGTTGACCTTGTGTATCTCACTTGTGGATGGCCACCCAGGAACAAAGAGATTTGAGATGTCAAATGTTGAGAAGCTTCAAGTGCAACCACTTGGCAATATGGGCTTTGCCATGATCATATAGGTTGCAAGAACTTAGCCATATGGACAGTGGGTGGTAGTGTTTGATAGGTTGGAGCGCGTCCATTTTGGTCTAAGGGAAGGCTTCTGAAAGATCTTGTCTTGGGAAACCAAGTCTTGTGGGGAAAGTGCACAACCTCTACAGAGTGTAAAATGTAAGTACTTAGCCATGTCCCTGGTAAAGGACAATTTGAGCATCAATACATGGAAGCAATCAAGAATCTCATCATTCCAATTTCTAAATTAAAATCTTGTGGTTTGAACAAGGGTTGTTTGAATTCTTCAATAATTGATGGAGAGATGGCTTGGTACAAGAATCTTGAAATCTTTGATTGAGAAAAATGATTTTGTCAAGCAAAAACTTAGTATTTTTAAAATGTTAAGGAAACTCTATTTTGAGCAATGCAAGCCTCAACTCCACTTAGCCAAATGCATATAGATGATAGATTCCACTATACTACGATAGTATCACTTGCCAATACAATTCAAATGTATTGACCCTTGTGGCTATAACTTGTAATGTTGCAGGTTTGCTTGATTTTAGTGAAGATTGATTGATTAGGATTACAAAGTCTACAACCAACATATGCCTGTGGCATTTTGAAGATGAAGGACCCCATGCTTATAGTTATTCCGCTGCAATGTAATGTAATAGCCAAATGAGCTATGTTTGATGTAATAAACTTATGTTATTCCTGGTTATAAAGTTATATTATGACCTTTGTTTCTTGATATTACATCTTAACTGTGGATGCTAGCTATTGATCCAGGGACTAGCATTGTAAAACACAGGAGGATCTATCTTATTAAAGATTGGGACCTCTACAGATGGTATCAGAGCATTGTGTTGCCTGTAGTATTTGTAAACCTAGGATTGGACAAAAACCCTTAGAAAAATAGGAGTTGTACTTGTTCCAAAAAATTATTTACAAAAACACTTGTAAACTCTTTCCTCAACCATTTTGGTTTCAACTCTACTTCTCTTCTACTTCAACTTGATAGAAAAACCTACCCATGGCCAAAGACTACACCTTATGCAAAGGACTTCTTCAACATCTTCAACTCTAATGACTTCAACATCTTCAACTCTAATGACTTCAACATCTTCAGCATATTCATCAAGGACCTCCAACTTGGATACCACTAAGGACTACAAGTGAAACAAGGAAATCCTACTCAAGATTTAGAGACTGAGGGAATGCAAAATAAAAAGAAACCATCAACAACTTGAGGTATTTGCAACCAAGGAGTTTTTCTCAAAGAAACCATGATCTCATGCAAGGAGAATCATGCATGATGGAAATATCACAAGTGAACCATATAGATGGACCACCATAATTTAGTTAAGACAAACCACCAACTTATGTGGTGTAACAAAAATATTTTGTTGCCTAAGTATGTGCTTGAACTTTGTTATTTGAGTGAAATGTTTGTTGGTGAATGCTTGCACATTGTTTGTGTGAATTGTGATGTGTGTGATTAGAAATATTTCCTTAGAAATATCTTGACTATTCTAATCTCCTTCAACCCAAACAGATGACTACTCCAAGAGACACCAACACCAACCAAGAAGACAACATGAGAGAACTTATAGCAACCCAAAACCAGTTGAGCCAAGAGACAACTCAGCTTTTAGCCAACAACAATGGACTAGACCCAGCCATACAAAGGATTTTGAAACTTCAATCTCAATTGTTGCAAGGATTAGTTACTCAAGTGATCAACATGAGAGAAAACTTTTCCCAAGAAGTTAATGACAACAAGGATGACAAAGATGCTATTCTAGAAGGAAACCAAGCTAGCAATACTTGTGGAGACAAGGATCATGCATCCAAGGAACATGAAGACCAATGCCCCAAGAAGAGAGAAAGATCTCCCACCTATAAAGAACATGAACTAGAAGATCTTCTAGATTTGGAGAAACCCAAGAAGAAGAAGAAATGCCCCAACCCTAACAAGAAAGATATTACTCAAGAGCAATGTTACAATTGCAAAGAGATGGGACACTATGCCAATGAATGCCCAGAAAAGAAGAAGAACCAAAGAAACAAACAAAAGGCAATGATACCAAAGGAAAAGAAAGATATCAGCCAAGTGATGTGTTTCAAATGCAAGGAACTAGGCCACTATGCAAGCAATTGTCCAGAAAAGATGAAGAACAAGTTAAATCAGTCTATGAAGGATCTCAACCTTGGCCCATGAGTCAAGAGTGGAAACCAAGGACACATGCAAAAGTTTGCTTAGAGAAGTTTTCCCAGGATCCCAAGAAGGACAATGTGTAATTTTTGTTTGAAAATTTTAAGGGTGGTAGTACCCTAGTTGTTTTGAACTTGCTTGTAACCCAGCCTTCCCAAATCTCGGGACAAGATTTATTTTAAGGGTGGTAGCCTGTCACATCCCAAGATTTTCCAAATCTTGTAATGTGAAAATAAATTAATAAAATAAAACTTTGTTTGATTTTCAGAGCCAGAAGAAACCTTTTGAATGCCAATAGGAATCTTCAAACCTATTTTGAACAATTAAATCCTAAAGAGATTTAAAAACATAAAACAATTAACAAAGGAAAATAAAATATTTTGGAAATACTATTTTGGATCTCTTAATAAAAGAATTGGTATTCAAAAGAAAAGATGGATTTATAAATAAAGATTATTTTATAAAGCCAAATTAATCCTTGGCCAAGCTTTTGAATTAAACATTTTGGTTTGAATAAAAATAGTAAAGGTTTATTTAAAATAAAATAATAAGGAGTTAAATATCCAAATTTTATTTAAATAAAAGGTTTTACCATTTTAATTAAAACATCAAACTTATTAAATTGTTTTAAATAAGTTTCTAAGTATTTTATATTCTCAAATAAAACCTACTAAAGTGTTTTGGTTTTATTTTTTCAAAATAAAGATTTTAATAAAACAAATCCTATTGAATTACATGAATAAAAATCTATTCATTTAATTGTTATTGGACCCTAAAATAAAATGTTATTTTATTTTAAACAAGATTCCAAGTATTCCTTATTTCCAAATAAAACCTACTGATTTGGTTTTGAAAATATTTGGATTTAAAATGGAGATTTTATTAAATAAACCAAACCCTATTTTATTAATAAACCATGGTCCATTTTATTTAATTAATAAATGGAACCTAAAAAGATTTAAAATATTATTTTATTTTGGAAGTTGGTTTATGCTACTAAACAGAACCAAAAACTCATTACAAGTTTGAATTGTTTGAATGGTTTGCATTGTTGATTGAATCATTTGTTTGAATATCAAATCAGAAAATAGAAATAGAAAAGAATAAAACAAACAGGCAGAAAAAAATATGGAAAAGGACAGACCCAACTGAGCCAGCCCAACAGCCCACTTAGCCCAGTTCTCTCCTCCCTGCAGAAAACGATTCGAACCAACTATCTGACCCGCGCAGACGATGACATGTGGACCCCTCTCCTTCTCCCTTTCTCACTGACCAGAGGACCCCACCGCCACGTCCCCTTCTTCCTCACCCGCCGCGGACCTGTTCTTCCCCCTCTCCTCGCCGTTGCAGACTTAATTTCTCAGCTTGAATACGCCTTAACGCGACCATCTTTACTCGCAGTGATCATGCACCTTTAAACGTTAGTCACTCCTCTCCGTTTCCCCTCTGTTTCCTCCCCCAAGCACGCCTCCAGGAAGCCACAATTTCTCCTCGACTGCCCCTATCTTCGACGACGTTCCGACATCGATTCCGGCAGCCCCTTGCCGCCCCTTACCTCCCCGACCATGCTCCCGTGATCCCCACCTCCTGGCGATCATCACCGTAGCGCCAGCTCGCCCCCGAGCGCTCCAGAGCGTCGGCCTTGTCAAGTTCTGAATAGCGCCGCCGTCCGCTCCACTCCGGCAAGCACCCAGGTAGTTTCTGACCACCCCGCGCCTCCTCGTTCACACTCCCGCACTCGCCACATCTTTCTGCATCTAACCGCATCGTTGTTTTGCTTTGGGGTGATCCACAGCGCCGTCCACGACGACCACCTGAAGCACCCGACGCCGTCCTCCACTCCGGCGAGCAATCCTGCCAAGATCAGAGCGCCCCTCGCCCGACCAACACCTCCTCGAGCATCACCGTGACCTCCTGAATCCGGTGAGCCTTTTCTCCTCCTCTCTCTCCTCCTAGACCACCGGCACCATCCTCACCTGACCGCGCCGCCAGTCGCCGCCGCGTCAGCGCCGCCCACTTTAGGTCAAACTCGCCAGCACCGTTCGATCTAGATCTAGCGCCCACGATTAGTTCACTTATCGTCGAAGGGGTACGCATCCAAGACCGTGCGATCGATCAGATCCAACGCCCCACAGCTGCGATCCACGCGAAGCGGTACCCGTGAATAGCAACACGCCGCGTGTCATCTTTTAGGTTTAGAAACAAATTTGAATCTGATTTATTTGCAAACTTCAAACCCTTATAACTTGAGATCTACACGTCCAAAAATTACAAATTTTATATCAATGGATTCAGGAGAACAAGCCCTAGACAACTGTGGAATTAGTTTAGCCAATAGTATCGGTTTGTTTGCTCATTTTTGCAGATTCATTTGTATGCTTGTTTAGAGTATAAAAATTGTTTAAAATTGAATTTAAGGATAATACGTTTGCAAATTGGATTGTTGTGACCTTACTGACCCTAGGAACCAACCCTTGGTGTTAAAAAATGATTTTGGTAAAATTTATATTGGATTACTTGACTTATCCATTTTCTAGCCAAATAAAAAGAATGGATTTTGTTATAAAAAATGCTTATGGAAAGAAAACCTTAAGAAAATGGTTTGATCAAACCCACTGACCCAAAACACCAAGTTTTGCAAATTAGGAACTCATTTAGTGAACAACTTAATAGTTTTGCCGTGATAAAAACATTTTTCACCACATAAAATAATGAATGGATTTAAAAATGGTTTTTGGACAAAACCCTCTTGCTAATGACTTTGCCACTTTGGTGAATGATCAATTTGGATCTTACAAAGTTTAGAAACCCAATAGAGACCCTCTTTACAAAATAACACTGTCTTGTGCATGCTCCCATGCATGACTTAGATCCCATTGTTTTGTGTGTGTTAAATTGTTTGATTGATTTATGGGTTTGGAATGTGAATTGAATTTGTGTTTGCTTGATTTATTTGTAGTGAAGTGTGAGACTAGAAAGATCAAGGAGTGAACCACCATTCCCTACCAAAAAGGCAAGTGATGCTTCATACTTTTGTCCCATTACTTTCACTATGCATTAGTGATTTTGCTAAGTAAAACTTGCATGGAATTTTTGCTAAGTATAAACCTTGCTACAGAAAAACCTAGTAGATGAAACCTTAGTGTAAATCTTCCTAAGTTAAGATTCCTATTACTATCAAGCTTAGCCTAGCTAATAGAAAACATGGGTGGAGTATATATTCACACTATGGAAAAATATTCTATGTCTGAGGACTTGTGTTTTGTTTAATAAAACAACTAAGTTAATGAATCACCTGGGTGGAATGGGACCTGCTTGGTGGATTTTGGTTGAGTGATTCACAAGGCCCATGTCTATGGTTGACCTTGTGTATCTCACTTGTGGATGGCCACCCAGGAACAAAGAGATTTGAGATGTCAAATGTTGAGAAGCTTCAAGTGCAACCACTTGGCAATATGGGCTCTGCCATGATCATATAGGCTGCAAGAACTTAGCCATATGGACAGTGGCTGGTAGTGTTTGATAGGTTGGAGCGCGTCCATTTTGGTCTAAGGGAAGGCTTCTGAAAGATCTTGTCTTGGGAAACCAAGTCTTGTGGGGAAAGTGCACAACCTCTGCAGAGTTTAAAATCTAAGTACTTAGCCATGTCCCAAGTGAGAACTTTCTTCTCCTCGTTTCTCTCCACCTTCCATTTTCAAACCCATCATCTTCCTGCCAATGCGATTGGCTCTCTTTCCTGTTTTATCTCTGCTTGGGAGGCTTACCTCGGAATTTGGCCTACAGTTCTTCTGTGGGCCAAATATTTTAGATTTAGGGTTCAGGTTGTTCCCTAGCCTGGTGCTCCTTGTGCCGAGAAAAATCTGACTCGGTGCGGTGCTGCTAGCATCACACCTAGGAGAGACTCCATCTTTCCTTGGGTTGCTGGGCTTGATTCTTGCAACAAGTGGCATAGAACCTTTTTGTATGTCAAAAACAGCGGGTCCACCGATAACATCCGTCTCCCCGCTTTCTCGGATGAGGTCCCCAACAAGAAGCTCTGGCAGCTTGACCCGTGCGACCAAGATGCTGCAGTAAACAAGGCTAACGCGATCCTGGAAAGGTTGCTGTCGCCGGATGAAAACTTTCATCTTGCCGACACTGACCTCTTGTGCGCCTTCATCTCACGCCGGGTAAGCCCCATCCAAGCGAGGAGCCACAAGATGTGCTTCTTGAGTGGCTCCCATGATCCCACTTGGCACTCCACTAAGGAGCTCACCCATGACTCCATTGCCCGCCGAGTAAGCTCAATCTTTAAATTGAACTTGGCGGATGATTGGGCTTGGAGTTGCCCTCCGTTTAGCCGGGTCAGGCTTGTCCCCTGGGTAAGTTTTCCGATTCGTTTTCCTTGTCGAGTAGGCTTTAGCTCTTTCGCCACTTTTAGTTTAGTTTTTTGGTTACTCATTCTATTTGTCTTTCGCAGAATCTCCTTCACCAGGTTGATGACAGTACTGTCCCTCCCCTCGGTTATAACGGGGATCGCTCCGACTCGGATGAAGTCGAGTATGACCTGGAGCGCTTCATGCCCATCCCGCACGCTGCGGCTGCTTCAGCTTCGGGTAAGAGTTGATCTCGCAATCCCTTACAAGATTGGTCTGACGATGATGAGGATGATGATTGTATGCTTTTGCAGGTATATTGTAACATCCCTAAAATCATGTTCTCAAAGATTGCATATCATGCATGCATGCATATCATTTAGGGATCAATTACAAACTCATTTCAAGAAAACAGAAGCACTGGGTGCTATCATCTTATGTGAACAAACATTATTTCAATACCACTCTCTAATGAGGGGATATTTGTTTTAAAACCATTATTGTAAGTTCATAGGATTGGTTTGGTTGTGAGCAAGGCTTGGACAAAATTTACAAAACAAATATGGTTTTAAACTATTTTCAAAACCCATTCAAATCAAGTACTAGGGCACTGTTTATTTTTGATTTTTCAAAAAGACCAAACTAGTCTAATGAGACAGCAAGGTTTTATGTTCAATATTATGAGGTTTACACTTTAAAAAATCCAGAACAAATTTGGAATTCAAATGCACTTGATTTCATTTGAAAATGATTCCTAAAATTCAATATAGAAAAAGAAAAGGCATTAGAAAACCCAACTGGGCCAGGCGCCACCATTCCAGCCCAGCAAGCAAAGCAGCCCACCCGGGTTCCCCCTTTTTCCTCTGTTTCTCACCGCGCTCGCGCACACCCCCTCGCTGACAACTGGGCCCCGCAGCCACGTCACCCCGTCGTCCCCAAATCTCACCTGCGACCAGTGCCTTCGTGGCCGTTTCCTCCCGACGCAAATGCCCTTCAATCCCATTGATGCCGCGCGTTAATCTCGCCCATGCTCTGGCTATTTAACCACCACCCCTCTGCGGCCATTTTCCCTCACCTAGCGCCCCCACTCCGCCACCAGGCTGCCCACAATATCGCTTGCACCACCGCGGTACCGAGCCACTCCGGCGTGCGATTCTGGTGAGCTCTCATCGCCCCTTGCCTTCTAATCTTGCCAGCATGATCGCAGCAACTTTGCGCATCTTCTAACTCCACTAGTACGTGCTAGGACTATCGGGAGCCTCGCCAACGACGACGACCGCAAGTGCCCGACACAGCCGCAAACTCCGACGAGCTCTCCTGGTTTGTACTGTCCGCGCCTCCCTCTCTCATTCATACTCACACGATCGCCTCGTCTGCACGCATCTAACGCCAAATCTCTCGTGCCTTAGCGTGAACCGTAGCGTCGCCACCGTCTCCAGCAGGACACACCCGACGATAGCAGCGACTCCGGCGAGCAATCTCCGTCGATCTCGAGAGCCCCTTCGCCAACCAAGCATACCTTGAGCATCAGCAGCGCACGGCGAACTCGTTAAGCCACCTCTCCCTCTGTTGTGGGAATGGTCACGGCAGATGCTGCAATCGGCAGCGAGTAGTAGAACGAGGGGCAAGGGCGGCCAGCCATCTGCGGTACGAGATGAGGGCGGAGACACAGGGTTTTACCCAGGTTCGCCCCCCGGAGGGTAAAGACCTACTCCTGCTAGATTGTATTATGATGGTGGTACAATGGGCGAGCTCGCGGCTAGGCGGCGAGTCGCTTGGGTGTATGATGGAACGTCTCTCTACACGCCCTGCAGGGAGGTTTATATAGGCTCCCCTCCCCTAGGGTTTACATATCTCAACCGAATCAGTTAAGGCTTCGGTACTTGTTTAACCTAATCCGACTGGGCCTATCTACTCGCCTGGGCCTTCAGCTTCCAGTCGCTTGGATCCACGCCGGGCCTTCCCTGCTATGAAATGCACAAGGTTGGTTAAGGAGGGCCGCAGGGTCGAACCTTGGCTTGGCCTTGTAGTTGCCGCCGTCGTGGCGTTGTCCTCCGTCGCGGCGGAAGCTCTTGGGCTCGCGTTGTGCGTGCCCGGCGTTGGCGACGAAGTCGACTCGCCCGTCACTGTGGCGCTTGCCGGTGAGGCGAGTGTTGCTGTAGCGTAGGTCGGACCGTCGTCCACTGTTGTTGCCGCTCGTGCGGCGTTGACCTCCCTACTCGTCGTCGGTTTCCTGGTTTGGATCTTCCTCCGCGTACCGTTTGGCGATCTTGAGGAGGTCCGGTATGTTGTCGAGTGTGCGAGAGTGTCGATTGAGCTTGGCGACCAGAGGCTCGTAGCGGCACGAGGTCTTGAAGCAATGGATCGCGGTGTCCGGGTGGATGCCGACCGCGTTGTACCAGAGTTCTTGCCACCGTTGGACCCAGTTGCGGGTCGAGTCGCGGGGTCCCTGGACGCATCGCTCCAGGTCCTCGATGGTGGTGGCGCGGGTGTACGAGCACTCGAAGTGCCTGACGAAGGCGTCGCGCATCTCCTCCCAGGAGTCGATACTATCCTGGGGGAGGGTGTTGATCCACTGCCTGCACGTCCCCTCCATCATCAAGGGGAGGTAACGGGCGGCTAGCAGGTCGGTGTGGCCTGTGATCCCCATCGCCATGAGGTATGTATCGAGCCAGACGGCGGGGTCGTACGAGGGGTCGTACTTTTCTATCTCCTCCGGTGCCTTGAAGTTTGGCGGGTACTTCTCGCCTCGGATCATTGGTCCGAAGCACTTGGGGCCGAGTCGACTGAGCGACCCCATTGGCTCGCCGTCGCGGCGATTGGTTAGGGTTTGTCGCAGGTCGTCGGGCTGGCGTGCGCGCCAGCTTTGGTTGTTGATGATGTGGGTGCGGGCGTCGATGGGTTGACCGTTGGCGGCGAAAAAGTTGGTCGCTGGCCTGGGGTCGTTGGTGGAGAGTGCTGCGTTCGCGGGTCGGTGTTGGAACTGCAGTGGTTCTGGTGGCGGGCAGTTGAGGGTGTTTGCCGCCATTGGGCGGCCACTCGAGGCCGCTTTGCTCCCCGAAGAACGCGAGTACTCGACCCTACGAGTCGGCGCCTGCGTTTTGCTGCTCGACGGCCTTTGCGAGCTGGGCCCTGACGTACTGGATCTGTAGGCGCCATCGCCGGTGGCCGTGATGTTGTCGGCTGCTGCTCGGCCCGCCACGAGGTTGTCCATCGGGGTGGAGAACAGTGGGAGGCCGTTTGCGTCTCGCTCCCGTGAGGAGACTACTATCCGCGGCTGGTCCCTGGGGGGTGTGCGGTTGGGTGGAGGTGGGGCACCCATTCCCGTCAACCCTGGCGGGGGCCGGGCGCTTCCTCCTGGTGGCGCGTTCTCGCAGATCGCGCGCTCGGCCACGCGGGCCGGGTCATTTTCGTCGTTGAAGTTCAGGGCGCGCCCCTGGACGGTGGGGTTCAGGCGCGACCTGATTCGCTGCTGGTGGTAGCACGATAGCTCCTGCGCCGTCACCCGCTCGAGGCGAAATTTTTCGCGCTCGGCTTGCTCCTTGCGCACTGCCTCCGCCAGTTTCAGGCGGAGTTCCTCGACCTCCGTCGCCGTGGCGTTAGGAGGGATTGGGGTGGAGAAGGGGTCCTCCGGCGGTTCGTTGCCGGTCGCCATGTAGGTCGCGGCGTGGCGACCGGTTCCGTCGCGGAGGTCGGCGGAATTTTCTGACCCGGAGTCGAAGTCGAAGATGCCGAGGATGGAGGGGTCCTTGAAGTCTCCCATGTTGGAGACCTGGGTGATGGAGACCGCGGGTGAATCCGCGGTGATGGATCCGGCGAGTGACGCCGGGGTCGCCGAGTCGGCGTCGTCGTTGAGGTCCGCGTCTTCTGCGGCCGCTGAGTTTTCGGCCACGTTACTGTGGGCCGAGTTATACTCGGAGGCGAGGCGATGGATCGTGCGGATCTGGCTCTCGGAGAGCCGATCGCGTGGCGGAGACTCGCGGACGCGAGCCGAGTCCTCCGAGACGATGACGTCGGTGAGGCCGACGAAGAGGCTGATCATTCCGACCGGCAGGATCACGCTGTGTGTGACGGGTCGCGCCGCCGGGACATAGCTGCTCGGCAAGATTTGGAGCATCTCGCCGATCGCTATCATGCGGCCGGTGGCGACCGTCTCGTTGATGGGCAGATTGGATCTCGCCGCAGAACACCGGCCAGACCGGTCGGGCCCCACGGTGGGCGCCACTGTCGTGGGAATGGTCACGGCAGATGCTGCAATCAGCAGCGAGTAGTAGAACGAGGGGCAAGGGCGGCCAGCCATCTGCGGTGCGATATGAGGGCGGAGACACAGGGTTTTACCCAGGTTCGCCCCCCCGGAGGGTAAAGACCTACTCCTTCTAGATTGTATTATGATGGTGGTACAATGGGCGAGCTCGGCGGCTAGGCGGCGAGTCGCTTGGCTATATGATGGAACGTCTCTCTACACGCCCCGCGGGGAGGTTTTTATAGGCTCACCTCCCCTAGGGTTTACATATCTCAACCGAATCAGTTAAGGCGTCGGTACTTGTTTAACCTAATCCGACTGGGCCTATCTACTCACCCGGGCCTTCAGCTTCCAATCGCTTGGATCCACTCCGGGCCTTGATCCAGTCGCCGTCTTGCAGGCCCACTCGCCAGTTTCTGGGCCAGTCGGAAACGTCCTGCTGGGTATACCCTGGTAGGCACATCCCCATCACCCTCTCCCGCACGACCTAGATCGTCGGCGACGTCTCTGACAGAGCCGCCGCTGCCACTCACCGCCGCTAGCGCCGCCAGGGTTTGGTCACTTGATCGCGAGCCGTTAGATCCAGATCCAACGCGTTAGATAGATCACTTAAACGAAGGGGTACGGAACAGATCTGGCCGTGCGATTTCACTTAGATTGTGCGGTCCACGCTAGTCGATCCGCGCGAAACGGTACCAGCGAATCAGAAAGCGCTGCGTGGCCTCTGTTTGAATTTAAAACAGAAAATTTGATCTATTAGTTAACCAAACTTGTAAAATTCATATCTTTTGATTCCCACGTTCAATTTTTGCAAATTTTATATCATTAGAATCAGGAGAGAAAATCCTATCTGTTTATGCAAAGTGTTTAATATTTTGCCTCTGTAAAAATGGTTGTTTATGCAGAAACTTGTGTAGGCTTATTTGGATTATATAAATTATTTGAAAATTATATTAAGGATCAAATAAGGTTTATTTTGAATATCTTGGACTTGTTTATGTTTTGGTACTGTTCACTTGTCTTGTTTGGTGTAGAAAAGTCATCACATGGCATTTGCATGCATTCATGTATTTTTGTTTGTATATATTTTGCATGTGATTTTGGTGCCATTATTTTATGTGTAGATTTTGGTGCAAATAGTGATTGTGATTGTGAAGATTGTTGCTACTCCCCAAACTACCAAGGCAAGTGGTGCTTCATGATTTTATTCCTATGTTTTTCAATTATGCATTAGAAATATTTTATATAGGACTTGCATGAATATTTTGAGCTATATGCTATGCTTGGGAAATCCTAGTAGTTATAGAATTGCTAGAAATTTCTAAGTTAAGATGCTTATCACTGCCATGCTTAGCCTAGCTAGTAGCAACCAAGGGTGGTTATATATTCATGTTATGTGAAAATATTTCTAAGTCTTTGGACTTGTGTTTTGCTTAATAAAACAACTAAGTAAATGAAACACCTGGGAGGAATGGAAAGAATGGTTTGTGTTGAGTGGTTACACAAGGCCCATTTCTATGGTTTACCTTGTGTATCACACTTGTGGAAAGCCACCCAGGAACAAAGGGATTTGAGATGCCAAATGTTAAGAAGCTTCTAGTGCAGCCACATGGCAAAATGGGCTCTACCTGGATCACATAGGTTGCAATAACTTAGCCATTTGGACAGTTGGTGGTAGTGGGATGATAGGTTGGAACACGTCCATTTGGTCTAAGGGAAGGCTTCTGAAAGGTCCTGTCTTGGTGAAAATCAAGTCTTGTGGGGAAAGTGCACAACCTCTGCAGACGGAAGAATCTAAGTACTTAGCCATGTCCCTGGTATTGGACAACTTGAGCATCAAGACATGGAAGCTATCAAGAATCTCCTCATCCCAATTTCAAAGTTAAAAACTTGTGGGTGAACAAGGGTAAAGGTTCACCAATGTCTATTGGTGATTCCTTGGGAAAGTTTTGTCAAAGAAGAACTTAGTGTTTTCAACTGATAGGTAAAACCTATTTTTGAGCAAAGCAAGCCTAAGCTACACTTAGCCAAAATGCATATAGTATCTAGACTACTAATATTCTACTAAGATCACTTGCCAATACTATTCCAATGTATTGACCCACTGTGGCTGTCACTTGTGATGTTGCAGGTTATTCTGATGGTGATTAGGGGTTATGAGTCTACACTCAACATGCTTGCCTGTGGCACATGAAGATGAAGACTTATTTATCTTATTATATATTTGAACTCTTGTATTAGGCCTGTGGCCATGGAGTTTGTAAAAGACTATGTTTGTCTCTGGAATGATATGTAATAATGACCTTTGTTTCTGTGTACTCCATCTTAAATTGTGGATGCTAGCATTGATCTAGTGACTAGCATTGCAATCACAGGGATCCTTACCTTTATAAAGGGAGGGATCTTACATATATGCCTTGTGACCTTAGTCTCCCAACTTATATGAGTAAGCCCGTTATTTACTTATGCAGCTGGCCAGGTACATGACACTCCTCCTCTCGCTGTGGGCGGAGTCGGCAAGATCCCCGTCGCCAAGACGAAGCAATGCGGAGCCTCCTCCAGCACTCAGCCGGCCAAGAAGAGCAAGCCCACTCCGGCAGCTCCTGCTGCCTCTGCTGTTGCCACTCTGGCTGAGACCCTCCAAGCCGCTGGGCGCTGGATCACACGCCGAGTCACCCGTGACCCGGTTGTCACCGGGTAAGTTAGGACGGGTCATAGGGGATCTGTTGGTTCTTGGGGAAAATCCTGGAGATGGGTTGGGGCGATACTTTGGGGTCTGATGGGTTCCTGGTTGATGCATCATGCGACGCTTGCGGTTCTCATTGGCCTGATTGATCTTTCCTTCCATCTGGATAGCGGAGTCGACAAGGGCTTCAATATCAGCAAAGGGAATATTGACTAATACTGTCTGCATCTCGTCATGCAGACCATTCAGGAATCTTTCTTTCTTCTTGGCTTCGGTGTCTATCTCATCTGGGGCGTACCTAGCTAATGACAAAAATTTGTCACGGTATTCCACTACAGTCATCCTTCCTTGCTTCAATTCTCTGAACTCGTCTCTCATTCTCTTGATCAAACCTGGCGGCACATGGGTTCTGCTAAACTTGACCTTGAATTCCTCCCAGGTCATCATTTGGCCTCCGGTCATTGCACGAACACTGTTCCACCATGCCCTGGCATCTCCGGCTAGATAATGAGTGGCGAACAAGACTTTCTCGTTGGCTTCTACTCCGGCTACTTCTAAGTTATTCTCCATGGTTTGTAGCCAATCATCGGCGTCTAGGGGTTCTTCTGACTTGGTGAAAACGGGTGGGTTGGTATTCTGGAAGTTCTTGAGCTTAGATCCGTGGTTGTCCTGATTTCCATGACCTTGGTTGTTGTGGGCTAGCTGGGCTATCTGTTGCAGAGTAGCTAGGTTGGCTTGCCGTTCCGCTCATTCAGCTTCGCGGTCAGAAGTCAACATTTGCAGGATCTGCAACATTGGGTCCGGGGTTGAACCACTTCCTCCACGTGGCATCTGAAGATTGATATAGATCATGAGGAAAGAGGGAAATTTCTAAGGTTTTGGGTCTTTGAAAAGTTTTTAGAGTTGACTCAAGTTTTCTAGCAACTTGCTTTTTCATTCATTCACTCATAGCACACAGTACAACACACACCACAACAAAGCAAAACAGATGGTTTTAAGAACCATTCTGGGAACTACGATACAGTGGGACCGACTACTACTCGCTACGCTAGTGCTCAGTGCTACTACTGCTCGGAGTCTGTGGCTTCATCATCTTCCGCATCATCGATGAAGGCGAAATCATCCTCATCGGTGAAGAAGTCCATGGCCTGGTCCTCCAGAAAATCATCGTCATCGCTGAGATAGGAGTAAGGGTCTCCACGAAGATCTTCTCCGGCATTTTCCCTTTCCTCTAACTGCATGTCTCTCACATGGATGGTCTCTTCAAGAGCTGAGATACGATGGCGAAGACGGGCAATAATGCGCTCCTTCTTGTCGAGCTGACGGCGGCGAGACTTGCGATCCTTTGCTAGCATGGCGATGGTCTGATCCTTCGTCTTGATGATGGCCGACTTGTGGTTTCAATAGTCACGGCAGTTGTCCAGTTCCTGCTGACGATCATACATCATGAAGCTAAGGTGGTCCAATTTGGTCTTCAGCTCGGGGTGGTATGGGGCTTCCAGTGGTTGACCATTTGCATCACGTCTTGGGCAAAACTCAAAGCGAGTACCCTTGATCTGATTGATGCTCTGCCCACACAGACGGGAAAGAGCTTCCTGCATTGCTCTGGCAAGTCCATCGAGCCAGTTGTTTTCCCTCAAGGTAAACTGAATTCCCTCCGCAGTGGGAGGTTCAATCTTTCCTCGGAGACTTGCAACTATTAGCCACTGTAGATCTTCTCCCCCTTGATCATTGAGCTGAGCTCCGAAGAACTCAGGACGCGGGCGCTCCAAAAGTTCCGAAAGCTGATCCAGATCCCTCTCAAAGATAAGGTCTCCTCCATTTCCGAGTTGGTAAAACTTGCTGTACTTCACGTCCATCTATAAAAATAGAGGAGGAGTAGTTTAGCAAAGTGATCAAGTGTGTTAAAATTTTATATATTTTGCAAGAGTTTTTGAGGTACATGAGGTTTATTAAAGAATTTAAGAGGTAAGAATGAGAATAAGTTTTCGTAAATAGTTTTGTTTTTTTTGAGTGTTGAAACTAAGTTTTTGGTTCAGCGTCCAATCTAACTAGGGTCTCCTATGGTCAGGATGGCTCTGATACCAACTTGTCAACACCCGGATTTTTCAATCCTAGATGCCTGTTATGCCATACATCGCAATCCCAGGATTACCATTTTTGCGAGACATAACAGAATTGGATACCATAGTACTTCATCCATTACAACGATACATAAGTTCTTACACAAATAGGGATCTCATGATCCAGCCCTTAATACAACATCAAGCAGCGGAATACGGCGTAATAACGGTAGCGTAGGCGAGGCTCCATCTTCGGGGTCACAGGCAATGCTGACGATGGGAGATGATCCTAGTTGTCGTAACCGTCCTGGGGTCCATCCTCCAGGTACTCCTCTTCATAGTCTGGCCATGGGAATAGCCAGGGACAAAGCCATGAGTACTCTTTAAGTACTCGCAAACTAATACTAACAAGAAAAGGGGTTTTTGGATAATAGGACACTAGGCTCTAGGGTTGTTTTGCAAAAGCCAGATTTATACTACTAAGTTCCAAAGCTGGTCACAATTTTATAACTCCTAAGTGGGATCTTGTATTTCCAGTCACAACTCTGTTGTGGTCAAGTCAAAGTCTCAGGTCGTTCACAAGTCATTTTGAAAAGTCTGACGGGGGAACAGTATGGCCACTCCAACTGTCCATAATCGCGGACGCGGCTATTCGAATAGTTTGACACTCTGCAGAGATTGTACACTTTCACCACAACATTCGATACATCCGTCAGGAACAAATCCTGAATTCACCATACTCAGTATGCGGATAATCAATCCTAACCTTCCATTTACACTCCCTAGTATAAGCACCTCTCCTGTGAGTTTGGCCTCCAAACCATGACCACTGTCATCTTGGGTACTGCACAGGTGGACAATCTTCACAAGGTAGCCTCAGCTCAGACCTTGGCCGTGAGGGAACTAATACTAAGGTATATAAGTTTCCAGTCAAGCCCTACCCAATATTCGGGTATTGTGGTTGTACGATAAAATTGGAATGGTATCGCATCCAGATAACCATCAGTTTTATGAAGGGCTAAGGCTCATGCCTCAACATTTTCATCACCAAAATCATCAAGTGTTTGGAAACACATGTCCAAAACATTTCAATAGAATGATCCATCATTCGAAGGTTTTCATAACCATTTTTCCACCAAGTATTCCCATCTAAAGTTGATCAAGTTTTAGGCTTAGCACTAGCATCTACAGGTGGGGTAGTACTAATAGAGGGGTGGTAACTAGTGAAATTGCAACTAAGTCCAACCTTTTATCATAAGCTGATATCAAGGTGTCTAGCTTAGGTCAAATTTTAATGTTCTTTATGCAACCTTCAGCACAACTGTCTAGTATCTACCAAAATTCTTGGGTAGCCTCTAAGTAAACTTGGATAAGGAAATAGAGTAAAAAGCTTGCCATAAAACTAGGATTGGTTTAGCAAGTGGGTATGGTTACATACGCTTAGGGCATATAGTAATCATATCACAAGCATGGGTTGTGGCAACAATAGGGTATCTTGCAAGTGTTAGCTTGCATCAATATCAGTATAAGCTTGCATAATTACTAGCTTGCATAGTATTGGCTTGCCTTGTGCAGAGCAGTGGTTGAAGTTCTCCTCGGCTTCCTCTTCGTAGTATCCTCCTTCTTCTTCGTAGCCTTGGTCGGTACTAGCGTCTATGAATAAATACGAGGTACACAATCACCAAACAATACTTAACTACTTGCAATCATCACACACAAGGGTCCTATAGATGATCTAGCATCATCTCTAACCTTACAAGGTTAAGGATTGGTTTAAGTCTTCTTATTTTAGAAAAGTAATTTCTACTCAGTGAAGAACTACTTAAGATTTAATATTCTCCAAACTAAAAATGGGATCATGTTGACACATGTCATCACCACATGTTGTAGTCCATGGGAATGTGATTTAAAGTGGTGTCACAATTTAACAAGGTTTTACCCTTTTATTTTACTTAATTAAAGTGGCTAGAAATGCTTATGAAGCATTCCTTTATTCCTTGAACATTATTTCTGCAAGTAACCTATATATATTTTTATATATTCTGAAAGGTATGGTTGAAAGTGATTTTTGAGAGTTGGAATCAACTCAAAAGCTATTGTGGTTTAAATTTGAAAAATGTTTGAATGCAGAAAAGCTTCTGCCTTGTCATTCTTGCTAAGGGTGATCTACAGATCCAAATGACTTGAATCCAACGGGCTTGGATTAAGCATTCACAGACCTTTCCAACAAAATTGGTTTCATCTAATTTGGTGCAATAAATTGATCTGGGTTGATTTTTGAAGTTGGGTACTGAAGTGTGTTTGAATTTAAAAAGAAAAAGTTTAATTTGAAATGCTGGGCTGCGCGGGAAATTCTAACGGGCCGGCCTGCTAAGCGCAGTGCTCCCGCGGGCTGCTTAAGTGGGTGTCCCCACTCGTCAGTGACACGGGGCTGGGCGAAGCGGTATGGGGCAACGTGGTTCGTTCGATCTGGTTCTAATCCAACGGCTGAGGGTCATCGTCGACGCGAGACAGCTCCGGCGAGAACGAAACCTAGCGCGGCCAGTGAGGGGTGCTGGGGGCTCACCGGGGTACGGGCGAGGGTCGGCGAGGCGGGCGAACGACGAAGTCGACAACGGCGAACCTCCTGGTACCGGTGGCTTCTCCTGGGGCGGCTCCAATCGCTGGCTCCTTTCTTCTCCGGCAGCGGCAGGCTCTGGCGAAATTCCGGCGGGGTGGTGCTCGCCTTGCTCTGGGAATGGTGTGGCACGATCAGTGAGGAGAGGGGAGTGAGATGGTGTGAAGAAATCATGCGGGGGTGGCCTCTATTTATTGTCGACCGAGGGGACCGTCGGGGCGCAAGGTGAGCTCGTCGGAGGCGATGTTACAGGCAGCTAAAGGCATGGGCAAGGGTAGGGGACGGTGCTGTGTCTCCTGGCGATGCTCAACGGCATGGTCGCGAGGGATGGGGCGGTGTGGTTTGGTCTGGAACGGGCGGTGCTCTGCGCGGCAGAGGCGGCGTTCTTGACGGCGGGCGGTGGCTGTATGGCGCGGGGCGTTAAACGGGGATGTCTGGCGGTCTCCTGGGTCGGTGGTGATCGTGTGTGCGCGCGGTGAGGGCGGCGCGCGGTCTGTGGGTGGTGGTCGAGGGTGGCGCTCTGGCGCACGCTCGGCATGGTCTAGGCGTGTCTTGCGCGCGTGGTCCAGGGCTTGGCAACGCTCGCGGCTGGGACAGGTAGTGGCGGTGGACGGCGGGCTGCCTCCCAGACATGCTGGCTAGGCTTGCTGCTGCTCCTAGCTTGCTGTCCACATTGGGGTGACATGGGGTTGCTCGGCTGTTCACCATTAATGGGAATGGCAAGCTCACAGGGTGCTAGTGTTGGTCTAATCTTTCTAGATGATCTACTGAGGTGTGTGAGAGCTAACTAGGGAACAAGTTAGGCAAGAATCACTGCACACTATAGTGTTTTGTGTTTTGTTTGATTTGTGTCTGCAACCTGTTTGATGAAATGGCCGCATGAAATCAAGTTTTGAATTTTGAAATGATTTTTGGTGGGTTTGCTAGATTGGTTCTGGTGAGTCTGCAGATGCTTGGGTTTTGAAAATTGAGCTTGTTTAAGTGGGTTTTGAAAAAGTGGGATCTTCCCATATGAAGAAGATTCAATTTTGAGTTGTCATTTAAACTATGCATTTGAAAGTTTCTGGATGATCACAAGGTGGGCCTTGATACTTTGTTATGAGTACATTCAAGGGGTGCAAAGATCCAGAAAAGTTTCTGTTAGGTTTTGAAAGTTTGAGACAGCCAAAGTAGGCATGGGAGTTAAATTGGTCAAAATGACCATTCACTTGATATATTGGTTTTGACTTATTTTTCTTTAGGAAGAGTGTGGGAAATGTTTTAGATGATGTTCTTTTCACCTAAGAAACATTTTACAAGCAATGGATCACACAAACAAAGTGGTTTTAAAGAATTTCAAAATTCATGCATACACATAGACATGCTTTCATGAATTGATTTAGAAAAGTTTTTGTTAACCCTAAACTTTAGGATTAGTGTTTTGTTGATCTAAGTTTGATTTTTTTGGGATGTTACAAACCTTCCCCCCTTAAACAAAATCTCGTCCCGAGATTTGAAAAAGGACGAAAAGATTACCTAGGATTTGAAGAGATCTGGAAACTCCGTCCTGATGTCATCTTCGCGTTCCCTGGTAGCTTCCTCTTCTGTGTGGTTGCTCCACCGAATCTTGAGAAACTTGATGCTTCGGGTTCTGGTCGTTCGAAAAGCTTCTTCCAATATACGGATGGGTACTTCAGGATAGGTCAGGTCATCATTGATCTCTATGGTCCTATGATCGATATTCTTGAACACTTCGGTCTTCTCGGGGACTTCGAGACATTTGCGAAGTAACGAGATATGGAACACATTGTGCACTGCTGACATCTCTTCTGGTAGCTCGAGTTGATACGATACTTCTCCTTGACGGTTCAAGATTTTGAAAGGTCCGATATATCTGGGGGCTAACTTTCCTTTGAGTTGGAAACGTTGCATTCCCTTCAATGGCGACACTTTCAGGTAAACAAAGTCTCCAATGTTAAAGGCGAGGTCTCGACGTCTCTTGTCGGCGTAACTCTTTTGTCGGGATTGGGCTGTCTTGAGATGCTCTCGAATCTTGTGAACCTTCTCTTCTGCTTCTCGTAGGATGTCAGGTCCGAAAATTTGACTCTCTCCTACTTCCGACCAGTTCAAAGGGGTGCGGCACTTCCTTCCGTACATGAATTCAAATGGGGCCATTTGCAAACTGGCTTGGTAACTATTGTTGTAGGAAAATTCTGCAAACGGCAGACAGTCTTCCCACTTGGATCCATACTCTAGCACACATGCTCTAAGCATATCTTCGAGTATTTGGTTTACTCGCTCCGTTTGTCCATCGGTCTGAGGGTGATACGCGGTACTGAAATCTAGGCGGGTTCCTAAACCTTCCTGGACCTTCTTCCAAAATCTCGAGGTAAACTGAGTTCCTCGATCCGATACGATATTCTTGGGGACTCCGTTCAAACTAACTATCCTAGCGATGTACAACTCTGCTAGCTTCGAACTCTGATAGGTGGTTTTAACGGGCAAGAAATGGGCGACTTTGGACAATCTGTCCACTATGACCCAAATAGAGTCATTTCCCCTACTCGAAGTAGGTAGTCCAGTGATAAAGTCCATTCCTACAGAATCCCATTTCCATTCCGGAATTTGCAAAGGTTGCAACAATCCAGCGGGTCTTTGATGTCCTGCCTTGACTCGCTGACATATATCACACTTGGCGATATAGCTTCCGATTTCTCTCTTCATCTTATGCCACCAAAATTGCTCCTTCAAATCTTGATACATCTTAGTTCCTCCTGGATGGATAGAATAATGAGTATCATGGGCCTCCTTCAAGATAACTTCTTTTAACTCAGAATCTGCTAGTACACAAAGGCGTCCTTTGTACCACAAAACTCCTTCTTCGTCCTCGGTGAATCCGGGTACTTTGCCTGTACCGATACGACGTTTAATTCCGTCGATACTAGCATTTCCTTTTTGCGCCTCTTTAACCTGACTGATCAAAGTGGGCTGAAGTTCTATGCTAGCCAAAAATCCTTCACTTACTAATTCTAGTCGAAAATCTTCCATCTCCTTGTGCAAACTTGGTTGCTCCTTCAAAATCATGGAGTTCAAGCGGCACGGCAATCTGCTAAGGGCATCGGCTACTACGTTGGCTTTTCCAGGGTGATAATGAATGTCCAGGTCGTAATCCTTGATTAGCTCAATCCATCTTCTCTGCCTCATATTCAGCTCCTTCTGAGTGAATATATACTTTAGGCTCTTGTGATCCGAACAAATCTCACAACGGTTTCCCATAAGGTAATGTCTCCATGTCTTCAGGGCTAGAACTACGGCTGCGAGTTCGAGGTCATGGGTTGGATAGTTTTGTTCATGCTACTTCAATTGTCTCGATAGATAGGATATAACTTGGCCTTCTTGCATTAGCACACATCCGAGACCATTCTTGGATGCGTCACAATACACATCGAATGGCTTCGTGATATCCGGCATGATCAAGATTGGGGCGGAAATCAATCTCCTTTTGAGTTCTTGGAAACTCGCTTCACACTTGTCCGTCCATTCAAACTTCTTGTCCTTCTTCAGCAATTGGGTCATGGGTCGGGCGATACTAGAGAATCCTTCTACGAATTTGCGGTAATATCCCGCCAATCCGAGAAAAGCACGAACTTGGGTTTGAGTGGTTGGGGCTTGCCAATCTTCTACATCTTTCACTTTGGCAGGGTCAACGGCAATTCCTCCGGCTGATACAATGTGACCGAGGAATCCTACTTCATGTAACCAGAATTCACATTTGCTAAATTTTGCATACAGCTGATGCTCTCTAAGGGTTCCAAGAATGGTCCTTAGGTGTAGCTCATGTTCTTCTTCCGATTTGGAATAAATCAGAATGTCATCGATGAAAACAACGACAAACTTATCCAGGAAGTCCATAAAAATCTTATTCATGAGGTTCATGAAATAAGCGGGGGCATTGGTTAATCCAAAAGACATGAATGTATACTCATACAACCCATATCTGGTGGTAAAGGCAGTCTTTGGAATATCCTCTGCACGAATTTTGAGTTGATGATAACCAGTTCTAAGATCAATCTTAGAAAACACCTGGGCACCGGTCAACTGATCAAACAAATCCTCTATCTTGGGCAAGGGGTACTTGTTCTTGATGGTGACATCATTCAACTTTCGATAATCCGTACACAAACGGTTACCTCCATCCTTCTTGTCCACAAATAAGACAGGTGACCTCCATGGGGACGCACTTGGTTGAATCAATCTGATTTCTAACATGGAATCCAGTTGCTTCTTCAGTTCTTCTAGTTCTGACGGGTTCATACGATAGGGTCTCTGGGCTATAGGTCCTGTTCCGGGGATTAGTTCGATGATCAACTCGATATCCCTATCTGGGGGCATACCGGGCAAAACATCTGGAAATACATCGGGGTATTCACAGACTATCCGAACTTGGTCGATGGTAGGTTGGGCTAGACTCTTGTTACACTTGAATTGGCGAGGTAAGGTTTCCGATATATGCTCGACTAATATTCCGGCGGTACTAGTCATGGTAATGGCTTTCTTGGCACAGTCAATCATTCCTTTATGTTTAGACATCCAATCCATTCCTAGTACTACTTCCAAACCTTTAGTTCCGAGTACTATTAGATTAGCATAAAAATCTATGCCATGGATTCGGATAGGGACGGCTTTGCAAATATGCCTAGCCTTGGTGGTTGATCCGGGAATTTGTACAATCATCACATGCTTCAGTTTGGTTGGTTGGATTTTACTAGTGCATGCAAATTCTTCTGTGACAAATGAATGCGATGCACCAGAATCAAACAACACTCTTGCGAGTACTGAATTAACAGAATACATACCCAGCACGACGTCTGGCGCTTCCTGAGCTTCTTCAGCATGCATGAGAAAAAGGCGGCCATTACGTTTGAGTGAATTTCCGGGGGCAAAGCTTCTCCCTGGCTGGACACGACGCTGCTGCTGGGCTGGGACATTGGTATTAGGGGCTGTAGCGTTCTTCTTGTTGGGGCACTCGTTGGAATAGTGGCCTTTATTTCCACAGTCATAACAGGTCACTTGGGACTTGTCCTTGGCTGTGACAGGCACAACATTGCTTCCAGTCCTCGGGGTAGTATTGGGGTTGGCGGTAGCATGGTTGGTGTTGAACTTGGGTGGGGCACGGTTGAAAGGGCTAGAATTGCCGGGGTTGTTGTGATTTCCTCCGGGTCTAGGGTTTCCACGGTTGGGATAGTTAGGACGGGTCATAGGGGATCTGTTGGTTCTTGGGGCAAATCCTGGAGATGGGTTGGGGCGATACTTTGGGGTCTGATGGGTTCCTGGTTGATGCATCATGCGACGCTTGCGGTTCTCATTGGCCTGATTGATCTTTCCTTCCATCTAGATAGCGGAGTCGACAAGGGCTTCAATATCAGCAAAGGGAATATTGACTAATACTGTCTGCATCTCGTCATGCAGACCATTCAGGAATCTTTCTTTCTTCTTGGCTTCGGTGTCTATCTCATCTGGGGCGTACCTAGCTAATGACAAAAATTTGTCACGGTATTCCACTACAGTCATCCTTCCTTGCTTCAATTCTCTGAACTCGTCTCTCATTCTCTTGATCAAACCTGGCGGCACATGGGTTCTGCTAAACTTGACCTTGAATTCCTCCCAGGTCATCATTTGGCCTCCGGTCATTGCACGAACACTGTTCCACCATGCCCTGGCATCTCCGGCTAGATAATGAGTGGCGAACAAGACTTTCTCGTTGGCTTCTACTCCGGCTACTTCTAAGTTATTCTCCATGGTTTGCAGCCAATCATCGGCGTCTAGGGGTTCTTCTGACTTGGTGAAAACGGGTGGGTTGGTATTCTGGAAGTTCTTGAGCTTAGATCCGTGGTTGTCCTGATTTCCATGACCTTGGTTGTTGTGGGCTAGCTGGGCTATCTGTTGCAGAGTAGCTAGGTTGGCTTGCCGTTCCGCTCATTCAGCTTCGCGGTCAGAAGTCAACATTTGCAGGATCTGCAACATTGGGTCCGGGGTTGAACCACTTCCTCCACGTGGCATCTGAAGATTGATATAGATCATGAGGAAAGAGGGAAATTTCTAAGGTTTTGGGTCTTTGAAAAGTTTTTAGAGTTGACTCAAGTTTTCTAGCAACTTGCTTTTTCATTCATTCACTCATAGCACACAGTACAACACACACCACAACAAAGCAAAACAGATGGTTTTAAGAACCATTCTGGGAACTACGATACAGTGGGACCGGCTACTACTCGCTACGCTAGTGCTCAGTGCTACTACTGCTCGGAGTCTGTGGCTTCATCATCTCCCGCATCATCGATGAAGGCGAAATCATCCTCATCGGTGAAGAAGTCCATGGCCTGGTCCTCCAGAAAATCATCGTCATCGCTGAGATAGGAGTAAGGGTCTCCACGAAGATCTTCTCCGGCATTTTCCCTTTCCTCTAACTGCATGTCTCTCACATGGATGGTCTCTTCAAGAGCTGAGATACGATGGCGAAGACGGGCAATAATGCGCTCCTTCTTGTCGAGCTGACGGCGGCGAGACTTGCGATCCTTTGCTAGCATGGCGATGGTCTGATCCTTCGTCTTGATGATGGCCGACTTGTGGTTTCAATAGTCACGGCAGTTGTCCAGTTCCTGCTGACGATCATACATCATGAAGCTAAGGTGGTCCAATTGGGTCTTCAGCTCGGGGTGGTATGGGGCTTCCAGTGGTTGACCATTTGCATCACGTCTTGGGCAAAACTCAAAGCGAGTACCCTTGATCTGATTGATGCTCTGCCCACACAGACGGGAAAGAGCTTCCTGCATTGCTCTGGCAAGTCCATCGAGCCAGTTGTTTTCCCTCAAGGTAAACTGAATTCCCTCCGCAGTGGGAGGTTCAATCTTTCCTCGGAGACTTGCAACTATTAGCCACTGTAGATCTTCTCCCCCTTGATCATTGAGCTGAGCTCCGAAGAACTCGGGATGCGGGCGCTCCAAAAGTTCCGAAAGCTGATCCAGATCCCTCTCAAAGATAAGGTCTCCTCCATTTCCGAGTTGGTAAAACTTGCTGTACTTCACGTCCATCTATAAAAATAGAGGAGGAGTAGTTTAGCAAAGTGATCAAGTGTGTCAAAATTTTATATATTTTGCAAGAGTTTTTGAATTACATGAGGTTTATTAAAGAATTTAAGAGGTAAGAATGAGAATAAGTTTTCGTAAATAGTTTTGTTTTTTTTGAGTGTTGAAACTAAGTTTTTGGTTCAGCGTCCAATCTAACTAGGGTCTCCTATGGTCAGGATGGCTCTGATACCAACTTGTCAACACCCGGATTTTTCAATCCTAGATGCCTGTTATGCCATACATCGCAATCCCAGGATTACCATTTTTGCGAGACATAACAGAATTGGATACCATAGTACTTCATCCATTACAACGATACATAAGTTCTTACACAAATAGGGATCTCATGATCCAGCCCTTAATACAACATCAAGCAGCGGAATACGGCGTAATAACGGTAGCGTAGGCGAGGCTCCATCTTCGAGGTCACAGGCAATGCTGACGATGGGAGATGATCCTAGTTGTCGTAACCGTCCTGGGGTCCATCCTCCAGGTACTCCTCTTCATAGTCTGGCCATGGGAATAGCCAGGGACAAAGCCATGAGTACTCTTTAAGTACTCGCAAACTAATACTAACAAGAAAAGGGGTTTTTGGATAATAGGACACTAGGCTCTAGGGTTGTTTTGCAAAAGCCAGATTTATACTACTAAGTTCCAAAGCTGGTCACAATTTTATAACTCCTAAGTGGGATCTTGTATTTCCAGTCACAACTCTGTTGTGGTCAAGTCAAAGTCTCAGGTCGTTCACAAGTCATTTTGAAAAGTCTGACGGGGGAACAGTATGCCACTCCAACTGTCCATAATCGCGGACGCGGCTATTCGAATAGTTTGACACTCTGCAGAGATTGTACACTTTCACCACAACATTCGATACATCCGTCAGGAACAAATCCTGAATTCACCATACTCAGTATGCGGATAATCAATCCTAACCTTCCATTTACACTCCCTAGTATAAGCACCTCTCCTGTGAGTTTGGCCTCCCAACCATGACCACTGTCATCTTGGGTACTGCACAGGTGGACAATCTTCACAAGGTAGCCTCAGCTCAGACCTTGGCCGTGAGGGAACTAATACTAAGGTATATAAGTTTCCAGTCAAGCCCTACCCAATATTCGGGTATTGTGGTTGTACGATAAAATTGGAATGGTATCGCATCCAGACAACCATCAGTTTTATAAAGGGCTAAGGCTCATGCCTCAACATTTTCATCACCAAAATCATCAAGTGTTTGGAAACACATGTCCAAAACATTTCAATAGAATGATCCATCATTCGAAGGTTTTCATAACCATTTTTCCACCAAGTATTCCCATCTAAAGTTGATCAAGTTTTAGGCTTAGCACTAGCATCTACAGGTGGGGTAGTACTAATAGAGGGGTGGTAACTAGTGAAATTGCAACTAAGTCCAACCTTATATCATAAGCTGATATCAAGGTGTCTAGCTTAGGTCAAATTTTAATGTTCTTTATGCAACCTTCAGCACAACTGTCTAGTATCTACCAAAATTCTTGGGTAGCCTCTAAGTAAACTTGGATAAGGAAATAGAGTAAAAAGCTTGCCATAAAACTAGGATTGGTTTAGCAAGTGGGTATGGTTACATACGCTTAGGGCATATAGTAATCATATCACAAGCATGGGTTGTGGCAACAATAGGGTATCTTGCAAGTGTTAGCTTGCATCAATATCAGTATAAGCTTGCATAGTTACTAGCTTGCATAGTATTGGCTTGCCTTGTGCAGAGCAGTGGTTGAAGTTCTCCTCGGCTTCCTCTTCGTAGTATCCTCCTTCTTCTTCGTAGCCTTGGTCGGTACTAGCGTCTATGAATAAATACGAGGTACACAATCACCAAACAATACTTAACTACTTGCAATCATCACACACAAGGGTCCTATAGATGATCTAGCATCATCTCTAACCTTACAAGGTTAAGGATTGGTTTAAGTCTTCTTATTTTAGAAAAGTAATTTCTACTCAGTGAAGAACTACTTAAGATTTAATATTCTCCAAACTAAACATGGGATCATGTTGACACATGTCATCACCACATGTTGTAGTCCATGGGAATGTGATTTAAAGTGGTGTCACAATTTAACAAGGTTTTACCCTTTTATTTTACTTAATTAAAGTGGCTAGAAATGCTTATGAAGCATTCCTTTATTCCTTGAACATTATTTCTGCAAGTAACCTATATATATTTTTATATATTCTGAAAGGTATGGTTGAAAGTGATTTTTGAGAGTTGGAATCAACTCAAAAGCTATTGTGGTTTAAATTTGAAAAATGTTTGAATGCAGAAAAGCTTCTGCCTTGTCATTTTTGCTAAGGGTGATCTACAGATCCAAATGACTTGAATCCAACGGGCTTGGATTAAGCATTCACAGACCTTTCCAACAAAATTGGTTTCATCTAATTTGGTGCAATAAATTGATCTGGGTTGATTTTTGAAGTTGGGTACTGAAGTGTGTTTGAATTTAAAAAGAAAAAGTTTAATTTGAAATGCTGGGCTGCGCGGGAAATTCTAACGGGCCGGCCTGCTAAGCGCAGTGCTCCCGCGGGCTGCTTAAGTGGGTGTCCCCACTCGTCAGTGACACGGGGCTGGGCGAAGCGGTATGGGGCAACGTGGTTCGTTCGATCTGGTTCTAATCCAACGGCTGAGGGTCATCGTCGACGCGAGACAGCTCCGGCGAGAACGAAACCTAGCGCGGCCAGTGAGGGGTGCTGGGGGCTCACCGGGGTACGGGCGAGGGTCGGCGAGGCGGGCGAACGACGAAGTCGACGACGGCGAACCTCCTGGTACCGGTGGCTTCTCCTGGGGTGGCTCCAATCGCTGGCTCCTTTCTTCTCCGGCAGCGGCAGGCTCCGGCGAAATTCCGGCGGGGTGGTGCTTGCCTTGCTCTGGGAATGGTGTGGCACGATCAGTGAGGAGAGGGGAGTGAGATGGTGTGAAGAAATCGTGCGGGGGTGGCCTCTATTTATAGTCGAGCGAGGGGACCGTCGGGGCGCAAGGTGAGCTCGTCGGAGGCGATGTTACAGGCAGCTAAAGGCATGGGCAAGGGTAGGGGACGGTGCTGTGTCTCCTGGCGATGCTCAACGGCATGGTCGCGAGGGATGGGGCGGTGTGGTTTGGTCTGGAACGGGCGGTGCTATGCGCGGCAGAGGCGGCGTTCTTGACGGCGGGCGGTGGCTGTATGGCGCGGGGCGTTAAACGGGGATGTCTGGCGGTCTCCTGGGTCGGTGGTGATCGTGTGTGCGCGCGGTGAGGGCGGCGCGCGGTCTGTGGGTGGTGGTCGAGGGTGGCGCTCTGGCGCACGCTCGGCATGGTCTGGGCGTGTCTTGCGCGCGTGGTCCAGGGCTTGGCAACGCTCGCGGCTGGGACAGGTAGTGGCGGTGGACGGTGGGCTGCCTCCCAGACATGCTGGCTAGGCTTGCTGCTGCTCCTAGCTTGCTGTCCACATTGGGGTGACATGGGGTTGCTCGGCTGTTCACCATTAATGGGAATGGCAAGCTCACAGGGTGCTAGTGTTGGTCTAATCTTTCTAGATGATCTACTGAGGTGTGTGAGAGCTAACTAGGGAACAAGTTAGGCAAGAATCACTGCACACTATAGTGTTTTGTGTTTTGTTTGATTTGTGTCTGCAACCTGTTTGATGAAATGGCCGCATGAAATCAAGTTTTGAATTTTGAAATGATTTTTGGTGGGTTTGCTAGATTGGTTCTGGTGAGTCTGCAGATGCTTGGGTTTTGAAAATTGAGCTTGTTTAAGTGGGTTTTGAAAAAGTGGGATCTTCCCATATGAAGAAGATTCAATTTTGAGTTGTCATTTAAACTATGCATTTGAAAGTTTCTGGATGATCACAAGGTGGGCCTTGATACTTTGTTATGAGTACATTCAAGGGGTGCAAAGATCCAGAAAAGTTTCTGTTAGGTTTTGAAAGTTTGAGACAGCCAAAGTAGGCATGGGAGTTAAATTGGTCAAAATGACCATTCACTTGATATATTGGTTTTGACTTATTTTTCTTTAGGAAGAGTGTGGGAAATGTTTTAGATGATGTTCTTTTCACCTAAGAAACATTTTACAAGCAATGGATCACACAAACAAAGTGGTTTTAAAGAATTTCAAAATTCATGCATACACATAGACATGCTTTCATGAATTGATTTAGAAAAGTTTTTGTTAACCCTAAACTTTAGGATTAGTGTTTTGTTGATCTAAGTTTGATTTTTTTGGGATGTTACACTGCGCCTCCTCCAGCTGACTCGGCAGCGCCGAGTCCCGTCCGAGTCGAGGCTCCCACTGTTGAGGCTCGCGCCTCTCAGTGTCAGTCAGATCCGATGGGTCATTCGGCTGGCGCCCCTGGCGCTGGCCAGGAACAATTTTCTGATCTTAGTGCCAGTGATTCTGGCCCTGAGAAACCTTCCGCCACTAGTTCCTCTGGCATCGGCCCTCGGGCTGGTGTGAATGAACAACTTCCTGATCTTGGAGCCAGCAAAACTGCTGAGCCCAGTCAGCCGACTCCACTTTCTTCTCCAAATTCCCCTGCTCGCTCTCCAATTATGTCAAAGGGCCAGATCCAGCCCAAGGCTTCTGGCTCTGCTCGCCCTTTTCCCGGCAAATCCACCTCCTCCAAGCAGACAACGCTGGTCTGCGCTCCGGGTTCTGCTCCCTAGATCCAGCCTCCGACGTTGGCGATAATGGTCGCTTCAACGGGTAAGGGGGCGAATCCGTGGCTGCCGGGTCAGGTGATGGCTCTAAGGCTGTTACCCTCCATACTTCCGCTGCTGCGACCCGTGCCAATGTGGAAACCACCCTGAAAACGGGTCAAGTTCTCACTCGGACGCTCAGTGGGAAAATCCTTGGTTCGGCTGAACCTTATGTTGTGGCATGGAATTCAGCTGGCGAGCAGGAGGTCATCACCCGTGCCGGCAAGAAGCTGAAGCTGGGCCCTAAGGCCGTTTCTAACATGACCTAGCAGGCCATTACTCTAATGGCCCGTGCCGAAGAAGTGAACGAGGTAAAGTAACTTCTTACTCTTTTGTATTATTGAGTATTTCCTTTATACATATCACCTAGTCCCCGAGGTTACGACCGAGAAAGGAACTTACTCGGCCATAATCTCTCAATAATCACTTTAGTATTTAAACCCTTCACCCCAAGATTGCATGTTAGAGCTTCGATCCCTAGCCCTCGAGGTTACTGTTGAGTAAGGAACTTACTCGGCTGTAAGCTCTTAAGCTTTTTGATTTCCTTATGCCAAACTCGTTTGTTAGAGCTTCGATCCCTATCCCTCGAGGTTATTGTCGAGCAAGGAACTTACTCGGATGTAAGCTCTTAAGCTTTTTATTCGGCAGGCTGCTTGACTTGACTCTTCCTTATTGTCTGTCTTCTTTGTTTAGCTCACGCATAACGAGCGCACCAAGGTGTGGGGCCACACAGAGATAAAACAAAAACTATTCCCTCTAACGTGGTGATCCCAAGATCTAGCTGAGGGAGAAGGCCACGAGGTTTACCACTAGACGCGCCGTTGCGGATTACTGATGAAGCGCGTCAGTTGATGCAGTGCAGTCCTTTGCAATCCGATCGTCCTGGTGCTGATCATACATCACCTCTGCTGGTGTCCATACGTACAAGGAGGAGCACCGGCGGCGAACTGCTAGGTTCGTATCGATGGCAGGACTGCTGTCGAGCTAGGGTTTCCAACACATGGAATGACCTAACCGAACAACGATTAACCCTTCTGGGTTACCGTGCTCCACTATATATAGGGTGTGAACGTGGGATCCACTCTCGTGGCCCATTCACTACATCCCATATAACACTAGTCATGGCGAGTCCGACTCGCTGATCAGTCCTAATCCGGCTCGGGTCCAACCCGGCTAGATTTCTGGCTTGGGTCCAACCCGGACTGATTTCCGGCTTGGGTCCAACCCGGACTTTCTCTGCTCTTAAGTGTGTGACCCGACATGCTCATGGCTACTCGGACACGATTGGAGTCCAACTCGCAATCGATCAGTCGACAGCGGCTCCTAGCAGAACGTGCCGACTCCCAAGTACTAAAGAGTCATGACGACTTTCCTTTCCAATGTGACTTGCGTCCGAGTCCCTTTTGCCTCACGATATACCTTGTCAGACTATAGGCGAATAATTGTCATCACTTAAATAGTCCGACTCTCTTCTCGGTCCGAGATAAGTGATTCACCCGACTAACTCTTAGTCGATCGCCTCGGTTAACACTTAACCGAGTCGTGCATGGCCATGCTTTCCGAATCATATCATCCGAGAGGGCCCAGAGAATATCTCTCCGAGTGGAGGGGCAAAACCCCATCTTGGTTATTCACATCACACAACTTGATTCTCAGTCGACCCGAACTCTGCCTTTATAACTGCCCAGTTATGGATCAGCGTTTGACAGAACCTAAGTCGGTGATCCTCAACTCGTACTATGCAATAACCTCAGGTCTAAGGATTACATTGATTGAGATATACAAATGACAACTTGTTCGTTGTACCTCAATATGGTTCAATCCGACTCGCTAATCTCTTTAGCCGAGTCTGTGTAAGTCGGAATGGAATCTCCATGCCCATGACAAGTGGAACTGAGTCATCAAGCCGGCTTTCAGATTGGTCTAAGTTTTGTGTCCAGCACAACCTCGATGACCAAGGATATTTAGTAAAAACAACATGAATGCATAGTTGCACAACCGAATCACATATTCAATGATATACATCAGATGTTTATACAAGGACAACTTTATATCTTTATGAATACAATGGGAAATATCATCATACATGATTGCCTCTAGGGCATATTCCCAACAGTCTCCCACTTGCACTAGAGTCAATCTTCCGACATCACATGTATAAGCATCTAAAGCCCATGGATCTCAGGTGCGCCTCATGCTTCTGCTGGGGTAATGGCTTTGTCAACGGATCCGCAATATTTGCATCTGTGTGTACCTTGCATAACTTGATATCACCCTGATCCACGAACTAGCGAATCAGATGGTACCGCATGAGTATGTGCTTGTTCTTCTGGTGTTGTCTAGGTTCCTTGGCTTGTGCAATAGCACCATTGTTGTCACAATACACGTCTAACGGATTGGACGAGCCCTGAACCACACCAAGATCCATGAGGAAATTCCTCATCCAAACAGCTTCCTTTGCTGCCTCTGAGGCGGCAATATACTTAGCCTCTGTTGTAGATGCAGACACAGTCTCTTGCTTGGAACTCTTCCAGATCACAGCACCTCCGTTTATAATAAACACGTATCCGGATTGAGAACGAGAATCATCAGAGTCGGTAAGATAACTCGCATCCGTGTAACCCTTTAAACTGAGTTCATCTCCACCATCGTAAACCAAAAACATATCCTTAGTCCTTCTCAAGTACTTTAGGATATTTTTAGCCGCTATCCAGTGGATTTCTCCAGGATCAGCCTGGTATCTTCTCACAACACTTAGAGCATAGGAAACATCCGGCCTAGTACAAATCATGGCATACATGATGGATCCGACTGCAGAAGCATACGGAATCACACTCATCCGACTTTGCTCATCAGTTGTCGAAGGACATTGAGTCTTGCTAAGTTTTACACCATGGGACATCGGTAAGAACCCCTTATTATACGATTCCATGTTTAACTTCTTCAACACTTTGTCCAAATAAGTACTCTGACTCAATCCAATGAGCCTCCTTGACCTATCTCTATAGATCTGGATTCCGAGGATGTATGTTGCCTCACCCAAGTCTTTCATTGAGAAACTCCTTTCCAATGATTCCTTGGTTTCTTGCAACATCTGGACATCATTTCAAATCAATAATATGTCATCCACATATAAGATTAGAAAGTTTACTTTGCTCCCACTAAACTTCTTGTATAAAAAAGAATCATCATCACTCTTGATGAAGCCAAACGATTTGACTACCTCATCAAATCGAATATTCCAACTCCGAGATGCTTGCTTCAACCCATAAATGGATTTGTGAAGTTTACATACCTTTTCAGCATTAGCCTGTAAGGTTCCCAACCTTTAATAAGGTAGAGATCCCTGTGTTTACAATGCTAGTCCCTGGATCAATAGCTAGCATCCACAGTTAAGATGTAATATCAAGAAACAAAGGTCATAATACAACTTTATAACCAGGAATAAAATAATTCATTACATCTTATATAGCTCATTTGGCTATCACATTACATTGCAACAGAATATCTATAAGCATGGGGTCCTTCATCTTCAAAGTGCCACAGGCAGTCATGTTGGTTGTAGACTTGTAATCCTAATCAATAAACTTCACTAATCATCAAACAAACCTGCAACATAATAAGTTGCAGCCACAAGGGTCAATACATTTGAATTGTATTTGGCTAAGTAGGGTTTAGGCTCTTTTGTAGAAAGCAATATAGTTTTATCCTATCATTTCAAAAATAGTTTTTGATCTTTGTCAAATCTTTTTGAACTTCTTGGAAAACTCCAAGTGCTTCTAATCCCTTGTTGTCACCCTCAAGTTTTAACTTTGAGAAACTGGAATGTCGAGACCTTCCATAGCTTCAGGCCTTAGTTGCTCAGTATTGTCCATAACCGGGGACACGGCTAAGTACTTAGAATTTGATCTTCTGCAGAAGTTGTACACTTTACCCACATGACACAATCTCATCTTGTTGCCACCAGTGGCCGCTGTATAAGTACTCACCAAGATGGAGTACTGGAAGATTGAGAATGTGACAAAGTCTTTCCATAGAAGTCCTCCCAATACACAATGCTAGCTTGTCATCCAGGCACCAATGTAGGGTTTCAAGTTCCCTAGCACAAATCTAGTTAACCTGAAGATGCCAATGCATGGGACTTCCACTATGTATTTGACTAAGCCAGAGCCCATTTAGCATGTGGCTGTACACCGAAGCCACTATACGAGAAACATGTTCAATCTCTAAGTCCCTGAGTGGTTTTCTTCTAGTGCACAACAAAAGAGATAGCCATGTAAACATGGTTCCTTTTGTTGCCACCTTGTCCAAAACTTGAGTATCCTTGTCCACCCAGGTGGTTCATTGAGTACTTGTTTTATTATATAAAACATAAGTCTTTTCAATACTTCATATAGTCATAACATGTATCCCATCCCAAATATATAGCTGGGCTAAGCATACTATAACTACATTGTTTTCACTAAGGAATATATAAGGGTATCCTATTAGGATTTAGCATAGCATAAAATATAGTAATCCTTGTCATGCATGTTTCAAAAATCCACTAAGTGTAATGAAAATAGTAGGACTTGGATGATAGTGTCACTTGCCTTTTTAGTAGAGAATGTTGGTTCACTTCTTGATCTTGCAATTATCACACTCTTCTAATTTCACTACAAATCAATCAAGAAAACATAGATTCAACTAGCATTCCAACCAATATTCAAACAATTTATCACACATAAAATAATATAAACAAAGTCATGAATGCAAGCATGCAAAAGATAGTTTTATTTGCAAAGGTGGTTTCTACTAGGCTCTAAACATTATAAGGTTCAAAGTGGTCATTTACTAAAGTGGTAAGTCCATTTGCAAAAGGTTTTATCTATAAACCATTTTTTAAGTCATTTCATTATTTTATGTGGTTGAAAAATGCTTTTAGCAAAGCATTAATCTTTAAAGAATTCACCAAATATAATTTAATTATCAAAACATGGTGTTTAGGATCAGAAGGTTTGAATCAAAATATTTCCCAAAGGTTTTACTCAAAAATCATTTCCATATCAAAATCAATATTTTTATTTGACTAGAAATGAGCTAATTCAATTATTTATTCTCTAACTTCACAAAATTCATTTTTAAATCCATGAGTTGGTTCCTAGGGTCAGTAGGTTCACATCAAACCATTTTCCAAAGATTTCACATTAAAATTATATCTAGAACAATTTTTATATTCTAAATAAGCCTACACATGTTTCTGCAATTTCAACCAATTTTCCAGAAGCAATTTATTAAACAAAGTGCTTGGTTGCAAAGTACATGTTCTTCTAATTCCATTGATATAAAATTTGCAAAATTTGGACGTGTAGAATTAAAGTTATGATTTTTACAAGTTTGCATATCAATCAGATTCAAAATTCTGTTTTAAACTAAACTAGTGCCACGCGGCGTGATTCTATTGGCCGGTACCGGTTCGCACGGATAGGCCTCTATGAACCGTAGGATTTAACTAAGATCGAGCGGCGCATATGCACACATACCCCTTTGATCACGTTCTATCATATCCGCTGGATGAGGATCTAACGGCTGCGGCGCTATGACCAGGAACTGGCGGCGCTACGTGGCGGCGACTGGCGGAGCACGCTCTGCTCGCGATGGTGCCGGAGATACAGGACGCAAGGGAGGTAACGGGGATGCTCACCGTGCTCGCGAGGTCGAGATGAAGCTCAAGGTGGTGCTGGCTTGGCGAGGGGCGCACTGGAACGGAGGGAATCTCTCGCCGGAGTTGGTGGCGGCGTCGGGCACGCTCAGGTGTCGTCGGGGATGGGGCTGCAGGTCGCGCCGAGGCATGGCAGGGGCACAGTTAGACGCGGGCTGAACTGGGGATGATGTGAGCATCAACAGGATGTGCCGGGGCGGTCGAGACTTACCAGGGGGAGGTCGCCGGAGAAGGGACAAACGCGGTGGCGAGTTGAGGTCGACGAAGCCGAGCTTCCAAAGTGTGCGGGAGCGAACTGGTGCTATGGCCAGGTGCGCCTGGCGATGGGGAATGTGCTAGCGTGCAGAGGGAGGCGAGGGGTGGCTGTGGTTCGCCGGATTTTAATGGATAAGGTCGCCGGAGCAGAGAAGCTTGAGCTCGAAATTCCGCCAGCCTAGTGGCAGAGGGGTGGTGTGGTTTGGGGGGAAGAGAGAGGGGACAGAGGCGAGTAAGTACGCGTGGTCACTGGAGGAATAAGGCCGCCATCAATCGCGAATTCAACGCCGGAGTTACTCGGCTGCAACGGCAGGGGACTTGGTCGCGCGTGAAGACGACGACACGCTGGCGTGGGGCCGTGCTGTCAGTGAGGGAGAGAGAGAGGGAGATGGGGCCACTCGTCAGCGTCTCTGCGGGTTGAATTATCAGTGAAAAACGATTCACAGTGGGGAGAGCTGGTGGGCTGTGTTGCTGGGCTTAGTGGGCTGGCCAGTTGGGCTGCGTCCGTTTCTATATTTTTTTTCTTTCTGATTGCTTTTTTTCTATTTGATTTTCTGTTTTGTTTTTATTCAAACAATTCAAACATCCAAATGATTTCAAACCTTTGCTAAAATTTGTGTTTATTTTAATTCTGTTTAACAACACAAACCAAAGTCAAGCAAAATAATTTTTATTCTTTTTTTAGGATCCATTTAATAATTAAATAAATAGTCTAGTTATTAATTCAAATAGGATTTGATTTATTTTAAAATTCTAATTGAAATCTAAAATAATACCAAAATCATTTCAGTAGGTTTTATTTGAATAAATAAAACACTTGGAAAACTTATTTAAAATAAAATAACAAGTTTTAGTGTTTATTTAAAATGGCAAAGCCTTTACTTTAATAAAATTGGATATTAATAAATCCTCATTATTTTATTTAAATAAACCTTTACTCTTTTTATCAAATAGAAATATTTTATTTCAAAAGCTTGGCCAAGTTTTAATTTGGCTTTATAAAATAATCCCTATTTATAATTCTACCTTTGCTTTATAAAAACCATAACTTTTTATTTAAAAGATCCAAAAATAGTGATTCCAAATATTTTAACTTTATTGTTTATTTATCTTTTTAAATCCCTTTAGGATTTTATTTGAACCAAATAGGTTTTGATATTTCCAATTGGAATCAAAGAGTTTCTACTCACCCTGAATTTCAACAAAATTTTATTTTGTTTATTTATTTTTTCACATTTCAAAATTTGGAAAATTTTGGGATGTGACATAGCCGGATTGACAAAAACCTCGGGCTGTATCATATACACGTCCTCGGTTAAATTTCCGTTAAGGAAAGTCGTTTTGACATCCATCTGCCCTATCTCATAGTCGAAATAGGCCGCTATAGCTAACATGATCCGAACTGATTTAAGCATTGCTACGGGCGAGAAAGTCTCGTCGTAATCAACTCCTTGAACTTGTCGGAACCCCTTCGCGACAAGACGTGCTTTATAGACGGAAACATTTCCATCCATATCAGTTTTCTTCTTAAAGACCCATTTGCACTCGACGGGTCTTGCACCGTCTAGTAAATTAACCAAGTTCCAAACTTGATTTTCATCCATGGACTTTAACTCGGATCTCATGGCTCCAAGACATGACTCAAAATCAGATCCCACCATCGCTTCCGAACAATTTGCTGGCTCATCATTGTCTAATAGTAACACATCACGAACACTTCGTAATCTTGCCGATCTTTGTAGTACAGGTGCTGCAGCCGGCTCAGCTACCACGACCGGCTCAACCTCCAAGATTTTTGTCGACTCGCTACTAGCCGGTTGCTCTCAAATTTCTTCAAGCTGCATCGTGCTCCCACTGACTCCCCGACTGAGAAAATCTTTCTCAAGGAAGACACCATTCCAAGCGACAAACACTTTGCCCTCTTCTCGGTTGTAGAAGTAGTAACCCAAGGTTTCCCTCGGATATCCCACAAAAATACATTTATCCGACTTGGCTCTAAGATTGTCCAACTGAAGTCGCTTGACAAATGCTTCACAACCCCAAATCTTAAGAAAAGACAAACTCGGCTTACTGCATGTCCACATCTCATGCGGTGTCTTCTCTACCGATTTTGATGGTACTCTATTTAGTGTGAACGCCGCTGTTTCTAGACAATAACCCCAAAATGATAAAGGCAGATCTGTCCGACTCATCATTGATCGTACCATGTCCAACAAGGTTCAATTCCGCCTTTCCGAAACACCGTTCCTTTGCGGTGTTCCTGGCAGAGTAAGTTGAGGAACTATTCCACAACTTTTCAGATGGTCATCAAACTCATGGCTCATGTACTCGCCTCCTCGGTCCGACCGAAGAAACTTTATTTTCTTGCCGAGTTGATTCCGTGCTTCATTCTTGAATTCTTTGAACTTTTCAAAGGCTTCTGACTTATGTTTATATCCATACCTACTCAAATCATCAGTGAAGGTAATGAAGTACTCATAACCACCCCTGGCTGTCGTTCTCATTGGTCCACATACATCACTATGTACTAGTCCCAACAAGTAGGACGCCCTTTCGCAACTCTTTGCAAAAGGTGTCTTGGTCATTTTGCCGAGTAGGCAAGATTCACATGTCTCGAACAACTCCAAGTCGAACAAAGTTAGGAGTCCATCATCATGCAGCTTCTTCATGCGTTTCCAACTTATATGACCAAGCCGACAGTGCCAAAAGTAAGTCATATTCAGATCATTTGGTTTCAACCTTTTAACATTTATGTTATAAACCGATTCACCATCAAGATTCAAAATAAATAACCCGTCCTGGACGGGTGCAAAGCCGTGAAACATATCATGCAAATACAAAGAACAACCATTATTCTTGATATTTGACTCATAGCCTTGCCTCATCAAACATGAAGCAGAAATAATGTTTCGACTAAGCACTGGAACATAATAACAATTATTCAGTTCCATAATGAATCCGGAAGGTAAATGAAGTTGCATCGTGCCGACTTCCAACACAGCAACTCTTGCTTTGTTGCCAACTCGAATATCAACCTCGCCTCTTGCTATGCTCCTAGTTCTTACCAGTCCCTGCAACGAGTTGTAGATGTGAATAATTGATCCCGTATCATATACCCAAGAACTATTAGGTGCATCAGCAAGATATATGTCTATAACATTGCAAACAAGTGTACCTGAGTCGGAAGTCATACCTCCACTCTTGGCTTTGTCGGCCAAGTACTTGCTGCATCCTCTTCCAGTGGCCATCTGCCTTGCAGTAGAAGCAAGTGGATCCGGCTGAAGGAGATGGTTTAGTCCCTGAGGAAGCGCTTCGGACCGGGTCCTGAGCCTGCTTTCCTCCTGACTTAGCCTTCTTCTTAGTCCAAGAACTCTTCTTGAACTTAGCCTTATTCTACACCATCAACACTTGACTGGCGCCCTTCTTGAGATCAGCCTATGCCTGCTTGAGCATCCCATGAAATTCAGTGAGCTTCTTATCCATACCATGCATGTGGTAGTACGAAATGAACTTCCCATATGCACTAGGAAGAGAGTTCAGAATTATATCCGTAGCAAAGTATTCGCTAATGGGGTAGCCAAGCCTCTCCAGAGACTGCACGTAACCAACCATTTTGATCACATGCGGACTTAGTGGATCACCATCCTTAAGCTTGCAACTCAGCAAAGCCTGATAGACTTGATATTTCTCAGTCTTCGCCTGAGCCTGGAACATACTTTTGAGGCTTTCGATCATATTAGAGGCCTCAACATTCTCGAACTGCTTTTGCAAGTCCGGTTCCATGTGAGCAAGCATAAGACAGCTAATATCCGTGGACTCATCCTTAGCCCGACAGTAGGCATTGGTGGCAGCGACAGTCGCATTCTCATTCGGCTCATCTGGAAGTGGGTTGTCTAGGACATGGTCCTTCTTTTCTTGTTTGAGAACAATTCTCAGATTTCGATACCAGTTGGTAAAATTAGTGTCGTTCAGTTTATCTTTCTCAAGGATAGTTGTCAACACAAAACCGGATATCTGAGAGTGACTGCTACTTGGTGCCATGATCTACAATAGAAAATATGCAAAACACTTAAGACATGTATTCATAAAAGAGCAAGCATATTAAACATTTTAATATTTTATGCTCCCACTAGAACTAACACCCCTCCGATGGTTGCATAGTGATTCATGATCCTAAATAAGCAAGTCGGCTAGTGAGCTTTAGCATCACCGCTAGCCTCCAAGTGATCTAGGTAGACAACTCTTTGTCAATCGTATCTCATACGACTCCTGTTAGACGGGTGGCATCACATGCCCCGACTCCCATCCGACCTTTCCCCGAGCCCCACAACCGTTGTGATAGACCCGTCTAGCTTACCGAGTGTTTCCGCAGTAAGAGTCCAACTCGAACCCACCTAGTCGAAAAGAATTGGCAGCACCTCAATTTTATGAGCCCACTACCAAAAATGTCCGACTTGTGATGGTGCAAACACTCGCGGGAAAACCGACTAGACCTTCTTTGAGGGATTAGATTTTACCGACTATCTAATAGAGGTAAAACAGAGACATAACAATAACATAAAATAAAGCAATCATAATGTGAAATGGTATGGCTCCCTTCATGGTGATCTCCATCTCCATAAAGCCTGTAATCCGACTCGTGCCAACTCTTGTCACTTGTCGTCTTACTCCATGTCGCTGATATGTATATCGCCTTGCATGCCATCCGGGTTCTCCAAACTGCTACACTAGCTTAGCAAAGTAAATTACAAGGAGAATCCGACATGCAGGTCGTTATACAATAAAATGACAGCACCTAGGCTCCAGCCGGCTGACAAAAATCGTGATTTGCAGATCACGTATGGATTACACACATACATCACATGCACATGAACCATACCATTTACAACTTCCTGCAAAAACAAGTTATGCATAGATATAAATCTACCAGCGTTGTGAAACTTGCAACGACATCTAAGGCGCTACAACAGGGCGAAGCCGGCGGTCCCATCTGGATCCGGACATGGATTCCGACCATTGTTCCGATTCGATCAAACTTTTTGATCTTTGATCACCGCATCTGGATTTACGTGTCACAGACTACCCCGATGGCGAAATCCGACCGGTATGGGCATGTCGTTCCACGACCTCAGCAGTATGATCACGGAAATCAGATCTACCATTCCCCGTGTACAGTTGATCCAATCAACCTCGTACAAAACCGATCTATCTCATAGATCGACCACCAAAACAGCACATAGATCTCATCTATAGCCAACCGCATATCACATATGCGAGATCTCGAGCCTAAAACCAAAAGCTATCGCTCTGATACCACTGTGGGGCCACGCAGAGATAAAACAAAAACTTTTCCCTCTAACGTGGTGATCCCAAGATCTAGCTGAGGGAGAAGGCCACTAGGTTTACCACTAGACGCGTAGTTGCGGATTACTGATGAAGCGCGTTAGTTGATGCAGTGCAGTCCTTTGTGATCCGATTGTCCTGGTGTTGATCGTACAACACCTGTGCTGCTATCCACACGTACAAGGAGGAGCACCGGCGACGAACTGCTAGGTTCGTATCGATGGCAGGACTGCTGTGGAGCTAGGGTTTCCAACACATGGAATGACCTAACTGAACAACGATTAACCCTTCTGGGTTACTGTGCTCCACTATATATAGGGAGTGAACGTGGGCTCCACTCTCGTGGCCCATTCACTAAAGCCCATATAACACTAGTCACCACGAGTCCGACTCGCTGATCAGTCCTAATCCGGCTCGGGTCCAACCTAGCTAGATTTCCGGCTTGGGTCCAACCCAGACTGATTTCCAGCTTGGGTCCAACCCGGACTTGCTCCCGCTCTTAAGTGTGTGACCCAGCAGGCTCATGGCTACTCGGACACGATTGGAGTTCGACTCGCAATCGATTAGTCAGCAACGGCTCCTAGTAGAACGTGCCGACTCCCAAGTACCAAAGAGTCATGACGACTTGCCTTTCCAATGTGACTTGCGTCCGAGTCCCTTTTGCCTCACGATATACCTTTTCAAACTATAGGAGAATAATTGTCATCCCTTAAATAGTCCGACTCTCTTCTCGGTTCGAGATAAGTGATTCACCCGACTAACTCTTAGTCGATCGCCTCGGTTAACACTTAACCGAGTCGTGCATGGCCATGCTTTCTGAATCATATCATCCGAGAGGGCCCAGAGAATATCTCTCCGAGTGGAGGGGAAAAATCCCATCTTGGTTATTCACATCACATAGCTTGATTCTCAGTCGACCCAAACTCTGCCTTTATAACTGCCTAGTTACGGATCAGCGTTTGATAGAACCTAAGTCGGTTATCCTCAACTCGGACTATGCAATAACCTCAGGTCTAAGGATTACATTGATTGAGATATACAAATTACAACTTGTTCGTTGTACCTCAATATGGGTCAATTCGACTCGCTAAACTCTTTAGCCGAGTCTGTGTAAGTCGGAATGGCATCTCCATGCCCATGGCAAGTGGAACCGAGTCCTCAATCCGGCTTTCACATTGGTCTAAGTTGTGTGTCCAGCATAACCTCGATGACCAAGGATATTTAGTACAAACAACATGAATGCATAGTTCCACAACCGAATCACATATTCAATGATATACATCAGATGTTTATACAAGGACAACTTTATATCTTTATGAATACAATGAGAAATATCATCATACATGATTGTCTCTAGGGCATATTCCCAACACAAGGTGCACCAAGCTCTCGTTCTGGCGCATCGCAAGCTCGAACTTGCGTATGAAAAGTTGCAGACTGATAACCAAGGCCAAGGTAACAACCTTAGTCGTCCTTTCTCTATTCGGTGTAATTTTCTTTGGTTCATTTTCTCAATTTTTTCTCGCTCTTCTTTCGCAGCATCTGCTCAGTCGACCATCGATTATCTTCACCCGCATATCAGCGAGGCTGAGGGTAAATTCTTGCCTCACCAATTCGATAGCTGAAGGTTTCTGTTGGTGCTGACAAGTAATTTGTTCTGAATAAGCAGAGAATCACCAAACCGAGCTCCAGAAGGAGCGAGATGAGGTGACTCGGCTGAAGAAGCTGATGGTCGAGTCGGAGCAGAAGCACTTGGTCGAGGTGAAAGGGTTGAAGGAGGAGCTTGCCGAAAAGAATGAGCAGCTGGCCGCCAACGCCGAGAAAACCAAGAGGCTGCTCGACGATGCCGAGTCATCGGTCGAGTCGGCAAATATGAACTTTGACGCCCTCCAAGCCAAGGCCAAAACTTGGCATAGCAAACTTGCCGCCATCAACTTCTTTCTCGGTAGTTCTTACTATTTTTGCACTGTACAGGTCACTCTGGACTTCTTCCATCTACTTTTGGTATTTTGCTAACTTTCTCTTTTTTGCTTGCAGAGAATTTTCCTGAGGCCAATATGTTTGCCATCCGAGCCATGAAGAAAGTGAGGGCCGAAGCTGGTGCTCCTGCCGACGGCGAGGTGTCCATGGAGGAGCTTCTCGAAGCGGTGTCCAAACGGGTCAGGATCCTAAAGTCTTGCGGTGTGGACTTGCTCAAGTCGGCAATCCATGCGTTTCGCATGCTCTGGACGGATGAAGACCCACCTGAACTCATCGAGCCACTTGCTGAGAGATTGCTCCTTACTGAAGACTGGCTGGATCAATGGCGTGAGTCGGCCGGCCAAGCTGCAGCGGACAAGGCTCTCTCCTTCGTGATTTCATGGTATGAGGACATCAACCTTGATGTTCTTGCTCGCATCAGGGGGGATGGCAAATGGCTGAATGATCCAGAGCTGATCAAGAAGCGCCAGGAGCGAGCTTACGCCATGATTGAATATACCATGGTGCACGCTTGGTGCGACGGGCCCAGCTTCCTCGACCTTGGCGACCCGCTCGTCGAAGTTGCTGATGAAGAGGGTGGGGACCGCAAAGCAACCGAGTCAGATGGTCTGGATGACCCGGCCACAGATGCCCCTCACTCGGCCGATGCTCCAAGCAATGCTCCTGGCTCCGAGAGTGCTCCTCCGAGTCCTTCTGCTTCTTAGGCTAACACATACTCGAACTTTGATTAGATTTGGTTTCCCAAGACAAGATCTTTCAGAAGCTTTCCCTTAGAACAAAATGGACGCGCTCCAACCTATCAAACACTACCACTCACTCTCCATATGGCTAAGTTCTTGCAACCTATATGATCATGGCAGAGCCCATATTGCCAAGTGGTTGCACTTGAAGCTTCTCAACATTTGACATCTCAAATCCCTTTGTTTGCTGGGTGGCATACCACAAGTGAGATACACAAGCCAAGTCCATGGCCTTGTGAACCACTCAACCAAACACCACCAAGCCATCCCATTCCACCCAGGTGATTCATTAACTTAGTTGTTTTATTAGACAAAATCACAAGTCCTCAGACTTAGAATATTTTTCCATAGTGTGAATATATTTTCCACCCATGTTTTCTATTAGCTTGGCTAAGCTTGGTAGTAATAGGAATCTTTAACTTAGGAAAATCCTACTAAGGATTCATCTACTAGGTTTTCCTATTGTAAGGTTTACACTTAGCAAAATTTCCATGCAAGTTATACTTAGCAAAATCACTAATGCATAGAGAAAGTAATGGGACAAAAAGTATGAAGCATCACTTGCCTTTTTGGTAGGGAATGGTGGTTCACTCCTTGATCTTTCTAGTCTCACACTTCTACAAATCAATCAAGAAAACACAAATTCAATTCACATTCTAAACCAAAGTCAAACAAACAATTTTTCACACACACAAAGTAATGGAATCTAAGTCATGCATAAGTATACAAAGGTTGGTTCTATTGCAAGGATGGTCTCCACTAGGCTTCTAAACTTTGTAAGATCCAAATTGGCCATTTACCAAAGTGGCAAAGTCATTAGCAAATGGGTTTTATCCTTAAACCATTTTCAAATCCATTCATCATTTTATGTGGTGGAAAATGTTTTTTATCAAAACAAAACTTTTGAGTTTTTCACCAAATGAGTTGCTATTGCAAAACTTGGTGTTTTTGGGTCAGTAGGTTTGGTCCAAAACATTTTCCCAAAGTTTTCTTTGCAAAAACATTTCCATAATAAAATTAATAATTTTATTTGGCTAGAAACTGGCTTAGTCAAATAATCTAACCTAAACTTTACCAAAATCATTTTCAACACCAAGGGTTGGTTCCTAGGGTCAGTAAGATCACATCAAACCATTTTGCAAAAGTTTTTACCCCTAAATTCAATTTTAAACGATTTTTATACTCTAAACAAGCTCACAAAAGAATCTGCAAAATCAAGCAAACTAACAGATACTATTGGCTAAACTAATTCAACAGTTGGATAGGGCTTGCTCTCCTGAATCCAACGACATAAAATTTGTAATTTTTGGACGTGTGGATCCAAAGATACAAGGGTTTGAAGTTTGCAAATAAATCTGTTTTCAAATTTCTTTTAAACAGATCTAGTGCCACACATCAAGTTCTTACTGGACAATACCGGTTCGGTCGGATTGATCTCTCCGGATCGTTGGATCTAAGTGGGATCGCACGGCACTGGTTGCTCGATACCCCTTCGCTCACTTTCTTTCCTAAACATCAGATCCAAATCTAACGGTCCTAACTACTCTGACTATTAATCGGCGGCGCTGGCGGCGGCGCTCTGGCGGCAGCGCTCAGGCGAGGTGGTCGCCGATGATACTGGACGCAAGGAAGAGAAGGAGAAGGCTCACCGTGATCGCAGGGTCGTGGGAAAGCTCGACGTGATTGCGAGGTGGCGAGGGGCGCACTAGGGTGGAACTAATTGCTCGCCGGAGTTCCTGCTGGCGTCGGTTGCACGTGGTCGTAGTCGAAGTCGACTCTGTGGTTCACCCCGAAGCAAAACGAGGGCACGGTTAGAAGCGTAAGATCAAGGAGGAGCTGTGTGCGTGAACAAGAGGGCGCGGGGCGGTCGGAATCTACCTGTGGGGCTCGCCGGAGTTGAAGACAGACAGCGGTTGCTCACTGTCGACGACGGAGGTGACGCTACGGTGTGAGCTAGGACACGAGAATGATGGCATTAGTTGCGGAAGAAGTCATTGGTCTTAGGCGCGTCATCGAAAAGAAGAGGGGCGGTCAAAACATTACCAAGGGAGTCGTCGGAGAAATTGCAGACGGCGGCGTGAGTCGAGCTTGTCCTTGCCGACGCTGTGATGCTCGCGCGGATGAACGGGAGGCACAGTGAGGTGAGCCAGAGGCTGGGGATCATGTGAGCATGGTCGAGGAGGCTCAGGGTAACGTCGGCTGGCCGGAATTGCTGGTGGAGTTCGCCGGAGCAGAGGGCGGTGCAGAGAAGAATTGGGGCGGCCTGGAGGCAGAGGGAAGGTGGTGTCTGGGGGAAATGGAAGAGAAGACGCAGGCGCTTAAATGGGCGTGATCGCTGCGAGGTTTAAGGCACGGAATTACTGCGAATTGATCGCGGGGATGGAAGACAGCAACGGCAGCGAGGAGAGGGTGTGGTCATCGCGGGGTTGAAGACGATGAGCTGGCTGCGTGGGGTCGTCTCGTCAGCGAAAGAGGTGAAGGAGATGTGGGTCTAGGCTGTCTGTGACTGGGTGGGTTCTTTCCGCGGTAAAGAAAAATGGTTCGCTCAGGTGGGGTCGGTTGGTCAGTGGGAAAATAAACAAGGGGGAGGGTCCAATGGTCAGGGACTTAGCGGGTCAGAATCTGGGTGCAAAACGTTTTCCTTCGGGGAGGGAGTACTGGGCTGTTTCTGGGCCTGTTGGCTGGGCTGTCCTTTTTCTTATTTTTTTTCTGTCTGCTTTCTTTTTCCTTTTCTAATTCTTTTTCTGTTTTGAATTTCAATCAATTAATCAAGCAATCAAACCATTCAGACAATTCAAACAAACAACTTTACACTTTGAATTTGGTTCTGTTTGTCAACATAATCCAAATCCAAAATAATTTAGTAATTTTATTTATTTTAGGATCCATTTAATAATTAAATAAAATGGATCTTTAGTTATTTAATAAAAATAGGGTTTGATTTAATTAATAGAATTTCTCAATTCCTTTCAGTAGGTTTTTATTTGTTTAGTTGGTTCAAATAATTCATCTTGAATTATTTGGAAAGTATTCTAATAAGATTTATTAATCATTTAAGATTGGGTATATGTTTTAATTCCAAACTTTTATTTGGAGGTTTTATTTTATTTAAGTTGACTAAACAACTTTTACTCCACTTGGGTGAATTCCAAATATTATTTTCTCAGGTAATCTTATTTAGAGATTTGTCCTTATTAAGATAGGGATAGAATGGTTATTGCCATTTTATTTTATTTGGAATATTATTTATCCTTTTATTTTATTTGGATTGGGATTATAATCACTCCATTTACTTAATGGATTAGGCCAAGATTTGATTTGGTCTTTAAATATTCTTTATTTAATATTTTTATCTTTGTCTTATAAAATCCATATCTTTTATTTATAGATCCAAACTTGGTGATTCCAATTTGTGAAATCTTATTTATTATTTGTTTATCCTTTTGAATCCTTTTAGGATCTATTGTTCACCACTTGGTATGGATTTTAGATGAGGCTTTAATGGCTTTGGCAATTCAATTCCTTTATTAAATCCATAAGATTGTTATTTATGGTTCCAAAATAAGTGAAACCAATTTCTATGGTCTTTCTTGATCCTTTGTGAATATTTGTTGATCAATTTTGGTATGGATCAAAACCATGGATTTGGAGATAACTTGGAAATGATTTTTATTCCATTAGGGCTTAGGGTTTTGGATTTATTTTCCAAATGTTTAAATTTCCAGATACATTCATTGGGGAATGCATTTCACTTGATTTGGATTTCTTGAATTCAAACTTTAACCAAAGTTTGTTCAAGATGGGATTTTAAGTTTCCTTTTAGAAACAAAAGTTTCTTTTCACCCTGATTTTCAACAAAAATTTATTTTGTTTATTTTATTTTTCACATTACAAGATTTGGAAAATCTTGGGATGTGACAATGCGCCTTTTGATAGGCTTTATATATTTGCGTTATGTTATAAGTGTGAATCATTCAAGGGCAAGTCCCCGAGCTTCATTTTGTCGTGTCACATTTCCTTAATTTTGGCCCCTGTCTACCTTTTTCGGTGTTTGACAGTATAGTCTCAAAGTACTAAGGATATAGTTAGCGGGTATGAAACTTGGATCACTTGGCCGAGATTACTCCACACGTAGTATAACATGACCTGCAGAGAGTTAGGCAAAAATCTAAAATCGGCTCGCGTTTCTCCTTTGTACTTATCCGGCGTTCGTGTTTACCCATCATACATCCTTTTCTCTTGCTTTCCATGAAGCCGTGTTTTCGGACAACAATATAGTCGAAGAGTTGATTTCTTTTGAGTAAACAATAATTGTTCCGAGATAAATTTCGGGTGTCACGCCAGCCGACATAAAATAATTGAGAGGGAAAACTTAAGGGGTAGTCCTCGAGTCAGTTTTTCGAATCATACCATTTTATTATCAGCACATAGCCGGCACACACGTCCGACATATGAGAGTTCGAGAGATACATGCATTGCTTCTCCTAAGTATAGAAGGGACGAAGCAGCGCCACATTCCATGGCCTTTTGGTCTCATCTCCTGACCTGTCCGCCTTGTTCTTTTGCGCTTCACTAGCGTCTATGAGATAATAGGAATCATTGTGCAATGCTTTGCTTACAATGAATGGTCCTTCCCATGGGGGTGATAATTTATGAATTCCGGCTGTGCGCTGCACCAGCCTTAGCACCATATCCCCTTCTCGAAAAACACGAGGTTGCACTTTCCGGCTATGGTAGCGTTGGAGATTCTGTTGATATATAGCAGATCTGGATAATACCAATTCCCTTGCTTCTTCGAGTAAGTCTACTCCTTCTTCTCGAGCCTCTTTTACCTCGGCTTTAGAGTATTGCCTTATTCTTGGCGATTCATATTCTATGTTGGCAGGCAAAACTACTTCTGCCCCATATACGAGGAAAAATGGCGTATAACCCGTTGATCGATTCGGAGTTGTTCTTAGGCTCCATAGCACTGAGGGTAGTTCCTCTATCCAACAACCAGGTGACCTCTAGAGTGGTTCCATTAAGCTGGGTTTTATCCCTGACAGAACTAAGCCGTTAGCCCGTTCAACTTGTCCATTTGATTCTGTATGGGTGACTGATGCTACATCGAGTCTTATTCGGTGTTTCCCACAGAAACGAGCAAAAGATCCTTCGGCAAAGGTCATGCCATTATTAGTGATTACACCATATCTGAGGATTATATCCCTTAAGAATGTGACAGCTATTTTACCGTCCAACTTTTTGATTGGTTTCACTTCTATCCACTTGGTGAACTTATCAATCATGACCAAAATATGAGTCATGCCTCTCCTTGCTGGTTTGAATGGTCCTACCATATCTAGGCACCACACTGCAAAAGGCAAGTGATTGGTATAGTATTTAATTCAGACGCTGGTAAATGTGACTTGGATGCATAGTGTTGACAACCACTACATCTTCCAACTAACTCTTGCGGTTGTATCAATGCGCTTGGCCAATCCATGTCAGAATGCCTTGGCCACAAACGCTCTTGATGACGCATGGTGCCCACATTCTCCTTGATGAATATCCAATAAGATCTCTTGGCCTTTCTCTAGACTGATACAAAGCTGCATCACGCTCGTCACACTTTGCTTGTATAATTCCCTGTTGATTATGGTGTATGCTTTTTCCCTTCGTACTGTTTTCCTTGACAACGTTTCATCACTCGGCAAGGTCCCATCTCTTAAGTAGTCAAATATTGGTTGTGCCCATGCTGGTATCAGTGGTTCCGGGTCTACTTCAGCATCAATGTCCATTGGCTCCGACGACATATGTTCTGCTTACATGACCTGAGGAGCCCCCGAGTGTGATTCGGCAGCCCCTAAATTGAGCGGATTAGTCCCACGTGATTCGAAGCTACCCCTGAGTCAATATCCATTGGTACCACATCTGACTCCTGACTCGCCGGGGTGACCCTGATTGAGTCGGACTCTGGTGACGGCTTGATCCATGGTTTCCTGAGGTGCTCCAGCGCTACCCCTGGTGGTATTGCTTGTCGAGATGACCCTAATTTGGATAGTACATCTGCTGCCTCATTTTCTGCTCTAGGAACATGATGGAATTCGCATCCGTCAAAGTATCCCGAAATTTGTTGCACATGGTAACGATATAATTCCATGTTTGCGTCCAGCGCATCCCAATGTCTAGACACTTGCTGAATCACCAAATCCGAATCACCAAAACACATGATCCTTTTGATACCAATTTCCTTGGCTACTTTGATGCCATGGACAAGTGCTTCATACTCGGCAATGTTGTTGGAAGCAGCAAAGTGAATCTGTAACACGTACCTTAGTTGATCCCTCTTTGGAGATGTGAGCACTATCCCGACGCCCAGACCCATTTTCGTATTGGACCCGTCAAAATGCATTTTGCAGTAGTTCGGATCTGGCAGTGGTGGTTCGTACTGCATTTCCATCCAGTCAACAAAAAAATCTGCAACAGCCTGAGACTTTATTGCAACTCTTCTATCATATTGTGGAGTATATGGTGCCATTTCTATGGCCCATTTTGTGACTCGGCCGCTGGCATCTTTGCTGCCCAATATATCCGAGATAGGTGCCTCGCATATTACCCGGATTGGGTGTTCTTGAAAATAATGTTTCAGCTTCTTTGCTGCCATATATACCCCATATGTCATCTTCTGATAATGCGGGTAATTCTGTTTCGAGACAGAGAGCACTTCGCTCAAGTAATAAACTTGTCTTTGGACTGATTTGGCCCCTTCTTCACGTTCAACCGCTATTACTGCACTTACAACTCTGTTGGTTGCGGCAACATAGAGCAACATTGGCTCTTTGGATAGTGGTGATGCTAATATTGGTGTTGTTGCCAACATTTTCTTTAATTCATGGAAAGCGCTATCAGCTTGCTGTGTCCACGTGAATTTATCTGATTTCTTCATCAGTTGATATAATGGTAGGTCTTTTTCCCCTAGCCAACTAACAAACCTACTCAACGAGGCCAAACATCCAGTAAACTTCTGGACATCGTTGAGTGTTTTTGGTAATTCCATTCTTTCAATGGCCCTGATTTTTGTTGGGTTAGCCTTAATTCCTCGGCTGGATACAAGGAATTTGAGTAACTTTACAGCCGGGACACCAAATGTGCATTTTTCCGGGTTAAGCTTCACCCGGAATCTTCTTAAGTTTGCGAATGTTTGACGCAAGTCCTCAATTAGAGTATTTCTTTGTTTGGTTTTTATTACCACGTCATCGACGTATACTTGAACGTTTTTGTCCCATTGATCTTGCAAGCATTTTTGCATGCATCTTTGATATGTTGCACCTGCATTTCTCAACCCAAACAACATGGTGCGATAGCAATAAGCCCCATACGAGGTGATAAAAGCCGTCTTTATTTGATCATCTGGATTCAGTGGTATCTGATGGAATCCTGAATACGCATCCACAAACGACAACAACTCACACCCATCAGTAGAATCTATGACTTGGTCGATCCGTGGCAGGGGAAATGAATCTTTTGGACACACCTTATTGAGGTTCGTGTAATCAATACACATGCGCCATACCACTGCCACGTTCGTGTCATCTTTATTCTTCTCAACCAAGACTGGATTTGATAACCAATCCGGGTGCAGTACTTCCATGATGAATCCAACAGCTAAAAGTCTAGCAATCTCGGCAGCTATTACTTTCCTCCTATCTTCGGCGAAGCGGCGGAGGGGTTGCTTCACCGGCTTGGCATATGGTCTTACATGAATAGAGTGCTCAGCTAGCTCCCTCGGAACTCCTTTCAGATCTTGAATGGACCATGCAAAGATATCCCGATTCTCACGGAGGAAGCTGGTGAGCTCGTTTTCCTATTTGTCCGTGAGGCCAACCCCAATAGTAACTGTGCGCTCTGGGAAAGTCTCATCCACCAGTACCTTCTTGGTTTCTTTGGTAGCTTGAAATGACACATTGCCATGCGGGTTGGTGAGTGCCGGCATGGACATTTGCGTTGCTTTGGCCAATGCTGCCACTTCCAACATTTGATTATTTTCTTGTGCTATGATGAGTGACTCGGCCAGTGAAGATCCGGCTGAGGCACAAGCAATGGATCTTTTGTAATCCCCTTCAACTGTAATCACCCCACATGGGCCTGGCAGCTTTATCTTTAAGTAAGCAATGTGGGTAGTAGCCATGAATCTTGCCATAGCCGGCCTGCCGAGTAAGGTGTGATATGAGCTGACCAAATTGACTACCTCAAACTCTATGGCCTCACTTCGACAGTTCTCCCTGTTGCCGAATAAGACGTCGATCCAGATCTTGTCAATTGGCTCACAGGACAATCCCGACACAACACCGTGGAAAGTGGTCTTAGTCGGCTCCAACATGTTCATGGTAATGCCTAACTTGAGCATTGTATCCTTGTACATGATGTTGATGCTACTGCCATCATCAATCAGCACTTTTGAAAACTTGACATTGATATCTGGGCCCATGAACGTTGGATCCAAAACTAGAGCATATCCTCCTGGGGTTCGCATGATCTTGGGGTGATCTTTTATACTCCAAGTTATTTCTTGCTCAGACCAATGCATGTACTTGGGGATTGCCGACATCGTGGCATCACTACTAGAAAAACGTCTGTTTCGTGGCGCACTAGCAGTGCGCCACGGGCCTCACGCTACGGCTATCTCGTAGCCGTGGCGCACTGCATGGTGCGCCACGGTTGTGTCGAGATAGGCGTGGCGCACCTGGTAGTGCGCCACAGAAGGCCTTTTCAGGTGCGCCACGGATGTGTTTTTCAAAAAACAAAAAAAATGCAAAAAACACCCTCGTTTTGAATTGCAAAAGCAATCGGGTCCGTGCATCGCCGCCGCAGTCGTGACCTCGCCGGAGCATGGCCGTGGCAGGGAGGTGCGGGAGGGGTCGTGGCCGCTCTAGTCCTCGCCGGCGTCGAGGTGGTGTGTGGTTGGAGAATGTATGGTAGGAAGAGAGGGAGGAAGGAAGATATGGAGGAAGAGAGGGAGGAAGGAAGAGATGGAGGAAGAGAGGGAGGTAGGAAGAGATGGAGCAAGAGAGGGAGGTAGGAAGAGATGGAGGAAGAGAGGGAGGAAGGGAGGTCGGTGAGGAGAAGGATGCCGCCGTCGCCCGTGGTCACTGCGAGGAGGAGGAGAAGGAGGCCACCGTTGCACCGCCGTCGCCCGTTGTCACTGCGAGGAGGAGGAGAGGAGAAGGGGAAGGAGGAGAAGTAAGAAGGAAGAAGGGAGAAGGAAGAAGGATAAGGGAAAGGGAGAGGAAGAGGGAAAAGGGGAAGGGAAAAGGGGAAAGGAAAAGGGAGGAGGGCGGGGTGGGGATTCAAATTTGAATCCCGCCCAAGCTTATCCGTGGCGCACTAGGTGGTGGTGCGCTACGGGTAAGTCGCCCTCTATTTTTTTTCTGCAGGAAAAAACGGTCTTTTGACCATAACTTTTTACTCTTTTCGAATTTTGAAAATCTAAAAAATCACTAAACGACTAGAGGTGGTTGCGAGCAGATGCGAAATCTCGTTCTGGTCATTTTGGTATATTATACGATTTTTTTCGACACGTATGCAAAAGTTACGGCCATTTTACCGTGGCATGACTTTTTTTTGCAGAAAAAGTCAAAACTCATGTTTGTTAATTTTCCTAGAAACTATACCACATTATCTTCCTAAATATGAAAGGATTTAATTTTTCTAAGTGTTTATCATTTTCTTTTATTTTTTGCAAAGCCTAAAAAGGCGATTCACGGGGGGGGGGGGGGTGGAGTTGGTGCAGGATAGTTAGGCGTAGGGCACTAGGGCAAGGTGCCCTACTATTAAGTTTATACATCCGTGGCGCACATGGCATAGTGCGCCACAGAACTTGCCACAACCGTGGCGCACATGGCATAGTGCGCCACAGAACTTGCCACAACAGTAGCGCACCTACCCCATGTGCGCTACGGGTACGTCGCATGCGGCTGGCAGGCCCCTGGCTCATACATATCTGTGGCGCATGTAACACCCTCAGAATCAATCCTATGCAAGTTTTAGCGCTTCCCGCCAAACCCTCATAGAAACGATTCAAAGATGCCCACCAGGCACTTGCGTGCGGGTGGAAAACGAAGTAATATCATTAAACAATAGTCCTCTATGGAACCCACAAAACATATATACAACAATGACTCAATGAGTCAAGAATACGGATATACAATATGAAGATCCAAATCACCTTTAAAACGATACAGCGTCCGAGTACGGACAAGATGCAAATTGAGCTAAGATCCCTGAAGAATAACCAATGGCGTCCATAACCCTGCCCAGGCCAAGCCGGAAGGGTAACCCTGCTAACAACGTCGATCTCAAAACCTGCTTAAACAAAAGGGGTGCCGACAAAGGGCAAAGGAAAAAAGAGCGGTCAGTACTGAGGCCAGTACACGGCGAGACTAGAATTCGGCGGTCCTCGCCTACATAGGTATGGTGGACTGAAGTGGCAGCGCGGCATGCTCTAAACAACCTATGGAGACTCAATAGAACTGGAGGCTATCAGATAGGGATAAGAAAGACCTACTCGGATCCAACCTAATTCTAACACTAAACATACCCATCCTGGTATTCCCCCTTGATACCAACCGAGGAAGTCAACCGAGGAACTCACACAGTTGGCAGTTTTATTCATTTCGTGATAGTTGCGGCAATTACTAGTCAGATATAGATAGCATGAGTCATCCTGATATAATAAGCAGTGGACAGTTTTAATTAACCATTCCGTTGTAGTTGTAGTACTTACTAGTCAGATACATATAGCATGAGGCATCCCAAAACCCAGCAGTTGTTGTCACTTTTATTTATCCATTCCGTTGTAGTTGCAATACTTACTAGTCAGATACAATGGTAACAGGTGTCAACCCAAACAAGCAATTGTTGGCACTTTTATTTAGCCATTCCATTATAGTGAAGCTGATTACTAGTCATTATAAATTCAAATTTATAACACTACTTTAGTTATAGTTGTCTATGATCGAGATACTGTGCTCCAAGTCGTCCATAACCGCGGACACGGCTTTCAGAAAGTTTTACCCTGCAGGGGGCACAAATAGCAACACACGCACGATCAACCTCGGAAAAACCAAATAAAACCCAACGAGGCATCACGACAAAGAAATCGCAAGATTCATATAATATTTCAGGGGGCCACCCCACCAAGCTACCCACTACGAAGTTGGCCGGCTCCGAGACGGACCTAGAGGTTTGTGACGACGGCTGTAAACGACTGGGAACCCGAAAGTGTGACTGGGCTTGTCGATACCGCGAAAACGTGGCACGGGGTTCCAAAACAGTACAGGCGCTCCACGCGCAATCATAAATAAAGCAGTAAAGCATGGCATAAGTACATGATAGTAATAAAGCCCCAAACTACTTTGTGGCCCCAAGAAATAAGATATGACTCCAGCTCATGCTAAGGGGATTCATGGGCCCACATGCGGATAGTGCGAATATTCAAAGAACAGGTATCAAGTACTCGGGGTCCTACGGGACACAAGTGGACGGTTAAAAACCAAATAACATCTATTGCCCACCTGTGCCTCTGCATTATTTATCTACTTCAATTTTAGTTATTAAACGATAATTAAATCCATGATCATCTCCAACATAAAAGCATAAGGCATTTCTCCAACAACTGTGGTACTTGACAACACGCAACACCACTTGAGAAAGCGACTGCGACACGCAAGTCCAACTATCTACCAAACAACAGGTAATAGGATGTGTCCAAGGCAATATAAAGCTGCGAGGGATATCACGGGTACGAAAACTAGAGCATTGCAACACAGGTAGCAATAGATCAATAGGAGGAAATAAAGACTATAAAAGTAAGATAGGTAGAAAGAGGGGGATGCTCGCCTGAAAACATTGTCGAAGGTTCATCTGAAGATCTTGTCGAAGCTCACAACATCTCATCGTCCTACCCGGAAAGAAGCAAACACTAAAAGGAACAGGCGATGCAACAATTACAACTAATGCAGAAGAATCGACATGATCATGATATGATGCATGACATGGCAAGTTAATGATGCAAACTATGTCGAAAAGGTATTAGGGGCATAGCACATTGATGATATAGCATTCATGAGATATTATTAATAAGAATCAATTAGTTCCCAATTTTATTTATCATATTTTCCTTGCATAAACAGTACTGATTATAAAACTGCTCTTAATGCATGATGCAAATGATAACATGGATATCATGGTTGGAGAGGTCTCATCGCGCTGATCGGTTTGGACATATTATTTGTCGAATTTGGAGTTACGGATTTAAAGTTATGCAATTATTAAGAAATGACATTTATTAGCAATTAAATTATTTCGAAATTTTAAATTGTTCAAATAGTATTATAAATAGCATAAACAGATTTCTCATGTTTTTCTGATTCAGAAACATATATTATTTGTATTATTGGGAAATATGAATTTAAAACAATTTTATAGTCAAATTATATTGAAAAGTCAAATAGGGTCAAATATCAATGGTTTGACTAGATAGAGTCAACCCTGGTCAAACTTGAAAACATGGTTGAATTCACATTTGAAAAACATTCATATTTGCCTTTGAAAGTTTCTGCAAATTCAACACTATTTGAAATCTATATATGGATTTGTATTTAAACAGATTGAGAATTGATTTGATTCCAGATTTGGAAAAGGGCCAAATTTTTGTTACACAGGGACAACCTACCCAAAGGGACAGACGAGTGGGGCCAGGCGCCAGGCGGGTCCACACGCGCGCGGAGCAACAGGGCATTGACAAGTGGCGGGGGAGGCCCACGGGTTGAGCTCAGCAGAAGTGGAGGTACCTTTGTATAAAAAGGCCATACTGTTCTGGGATGCGTGTTGAGTAGCAGGAAGATGGGGGGCCTTAATACAAAAAGTGTTGGATGGTGGTGAGTGGAAACAACTAACGAGACTGCACTGGGATCGCGAACGAGGCCAGCTGGAGTGATTTTTAGAGGAAGATGGTGAGCAAACGAGGCGGTATTTAGCTACACCACAAAAACAAAAGATGTAGAGGGAAACAAGTGCTTCAATCTTCGTCAAGGAACCTTCTCCGGATATGGGGTGTATCACTCGGAAACGTGTCGTGAACAGAGAGGATTCAGGATGGTTCAAACTGTCGAAAAAACTTCAGAGATTGTAGAAATTTTTCTTGAACTTTGCCGGTTGATTCCGAAGGATGTAGGTCGCCAATTTGGACGAGGTTTGCTGCGTTGGATAGAAGGATCTACCGTTAAGAGAATACGAGTACGCCGGAGGACGACCAAGGGTGCCGGAAAATGGACAGAAAACGGAGGTCATCGGCGGTAATTGTTGCGCGGCTGCTGCTGCACTGCTGCAGCCGATGCGGTCGTTTGTGCGCGCGCGACGAGCGCCAAACGGCAAGGTACGACGATGGACTGCTGCTGTAGCGAGAGAGGTAGAGGAAGATGCAGAGAGGAAGGTGGTCCTGCTCACCGAGGTCCTGATGAAGAGCCCGAACGACTCACAGAGGATGGGGCTATCAGTTTGGAGAAGAAACAGTCGACCGCGCGCACGGACGCAGGTTCCAGGAAGAAGAACTTGACGACGTCGTCGATCCCTAGCGTCTCCTGACTCGGTACTGCGGCGAGGATGGCAAGGACGGTGGCGCAGTTCCATTCCCGTCGGCGGCATGGGCTCTAGAGCTCGAGGGTGATGGGGAGAGGCTCTGCTCCTTGCAGATTGGTAGGGAATAGTAGAGAGGGAAAAGAAGGAGAGTGCGGCGGCAGAGGGAAGAGGGGGAACTAGGGTTCATGGGCTCCTCGGCTTGGGGATAAGATGAGGGAGCGGTGGTGGATGGTGACGCGGATGACGGGGTGACGCCCACCTGCCCCGTCCCGTTAGCAAAGCAGAGAGGGAGAGGGCAACGAGGAAGAGGAACAGGGACGGCGCCGTCTTCTGTTGGCGAAACAGTACAGCTAGAAGATTGGGTTGTTGCCAGGTCGGCTCTTAGTTTTTTTTATTCATCATGTTTCTTCTTTCTTTGGTTTGATTTCAAATTTCTAAGCAAGTTTTTATATTACAGCCCAAATAAACAAATATAGCAAAGAAAGGAAGGCTGGAGAGAATAGATAGATAGGATAATTAGAGTAGATATGTTTTTGTTGTAGGAATTTGTTTTGAATGGATTTGAATAAACCCAAAAGATATGAGAGAAACCTCACAAAGATAACAACACAAATAAAGCCAAAGAGGGATCATGAAGGAAGGTAGGTAGATGGTTCATGAAGCTCTATTTGAATTGATTCCTCTTGAGAGCTTCCAAATCAAATAGCCCCATAACCCAAAGGAGAAACAAGAATGGAAGGATGGTGGTAATCTTCCATGGGCCATGCATGTGAATTTAGAAGTGGACCCATATTATTACATATGAGCTAGACAAATGCCAAAAGAAATGCAAGTACTCATATATAGTTTGGATGGGGGGATTATAAGGTGATGACAAGAAACGTGGTGGATTCAAGAAAAGATATGCCCACAACTCAACTTGGGCATGAAGCAATTTATCAAGAAGCAAATACAATATATAAAGAGCCAAATACAAGTGATACAATATATAATGCATATGGGATAATAACCCAATTGAGGAGTTTTATATGATGCACAAATGCAAGGTGGCATGGTGACATGAGCATGATATGGTAATGATGCAATAAATAACAAGCATCAGGTAGTGTTGATCGGTATTTCTTATGTAGCATTCCAATGTTAGACAATTGGGATGCTATAACTCTCCCCCACTAAACAAGAATCTCGCCCCGAGATTCCTAGGAAAGAAGCATTCACGATCCTATGTAGCTCCTTCAAGGGGATGGTGCGGCGACTGAGCCTTGCCAAACTTGTCGAGAGAACACTCCGGCGAACAAAGGACGAAGGTAAAGGTCTCCATAGATAAAGGAACCTCTAACTTCGATAGAAGGAGATAACAGATGCATTCTAATCCACTTCAATGTATATGAGCAAATAGAATGAGTAGTCGGCATGGGGGCCAATCCATCAGGCATCCAAACTATTACTCCACACATGAAATAGAAAATCATGCACCCATTGTTGGAATTTAGACTGAAGATCTTCACAAGCGATGTTCGGAAAAAGGAAATGATGCAGGCTCTTCATCGGATCTGATGCAGATGGCGACATCACAATGGAAAACTCCGGGAGATACAAAGAAATTTTTTAGTGAATTTTCGGTCCACTGAAAGATACAACAGAGAAAAATTTCTCAGATATCATGAAGACCAGTTGCAGAAGCACCGTTACAAGAGGTTGGAAGCGAAACCCAGAAGGTACGACGGAAACCCAACCACGATAATTCCTGGACTCGAAGAAAATATAAGAGAGCAGATTCAAAACACGTCAAGGTAAGAGGAGAATAGCAAAGGGGTAAGGAGTAAATGCAGACCTAATCAGATCTATCCAACCAATTTTCCAAAATAGTTTTGACACTCTACATCGACCGTTAGCTAGGTTATCCTATAGGCTGGACCAGTGGGGTATCGTAACTGCTGAGCTCTGATACCACTCTATAACACCCTCAGAATCAATCCTACGCAAGTTTTAGCGCTTCCCGCCAAAACCGCATAGAAACGATTCAAAGATGCCCACCAGGCACTTGCGTGCGGGTGGAAAACGAAGTAATATCATTACACAATAGTCCTCGATGGAACCCACAAAACATATATACAACAACGACTCAATGAGTCAAGAATACGGATATACAATACGAAGATCCAAATCACCTTTAAAACGATACAGCGTCCGAGTACAGACAAGATGCAAATTGAGCTAAGAGCCCTGAAGAATAACCAATGGCGTCCATAACCCTGCCCAGGCCTAGCCGGAAGGTTAACCCTGCTAACGACGTCGATCTCAAAACCTGCTTAAACAAAAGGGGTGCCGACAAAGGGCAAAGGAAAAGAGAGCGGTCAGTACTGAGGCCAGTACACGGCGAGACTAGAATTCGGCGGTCCTAGCCTACATAGGTATGGTGGACTGAAGTGGCAGCGCAACATGCACTAAATAACCTATGGAGACTCAATACAACTGGTGGCTATCAGATAGGGATAAGAAATACCTACTCGGATCCAACCTGATTCTAACACCAAACATACCCATCCTGGTATTCCCCCTCGATACCAACCGAGGAAGTCAACCGAGGAACTCACACAGTTGGCAGTTTTATTCATTTCGTGATAGTTGTGGCAATTACTAGTCAGATATAGATAGCATGAGTCATCCTGATATAATAAGCAGTGGACAGTTTTAATTAACCATTCCGTTGTAGTTGTAGTACTTACTAGTCAGATACATATAGCATGAGGCATCCCAAAACCCAGCAGTTGTTGGCACTTTTATTTAGCCATTCCGTTGTAGTTGCAATACTTACTAGTCAGATACAATGGTAACAGGCGTCAACCCAAACAAGCAATTGTTGGCACTTTTATTTAGCCATTCCATTATAGTGAAGCTGATTACTAGTCATTATAAAGTCAAATTTATAGCACTACTTTAGTTATAGTTGTCTATGATCAAGATACTGTGCTCCAAGTCGTCCATAACCGCGGACACGGCTTTCAGAAAGTTTTACCCTGCAGGGGGCACAAATAGCAACACACGCACGATCAACCTCGGAAAAACCAAATAAAACCCAACGAGGCATCACGACAAAGAAATCGCAAGATTCATATAATATTTCAGGGGGCCACCCCACCAAGCTACCCGCTACGAAGTTGGCCGGCTCCGAGACGGACCCAGAGGTTTGTGACGACAGCTGTAAACGACTGGGAACCCGAAAGTGTGACTGGGCTTGTCGATACCGCGAAAACGTGGCACGGGGTTCCAAAACAGTACAGGCGCTCCACGCGCAATCATAAATAAAGCAGTAAAGCATGGCATAAGTACATGATAGTAATAAAGCCCCAAACTACTTTGTGGCCCCAAGAAATAAGATATGACTCCAGCTCATGCTAAGGGGATTCATGGGCCCACATGCGGATAGTGCGAATATTCAAAGAACAGGTATCAAGTACTCGGGGTCCTACGGGACACAAGTGGACGGTTAAAAACCAAATAACATCTATTGCCCACCTGTGCCTCTGCATTATTTATCTACTTCAATTTTAGTTATTAAACGATAATTAAATCCATGATCATCTCCAACATAAAAGCATAAGGCATTTCTCCAACAACTGTGGTACTTGACAACACGCAACACCACTTGAGAAAGCGACTGCGACACGCAAGTCCAACTATCTACCAAACAACAGGTAATAGGATGTGTCCAAGGCAATATAAAGCTGCGAGGGATATCACGGGTACGAAAACTAGAGCATTGCAACACAGGTAGCAATAGATCAATAGGAGGAAATAAAGACTATAAAAGTAAGATAGGTAGAAAGAGGGGGATGCTCGCCTGAAAACATTGTCGAAGGTTCATCTGAAGATCTTGTCGAAGCTCACAACATCTCATCGTCCTACCCGGAAAGAAGCACACACTAAAAGGAACAGGCGATGCAACAATTACAACTAATGCAGAAGAATCGACATGATCATGATATGATGCATGACATGGCAAGTTAATGATGCAAACTATGTCGAAAAGGTATTAGGGGCATAGCACATTGATGATATAGCATTCATGAGATATTATTAATAAGAATCAATTAGTTCCCAATTTTATTTATCATATTTTCCTTGCATAAACAGTACTGATTATAAAACTGCTCTTAATGCATGATGCAAATGATAACATGGATATCATGGTTGGAGAGGTCTCGTCGCGCTGATCGGTTTGGACATATTATTTGTCGAATTCGGAGTTACGGATTTAAAGTGATGCAATTATTAAGAAATGACATTTATTAGCAATTAAATTATTTCGAAATTTTAAATTGTTCAAATAGTATTATAAATAGCATAAAACGATTTCTCATGTTTTTCTGATTCAGAAACATATATTATTTGTATTATTGGGAAATATGAATTTAAAACAATTTTATAGTCAAATTATATTGAAAAGTCAAATAGGGTCAAATATCAATGGTTTGACTAGATAGAGTCAACCCTGGTCAAACTTGAAAACATGGTTGAATTCACATTTGAAAAACATTCATATTTTCCTTTGAAAGTTTCTGCAAATTCAACACTATTTGAAATCTATATATGGATTTGTATTTAAACAGATTGAGAATTGATTTGATTTCAGATTTGGAAAAGGGCCAAGTTTTTGTTACACAGGGACAACCTACCCAAAGGGACAGACGAGTGGGGCCAGGCGCCAGGCGGGTCCACACGCGCGGAGCAACAGGACGTTGACAAGTGGCAGGGGAGGCCCACGGGTTGAGCTCAGCAGAAGTGGAGGTACCTTTGTATAAAAAGGCCATACTATTCTGGGATGCGTGTTGAGTAGCATGAAGATGGGGGGCCTTAATACAAAAAGTGTTGGATGGTGGTGAGTGGAAACAACTAACGAGACTGCACTAGGATCGCGAACGAGGCCAGCTGGAGTGATTTTTAGAGGAAGATGGTGAGCAAACGAGGCGGTATTTAGCTACGCCGCAAAAACAAAAGATGTAGAGGGAAACAAGTGCTTCAATCTTCGTCAAGGAACCTTCTCCGGATATGGGGTGTATCACTCGGAAACATGTCGTGAACAAAGAGGATTCAGGATGGTTCAAACTGTCGAAAAAACTTCAGAGATTGCAGAAATTTTTCTTGAACTTTGTCGGTTGATTCCGAAGGATGTAGGTCGCCAATTTGGACGAGGTTTGATGCGTTGTATAGAAGGATCTACCATTAAGAGAAAACGTGAATACGAGTACGCCGGAGGAGGACCAAGGGTGCCGGAAAATGGACAGAAAACGGAGGTCATCGGCGGTAACTGTTGCGCGGCTGCTGCTGCACTGCTGCAGCCGATGCGGTCGTTTGTGCGCGCGCGACGAGCGCCAAACGGCAAAGTACGACGATGGACTGCTGCTGTAGCGAGAGAGGTAGAGGAAGATGCAGAGAGGAAGATGGGCCTGCTCACCGAGGTCCTGATGAAGAGCCCGAGCGACTCGCAGAGGATGGGGCTATCAGTTTGGAGAAGAAACAGTCGACCGCGCGCACGGACGCAGGTTCCAGGAAGAAGAACTTGACGACGCCGTCGATCCCTAGCGTCTCCTGACTCGGTACTGCGGCAAGGATGGCAAGTACGGTGGCGCAGTTCCATTCCCGTCGGCGGCATGGGCTCTAGAGCTCGAGGGTGATGGGTAGAGGCTCTGCTCCTTGCAGATTGGTAGGGAATAGTAGAGAGGGAAAAGAAGGAGAGTGCGGCGGCAGAGGGAAGAGGGGGAACTAGGGTTCAGGGGCTCATCGGCTTGGGGATAAGATGAGGGAGCGGTGGTGGATGGTGACGCGGATGACGGGGTGACGCCCACCTGCCCCGTCCCGTTAGCAAAGCAGAGACGGAGAGGGCAACGAGGAAGAGGAACAGGGACGGCGCCGTCTTCTGTTGGCGAAACAGTACAGCCATAAGATTGGGTTGTTGCCAGGTCGGCTCTTAGTTTTTTTTATTCATCATGTTTCTTCTTTCTTTGGTTTGATTTCAAATTTCTAAGCAAGTTATTATATTACAGCCCAAATAAACAAATAGAGCAAAGAAAGGAAGGCTATAGAGAATAGATAGATAGGATAATTAGAGTAGATATGTTTTTGTTGTAGGAATTTGTTTTGAATGGATTTGAATAAACCCAAAAGATATGAGAGAAACCTCACAAAGATAACAACACAAATAAAACCAAAGAGGGATCATGAAGGAAGGTAGGTAGATGGTTCATGAAGATCTATTTGAATTGATTCCTCTTGAGAGCTTCCAAATCAAATAGCCCCATAACCCAAAGGAGAAACAAGAATGGAAGGATGGTGGTAATCTTCCATGGGCCATGCATGTGAATTTAGAAGTGGACCCATATTATTACATATGAGCTAGACAAATGCCAAAAGAAATGCAAGTACTCATATATAGTTTGGATGGGGGGATTATAAGGTGATGACAAGAAACGTGGTGGATTCGAGAAAAGATATGCCCACAACTCAACTTGGGCATAAAGAAATTTATCAAGAAGCAAATACAATATATAAAGAGCCAAATACAAGTGATACAATATATAATGCATATGGGATAATAACCCAATTGAGGAGTTTTATATGATGCACAAATGCAAGGTGGCATGGTGACATGAGCATGATATGGTAATGATGCAATAAATAACAAGCATCAGGTAATGTTGATCGGTATTTCTTATGTAGCATTCCAATGTTAGACAATTGGGATGCTATAGCGCACATACCCCCTGTGCGCCACAGTTGTTCTAGTTACTAGTAGGGCACTACCCACAGGTGAGCCACACCTATTTTATCCGTGGGGCACTTCAACCATGTGAGCCACGGATGTGCGGATTACCTATAGCCCTTTTCCTAGTAGTGCATTCACCTCCATCATTCGTCGCTGCTGGCTCTTTTTGTCATTTGGCTCTGTGACAAAGACAACATAGCTCTGGTGATGTTCTTTGTACTCATTTCTAGTTACGTGACCAACATGAGCGTCGTCACCTCTTGGATTATGCACCTGGTGCACAGTTTCTCTTCTTTCTTGATTATGATACCTCGACTGCCTGTTTTCGTATCTGTTATCTGCTCCCACTGTCTGAGCATTTCCTCCTGTAAGTGGTGGAGGGGGAGGTGGTGGAAGCTGCTTATTCGGCGAATCCACTCTATCTCCTTTCTGAAACCAAGTGCATTGCCTTGTTGTGTGATTGGCCGGTTTACTCGGACTAGGCGTGTGAAACTTACATGGCTGGTCCAGCATCATCTCATAGGTATATTTCTGTCGGTCCTGATATTGCTTCCTCTGATCGTATGGCCTTTTGCCGTCATTCTTTGGCACCCATTGTTGTTGTACACTTGTCCTTTGACACTGACTACTTCCAGCATCCGGATGATCCTGATTCACGACCGCGACGTGAGTCGAACCATATCTGTAATATAGTCTTTCGTCTCTTCTCTTGCTTCTGTATTCGGACCTTTCCTGGCGCCTTTGCGACCCGGCAGCGTCATAGATATGGGTTGCAGTCATCCCGTCTGTCGACATAAGCAGCGGCTGAGTCGGATCTCCTAACGCATACGAATCAGCGATTCTTATCGTTTCTGCCAGACTTGCCGGCATATCTCTCTCTAACCTTTGCCATAGCACACTTCCATGTATGCATCCTTGTGCAAACCAAGCGATTGCCTGTGACTCGATGACCCCTTCACAAGAGTTGCGCATCATACACCACCTTGTGAGGAACTCCCTGTCCATCTCAATCGGTCTTTGCTTGCACATCGCCATTTGCTGTGGGCGATTCAGCCTCTTGTAAGTGCTCGTGAAATTTCTCACAAAAGCGTCGTGAAAATCGATCCAGCTGTTAATGCTTCTGGGTGGCAAATTATTCAACCATACCCGAGCTGGTCCTTCCAGCATCTGCGGTACATAACGTACTACCCATCTCAAATTTCTCTGCGCGATCTTCACAGCAGTTCCATAATCTATAAGCCAGTCCTCTGGCTTAGTACTTCCATCATATGTTTTTGTCCCTCTGGCCAGCTGGAAATTTGGCACCGGTGGCTCCTTCATGATCCTTGGGACAAAGCATGGTGGACCCTGTGGAACTTGCAATTCAATTATCTCTGCCATTTTTATTCGGTCAAGCTTCAGCCTTGCATCATCCGGCTGAAGGTTGGTGCCTCCGAGTCTTGCTCCCATTGCTTGATATGCATGATCTGGCAGTTCATATCCGTCATTCACGATAGCCAAGTAACCATCATTATACTTATTTGCGTTCGGGTCAGCAGGCCGTTGAGCTGCCTTTCCCGCGCTTTGCTCTCTTCTTTTAGGTTGAGCTGGTGTGTTATTCGGCGCTGGATTTCCTCCTCCTGCCGAGTGAGTTCCGCGCCTAGCTTGAGGCGCAAAATTTTTCCCTCCATTGTCATTTCTTTCCCTCGCTTGCCTTTCTCGGCCAGCATTCTCCTGGTTTTCATTTCCTTGGGCATTATTCCTTCTTGCCCCCTGCGCATGTGCCGGGTTTCCTTGAACCACTGCCGGATCATAGGCGACCATCTGCTTGTTTCTTCCAGAATCCACACTCTTTTATTTTCTCGGCCTAGGCGCCGCTCCGGGTGAGGATGCTGTGTGCCCAGCCGATCTCGCTGGAACAGGAGTCGCCGAGTGAACCAGCTATGACCTTCCTGCTATACCCGGATTTGCTCTGTAATACGCTTCATTCAGCATGCTAGCTTCTCTTACTAGTTCATTGACTCGTTCTTGTTGCCTTTTCTTTGCTTCTCCTCCAAATGGGGTAACTCTGCCTTTGTTGCTTCTGCCGCTCGCAGATTAGCTACTGCTGTGTTATATGTTGGCCTCATGACTGTTTCGTTGCTGTTCTCTGGCGTTATTTTTGACGTCGCATCTGCCAGCTCCTCGTTGAGGTTCCTTCCTCTCAATCTCATCGCATCAAGCTGGGTCTTTGCGCCCTTGACTCGATTTGCCGAGTTAAGCTCTCGGATGGTGATATCCACATCCTGCTGTAACTGTGCTAATTCCTTTGCTTTCTCCAAAACTTTTATCCTGGCTTTCTCCAACTCGTCTTGCACATGTGCCGGGTCAGTTGCTTGTGCCACTGGCTCTACCAACTTGTCTATCGCTTCCTGCAGCTCCTTGGCCCTTTTACTCCTAGCTATGTTTTCTGGTTTTTCTAGTGGTGTCTTTGCTATCCTTGCAGCCCTTGGAGTTTCCTCATGATTTCCTCCCTCAGCATTCTCATTCAATACTGGAACTATTGGCAGAGATGCGGGGTTTGGCGTTGTCATCATTACCTCCATGGAGAAGAGTTGGTGAAGCTTCTTAGCGACAGGAATCGCTGGCGGATCCGGCACCAGGACAACCCGCTCGGGATATGCGCATTCCACGCGCACCGCGACGTAGACCTGGTGCTCACCGAACTTGATGAAGCGACCGCCCCTAGGGAACGGCTTGGTCCCGAAGCAGCCTGCATTGTCGATGACGAAGTTGAGCGCTCCAAACCTCTGGATGAGGCCGGAGTAGATGTGATCACCGGTCTTGGTGATGATGTTGCCCGTCCGGATGAAGACGCCATCAAGCACCTGCTTCTGCCCCACGGTGGGCGCCAACTGTCATGGTGGTGGCACGACAGATGCCATGGGTAGGCTTAAGTTGGGGGCCGAATGGGTACTTGTGGTCACCAGGGAGGGAGTACATGGTCGATCCATGCATGAAGAACAAGAAGAACTCTCCAGACCTAGTGTTTTGATTGATCTCCCAATATTACAAGTGCTCCTTGAGCTGTATGAACTAGGGTTCAGTGCACTAGTTCCCTACTTGGTCCAACCTCCTTCTACTACAGCTATGCCCTTCCTTATATAGGCAATGCTAGCTAGCTTATACCCCTTTGGGTTCTAGGGTTTACTATTTGGATCTTGGTCCCTACAATGTGGGCCGGGTCATGGGCTTGCCCTAAGCCCAATGGCCCAGTCCATAAAGCTTGACAACTAACGGTCTTTTGGTATGCTGCTTCCTGTTGCTTTTGGCGTCACGCTGTAACTTTGCACGTCAGCGTATCTTTGGGCGTCACCCGGCTCCTTTTGTGTCACCCGGCGTCGCCCTTCTATTTTGACCGTGCTTTACCATGGTCCCTCCTGAACCTTACTCGAAAAGGTGCCACACGTCCTACTTGACTCGGTCCTTCCTCGTTAGACTCGGCTCGTCGGTTCCTGCAAGAATTACAATTTTGTCTTATGCGGGCCGACATAGTTTACATGTCGGCCTCTCATGCTTATCTTACCCGGCCGTTCTTACCTAGCCTGGTTTTTTCTTCACTCGGAGCTAACCAAGCTACGCTATGTTTCACCTCTCGTGACCCTACCAGGGGTTATCCCCCTGACACGTAGTAGGGACCAGGATCCAAACAGTAACCCTAGAACCCAAAGGGGTAAAACCTAGCTAGCACCGCCTATATAAGGAGGGGCATAGCAGTAGTAGAGTGAGGTTGGACCAAGTAGGGAACTAGTGCCTTGTACACTAGTTCATACAACTCAAGGAGCACTTGTAAAACTCAAGTATCAATCAAATTCCTAAGTGTGGAGAGTTCATCTTGTTCTTCGCGCATGGCAAGACCGTGCACTCCCTCCCTGGTGACCACAAGCACCCATTCGGCCCCCCAACTTAAGCCTACCCATGGCATCTGCCGTGACACCACCACGACAGTTGGTGCCCACCGTGGGGAAGAAGTAGGTGCTTGATGGAGTCTTCATCCGGACAGGCAACCTCATCGCCAAGACCAGCGAGCGCGTCTACTCCGGCCTCATCCAGAGGTTTGGAGCGCTCAACTTCGTCAGCGACAACGCGGGGTGCTTCGGGACCAAGCCGTTCCCTAGGGACGGTCGCTTCATCAAGTTCGGCGAGCACCAGGTCTATGTCGCCGTGTGCGTGGAGCGCGCATATCCGGAGCGCGTCATCCTAGCGCCGGATCCGCCAGCGATTCCTGTCGCTGGGAAGCTTCACCAACTCATCTCCGTTGAGGTAATGATGACAACTCCTAACCCAGTAGCTCCACTGATAGCTCCAGTAGTGAATGAGAATGCTGAGGGAGGAAATCATGAGGAGACACCAAAGGACGCGAGAAGGGCAAAAGCACCACTAGAAAAGCCAGGAAACATAGCCAGGAGTAAAAGGGATAAAGAGCTGCAGGATGCGATAGATAAGTTGGCAGAGCCAGTTGCGCAAGCAACTGATCCGACACATGTGCAAGCCGAGTTAGAAGAGGCCAGGATAAAGGTTCTGGAGAAAGCCAAGGAGTTAGCACAGTTACAACAAGATGTGAATATCACCATCCGAGAGCTCAACTCGGCAAACCGAGTCAAGGGCACGAAGACCCGGCTTGATCCAACTAGGTTAAGAGGAAGAAACCTCAATGAGGAGTTGGTGGATGCAACGTCGAAAATAACGCCAGAGAATAGCAACAAAAAAGCTATGCGGCCGACATAGAATACAACAGAAGCTAACCTGCGAGCCACAGAAGCAGCAATGGCAGAATTACCCCATTTGACGGGAGAAGAGAAGAAAATACAACAAGAGCGAGTCAATGAACTGGTAAGAGCATCTAGCATGCTAAATGAAGCATACTACAAGGCAAATCTGGGTATAGCAGAGAGGTCACAACTAGTTCATTCGGCGACTCCTGCCCCGACAAGATCAGCAGGTCACACGGCATCCTCACCCGGAGCAGCGCCAAGACCGAGAAAAGAAAAGAGCGTGGACTCGGGGAGGAACAAGCAAATGATCACTTATGACCCATTAGTGGCTCAGGGAAACCCAGCGCATGCACAGGGAACGAGAAGGAATAATGCCCAAGGAAATGAGAACCAGGAAAATGCAGGACGAGAGAGGCAAGCAGGGCAAAGGAATGACAATGGGGGGCAAAATTTTGCGCCTCAACCTAGGCGTGGATCTCACTCGGCAAGAGGAGGAAATCCAGCACCGAACACCGCACCAGCTCAACCCGAAAGAAGACAACAAAGCACGGGAGAAGCAGCATAGCAGCCTGCTGACCCAAACGCAAATAGATACAATGATGGTTACTCGGTGATGGTAAACAACGGGTATGAGTTTCCAGATCACGCATATCAAGCGATGGGAGCCAGACTCAGAGGCAGGAACCTTCAGTCGGATGATGCAAGGCTGAAGTTATACCGAATAAAGATGGCATAGCTGATCGAGTCACAAGGTCCACAGGGTCCACCATGATTTGGCCCAAGGATCATGAAGGAGCCTACTATACCAAATTTCCAGTTGGCCAGAGGAACAAAAATTTATGATGGAAGGACAAAGCTAGAAGATTGGCTCATATATTATGGAACTGCTGTGAAAATCGCGTAGGGGAATTTGAGATGGGCAGTACGGTATGTACCGCAAATGCTAGAAGGACCAGCATGGGTATGGCTGAACAATTTTCCACCTGGAAGCATTAACAGTTGGATCGATTTTCAGGACGCTTTTGTGAGCAATTTCACAAGAACCTACAAGAGGCCGAATCACCCACAACAGCTAGCAATGTGAAAGCAAAGGCCGAATGAGACAGATAGAGAATTCCTCACAAGATGGTGCACAATGCGCAATTCTTGTGAATGGGTAATCGAGTCACAGGCAATCGCTTGGTTTGCTCAAGGTTGCAGACACGGAAGTGTGTTATGGCAAAGGTTACAGAGAGATATGCCGGCAAGTTTAGCAGAAACAATAAGGATTGCTGACTCGTATGCCTGGGAGATCCAACTCAGCTTCTACTCATGTCGGCAGATGGGATGACTGAGACTCAGATCTATGACGCTGCCGGGTCGCAAAGGCGCCAGGAAAGATCCGAATATAGAAGCAAAATAAGAGATGAAAGTCCAGACTACAGATATGGTTCGACTTAGGTCGCGGCCATGATTCAGGATCATACAGATGCTGGAAGTAGCCAACGTCAAAGGACAAATGGACAACAACACTGGGTGCCAAAGAATGATGGCAAAAAGCCATATGAACAAAGGAAGCAATATCAGGACCGACAGAAGTATACGTATGAGATGATGCTGGACCAGCCATGTAAGTTTCACACGCCAAGTCCGAGTAAGCCAGCAAATCACACAACAAGACAATGCACTTGGTTTCATAAAGGAGATAGAGTGGATTCGCCGAGTAAGCAGCTGCCACCACCTCCCCCTCCACCACTTATAGGAGGAAATGCTCAGGCCGTGGGAACGGACAACAAATATGAAAACAGGCAGCCAACGTATCATAATCAAGAGAGAAGGGAAACTGTGCACCAGGTGCACAATCCAAGAGGTGACGACGCTCATGTCGGCCATGGCACTAGAAATGAGTACAAAGAACATCACCAAAGCTATGTCGTCTTCTCCATAGAGCCGAATGACAAAAAGAGTCAGCAGCGACGAATGATGGAGGTGAATGCCACAATGCTGACAATTCCTAAGTACACGCATTGGTCTGAGCAAGAAATAACTTGGAGCATAAAGGATCACCCCAAGATCATGCCAACTCCAGGAGATTATGCTCTAGTCTTAGATCCAACATTCATGGGCCCTGATATCAATGTGAAATTTTCCAAGGTACTGATCGATGATGGCAGCAGCATCAATATCATGTATAAGGATACCATGCTCAAGTTAGGCATTACCATGAACATGCTGGAGCCGACTAAGACAACTTTCCAGGGCATTGTGTTGGGATTGTCCTGTGAGCCAATTGGCAAGGTCTGGGTCGACGTTTTACTCGGCAACAGAGATAATTGTCGCACTGAAGCCATAGAGTTCGAGGTGGTTGATTTGGTCAGCTCATATCACGCCTTACTCGGCAGGCCGGCTATGGCAAAGTTTATGGCTACTCCTGACATTGCTTACTTGAAGATGGAGCTGCCAGGCCATGTGGTGTGATTACAGTTGTGGGAGATTACAAAAGGTCCATTGCTTGTGCCTCAGCCGGATCTTCATTGGCCGAGTCACTTGTCATAGCGCAGGAAAAGCATCAAATGTTGGAGGTGGCAGCATTGGCCAAAGTAGCACAAATGTCCCGGCACTCACCAATCCGCATGGCAATATGTCATTTCAAGCTACCAAAGAGACCAGGAAGGTACAGGTGGATGAGACTTTCCTAGAGCGTACAGTTACCATCGGGTCTGGCCTCTCTGACAAATAGGAAAGCGAGCTCACCAGCTTCCTCCGTGAGAATCGGGATATCTTTGCATGGTCCACATAGGATTTGCAAGGAGTTCTGAGGGAGCTGGCTGAGCACTCTCTTCATGTAAGACCATATGCCAAGCCGGTGAAGCAACCCCTTCGCCTCTTCGCTGAAGATATGAGGTAAGTAATATCTGCCGAGATTGCCAGGCTCTTAGCTGCTGGATTCATCATGGAAGTACTGCACCCGGATTGGTTATCAAATCCAGTCTTGGTCTAGAAGAAAAAAGATGACCCTAACATGGAAGTGGGATGGCGCATGTGTATTGATTACACGAACCTCATTAAGGCGTGTCCAAAAGATCCATTTCCCCTGCCACGGATCAACCAGGTCATAGATTCTACTACAGGGTGTGAGTTGTTGTCGTTTGTGGATGCGTATTCTAGATTCCATCAGATACCACTGAATCCGAATAATCAAATAAAGACAACTTTTATCACCCGTACGGGGTTTATTGCTATCGTACCATGCCATTCGGACTGAGAAATGTAGGTGCAACATATCAAAGATGCATGCAAAAATGCTTGCAAAATCAATTGGACAAAAATGTTCAAGTATACGTCGATGATGTGGTGATAAAAACCAAGCAAATTCATACTCTAATTGAGGACCTACATCAAACATTCGCAAACTTAAGAAGGTTCCAGATGAAACTTAACCCCGAAAAATGCACATTTGGTGTCCCGGCTGGCAAATTACTCGGATTTGTTGTATCCAGCCGAGGAATTGAGGCCACCCTGACAAAGATCAGGGCCATCGAAAGAATGGAATTGCCAAAAACCCTCAACGATGTCCAGAAGTTCACAGGATGCCTGGCCTCGTTGAGCAGATTTATTAGTTGCCTGGGTGAAAAAGCCCTACCACTATATCAACTGATGAAAAAATCAGACAAATTCACATGGACACAGCAAGCTGATAGCGCTTTCCATGAATTAAATAAAATTTTGGCAACAGCACTAATATTAGCATCACCACTGTTCAAAGAGCCAATGTTACTCTATGTCGCCGCAACCAATAGAGTTGTAAGTGCAGTAATAGTGGTTGAACGCGAAGAAGAGGGAAAATCAGTCTAAAGGCCAGTTTATTACTTGAGCGAAGTGCTCTCTGTATCAAATAAGAACTACCCTCATTATCATAAAATGACATATGGAGTATATATGGCAGCACAGAAGCTGAAACATTATTTTCAAGAACACCCAATCCGGGTAATATGTGAGGCGCCTATCTTGGATATATTAGGCAGCAAAGATGATAGTGGTCGAGTCGCAAAATGGGCCATAGATCTAGCATCATATACTCCACAGTATGATAGGAGAGATGCAATTAAATCTCAGGCTATTGCAGATTTCTTCGTAGATTGGATGGAGATGCAGTACGAACCACCACTGCCAGACCCGAATTATTGGAAAATGCATTTTGACGGGTCCAATATGAAAATAGGTCTGGGCGCCGGGATAGTGCTCACATCGCCAAAGAGGGATCAACTCAAGAATGTGTTATAGATCCATTTTGCTGCTTCCAATAACGTTGCCGAGTATGAAGCACTTGTCCACGACATCAAAGTGGCCAAAGAGATTGGAATCAAAAGGATCATGTGCTTTGGCGATTTGGATTTGGTGATTCAGCAAGTGTCTGGGCATTGGGACGCACTAGACGCAAACATGGCGTTATATCGTTTCCATGTGCAACAAATTTCGGGATACTTTGACGGGTGTGAATTCCACCATGTCCCAAGAGCAGAGAATGAAGCAGCATATGTACTATCTAAACTAGGTTCATCTCGGCAAGCAATACCACCAGGAATAGCATTGGAACACCATAGGAAACCATCGATCAAGCCGTCACCAGAATCCGAGTCAATCAGGGTCACCCGGCGAATCAGGAGTCAAACGTTGTGCCAATGGATATTGACTCAGGGGCAGTTTCGAGTCACTCGGGGACTGATCCGTTCACCTCAGGGATAGCCGAGTCACACTCGGGGACTTCTCACACTAGTGCAAAAGGGCTATCCGTTCGCGACCCCTCAGAGCATTTGTCCCGGTTGCGCCACCAACCAGGACTAATGCTGGCACGCATCCCGGTTGGAGTGGGCACGGGGCCAGGGGCATGCGTCCCGGTTGGTAAGGGGGAATACGTCCCGGTTGGAGCCACTAACCGGGACTAAAGGTTTGGCCACAGCCACGTGGCGTGGCACGCACCTTTAGTCCCGGTTGCTGGCTCCAACCGGGACTAAAGACCCCCTGCCCTCTATAAATGCAACGCCCCAGCCCCCTCTGCCTCCACTCTGTTTTTTCGAATGGTGGAAGGTGTGAGGGGGTGTGCTAGTTTTTTCTCATGCATGCATTGAAGGTGTTTGATGAAATGTTTGAGTGAATAATCTCCTTGAATTTCTCATAGAACAAAAATATAGAAGGTGTCCGAGACGCACTTGAGCTTTCTCCTCTTTATTTCCCTCGATCGAGGTTAGCAATCTTATCTTTTCTAGGTCATTGATACAATTCATGTGTCGGTGTGAATTGGTTATTTCACTATTTATGATGTCCTATTTTTAGATAAACTTACTTATATGATGCAGATGAACGGTCGGGAATGGATTTACGGTGACCGGCGCGTAGCCGGGTATATCAAAGGCGTGGATAAATTTATCGATGTGGCTATGGAAAACAAAGAGAATGGATTTATACGTTGTCCATGTGTTCAGTGTCGGGACAACAAGGAGTACTCTTCCTCGAAAATCATTCGCGGCCACCTGATTATGAAAGGTTTCATGCCCAACTATAATTGCTGGACCAAGCACGGGGAAAGAGGGGTTATGATGGAAGATGGTGAAGAAGAAGATGATGATAACAACTATCATCATATGTTTCCTAAATATAGTGATAGTACAATGGAAGACAATGGAGAGGAAAGAGGTGAAGAACGGGCATCAGATGAGCCGGCTGATGAACTTGGTAGGGTCATTTCTGATGCAAAGCGAGACTGTGAAACAGAAAATGAGAAGTTGAAGTTAGAGGGCATGTTAGAAGATCACAAGAAATCGTTGTACCCAAATTGTGAAGATGGCAGCACAAAGCTCGGTACCACACTGGAATTGTTGCGATGGAAGGCAGAGTGTGGTCTAACTGACTCCTCATTTCAAAAGATGCTGAAAATAATGAAGCCGATGTTTCCAAAACATAATGAACTTCCCGAGAGTACCTACGAAGCAAAGAAGACTCTCTGTCCTATGGGATTAGATGTGCAAAAGATACATGCATGCATTAATGACTGCATCCTCTACCGCGGTAAGGAGTATGAGAATTTAGATAAATGCCCGGTATGCAATGCGTTGCGGTATAAGATCAGACGAGATGACCCTGGTGATGTTGAGCGAGAGCCCCTCCGGAAGAGGGTTCCTCCTAAGGTTATGTGGTATGCTCTTATAATACCAAGGTTGAAACGCATGTTCAGAAACAAAGAGCATGCCAGGTTGTTGTGATGGCACAAAGAAGACCGTAAGAAAGACGGGAAGTTGAGACACCCTGCTGATGGGTCACAGTGGAGAAAAATCGAGAGAGACTTCCCAGACTTTGCAGGTGATGCAAGGAACTTATGGTTTGGTCTAAGTACGGATGGCATGAATCCTTTTGGGGAGCAGAGCTGCAGTCACAGCACCTGGCCCGTGACTCTATGTATCTACAACCTGCCTCCTTGGTTGTGCATGAAGCGTAAGTTCATTATGATGCCAGTGCTCATCCAAGGCCCGAAGCAACCGGGCAACGACATTGATGTGTACCTTAGGCCATTAGTTGAAGAACTCTTAAAGTTGTGGGGCAAACCAAGTGTACGTGCGTGGGATGAGAACAAACAGGAGCCATTTGATCTACGAGGGTTGTTATTCGTAACCATCAATGATTGGCCTGCTCTTAGTAACCTTTCAGGACAGACAAACAAGGGATATAAGGCATGCACCACTGTTTAGATAAGACCGAAGGTACATATTTGCATAAATGCAAGAAGGTTGTGTACCTGGCGAATCGACGATTTCTTCCGACCAATCATCCCGTAAGAAAGAAAGGCAAGCATTTCAAAGGTGAGGCAGATCACCGGAAGAAGCCTGAACTCCCTGCTGGTGATGATGTATTTGGTATGGTCAAGGACATAAAAGTAATCTTTGGAAAGGGTCCCGACGGTCAATCAGTTCCGAACGACGTCGCTACAGGACACGCACCCATGTGGAAGAAGAAATCTATATTTTGGGAGCTGCCATATTGGAAAGTCCTGCGTGTCCGCTCTTCAATCGACGTGATGCACGTGACGAAGAATCTCTGCGTGAACCTGCTAGGATTCCTAGGCGTGTATGGGAAGACAAAATATACACCTGAAGCACGGGAGGACCAACAAATTATGAAAGACCCAAAGAACATGCATGCACATAACAAGACGGATAAAGGGCGTCACTTAAGTCATGCCAGTTATGCTCTTACGAAAGCAGAGAAGGAAATCTTTTTTGAAGTCCTTTACAGTATCAAGGTGCCGTCGGGCTTCTCATCTAATATAAAGGGGATAATAAATATGGCAGAGAAAAAGTTCCAAAACCTGAAGTCTCATGATGTCACGTGATTATGACGCAGTTGCTTCCGATTGCATTGAGGGGGATTCTACCGGAAAATGTTCGAGTACCCATTGTGAAGCTGTGTTCATTCCTCAATGCAATATCTCAGAAGGTAATCAATCCAGATATTCTGCCAAGGTTACATAAGGATGTGGTACAATGTCTTGTTAGTTTTGAATTGGTGTTCCCAGCATCCTTCTTCAATATTATGACGCATCTCCTGGTTCATCTAGTGGAAGAGATTGCCATTCTCGGTCCGGTATTTCTGCACAATATGTTCCCCTTTGAGAGGTTCATGGGAGTCTTAAAGAAATATGTTCATAACTGTGCTAGACCAGAAGGAAGCATCTCCAAGGGATATGGAACAGAGGAGGTCATTGAGTTTTGTGTTGACTTTATTCCTGACCTTAAGCCGATTGGTGTTTCTGACTCGCGGCATGAGGGAAGACTCAGTGGAAAAGGCACACTGGAAAAGAAAGCAATGATATGTAGGGACGGGGATTCTTTCACTAAAGCACACTACACAGTTCTACATAATTCCACCTTGGCAGCTCCGTATATCGAGGAACACAAGAATATTGTACGCTCCAAAAACCCGGGGAAGCCTGAATCATGGATTACATATGAACACATGAAGTCTTTCGGTGGTTGGATGCGGACACATATCTTGAATGACACCACTGTTGGAGATCAGCTATACTTGTTGGCCGCGTCACCATCTTCTACTGTATTGAATTTCCAAGGGTACGAAATAAATGGGAATACATTCTACACGATCGCCCAAGATAAAAAGAGCACCAACCAAAATAGTGGTGTCGCTTTGATGCAATAGACGAGAATGGACAAAAGGACACATATTATGGTTACATAGAGGAGATATGGGAACTAGACTATGGAGTCTCTTTTAAGGTCCCTTTGTTTCGCTGCAAATGGGTCAACCTGAATGGGGAAGGGGTAAAGATAGACCAGTTGTACGGAATGACAACAGTGGATCTCAACAATCTTGGTTATAGAGATGAACCATTCGTCCTAGCCAATGATGTGTCTCAGGTTTTCTATGTGAAGGACATGTCCTCCAGACCGAAAAAAAGAAAAAAAAATATGCAAACGAATACATCATATGATGAGCCAAAGCGTCACATAGTTCTTTCAGGGAAAAGAAAACATTGTGGGAATCGAGGACAAGACAGACATGTCAGAAGATTATAATAAGTTTGATGAAATTCCGCCCTTCACAGTGAAAACTGACCCAAGCATTCCGTTAAGTAAAGAAGATGCTCCATGGTTACGTCTGAAGCGATCATAAGGAAGGACATATGCCAAGAAGTTCATGCTCATATTATGTAACTCTAGTTCATGTCTTTCGCGGTTTGTGGCTTCACCGAAGGATATCTTTCGCGTTTTGTGGCCTTTAGTCCCGGTTTTGTAGTCTCAGTTTTTAATATTAATAAATATCTTGAGTGTTAGTCCCGTTTTGTGGCTGGACCGGGACTATGAAGAAGTTGTCCCGGTTCGTACTTACCATTAAGATCTTATCTCCAAACGCACGCAGTCACATATTAGGGAGTGCCTCTATGACCAGTTTCTTGGAGATGCCGGAGGACTGGGATCCGGCGGCATCTCCCTGAAACTGGTCGTAGTGGTGTCCCTGCTCTCGAAAACCATCTTGTAGCTTGTAACTTCTCTAACTAGATAAATACGCCTCGGAGCTAACTAATTTCACATATTAGGGAGTGACTCTATGACCAGTTTCTCGGAGATGCCGGAGGACTGGGCTCCGTCGGCATCTCCCTGAAACTGGCCGCAGTGGTGTCCCTGCTCTCGAAAACCATCTTGCAGCTTGTAACTTCTCTAACTAGATCAATACGCCTCGGAGCTAACTAATTTCACATATTAGGGAGTGCCTCTATGACCAGTTTCTCGGAGATGCCGGAGGACTGGGCTCCGTCGGCATCTCCCCTGAAACTGGCCGCAGTGGTGTCCCTGCTCTCGAAAACCATCTTAGAGATGCCTCAAACTTGCTGGAGGACTGGACTCGCAAGGATGCCTTTTATAGTACAAGTAGCTCGGCATAGTGTCGACACTTACGAAATAATGTCGACACTCACCCCTATCATTAGTCCTGACTCGTGTTTTGTCCCGGTTGGTGTCTCCAACCGGGACTAGAGGTTGATCTTTAGTCCCGGTTGGTGACACCATCCGGGACAAGGTACACGCCGCATGACATAATGTAGACATAATGTTGTGCCCATATTATGCATGTGTCCCACGACATAATGTCCCGGTTGGTGACACCAACCTTTTTGTCGCACGGAAAAGCCCTTTTCCATTTTCCGAGCGCAAAAAATGGGTCGTTTTGTGAAGTAACCACCAAAATGCCGTTTCAGAATGCTACCGTCCCATTTTCCTATAATACTAGACCACCTTACATGGACTCACTACTAGAAAAACGCCTATTCGTGGCGCACATGAAAAGGCCTTCTGTGGCGCACTAGCAGTGCGCCACGGGCCTCGCGCTACGGCTATCTCGTAGCCGTGGCGCACTGCATGGTGCGCCACGGTTATATCGAGATAGGCGTGGCGCACTACCAGGTGCGCCACGGGTAGGGGTACATGTGCGCCACGGATGTTTTTTTCAAAAATAAAAAAAAAATGCAAAAAACACCCTCGTTTTGAATTGCAAAAGCAATCGGGTCCGCATCGCCGCCGTCGTGTCGCCTCGCCGGCAGGGAGGTGGCCGTGGCCATGACCTACCACCGCAGGGAGGTGCGGGAGGCCGTGGACTTGCTACTCCTCGCCGGCATCGAGGAAGAGAGGCAGTGAGGTGTGGCTGGAGAAGGGAGGAGGTTGCCGCAAGGAGAAGGAGGTCTTCGGCGGTCGTCGGAGCTCGTCGTCGCTCTTCATGACTGCAAGGAGGAGGAGGCGAGGAGGAGGCCGCAAGGAAGGAGGAGGCGAGGAGGAGGAGGAGAGGAGGAGGCCGCAAGGAAGGAGGAGGCGAGGAGGAGGCCGCAAGGAAGGAGGTCGTCGCCGTCATGACTGCAAGGAGGAGGAGAAGGTCGCCGCCGCCATCGCCATCGTCACTGCCACGGCAAGGGAAGGAGGAGAAGTAAAGGAGGAGGAGGAGGAGGAGGAGGAGAAGAGAGAAGGAAAAGGAGGAGGAGAAGAGAGAAGGAAAAGGAGGAGGAGAAGAGAGAAGGAAAAGGAGGAGGGAGGAGAATGAAAAAGAGAAGAGGGAGGGAATAGGGGTAGGTGGGCGGGGTGGTGATTCAAATTTGAATCCCGCCCAAGATTATCCGTGGCGCACTAGGTGGTGGTGCGCTACGGGTAAGTTGCCTCAATTTTTTTTTCTGCAGCAAAAAATCTTGTTTTTGCCATAACTTTTTACTCTTTTCGAATTTTGAGATTCTAAAAAATCGCTAAACGACCTAAAGGGGTTGCAAGCGGATCTGGAATCTCGTTCTGGTCATTTTGGTATATTATACGTTTTTTTTCGACATCGTATGCAAAAGTTACGGCCTTTTTACCGTGGCATGACTTTTTTTTGCAAATAAAGTCGAAACTCATTTTTGTTAATTTTACTAGAAGCTATACCACATTACCTACCTAAATATGAAAGGATTTAATTTTTTGAAGTGTTTATCATTTTCGTTTATTTTTTGCAAACCCTAAAAAGGCGATCCACGGGGGGGGGGGGTGGGGTGGAGTTGGTGCATGCCACTTAGGCGTAGGGCACTAGGGCAGAGTGCCCTACGGCTAAGTTTATACATCTGTGACGCACTATGCCATGTGCGCCACAGATGTTTGTGGCCGTTTCACAGCAGCGGGGGCGTGCGCTTAGGCGTAGCGCACCCCCCCATGTGCGCCACAGATGACACTAACAACCGTGGCGCACATGACTATAGTGCGCTACAGATGTTTGGCGAGCGTCCAACAGGGCCCTGGACCACACACATCTGTGGCGCACTATAGTCATGTGCGCCACAGATGTGCTGATTACCTATAGCTGTTTTCCTAGTAGTGACTATCTCCCAACAGGGACATCTCAAACTTTTTCGTCCATCCCGGGTAAAAAGGACAAATGTCTGCCGAATCGGTTGGAAGTGGGTCCGGTTTGTACTACAGGTACATGATCTATCGCCCCTGATTTTTTGAAAAAATCATTTTTAGACTCGCAATATGTGGTTTCTTTAGAGATCCAATGCAAGTTCTAACGATGCTCGTCCCCTATCTTCATGCACACAGGTTCTACCATAGTTAGAAATTCAGATAATTCAAAACGGGCATAATAAATTCAAAACAAAAACCGAACAATGAAAATCCTTCACGTGGTGTCATATTATGTTACATAGTTGAAAGGAAAAATACCAGACTTGGTATATTGATCATGTTTCGAAAAAACCTTCACAAAATGATCTATCATGTTCGAGGTTTCATGGCTTTCGGTCCAAATGACCGATGTTATGTGCTGAATCACGGCATAGTTTGTGATGTTGTGCCCATATTATACATGTGTGTGGAAATTGGTATGGAGAACAATGTTGCAGGAGGAAGTTTTCCTTTTCGTCGCACGGAAAAGCCCTTTTCCATTTTCCGAGCGCAAAAAACGGGTCGTTTTGTGAAGTAACCACCAAAATGCCGTTTCAGAATGCTACCGTCCCATTTTCCTAAAATACTAGACCACGTTACATGGACTATCTCCCAACAGGGACATCTCAAACCTTTTCGTCCATCCCGGGTAAAAAGGACAAATGTCTGCCGAATCGGTAGGAAGTGGGTCCGGTTTGTACTACAGGTACATGATCTATCGCCCATGATTTTTTGAAAAAATCATTTTTAGACTCGCAATATGTGGTTTCTTTAGATATCCAATGCAAGTTCTAACGATGCTCGTCCCCTATCCTCATGCACACCGGTTCAACCATAGTTAGAAATTCAGATAATTCAAAACAGGCATAATAAATTCAGAAAAAAACCCGAACAATGAAAATCCTTCGCGTGGTGTCATATTATGTTACAAAGTTGAAAGGAAAAATACCAGACTTGGTATATTGATCATGTTTTCCTTTTTGTCGCACGGAAAAGCCCTTTTCCATTTTCCAGGGAGGCGAAGGCGCTTTGCGCCTCGAACTACCCCTGCCCGCCGGGCTACTGTCTCCCCGTCAGCTGGATTTAGAAAAATCCAAACATTTTTTATGTTTAAAGTTTTTCTAAATTCCAAATTGATATTAAAAAAATATAAGTTAATTCATTTTAAATTGTAAATGGTTCATATTTTAAATGGTTACATTAATTATTTTTTAAAACAGAAAATGGTTTTGAATTATTTATTCAAATCCAAACACTTTTTATGTTTAAAGTTTTTCTAAATTCCAAATTAATATTCAAAAATATAAGTTAATTCATTTTAAATGGTTACATTAATTATTTTTTAAAAATAGAAAATGGTTTTGGATTATTTATTCAAATCCATACACTTTTTATGTTTAAAGTTTTTCTAAATTCCAAATTGATATTAAAAAAATATAAGTTAACTCATTTTTAATTGTAAATGGTTCATATTTTAAATGGTTACATTAATTATTTTTTCAAACAGAAAATGGTTTTGAATTATTTATTCAAATCCAAACACTTTTTATGTTTAAAGTTTTTCTAAATTCCAAATTAATATTCAAAAATATAAGTTAATTCATTTTAAATGGTTACATTAATTATTTTTTAAAAATAGAAAATGGTTATGGATTATTTATTCAAATCCATACACTTTCTATGTTTAAAGTATTTCTAAATTCCAAATTAATTATCATTTAAAAACAATACAAATTTAAACCCCAAAATAAAAAATAAGGCGGGAACAGAGAGAAAATACCTGAAATTTTTTGAAAACAGGGGAATATGTCCCGGTTGGAGCCACCAACCGGGACTAAAGACCCCCTTCGCGCCAACCCTTGGTCTACTGAAAATATTGGAGTATACTTCCCGGTTGGTGGCTCCAACCGGGACGTATAACCCTTTAGTCCCGGTTGGAGCCACCAACCGGGAGTAAAGGTCCTTTGGTTATAACTGACGCCCCTCCTCTTCTTCTTCCCTTCCCCATCTCACTTCTCTGCTTCACCGACGCGCGCACAACCGCCCCCGACGCCGGCAGGCTGCCCGAGCTCGCCGCCCCCGACGCCGGCAGGCTGCCCGAGCCCGCGCGTTCCGTCCGCCAGCACCGCCGCCTCCGTCCGTGCGCGCACCAGCTACTTCCCCCTGCCCGACGCCGCCGCCGCTCGAGCTCGACGGAGGCGACGCTCCGGTGACCAAGAAGGAGCGGCGCCGCCTCTCTCTAACGCGCGGTGAGCCTCTACACCTCCCAGTGCCCTCTGTTTGCCCGCTTGCTTGTTGTAGCCGCCACGCGTCGTGTCGCTGCAAGCACCGCCGCCGCTGCCCGCCGTGCGCCCAGCTCCGGTGAGCTTCTTCGAGCGGCGCCGCCACTTTATTTCCTACCGCAACGCGCTGCTTCGATCAAGCCTAGCCCCGTCGCCCCACACGCCTCACAGTGCCGTCCCCGGTGAGCACCCGACGGTGGCCGCCGAGATGACGTAACCCTGGCGTCACGCTGACGTGGCCCACGGGCCCGCTGACCTTTGACCACCACGGTGGCTTGCTGATGTGTCCTAGGGCCCAGCACTCAGTGACAGTGGCTAGGTTCTGTCTGGGTAAAAAAAACCCAACCCTTTGCTGATGTCATATTGACACAGTAATTCAATTTTAAATGATTTAATAATTCCATAAATTGATATAAACTTGTAAATTCAATATATTTTTATTTATAAGTCAGAAAAATACAAATAATATATCAAATTGTTCAAAAAATGAAACCTATCTATTTAACCTATAATCATGCATTGTTCAACAACTTAAATGACATGTATAATTAGAAGAACAAATGCACCCCTCTCATATGTTCCGGAGTTTCCTCGAGTTAGGGTTTTCACCCCTCGGAACCCCGATTAAATCGTCGAGCATGTCTTAGGGTTACATTCCAATGCAAATTAACTTGTCATATCATCATACTTGCTTGAGCATTGCATCGATGCCATGTGTTGAATGTTTCCCTTTCTTTTTGGTGTTTCGATTATTAGGTTTATTATTAGTTAGGTATTATTAGGTTTATTAATTAGTTTGGTATTATTGGTCTTCGGCCCCACTGGTCAGTCACTGTGGGTAGCCCCAGACCGGATTCACATTGTCAAGCAACTTAAAAGCCCTATCTTAGATAAGGAATCATTAATACCCCTTAGGTGCATGTGGGTTCGACGATGTGCCTTCGCCAGGGCATTCCGAACCCTCTTAAATCGATTCCAATATGGTATTTTGTTAGTATCTAGTGTTACCTATCTGCTGGATAGTTTCCCTTTTGTAGCCTTATACTCATGTTCCCCTCTCATATGCATCCGAGGTTTCTCCGAACTAGGTTTTACACCGCTCGGAACTCCGGAATATTGATTTTAGTTGATTTTAGCTAGAGTTTCCTATCTACTACATGGTTTCCTTTTTGTAGCTAGGTTTAGGGTTTAGGGTTTCTCTTCATTTTTATTATTGTGTATGTATATATTAGGGTTTATCTGAATTAGGGTTTATATCTCTCAACACCGTACCTAACTTTCTCCTTTAGCCGCTTTGACTTATTCGTTTTTCCACCTATGCAGAAAATATGGACCCACACGTCAGAGACGAAGAAAAGGAAGAGTTGATCCAAGGTGTGATCCGTGGGGAAGATAATTTAGACGTATCAACGTTTCTGAACAACTCCGGTGAGGGTGATCCTCTTTTTATCGGAATAGACAACTTGTTTGAGGTTGAAGGTGTTGCCTTCCGCGAGGGAGAAGGCGATGCCTTGTGTAATCGAGAAGACGACCGCTTCGGCGAGGTGCATGTAATATAAATCAATTCATTAATTAATCATCTGCTATCTATATAGAAATAGTAACGACGATCTTTCTTCTTTTAGCCCTCCGGATCAAAGGAATCTACTGAAAAGAGCAGATGAGGCCCAACCAAAAAGTTGCAAGACCATGAGAGGTTCAGGATCGAAGATGTCGCTGAAGACGGCAAACCGACAGCTCCCGAAGTTGTCGCAACCAAATTTGTGGCAAAATGCGGAGTAATCGTTAGGGACTTAATCCCGATCACCATTAGAAATTGGAATAGGCCTGCTAATGCGGATGAAGAGGGAACATGTTTATTTTTCCCTAACCACGCCACAGATTTACTGTGGAAGGGGCTCATGGTTAATTTCAAACTACCGAAGATAGAGCTGGATCCAAATGCGGAGGATCCAGTTGAGGACGCCAAAGATTTACTGTGGGAGAGCCATGGAGGCTAAGGTCAGGGAGTGGGCTTTGAAGAAGATGGCCCAGTGTTTCACCAACTGGAAGAAAAGATTGCACCTTGACTATGTCGTGAAAGAGAAGACTCCCGATTTCAAGAATATTCAGTTTGAGAAGATAAAACCATTCTGGGCTGAGTGTGTGGAATACAAGACATCAGAAAAAGCCAAGAAAATGTCTGAAACGAATAAGCTGAATGCTACTAACAATAAGTATCACCATACTATGGGGCAAGGTGGCTACAGGGCTGGCATTCCTAAGTGGGACAAACTTGAGAATGAACTGCGTTCTAAAAAGATCACCCCAGAGACAGACGATTGGGTAGAACGTGCAAGGAATTGGTTTTACGGGCATGGGGGCACGTTGGACTCGGAAGGGAGGTGTATATATAACATACGACATAAATAAGACCCCTTGCCAATCGAGAGGATGAGAAAAGCAGTACAGGCTGTTAAAGATGGGGACTTCATTCCCGATAGAGAGAATGATGAGCTCACACTCGCCCTTGGAAATAAGGAACATGATGGACGAACACGAGGCACAAGAGGCTCCCAACCATGGAGGACTGGGTTTCCCGAAGAGAGCAAGAAATATCCTGATAGAAGCCGTCAGAGGAGAAAGGACAGGGTGGAAGTTGAAGCAAATAGTCAGAAAGAGCGAATGCGTTTAATTGAAGAACGATTAAAGCAACAACAAGATGAAATTAACGCACTTAAAGAGCAAAGTACTACCGGCCCATCTCAGCATCACACTGCATTCGATGCTACCGACCTATCGAATAATCGAAAAAGCAGTGTGGCTTCCACCGAGGTCCCGGGTGATGACAATGGCGATGACAATGATGCACCAACGATGGCTCCTGTTGGCTACCCAGTGGATGATATCACAGAGATGACACACTTAGAGCTACATGTCAAAGTTGTGAACATATCAATGAAGGTGGCGGTCGGCTATGCCTTACCAATTGGACCCACACCAACTTACCACTGTCGTCCGGTTCTAGAGGGCTACGCTGTTGTCGGCGTGGATGAAATCATGCCCACCTTTGAAGTTTTGGATCTTCACTACCCTGCAGGTGAAGGGGATGTGACTGTATTGGGAGACGCAAAAAACGTCACCATTCTATGGCCGAAGGAATGTATCGTGCTTCGAAATCACACGCCAAGGCCATCTTCGCCGCCGCCTCACCCATCTCCAGCGAGGTCGTCGCCGTCGAGGCAGCCGTCTTCGTCGCCTCACCCGGCTCCGTCGCCTCACCAATCTCCGGCGCAGCCATCGCTGCGGGAGCCATCGCCGGCGCCTAAGGGTCAAAAGCGTAAGCGTACCTCTACTGTGCCTCGTGGTAAGCGATCGCCGAAACGTAAACAAGAGCCTCTTCCAAAAGTACCAAAGGTTCCTCCCAAGAGAGCTTATGACTGTACTGAAGAGGAGACTGCGGCGATCGTTGATGCGGAAACGACAGCGTTTTTCGCTAAGCTGAGGCGGCCGAAAGAGCCAGTGTTCCCCAGCACCAAAGAAGAAAACGGCAAAGTGTTGAAAATGCTAAAGACTCTTCATCAACCCGAGCCAAAGCTGTCATCAGACTATGAGCGTTCTATTCTCAAGTCACATGCGGCACAAAAAGCCTCGAAGAGCAGTACTGATGCAAGCAAGAAATCTGTTGCCCAGCTCGGAGAACAAGCAAAACAGACTTGCGCCCCTCTCAAGGTGATTTCCCAAACCAATGTGGGGTCGAGCAAATATGGGGCCGAAGAGCAGTATGATCCATAGGTAGTTGCACAATACGGAGAAGCTGCCGCTGCTCAAGGTATGAGTATTGCCCAGTACTTATCCCAGTTAGAGTTCTTCCCCGTGAGTCAAGTAGCATACAAATACCAATACGGCAAACCTCTCGTCAAACCTGAGGAGGTAAACAATCTTCCAACAAAAATGCGAAGATTGCATAACTAGTACATGCATGCCACAAGGGCCGGGGCTAACTGGATAGTGTTGAGGGTTACAAAAAAGCATCATGGGAAAGAAAAGGATGACATGATATCCATTGAATTTGATGAACTATTTCAATTATTCAATCAAGACGCCTTGGACAAATCGATCATCAGTGCCTATTGTCTATAAGTACTAATTCTGTAATTAATTTAGTCTCCAGCTATCTCACCTTGTTTATTGCATGTATATAATCATACTGTAATATGCAAATGAAGATTCTCGAATGCAGCAGAGGACAAATCTATGACATTGGCTTCATTGACCCATATTGGGTTCATGAAGCTAATCTCAAAATAAGCCCCCAAGATACGGAGGATAATATAGTACACGCGTTAAGGTTTCAAGAAACCGAAAGGGAAATACTATTTCCTTACAACTTCGAGTGAGTGTTATTGTCTTGTATACACTTTCTATTTCGCTTACTCGATGTTAAGTATATAATTGATTAGTTATGCATTTGCAGCTTCCACTATATTCTGTTAATCATTCAACTTGACAAAGGGCGTGTACTAGTCATGGACTCTAAACATAAACCCCTTGAGACGTGGAAGGACATGCATATACTTCTCCAGCGGTAATTCTAATCATTACGACACTATATCGGCAACGTTCGTGAATTTTATGATATCAAGTACTTAATAACTTATTTTATTCGTTTTCTACGCCGGGCAGCGCTTGGAAACGGTTCACCAACAAGGCTAGGGGTGTTTGGAAAGAGGAGCTTACATTTGAAGCACTAGATGTAAGCACCACTAGATATATCCACGCATCTCTTTGATTCTAGTTTTGATACAGTTATTATCATGCTTGATTATTATTTTGATTGAACTCTGTTCTCGTAAAGTGCCTGACGCAGGGACCAGGTAACAATCTATGTGGATACTATGTTTGCGAGTTCATCCGGCAGACGTGCGATGAGAAGGGCAGAAATTTAGAGCAACTCCACGTACGTAAACAATTTCTATAGTTCTTAATTACAATCAAATTGTGTTTAGTTTCATTCATATAGGCTGACTCCTTTTTTAAATCAGATCGAACGTCTACGGGACGGTCTTCTGCCAAAGGATCGCGTACGAGCAATTTAGGAGGAATCGACGGGATTCTTGGATGCAGAAGTCCTAGACCCAAAAGGGGAATACTACTCGGCTGTGTATAGACAGTGATTGTAAAAATAGCAACTTTGAAGGAATTGGCCAGTAGCATCGAATAGCAACTTTTGTATGTAGTGCATGAACTCGATCCGTGTATTGAATGTAATATTGTCATGATATTCATGATGTAATATAAGGTTCCTTCATTGATAAGTGCAAATCACTAAATAAACAATAAAACAACCTAAATGAATTGTCTGCCACGGCACAAAAAGTGGCGAAAATGCTGCCGCGGCAACAAAATGTGCCAAAATGAATTCTCTGCCGCGACAGAGAAATGGGCCAAATCTCTGCCGCGGCAGAAGGTTATTAGTCCCGGTTCGTGTTATCCACCCCCCTCGCCCTCTGCCGCTGCCACGTGTGCACCCTTTAGTCCCGGTTGGTGGGGCAACCGGGACTAAAGGTTAGAGATTTAGTCCCGATTGCCCCGTCCCGGTTGGGCAACCGGGACTAAAGCCCCGTACCAACCGGGACCTATAGGGCTGTTTCCACCAGTGTCAGGTCATGTCGGCAGAACATATGTCGGCTGATGCGGTGACCCAACATACCACTGCATGTGTAGTACACTATAGTCGTTGACATGACATCCACAGAACACCGTTCCGTAAATATCACATCCCTCAGAGTGGTACAACAGAAACATTGCGGGTCCATTTTACAAAAGTACACACATTATTATTATTACAATACCGGAAGTTCAAGACTTCCAAAAGATCCAACTTACAAACCAAAATATAAAGTGTTCAGCAGAATTTAAAAGCAGCAACTCCGTCTAGGAGTTAAGCTCAACAGCTTATTCTATAGAGTTCATGCTGCTCGGCTCCGTTAGTTACTACTAACTAGGTACTTAGTTGGTCTCGTTCTCATCGACACCGTAGCGTATCTCATAATCCACTCCTTCAACTCCTCCGGACAAATCAGGTTCCTCGTAGAACACATCTTCTTAGCATTCAGCTGCATACATTAGCACGTCTTCGGGATCCTCAGAGTCTAAGAAAGAAATCAAAGGAAAGAATGAGTAACAGCGTTACCCAACAAGTTCATTATATGCAAGGTGGGAAGTTTGATGTTCTAACTACCACCCCAGATTATAAATCCTTGGCACTATGCAGTTTTTGTAAATCTTTCTTCAAAGATTGATTTTATTCCGAAAAACTATGACAATCAGCCTTCACAGGTTGACCATAACTTTCATGGTGTTCCTTTCCTGCTGTGTTCGTAGCTCCTTCCCAGAACAGGGAGTAACAAGTTACAGTTCTTACACTCTGCAGAGGTGCGTTACTTTACCCATGAGAGATCAACTCCTTGTTGCACAACCGGGCATACTTTCCCGTCCACAATTCCATGATGTGGGGCCTAGTAGTTGGTCCAAGCCAATCACTGCCCCCTTCGCGACCCCGCATGCCTCCTTGGTGTACACCATGCCCACATAATGAATTACGGCAATGGTTTGTACAAACCGTTAGATGCCAGAACTATCGTGGGACGATGAGGGTTCCCACCCATATGTTGAATATCCTCTATGAATTACCAATTAATATGCACGCTACGAGGATAACAGCCACGACCTGCACATCCGGCTTCATGCGATAGAAAGAAGATACAGCTGACTTCTCTGTCCCATTCCAAATCTCATGGCTAACGTGTAATATATGGCGCTAGAATCACTGATGTCAGGGTTTATTAAGTCCCTACTTGATCATCATTGTTGTAAATAAAACCCAAAATTCTATTGCTCCATTATATCACCACTTAGGATGATATCCATCATTTCTTTATTTATGAAAATAATATTTTCTTTCTTTTATAGCATATATGATAACACACAATTTGCAAATACTTTGATAAAGACTCTTCAAAGTACATGAGCAAGTGATGAACTTGCCTTGTGATGGCAAGGTAGTGAAGTCTGATGCTTGCACTGGACCTTGAGCTTCTAGTTCTACAAAAACATCATTATTGCCCGGTAAGGACAATATTTAAAGAAGCAAAATGATTATGCACGTAATGTAATGCATTATTTAACTCTATATGCATTTTCCCTATATAAGGTGCCTTTTAATAAAGCATTTATAAATATTAGTTTTTTTATATTTATTGCATATATTGAATTATTTTATTTTATTTCCTTTTTATTTGACTTTTATTGATTTAATAATTCTTTTAGGAATTATTAATTATACATTAAAATTTATTATTAAATATTTATTTAGAATTTTAGAAAATACTATAATATTAATATATAATGAAACTGATTTTTATTTATTTTTATCATCTTTCAATAATTTTGTAAAATTCCATAAAGAATATATAAATTACAAAATTCTTATAAAAATTTAAATGTCCAAAATTTTATATCTTATTTTATTTGGATAGAGTGGATTATTGTGAATCCAAAAAATATTTTATTTATAATTTTTGGACTTTTATTTTATTTTCTATAATTTTATTGAGGTTAGGGGCATTTTGGTCCTTTCCAATTGATCAAGAATTTTAATAAACAACTTGGGCTGGCCTTTTGGGCTTATTGGGCCAGTGTGGCCCAATAGGGAAAGGTCAAAATACCACCGCAAGGGGTTTTGGCCCACCCAGCCCATCTCTCTGCCTCCTCTCTCCCTCGACCCTATCCTCTCCATCTCAGACCCGACCATGTGGTCGGCGATGCAGCCACCGTTGATTCCCGCCTTCGTCGCCGTTCTGTTCGCTGTTGTGGTGTGATTTGGGGTTGTCGACGACGCTCGTTCGTTCTATCCACTTGGATTTGACTCCGGGGCTTCGTCATGGCTAGGTCCACCCCGTTCCCGAACCCTAGGGTTAAGGAAAGGTGTTGTCGCCACCGCCACGGTCCCGTCTTGTCACATCCCAAGATTTTCCAAATCTTGTAATGTGAAAAATAAATAAACAAAATAAATAACTATTGAAATTTAGGATGAAAAGAAACTTTTGTTTCTAAATGGAAACTTAAAATTCCATCTTGAACAAACTTTGGTTAACATTTGAATCCAACTAAATTCAAATCAAGAGTAATGCATTCCTCAATGAATGAATCTTGAAATTTAAACACTTGGAAAATAAATCCAAACCCTAAACCCTAATGGAATAAAATCATTTCCATGTTATCCCCAAGCCTATGGATTTGATCCATATAAAAATTTGTCAACAAACATTCACAAATGATCAAGAAAGACAAATAGAAATGTTATAAGACCATAATAAATTGGTTTCACTTAATTTGGAGCCATAAATAAAATCTTATGAATTTAAATAAGATAAGGAAAAGTAATTTCCAAAGCTAATAAAGCACTTATCTAAAAATCCATACAAAATGGTGAGCACATAATCCTAAAGGGATTTAAAAGGATAAACGAATATCAAAGAAGATTTTACAAATTGGAATCACCAAGTTTGGATCTATAAATAAAAAGATATGGATTTTATTAATCCAAATCCAAATAAAATAAAAGGATAAATAATTTCCAAAATAAAATAAAATGGCATTAACCATTCTATCCCTATTTTAATAAAGACAAATCTCTAATAAGAATAATTATATAATTCATGAGAAAATAGTATTTTGGAATTTACCCAAGTGGAATAAAAGTTGTTTAATTAACTTAAATAAAATAAATCTTCCAAGTAAAATTTAGGGAATTAAAACTATATTTCATTCCATTGGAATTAAAACAAATACCCAATTCAAATTATTCATGAATCATATTAAATACTTTCCAAATAATTCAAGATGAATTATTTGACACCCTATTAAACAAATAAAAACCTACTGAAAAGATTTGGAAGGTTTAAGAATTTAAATGGTGTTTGAAAATATTATTAAATCTTATTGGAATTAAAACAAAGGCCTAATTAAATAATTAAAAGACCCCAAAAAGAATAAAGTTTTATTCCAAAAATTGACTTCAGAATATACTATTAATCAGTATTTGAGTCTTCACAAAATTTGGCAAAGATTTGAATTCAAATGAATGTTTTAATTGTTTAAACAAAATCAAAACAGAATATTAGAAACAGAAAAAGAAAAACAAAGCAGTACAAAAAAAAGAAACGAACCTAGCCAGCTCAGCTAGCCCAACAAGGCCCAGCAAGCCCCAGCAAGCCCATTCCCCACCCCACCCGCAGTGAATCGTTTTTACTCACGAATCGACCCGCTGAGTCTATGACGCGTGGACCCCATTCCCCCTCTTCCTCTCTCACTGACGCCAGGCCCCACAGCCACCTCACCATCGTCTTCACTCGCCGCTGACCGTGCCCCCCTCACTGTCCATTACTGTCGTTGAATGCCGGCGTGAACTCGCTTTACTGGCCGAGTAACCCCCGTCGGTGACCACTCCCTCTTAACCGCCTCTCCCTCCTCTCTGTTTCCCCCTCAGTCCCTCACCCTAGCGCGCCCCCAGTCTGCTTAATTTCGCACTACACCGCCCCTGTCTCCGGCGAGCTCACCGAGCAATTCCGCTAGTCGGCGTCGCCCCTCGCCTCCTCAACCACACTAGCTTGCTCCCCATCCCCTAAAGCTTCTCTCTGCATCCTCAACTTGCCCGCGCGTGACCCAGAACATGGGCAACCACCTCGACTGAACTTCGCCGCCGTCTTCCTCCGCTCCGTCAACTTTTCCCGGTGAGTGCTGGCCGCTTTTCTTCCTCTCGATGATGCACGCATGATCGCCAACCTCGTGCGCAGCTAATGCTGTCCTTAACTTGTCTTATCGTGGTTCGAAACATCGCCAACAACGACAGCCCGAGCGCACCACCGCCAGAAGCTTCTCCGGCGAGCGATTCCCATTGACCCCGGGCGCCCCTTCGACGGAGAAGACCACGTTGAGCATCAGTGCGTCAAGGCAATTCTGGTGAGCCATTCCCCTTGTCCCCTTGCTTCCTATTTCACCAGCTCCACCGCCGTCTGACCGCTCCGCCACCAGTCGCCGCCGCCAGCGCCGCTGCTTAATGGTCAAAGCGATTAGGTCCGTAGGATCTCGATCTGACGATTAGGATAGAAACTAACTCGAAAGGGTAAGCAGTGCTCTGAGCTGTGCGATGTCACTAAGATCCAACGGCTCGCATCTGTCGATCCGAACGAAGCGGTATAGACCAATCACAGCACGACGCGTGACCCTATCCGTTTGAAATAAAAATAGAAATGTCTATTAGATGTTCCAATTTGAAAAATTCATAACTTTCAAACCACACGTCCAAATTTTGCAAATTTTATATCAATGGATTCAGCAAGATAAGTACTTTCTAACCATGAACTTTGTTTAGTAAAATGCTTCTGTTAAATTGATTGTTTTTGCATAAACTTGTGTAGGCATATTTGGAATATAAAAATTGTTCTAAAATGATTTTTGAGATAAAACCTTTGGCAAATGGATTGTTTTGAACCTACTGACCATAGAAATCAATTTGTGGTTTCGAAAATGTATTTGGTGAAGCAAAATAATGAATCTTTGATTTAAAAACATTTCTAGCTAAACAAAAATATTGATTATTGTTTAAAAATGATAATGGAGGAAAACCTTTGAGAAATGTCTTGATTTAAACTCTCTGACCCCAAGCACCAAGTTTTATGATTTAAAAATGTATTTGGTGAACCATATAAAGATTGTTACTTTGATAAAGGCATTTTCAACCACATAAAATAATGATTTGGTTTAAAAATGGTTTATAGGTAGAATCTTTTGCAAATAGTTTTTCCACTTTATAAAATGACCAATAAGTGTTTTAGAATGTTTATAAGCTATTATAAACCACTTTTGTAAATAAAACAAAGTTGGCATGCTTGCATGCATTGTTTTGTCCCTATTATTTTATGTGATGTTGCTTGAATGGTAGTTTGAAATATTACTTGCTTGATTGAATTGTAGTGATTTGAAGAGTGTGAATATTGCAAGATCAAGGAGTGAAATTATATTATCTACCAAAAAGGCAAGTGATGCTTCATACTTTTGTCCCATTATTTTCACTATGCATTAGTGATATTTCTAAGTAGGACTTGCATGGATTTTTTTTTGCTAAGTATAAACTATGCCATGGGAAAACCTAGTAGATGAAACCTTAGTAGAATTTCCTAAGTTAAGATTCCTACTACTATCATGCTTAGCTTAGCTAGTAGAAAACAAGGGTGGAATATATTCATACTATGAAATATTTATAAGTCAAGGACTTGTGTATTTTGTTTAATAAAAACAACTAAGTGAATGAATCACCTGGGTGGAATGGAAGGAATGGTTTGTGTTGAGTGGTTCACAAGGCCCATTTCTATGGTTTACCTTGTGTATCTCACTTGTGGATGGCCACCTAGGAACAAAGAGATTTGAGATGTCAAATGTTGAGAAGCTTCAAGTGCAGCCACTTGGCATTATGGGCTCTGCCTGGATCATATAGGTTGCAATAACTTAGCCAAATGGACAGTTGGTGGTAGGGGAATGATAGGTTGGAACGCGTCCATTCTGGTCTAAGGGAAGGCTTCTGAAAGATCTTGTCTTGGTGAAACCAAGTCTTGTGGGGAAAGTGCACCACCTCTTCAGAGTGTAAAATCTAAGTACTTAGCCATGTCCTTGGTAAAGGACAATTTGAGCATCAAGACATGGAAGCTATAAAGAATCTCCTCATCCCAATTTCTAAGTTAAAAACGTGTGGTTGAACAAGGGTTGAAGGTTCACCAATTTCTATTTGGAGATGCCTTGGGATTGTTTTTGTCAAGCAAAAACTTAGTGTTTTCAAATGATAAGGAAAATCTATTTTGAGCAATGCAAGCCTAAGCTCCACTTAGCCAAATGCATATAGATGATAGACTCCACTATACTACCATAGTATCACTTGCCAATACAATTCAAATGTATTGACCCTTGTGGCTGTAACTTGTTATGTTGCAGGTTTGTTTGATGTTAGTGAAGTTTATTGGTTAGGATTACAAGTCTACAACCAACATGTCTGCCTGTGGCACTTTGAAGATGAAGGACCCCATGCTATTGTTATATTCTGCTACATTGTAATGAGATAGCCAAATGAGCTATGTAAGATGTAATAAGTTATTTTATTCCTGGTTATAAAGTTGTATTATGACCTTTGTTTCTTGATATTACATCTTAACTGTGGATGCTAGCTATTGATCCAGGGACTAGCATTGTAAACACAGGGATCTCTACCTTATTAAAGGTTGGGAACCTTACAGATGGTATCAGAGCATTGTGTTGCCTATAGGATTTGTAACCCTAGGATTGGACAAAACCCCTTAGAAAAATAGGAGTTGTGTTTGTTCCAAAAACTTATTTACAAACAATCTTGTAAACTCTTTCCTCAACCTTTTGGGTTTGATTCTACATCTCTTCTATTTCAAACTTGATTGACAAAGCCTACCCCCATGGCCAAAGACTTCACCATGTGCAAAGGACTTCATCAACTCTAATGACTTCAACATCTTCAAGTGATTTCAACCCTATTCTCAACAAGGACTTCAACCTTGGATATCACTAAGGTCTACAAGTGAGACAAGAAATGTTGCTCAAGACTTGAAGACTAAGGAAACACAACTTGGGAATCATCATCACCTTTGAAGTTTTTGTGACCAAGAATTTTCCCAAGGAAACCATGATCTCATTCAAGAAGAATCAAAGGATGGAATAATTTCAAGTGAACCATATAGTTGGACCACCATATTTCGTTTAAGTCAAACCCACCAACTTATGTGGTGTAACAAAAATATTTTTGGATGCCTAAAAATATGCTTGAAAATTTGTTGTTTGAGTGGAATGTTTGGTTGTGATTGCTTGCACTTTGCTTGTGTGAATTGTGATGTGTGTGATTAGAATTATTTCCTGAGAAATATTTTGCCTATCCTAATCCCAATCCAACCCAAACACATGACTTCTCCAAGAGACTCCAACATCAAGAAAGGTGACAACAATAACCAAGAGATGCACATGAGAGAACAATTACTAGCAAACCAAACCCAGTTGAACCAAGTGACAACTCAGTTTTTATCCAACAACAATGGATTAGACCCAACCATACAAAAGTTTTTGGAAATTCAATCCAAATTGTTGCAAGGGATGGCCACTCAAATGATCAACATGGGAAACAACTCTTCCCAAGGAGTTTGTGACAACAAGGATGACAAAGATGATATTCTAGAAGGAACCCAAGCTTGCAATATTTGTGGAGACAAGGATCACACTTCCAAAGAGCATGAAGATCAATGCCCCAATTGTGAAGAGAAACATCCAACAAATCAATGCCCCACATCTCAAGCTACTTGTTACCTATGTGACGGAAATAATCATGTCCCTATCCAATGCCCCATCTATTCCATAGTTCAACAAAGGAAACAAGGTGGAGTGCATCAACAGTTTGGAAACCCACATGAAGGAACAACTTCTACCAAGAAGGATGAAGGCAAAGTCAAAACTATGCATTATAAGGCCAAATCCAAAGTGATCACAAAGTGTTGCTACTCTTGTGGAGAAGAAGGTCATATCTCTCGTAACTGCCCCAAGAAGAGAGAAAGATTTCCCACCTTTGTGGTAAATTATGAAGAGCATGAACTAGAAGAACTTCTAGCTTTGGAGAGACCCCAAAAGAAGAAGAAGGACATAAGCCAGTTGCAATGTTACAATTGCAAAAAAAATGGGACATTGTGCCAGTGATTGCCCAGAAAAGAAGAAGAACCAAGGAAATAAACAAGAAGAATTGATACCTGTCACATCCCAAGATTTTCCAAATCTTGTAATGTGAAAAATAAATGAATAAAATAAAAATTTTGTTTGATTTTCAGAGTGAGAAGAAATTTTTTGAATCCAATTGGAAATCATCAAATCAATTTGGATCAAATAAATCCTAAAGGGATTTAAAAAGATAAACATTTAATAAAGGAAAATAAAATATTTTGGATTTACTATTTTGGATCTTCAAATAAAAGGTTTTGGTTTTCAAAAGGAAAGGAAGGTTTGAAATAAGAAATTATTTTACAAAGCCAAATTAAAACTTGGCCAAGCTTTTGAAATAAAACATTTTGTTTTGATAAAAATAAAGGTTTATTTAAATAAATTAATAAGGATTTAATATCCAAGTTTTATAAATAAAGGTTTTAATATTATAATTAACCATCAAAACTTATTTATTCAATTTAAATAAGTTTTCCAAATATTTTGTATTCCCAAATAAACCTACTTATTTGGTTTGGAAAATAATTAGATTTCAAAAGGAGTATTTAAATAAAACAAATCCTATTTGATTTAATAACAATGGTCTATTTTATTTAATTTTGAATTTTGGTTTATGTTACTGAACAGAACCAAGTTCAAAGTTTCAAAGTGTGGTGACTGTTTGAATTGATTTGAATGTTGTTTGGTTGTTTTAATTTCAAGACATGAATTAGAAATAGAAAAGGAAAAGGATTCAGACAGAAAAAAATAGAATCTGGACCAGCCCAGTCGACAAAGCCCACAAGCCCAACAAAACAGCCCAGTTTCCACTCTCCCTCGGCGAGACGTTTTTACTCAGAACCGCACCCGCTGAGCCAATGACTGGTGGCCCTCTTCTCCCTCTCATTCCTTGCTGACAGCAGGGACCCACGCAGCCAGCTCACTCCTCTTCTTCCTCGCGACGACCACGCCGGCCGTTTCTGCCAGTGATTCCGCGGCTTCAATTCAAAGTAATGCCGCGCCTTAACCTCGCTGCGACCACGTCCTATTAATCGCCAGCGCCTCTCCTCCATTTCCCATCTGTCGCCATAACCACCACGCCACCAGGCTGCTCTGAATCAAGCTCACCCTCCCACTGCTCGGACGAGCTTCCACCTCCAATTCCGGCCAGTACTCGCCACCTCCTGCCCCCACAAGCACACGAGCACACTCACCACTCCCTGGCACATCTTCCTGTACCCGCCGTTCAACCGCGGGCGCCCCAGAAAGCCGTCTTCGACAAGCTCTGAGCGCCGCCGCGTCTGTCTTCTACTCCGTCGAGCTCCTCCGGTAAGTCCAGACCGCCCCAAGCTTTCTCCTTCACGCACGCGTCTTCTCTGTGATCTCCTGCATCTGACCATACCCTCTGTTTGCCTCCTCGTGATCAACAGCGTCGCCTTCGACCGCGAACAGAACCACCCGTCGCCAGACCTTACTCCGGCGAGCAATCCACCGCAACCCTGAGCGCCCCTTGCCACGCCGACCACACGTCCAGCATCACCTCGTCCTCGCGAACACGGTAAGAACCCCCTCTGTCTTCCTTGCTTCCTAGAACCGCCGCTAGCCCGCTGCCTGACGGTCGCCGCCGTCTGCCGCCGCCAGCGCCGCCGATCTTTGGCAAGCATGCTAGCAACCGTAGGATCTAGATCGAACGAACGAAACAGATCCACTTAACAACGAAAGGGTACGCAGCCAGTGCCGTGCGATGCAACTTGATCCAACGCCCTGTATCTGTCGATCCGGCCGAACCGGTACCAGCCAGTAGCGTTGCGACGCGTGGCCAGTTTTTGGTTTAAAATAGATTTGAAAACAGATTTGAGTTGCAAATTGAAATCCCTATAACTTTTGATCCACACGTCCAAAAATTACAAACTTTATATCGTTGGAATCAGTGGAACAAGCCCTAGCCAACCATGGAATTTGTTTAGCAAATAGTATCTGTTAGATTGTTTGATTTTGCAGAAACTTTTGAATGCTAGTTTAGATTAGAAAAATTGTTCAAAATTGTTTTTAGGGTTAAAACCTTTGCAAATTGGTTTGTTGTAAACTTACTGACCCTAGGAACCAACCCATGGTTTTGAAAATGAATTTGGTGAAGATTAGGATGGATTAATAGGTTTAGCCCATTTCTAGCCAAATAAAAAAAAGGATGGTTATGTTATAAAAATGTTTTTGGAGTAAAAACTTTGAGAAAATGTTTTAGATCAAACCTACTGACCCAAAACACCAAGTTTTCTGAAACAAAAACTTATTTGGTGAACAACCTAAAAGTTGTTGCTTTGTTAAAAATATTTTCCACCACATAAAATAATGGTTGGATTTAAAAAAATGGTTTATGGACAAAACCCTTTTGCAAATGACTTTGCCACTTTGGAAAATGACCACTTTGAACCTTACAAAGTTTAGAAGCCTAGTGGAGACCACCTTTGCAAATAAACCTATCTCTTGCATGCTTACATGCATAAATTAGATCCCATTGTTTTATGTGTGAGTGAATTGTTTGATTATTGGTTTGGAATGCTAGTTGATATTGTGTTTGCTTGATTGCTTGTAGTGAAGTTAGAAAAGTATGAGACTAGCAAGATCAAGGAGTGAACCACCATTCCCTACCCAAAAAGGCAAGTTACACTATCATCCAAAGTCCTACTATTTTCATTATACTTAGTGGATTTTGAAAACATGCATGAAAAGAATTTTATACTTATGCTGTGCTAAATCCTAATAGGATTCCCTGTACATTCCTTAGAGAAAACAATGTAGTTGTTACATGCTTAGCCATGTTATATTTTGAAAGAGATACATGTTGAGATTTTATGAAGTTGAGAAAAGGACTTGTGATTTTATATAATAAAACAAGGACTCAATGAACCACCTGGGTGGCCAAGGATACTTTGAGTTTTGGAGAAGGTGGCAACAAAAGGAACCATGTCTATGGCAATCTCTTTGTGTTGTGCTCCAAAGGAAACCACCCAGGAAACTTAGAGATTGAACATGTTTCTCCAATTGTGGCTTTCGTGTGCAACCACATGCTATTATGGCTCTGGCTTAGTCAACTACATTGGGAAGACCCATGCATTGTCTTCAGGCTACTGGACATGAGGACCTCGAATCCTACATGGGTACTTGAAGACAAGCTAGAAATGGTGTATGGGAGGACCCTCTGGAAAGACTTCGTCACATTCTCAATCTGCCGGTACTCCATCTTGGTGAGCACCAATCCAGTGGCCACTGGTGGCAAAAGGATGGGATTGTGACATGTGGGTAAAGTGTACTACTTCTGCAGAAGATAATAAAATCTAAGTACTTAGCCGTGTCCCCGGTTATGGACAATACTGAGCAACTAAAGTTTGAAGCTATGGGAGATCTCGACATTCTAATTTCTAAAAGAAAACTTCTAAAACTTGATGCACTTGGGGGTACCAAGGTGCTCAAGATACTTTGATAAAACTTGATGTACTTGGGGGTACCAAGGAACTCAAGAGATTTTGATGAAAACATGAACACTTGGGGTTACCAAGGAACTCATGAGATTTTGATAAAACTTGATGCACTTGGGGTTACCAAGTAGCTCAAGGTATTTTTGACAAGGACTTGAACACTTGGGGTTACCAAGGAGTTCAAGGGTTTTGTTAAAGAGATTTGGACAAAGGAAACAAAACCATTTGAAAAGATAGGATAAAGTATTGCTTTCTGCAAATGAACCTTAAACCCTACTTAGCCAAAATGCATGTAATGATAGGATCCACTCATATTAAACTTAGTAGTGAAGCTTGCCAATACAATTCAAATGTATTGACCCTTGTGGCTGTAACTTGTAATGTTGCAGGTTTGATTGATTTTAGTGAAGATTGATTGATTAGGATTACAAAGTCTACAACCAACATCTGCCTGTGGCATTTTGAAGATGAAGGACCCATGCTTATAGTTATTCCGCTGCAATGTAATGTTATAGCCAAATGAGCTATGTAAGATGTAATAAAATTATGTTATTCCTGGTAATAAAGTTATGTTATGACCTTTGTTTCTTGATATTACATCTTAACTGTGGATGCTAGCTAATGATCCAGGGACTAGCATTATAAACACAGGGGACTCCACCTTATATTGTTTAAAGGTTGGGACACTCCCTCTACAGATGGTATCAGAGCATTGTGTTGCCTGTAGGATTTGTAAACCTAGGATTGGACAAAAACCCTTAGAAAAATAGGAGTTGTACTTGTTCCAAAAACTTATTTACAAAAACACTTGTAAACTCTTTCCTCAACCATTTTGGTTTCAACTCTACATCTCTTCTATTTTCAACTTGATGGAAAACCTACCCCATGGCCAAAGACTACACCATGTGCAAAGGACTTCTTCAACATCTTCAACTATAATGACTTCAACTTCTACAACTCTAATGACTTCAACTTCTTCAACTCTAATGAATTCAACATCTTCAGCATATTCACCAAGGACTTCCAACTTGGATATCACTAAGGACTACAAATGAGACTAGGAAATATTGCTCAAGATTTAGAGACTGAGGGAATGCAAAAGTTAGAAGGAACCTACATCATTTGAAGTCTTGTGACCAAGGAGTTTTTCCTAAGGAAACCATGATCTCCTACAAGAATAATCAACCAAGAAGGATGGAAAGATCACAAGTGAACCATATAGATGGACCACCATATTTTAGTTAAGACAAACACACCAACTTATGTGGTGTAACAAAAATATTTTGTTGCTTAAGTATGTGCTTGAACTATGTTGTTTGAGTGAAAAGTTTTTTGTGAATGTTTGCACATTGCTTGTGTGAATTGTGATGTGTGTGATTAGGATTGTTTCCTTAGAAACATCTTGCCTAATCTAAATTTCATTCAACCCAAACAGATGACTACTCCAAGAGACTCCAACCTCAAGGTTGATGACATCAACACCAACCAAGAGGACAGCATGAAAGAGCTCATAGCAACCCAGAACCAGTTGAACCAAGTGACAGCTCAGTTCATAGCCAACACTAGTGGAGAAGATCCAAAGCTACAAGGATTCTTGGAAACTCAAGGTCAACTGATGCTTAAGGTGACTGGTCAAATGATCAAAATGGAAGAAAGTTATTCCAAAAGAGTTGGTGACAACAAAGATGACAGAAATATTATCCTAGATGGAGCCCCAGCTTGCATTATTTGTGGAGACAAGGATCATACTTCCAAGGAGCATGGAGATCAATGCCCCAACTGTGAAGGGAAACATCCTGTTGGACAATGTTCCACTTCTCAAGCTACTTGCTACCTATGTGAAGGAAACAACCTTGTTCCTATCCAATGCCCCATCTATTCCATTGTCGAACAAAGGAAACAAGGTGGAGTGCAACAGATGATTGCAAACCATCAAGAAGGATCCAAGTCTACCTTACCTCCAAACAAAACAACCCAATTCAAAGGACCAAAGAAACCCAAGAAGCAAAAGAAAGACAAAAGCCATGTGCAATGTCATAAGTGTAAGGAAATGGGACACTATTCCGGTGAATGCCCAGAGAACCAGAAGAATAAAGAGATTTTCCAAGTGGTGTGCAACAATTGCAAAGAGCTAGGCCATTATGTAGCAACTTGTCCACAAGAGCTACGTAAAGAACTCAAAGATATCAACTGTTTCAATTGCAAGAACCTAGGACATTATGCAAGCAACTGTCCAGAAAAGATGAAGAACAAGTTGAACAAGCCTATGGAGAAACTAAACCTTGGCCCATGAGTCAAGCATGGAAACAAAGGACACAATGCAAAAGTTTGCTTAGAGAAGTTTCCCAGGATCCCAAGAAGGACAATATGTAATTTTTGTTTGAAAATTTTTAAGGGTGGTAGTACCCTAGTTGTTTTGAGCCTACTTGTAACCCTAGCCTTCCCAAATCTCGGGACGAGATTTATTTTAAGGGTGGTAGCCTGTCACATCCCAAGATTTTCCAAATCTTGTAATGTGAAAAATAAATGAATAAAATAAAATTTTGTTTGATTTTCAGAGTGAGAAGAAACTTTTTGAATCCAATTGGAAATCATCAAACCAATTCGGATCAAATAAATCCTAAAGGGATTTAAAAAGATAAACATTTAATAAAGGAAAATAAAATATTTTGGATTTACTATTTTGGATCTTCAAATAAAAGGTTTTGGTTTTCAAAAGGAAAGGAAGGTTTTAAATAAGAAATTATTTTACAAAGCCAAATTGAAACTTGGCCAAGCTTTTGAAATAAAACATTTTGTTTTGATAAAAATAGTAAAGGTTTATTTAAATAAATTAATAAGGATTTAATATCCAAGTTTTATAAATAAAGGTTTTACTATTATAATTAACCATCAAAACTTATTTATTCAATTTAAATAAGTTTTCCAAATATTTTGTATTCCCAAATAAACCTACTTATTTGGTTTGGAAAATAATTAGATTTCAAAAGGAGTATTTAAATAAAACAAATCCTATTTGATTTAATAACAATGGTCTATTTTATTTAATTAATAATGGACCCTAAAATAAAATTATTATTTTATTTAGTTTTGAATTTTGGTTTATGTTACTGAACAGAACCAAGTTCAAAGTTTCAAAGTGTGGTGACTGTTTGAATTGATTTGAATGTTGTTTGGTTGTTTGAATTTCAAAACAGGAATTAGAAATAGAAAAGGAAAAGGATTCAGACAGAAAAAATAGAATCTGGACCAGCCCAGTCGACAAAGCCCACAAGCCCAACAAAACAGCCCAGTTTCCACTCTCCCTCGGCGAAACGTTTTTACTCAGAACCGCACCCGATGAGCCAATGACTGGTGGCCCTCTTCTCCCTCTCATTCCTCGCTGACAGCAGGGACCCACGTAGCCAGCTCACTCCTCTTCTTCCTCGTGACGACCACGCCGGCCGTTTCTGCCAGTGATTCCGCGGCTTCAATTCGCAGTAATGTCGCGCCTTAACCTCGCTGCGACCATGTCCTATTAATCGCCAGCGCCTCTCCTCCATTTCCCCTCTGTCGCCATAACCAACACGCCACCAGGCTGCTCTGAATCAAGCTCACCCTCCCACTGCTCCGACGAGCTTCCACCTCCAATTCCGGCCAGTACTCGCCACCTCCTGCCCCCACAAGCACACGAGCACACTCACCACTCCCTGGCACATCTTCCTGTACCCGCCGTTCAACCGCGGGCGCCCCAGAAAGCTGTCTTCGACAAGCTCTGAGCGCCGCCGCGTCGGTCTTCTACTCCGTCGAGCTCCTCCGATAAGTCCAGACCGCCCCAAGCTTTCTCCTTCACGCACGCGTCTTCTCTGTGATCTCCTGCATCTGACCACACCCTCTGTTTGCCTCCTCGTGATCGACAGCGTCGCCTTCGATCGCGAACAGAACCACCCGTCGCCAGACCCTACTCCGGCGAGCAATCCACCGCAACCCTGAGCGCCCCTTGCCATGCCGACCACACGTCCAGCATCACCTCGTCCTCGCGAACACGGTAAGCACACCCTCTGTCTTCCTTGCTTCCTAGAACCGCCGCTAGCCCGCTGCCTGACCGTCGCTGCCGTCTGCCGCCGCCAGCGCCGCCGATCTTTGGCAAGCATGCTAGCAACCATAGGATCTAGATCGAACGAACGAAACAGATCCACTTAACAGCGAAAGGGTACGCAGCCAGTGCCGTGCGATGCAACTTGATCCAACGGCCTGTATCTGTCGATCCGGCCGAACCGGTACCAGCCAGTAGCGTTGCGACGCGTGGCCAGTTTTTGGTTTAAAATAGATTTGAAAACAGATTTGAGTTGCAAATTGAAATCCCTATAACTTTTGATCCACACGTCCAAAAATTACAAACTTTATATCGTTGGAATCAGTGGAACAAGCCCTATCCAACCATGGAATTTGTTTAGCAAATAGTATCTGTTAGATTGTTTGATTTTGCAGAAACTTTTGAATGCTAGTTTAGATTAGAAAAATTGTTCAAAATTGTTTTTAGGGTTAAAACCTTTGAAAATTGGTTTGTTGTAAACCTACTGACCCTAGGAACCAACCCATGGTTTTGAAAATGAATTTGGTGAAGATTAGGATGGATTAATTGGTTTAGCCCATTTCTAGCCAAATAAAAAAAAGAATGGTTACGTTATAAAAATGTTTTTGGAGTAAAAACTTTGAGAAAATGTTTTAGATCAAACCTACTGACCCAAAACACCAAGTTTTCTGAAACAAAAACTTATTTGGTGAACAACCTAAAAGTTGTTGCTTTGTTAAAAATATTTTCCACCACATAAAATAATGGTTGGATTTAAAAAATGGTTTATGGACAAAACCCTTTTGCAAATGACTTTGCCACTTTGGAAAATGACCACTTTGAACCTTACAAAGTTTAGAAGCCTAGTGGAGACCACCTTTGCAAATAAACCTATCTCTTGCATGCTTACATGCATAAATTAGATCCCATTGTTTTATGTGTGAGTGAATTGTTTGATTATTGGTTTGGAATGCTAGTTGATATTGTGTTTGCTTGATTGATTGTATTGAAGTTAGAAAAGTGTGAGACTAGCAATATCAAGGAGTGAACCACCATTCCCTACCCAAAAATGCAAGTTACACTATCATCCAAAGTCCTACTATTTTCATTATACTTAGTGGAATTTGAAAACATGCATGAAAAGATTTTATACTTATGCTGTGATAAATCCTAATAGGATTCCCTGTACATTCCTTAGAGAAAACAATGTAGTTGTTACATGCTTAGCCATGCTATATTTTGAAAGAGATACATGTTGGGATTTTATGAAGTTGAGAAAAGGACTTGTGATTTTATATAATAGAACAAGGACTCAATGAACCACCTGGGTGGCCAAGGATACTTTGAGTTTTGGAGAAGGTGGCAACAAAAGGAACCATGTCTATGGCAATCTCTTTGTGTTGTGCTCCAAAGGAAACCACCCAGGAAACTTAGAGATTGAACATGTTTCTCCAATTGTGGCTTTCGTGTGCAACCACATGCTATTATGGCTCTGGCTTAGTCAACTACATTGGGAAGACCCATGCATTGTCTTCAGGCTACTGGACATGAGGACCTGGAATCCTACATGGGTACTTGAATACAAGCTAGAAATGGTGTATGGGAGGACCCTCTGGAAAGACTTCGTCACATTCTCAATCTGCCGGTACTCCATCTTGGTGAGCACCAATCCAGTGGCCACTGGTGGAAAAAGAATGGGATTGTGACATGTGGGTAAAGTGTACTACTTCTGCAGAAGATAATAAAATCTAAGTACTTAGCTGTGTCCCCGGTTATGGACAATACTGAGCAACTAAAGTTTGAAGTTATGGGAGATCTCGACATTCTAATTTCTCAAAGAAAACTTCTAAAACTTGATGCACTTGGGGGTACCAAGGTGCTCAAGAGACTTTGATAAAACTTGATGTACTTGGGGGTACCAAGGAACTCAAGAGATTTTGATGAAAACATGAACACTTGGGGTTACCAAGGAACTCATGAGATTTTGATAAAACTTGATGCACTTGGGGTTACCAAGTAGCTCAAGGGATTTTTGACAAGGACTTGAACACTTGGGGTTACCAAGGAGTTCAAGGGTTTTGTTAAAGAGATTTGGACAAAGGAAAAAAAACCATTTGAAAAGATAGGATAAAGTATTGCTTTCTGCAAATGAACCTTAAACCCTACTTAGCCAAAATGCATGTAATGATAGGATCCACTCATATTAAACTTAGTAGTGAAGCTTGCCAATACAATTCAAATGTACTGACCCTTGTGGCTGTAACTTGTAATGTTGCAGGTTTGATTGATTTTAGTGAAGATTGATTGATTAGGATTACAAAGTCTACAACCAACATCTGCCTGTGGCATTTTGAAGATGAAGGACCCATGCTTATAGTTATTCCGCTGCAATGTAATGTTATAGCCAAATGAGCTATGTAAGATGTAATAAAATTATGTTATTCCTGGTTATAAAGTTATGTTATGACTTTTGTTTCTTGATATTACATCTTAACTGTGGATGCTAGCTATTGATCCAGGGACTAGCATTGTAAACACAGAGGACTCCACCTTATATTGTTTAAAGGTTGGGACACTCCCTCTACAATACCAAAGAAGAAGAAGGATAATAGCCAAGTGATGTGTTTCAAATGCAAAGAGCTAGGCCATTAGCAGACAAGTGTCCATAGAAGTTTCAACAAGACCCCAAGAAAGCCAAGATGTAATCTAGTTGGAAAATTTTTAGGGGTGGTAGTACCCTAGTTGCTTTGAGCCAACTTGTAACCCCTAGCCTCCCCAAATCTCGGGACGAGATTTATTTTAAGGGTGGTAGCCTGTCACATCCCAAAATTTTACAAATCTTGTAATGTGAAAAATAAATAAACAAAATAAATAACTATTGAAATTCAAGATGAAAAGAAACTTTTGTTTCTAAATGGAAACTTAAAATTCCATCTTGAACAAACTTTGGTTAACATTTGAATCCAACTAAATTCAAATCAAGATTAATGCATTCCTCAATGAATGAATCTTGAAATTTAAACACTTGGAAAATAAATCCAAACCCTAAACCCTAATGGAATAAAATCATTTCCAAGTTATCCCCAAGCCTATGGATTTGATCCATATAAAAATTTGTCAACAAACATTCACAAATGATCAAGAAAGACAAATAGAAATGTTATAAGACCATAATAAATTGGTTTCACTTAATTTGGAGCCATAAATAAAATCTTATGAATTTAAATAAGATAAGGAAAAGTAATTTCCAAAGCTAATAAAGCAATTATCTAAAAATACATACAAAATGGTGAGCAAATAATCCTAAAGGGATTTAAAAGGATAAACAAATATCAAATAAGATTTTACAAATTTGAATCACCAAGTTTGGATCTATAAATAAAAAGATATGGATTTTATAAATCCAAATCCAAATAAAATAAAAGGATAAATAATTTCCAAAATAAAATAAAATGGCATTAACCATTCTATCCCTATTTTAATAAAGACAAATCTCTAATAAGAATAATTATATAATTCATGAGAAAATAGTATGTTGGAATTTACCCAAGTGGAATAAAAGTTGTTTAATTAACTTAAATAAAATAAATCTTCCAAGTAAAATTTAGGGAATTAAAACTATATTTCATTCCATTGGAATTAAAACAAATACCCAATTCAAATGATTCATGAATCATATTAAATACATTCCAAATAATTCAAGATGAATTATTTGACACCCTATTAAACAAATAAAAACCTACTGAAAAGATTTGGAAGGTTTAAGAATTTAAATGGTGTTTGAAAATATTATTAAATCTTAATGGAATTAAAACAAAGGCCTAATTAAATAATTAAAAGACCCCAAAAAGAATAAAGTTTTATTCCAAAAATTGACTTTAGAATATACTATTAATCAGTATTTGAGTCTTCACAAAATTTGGCAAAGATTTGAATTCAAATGAATGTTTAAATTGCTTAAACAAAATCAAAACAGAATATTAGAAACAGAAAAAGAAAAACAAAGCAGTACAAAAAAAAGAAACGAACCTAGCCAGCTCAGCTAGCCCAACAAGGCCCAGCAAGCCCCAGCAAGCCCATTCCCCACCCCACCCGCAGTGAATCGTTTTTACTCACGAATCGACCCGCTGAGTCTATGACGCGTGGACCCCATTCCCCCTCTTCCTCTCTCACTGACGCCAGGCCCCACAGCCACCTCACCATCGTCTTCACTCGCCGCTGACCGTGCCCCCCTCACTGTCCATTACTGTCGTTGAATGCCGGCGTGAATTCGCTTTACTGGCCGAGTAACCCCTGTCGGTGACCACTCCCTCTTAACCGCCTCTCCCTCCTCTCTGTTTCCCCCTCAGTCCCTCACCCTAGCGCGCCCCCAGGCTGCTTAATTTCGCACTACACCGCCCCTGTCTCCGGCGAGCTCACCGAGCAATTCCGGCTAGTCGACGTCGCCCCTCGCCTCCTCAACCACACTAGCTTGCTCCCCATCCCCTAAAGCTTCTCTCTGCATCCTCAACTTGCCCGCGCGTGACCCAGAACATGGGCAACCACCTCGACTGAACTTCGCCGTCGTCTGCCTCCGCTCCGTCAACTTTTCCCGGTGAGTGCTGGCCGCTTTTCTTCCTCTCGATGATGCACGCATGATCGCCAACCTCGTGCGCAGCTAATGCTGTCCTTAACTTGTCTTATCGTGGTTCGAAACATCGCCAACGACGACAGCCCGAGCGCACCACCGCCAGAAGCTTCTCCGGCGAGCGATTCCCATCGACCCCGGGCGCCCCTTCGACGGAGAAGACCACGTTGAGCATCAGTGTGTCAAGGTGATTCTGGTGAGACATTACCCTTGTCCCCTTGCTTCCTATTTCGCCAGCTCCGCCGCCGTCTGACCGCTCTGCCACCAGTCTCCGCCGCCAGCGCCGCTGCTTAATGGTCAAAGCGATTAGGTCCGTAGGATCTCGATCTGATGATTAGGATATAAACTAACTCGAAAGGGTAAGCAGTGCTCTGAGCCATGCGATTGTCACTTAGATCCAACGGCTCGCATCTGTCGATCCGCACGAAGCGGTACAGACCAATCACAGCACGACGCGTGGCCCTGTCCGTTTGAAATAAAAACAGAAATGTCTATTAGATGTTCCAATTTGAAAAATTCATAACTTTCAAACCACACGTCCAAATTTTGCAAATTTTATATAAATGGATTCATCAAGACAAGTACTTTCTAACCATGAACTTTGTTTAGTAAAATGCTTCTGTTAAATTGATTGTTTTTGCATAAACTTGTGTAGGCATATTTGGAATATAAAAATTGTTCTAAAATGATTTTTGAGATAAAACCTTTGGCAAATGGATTTTTTTGAACCTACTGACCATAAAAATCAATTTGTGGTTTCAAAAATGTATTTAGTGCAGCAAAAGAATGAATCTTTGATTTAAAAACATTTCTAGCCAAACAAAAATATTGATTATGGTTTAAAAATGATTTTGGAGGAAAACCTTTGAGAAATGTCTTAATTTAAACTCTCTGACCCCAAGAACCAAGTTTTATGATTTAAAAATATATTTGGTGAACCATATAAAGATTGTTACTTTGATAAAGGCATTTTCAACCACATAAAATAATGATTTGGTTTAAAAATGGTTTATAGGTAGAATCTTTTGCAAATAGTTTTGCCACTTTATAAAATGACCAATAAGTGTTTTAGAATGTTTATAACCTATTATAAACCACTTTTGTAAATAAAACAAAGTTGGCATGCTTGCATGCATTGTTTTGTTCCTATTATTTTATGTGATGTTGCTTGAATGGTAGTTTGAAATATTACTTGCTTGATTGAATTGTAGTGACTTGAAGAGTGTGAGTATTGCAAGATCAAGGAGTGAAATTATATTCTCTACCAAAAAGCCAAGTGTTGCTTCATACTTTTGTCCCATTATTTACACTATGCATTAGTGATATTTCTAAGTAGGACTTGCATGGACTTTTTTTGCTAAGTATAAACTATGCCATGGGAAAACCTAGTAGATGAAACCTTAGTAGAATTTCCTAAGTTAAGATTCCTACTACTATCATGCTTAGCTTAGCTAGTAGAAAACAAGGGTGGAATATATTCATACTATGAAATATTTATAAGTCAAGGACTTGTGTTTTTTTTAATAAAAACAACTAAGTGAATGAATCACCTGGGTGGAATGGAAGGAATGGTTTGTGTTGAGTGGTTCACAAGGCCCATTTCTATGGTTTACCTGGTGTATCTCACTTGTGGAAGGCCACCCAGGAACAAATATATTTGAGATATCAAATGTTGAGAAGCTTCAAGTGCACCCACTTGGCATTATGGGCTCTGCCTGGATCATATAGGTTGCAATAACTTAGCCAAATGGACAGTTGGTGGTAGGGGAATGATAGGTTGGAACGCGTCCATTCTGGTCTAAGGGAAGGCTTCTGAAAGATCTTGTCTTGGTGAAACCAAGTCTTGTGGGGAAAGTGCACCACCTCTTTAGAGTGTAAAATCTAAGTACTTAGCCATGTCCTTGGTAAAGGACAATTTGAGCATCAAGACATGGAAGCTATCAAGAATCTCCTCATCCCAATTTCTAAGTTAAAAATTTGTGGTTGAACAAGGGTTGAAGGATCACCAATTTCTATTAGGAGATGCCTTGGGATTGTTTTTGTCAAGCAAAAACTTAGTGTTTTCAAATGATAAGGAAAATCTATTTTGAGCAATGCAAGCCTAAGCTCCACTTAGCCAAATGCATATAGATGATAGACTCCACTATACTACCATAGTATCACTTGCCAATACAATTCAAATGTATTGACCCTTGTGGTTGTAACTTGTTATGTTGCAGGTTTGTTTGATGTTAGTGAAGTTTATTGGTTAGGATTACAAGTCTATAACCAACATGTCTGCCTGTGGCACTTTGAAGATGAAGGACCCCATGCTATTGTTATATTCTGCTGCATTTTAATGAGATAGCCAAATGAGTTATGTAAGATGTAATAAGTTATTTTATTCCTGGTTATAAAGTTGTATTATGACCTTTGTTTCTTGATATTACATCTTAACTGTGGATGCTAGCTATTGATCCAGGGACTAGCATTGTAAACACCGGGATCTCTACCTTATTAAAGGTTGGGAACCTTACACGTCTGCGGTGGTGTGCTGGGCTCATGTGCTACTGTGGCCGCCGCCGTGGCTGGTGCAGGTTGCAGCGCCCCCCTGGGTGCTCCCTGTGCTGCCGCGGTTCGTCGGCTAATTCTGCTTCCTCTTCGATTCGTCAGCGAGGACCTCGGGTAAGTTGCTTCTGTGGTTCTTGTTCATGCTACTACCACGAATCTCTCTGTGTGTATCTAGTGGCTTCTCATGCCTAGTGACTATGCTCTGATTGGGGTTCATCTCTGGATTAGGGTTCTTGTTTTGATTAGGGTTCATAACTCCCTATTGATCATATCTATGATGCTTTAGATCTAGTGTTGATCATATCTGAACATGAAGAATTATTCTCTGTTGTGGTTAATGATTGGTAGTGGCTTTGATGATGCTAGTTGCCTGTCATATTTATTCTAGTGGTAATCCACTATGATCCCATGCTAGTGTTTCTATGGAATCCCTGATTGGATTATGTTGTTGATCTGAGAATTTACTCTACTGTCAGAATGCTTGTACTGACAGTAGCTTCTCTTAGTAGTTGCTTACTACAATTATGATGTAGGCTTGTATGAGATTATACACACTGAATCAAATCATTACTTGTAATGATTTTTCTTTGGATGTATAGATGTATATGATATTGATTCCTGGCACTTGGCTTCAGGAAAATGATATTTATTGGTTATCCCTTTTATGTGTGGAAACTAAGCAAATATTGGTCTTTGTTCATTTAGAACCTGTCCTTGTGATACCATTATGATCTGGCACACAAGTGATTGAGTTTTATTTTTGGGCTTAACTTGATAATGCTTGTGCTTAATACTGGCAAGATGAAATGAAATCTTTTCTTAACTTTCCTGCCTATGATGTTGGTCTGAGGCTCTAGGATTTAATTCCTAGTTAGTTGAGCAATTATTTTGTTTGAAACTTTTAAGATTAGAGGTGCTACTCTCTCTGGGAGATGTTCCCTGCTCTGATAAGATCAAATGAAGAATGATCCAAGTTGCAAAAAATATCACTGAACTCAGTGATGCTGGTCTGAGGGTTTAGTGCTTTTGGGTGAGTTTGATTTCTTATCTTATACTTGAAATCTCTAGGATAGATTCACCTCTCTTGGGTGATTATTGAGAGATCACTTCATAAAGCAACACATGCTTTTATTTAAATGATATGATGAAATCATGTGATGGTCTTATGATGCTCACCGCAAAATTTGATGTTGGTGTAGTAGATTGATGATGATCATGATCTTGATCTGCTTCTGCTGGGCTCCTGAGCTTTCTCTTGAGCTTGCCTGCTCCTCCTAGCTCCTGGGCTTGATCTTGCTGTCCACAAGATTCATCCCACTCCTTATGTCACCATCCTGGTGATGTTTGGGTTGATCTGGGTGGTTTTGGTCTGGCTGCTGTTCTTGGTTTGGCTGCTGTCTACACTGGTTGTTCTAGCATGATGTGTATTGGAGTGATGCACTAGTGCTCCCCCCACAGCTGTGCTGTAGTTTTGTGTGATTTGGCTGTGCTTGTGAGGTCGACAACACACCATTTGCATGCTGGTGTGTGTCCAGCTTGTGTGCCTGCTATGCACTTGTCGATAGGTTCAGAAATTTTGAACTTACTATTACGAGCTTACTTTCACATGGCTGGTGAATTGATCCTTCTTGGCTGTCATTTGACTTCTGGCTTTGAATTTATGAAAGATGAAATCTTTCATATTGGTGAAACTTTCCCCTTTATAACATTTCTCAATGATGAATTTGTCAAGTGCATTTCACTGACATATCTAAGAGAAATATTCTAACACTAATCTTATTTTGTTTCTATTTAGTCTTTGTTTTGCAGGTACAAAGATAAAGATTAAGATTTAGTTTAGATTAGATATAGGATAGTTAGTAAATATTCCAATGTAATTTTCTTATTCTTTTGTAATTTTATTTTATTATTCTTGTAATCTTTATTTTATTCAATTATAATAAATATTATATTATTATTAACAAAGAATATTCCTATTCTTTGTATTTTTTACGTTTGTAAGTTATGTGCATGATTCAACTAAGATATAATTTTATAACTTGATTATATATATTGATGATAAGAAATAAGCTTTATATTCATTATTGTTTTTCTTTGGATAGAATTCAAGTTGTAATATGTATCTCTTAATTGAATTAAGATTTAAAACTTATAGTTAATTCATTTGAATTATAATTCAAACACTCAAGTCTAGTATTTCAAATCCATTTGAAAACACATAACTCCTTAAGATCATATCAAAGTTTATAACAATCATCCTTTAAGACTAAACCTAATCTCAAAGTACGAAATAAACATTGATCACTTAGGTTTTTATTTGGCGAAAATTTTACCCACATTTTCACAAATAGATGCATGCAACAATTCATATTCCTAAATCTACCCTTCGTTAGGTTCCTAAATGCTGGGATGTTACAGACTTCCCCCCTTAAATTAAAATTCGTCCCGAAGTTTGTGGAGATGTACCTGAATAGTTCGGGATAAGCTTTTCTTAAATCCTCTTCTTTCTCCCATGTGGATTCCCTCTCAGGGTGATGTTCCCACAGTACCTTGCAATATTTGATTGCTCTGTTCCTTAATCTTTTCCAGTTTTCTTCCAGAATCTTAAAAGGCTTTTCAATATAGGTCAGGTCTGCTTGTAGTTCTATCTCTTGATGTGTGATTGTATCAACACCCGGATTTTTAATCCCAGATGCATGTTATTCCATACATCGCAATCCCAGGATTACCATTTTTGCGAGACATAACAGAATTGGATACCACAGTACATCATCCATTACAAACCATACATAAGGTCTTACACAAATAAGGATCTCATGATCCAGTTCTTAATACAACTAAAGTAGCGGAAATACGTAATAATAACGGTAGCGTAGGCGAAGCTCCATCTTCGGGGTCACAGGCAATGCTGACGATGGGAGATGATCCTAGTTGTCGTAACCTTCCTGGGGTCCATCATCCTGGTACTCTTCTTCATAGTCTGGCCATGGGAATAGCCAGGGAAAAAGCCATGAGTACTCTTTAAGTACTCGCAAACTAATACTAACAAGTGAAGGGGGTTTTCGTAGTAGGACACTAAGCTCTAGGGTTGTTTTGCAAAAGCTACTGGAAGTTGTATAACACCTAAGTGGGAACTTGTATTTCATATCACAACTCTATTGTGGTCAAGTCAAAATCTCAATTCATTTCATAAGTCATTTTGAAAACATCTGACGGGGGAACAGTATGGCCACTCCAACTGTCCATAACCGCGGACGCGGCTATTCGAATAGTTTGACACTCTGCAGAGATTGTACACTTTCACCACAACATTCGATACATCCGTCAGGAACAAATCCTGAATTCACCATACTCAGTATGCAGATAATCAATCCTAACCTTTCAATTACACGCCCTAGTATAAGCACCTCTCCTGTGAGTTTGGCCTCCCAACCATGACCAACTGTCATCTTGGGTACTGCACAGGTGGACAATCTTCACAAGGTAGCCTCAGCTCAGACCTTGGTCGTGAGGGAACTAATACTAAGGTATATAAGTTTCCAGTCAAGCCCTACCCAATTCTCGGGTATTGTGGTTGTACGGTAAATTGGAATGGTATCGCATCCAGACAACCATCAGTTTTATAAAGGGCTAAGGCTCATGCCTCAACATTTTCATCACCATAAATCATCTGGTGTTTGGAAACACATGTCCAAAACATCTCAATAGAATGATCCATCATTCCAAGGTTTTCATAACCATTTTTCCACCAAGTATTCCCATCTAGGTTGATCAGGTTTTATGCTTAGCACTAGCATCTACAAGTGGGGGTAAGTACTAATGAGGGGTGGTAAACTAGTGGAGTTTAACTAAGTTCAATCTCATGCCTTAGGATGACATAAAGATTATCTAGCCTAGGCCAAATTTTATGCTCTTTATGCAACCTTCAATTATCTTTCTAGTATCTACAATTCACTTAAGTAAACTCTAAGTAAAATCTTTGATAAAGAAATAAAGTATAAAGCTTGCAAGTAAAACTAGGATTGGTTAATCAAGTGGTTATGATCACATATGCTTAAGGCATATAGTAGGCATGATAACAAGTATTTGCTATTAGTATTTGCTTAATCATTGGTTAATAAAGATTATCTAGCCTAGGCCAAATTTTATCAGTATAAGATTATCTAGCCTAGGCCAAATTTTATGCTTAATCAAGTATTTGCTTGCACATTCAACTAGTAGTATTAGGCTTGCATAGGTAAAGTATCTTGCAAGTGTTAGCTTGCACAAGTATCAGTATAAGCTTGCTAAGTTAATAGCTTGCAAGTATTGGCTTGCCTTGTGTAGATAAGTGGTTGAAGTTCTCCTCGGCTTTTTCTTCGTAGTATCCTCCTTCTTCCTCGTATACTTGGTCGGTACTAGCGTCTATAAATAAATACGAGGTACACAATCACCAAACAATACTTAACTACTTTCAATCATCACACAAAAGGGTCCTATAGATGATCTAGCATCATCACTAACATTACAAGATTAATGCTTGGTTTAATTCCTTTTATTTTTAGAAAAGTAATTTCTACTCATTGAAAAACTACTTAAGATTTAATATTCTCCAAACTAAACATGGGATCATGTTGTCACATGTAATCAACACATATTTTAGTCCATGGTAATGTGATTTAAAGTGGTGTCACAATTTAATAAGGTTTAACCTTTTTATTTTAAATCAAATAAGTGACTAGAAATGCCTATGTGGCATTCTTTTATTACTTTAACATTATTTCTGTAAGTAAACCCAAATGTTTTTATATATTCTGAAAGGTATGATCAAATGTGATTTTTGAGAGTTGAAATCAACTCAAAAGCTATTATGGTTGAAATTTGAAAAATGTTTGAATGCAGAAAAGGCTCTACCTTGTTATTTTTACCAAGGTTGATCTATAGATTCAAATGATTTGAATCCAACGGGCTTGGATTAAGCATTTCAATATCTTTCTAACAAAATTGGTTTCATTAAATTTGGTTCACTGAATCGAGCTGGGTTGATTTTTGAAACTAGGTACAGAACTGTGTTTGCATTAAAATGGAAAAAGTTAAATTCAAACGACTGGGCTCCGCGGAAAACGATAATGGGCCGGCCCGGTGTTACTCCACGGCGTGGGGCTCAACTGACAGGGGGGTTCCACCAGTCAGTGGCTCTTTAAACGCAAAGCGGTACGGGGCAATCTCATCCGCACGATCTAAGTCTAATCGAACGGCTACTACTCATCGTCCATGTCGGGCTGTGCCGGCGAGACAGAAACCTAACGCGGAAGGTGGGGGTCGTCGGGGGCTCACCGGGGCTCAGGCGAGGGTCGGCGAGGCGGGCGAATGACGAAGTTGACGACGGCGAACCTCCTGGTACCGGCAGCTTCTCCCGGGGTGGACAAAATCGACGGCACCCTTCTTCTCTAGAGGCGGCCTGCTCCGGCCAAATTCCGGTGATGCGCTGCTGGCCTTGCTCCGGGAACGAGGTGGAACGATCAGTGAGGATAGGGGAGTGAGATGGTGTGAAGAGTTTGAGTGGGGGAGGCCTCTATTTATAGTCTCGACGACGAGACCGAACGGGATGGGTAGACGTTGGTGGTGACACGACTACGGGCTGCTAGAGGCATGGCCGGCGGTGGCGATCGTTCGGTGGTCTCCTGGCGATGCTCTAAGGCTTTAATGCGCGTGTAGGGGAGGTGGCAAATGGTATGGAACATGTGATGCTCTGTGCGGCAGAGGCGGCGTCTTCGACGGCGAGCGGTGGCTGTGAGGCATGGGGCGGCGAACGGGGATGTCTGGCGGTCTCCTGGGACGGTGGTGATCGTGTATGCATGCGGCGAGGGTGGCGCGTGGTCTGTGGGCGTGTGTCGAGGGTGGCGCTCTGGCGCATGCTCAGCATGGTTGACAGAGGCACGGGCGCGGTGTTCCTGGGTGCTCTGGTCGATGTCTTCGAGGCAGGGCTGGTCGAGAGAGGGCGGTGAGGCATGGGTGATCTCCCAAACAAGGTTGGCACGGCTAGTTCCTCTCCTAGCTTGCTGTCTACACTGGGGTGGCATGGGTGGCTTCGGATGTTCACCATTGATGACATTGCCAAACTTACAGTGGTGCTAGACGTTTACAAATGAGCTAGATGATCTACTAAAGCCTAGTTGCAACCAGAGAGGGAACAAGTTAGGCTCAAATCACTGCTCCAAATAGTGTTTGGATTTTATTTGGTTTGCATCTGCAAGGTGTATGATGAAATGGCCGCATGAATTCAAGTTTTGAATTTTGAAAAGTTTTTTGGTGGGTGTGATAGGTAGGTGCTGGTGAGTCTGCAGGTGCTTGGGTTTTGAAAGTTGAGCTTGTTTGAGTGGTTTTTAAAAAAGTGGGATCTTCCCATATGATATAGATTCAATTTTAAACTGTCCTTTAAAATATGCACTCAAATGTTTTTGGATGATCACAAGGTGGGCCTTGATACTTTGTTATGAGTACTATCAAGGGGTGAAAAGATCCAAACAAGTTTCTGTTAAGTTTTGAAAGTTAGAGACAGCCAAAGTAGGCATGGGAGTTAACTTGGCCAAAATGACCATTCACTCATTTTGTTTCTTTTGATTTATTTGTCTTTGGGAAAAGTGTGGGGATTATTTGGATGATGTTTATTTCACCTAAGAATCATTTTACAAGAAAAGAAACACATAAATAAGGCAATTCAAAAGAATTCAAAATGGGATGCATACACACATGAATGCTTTCTCATTTTATTTTAGAAAAGTTTTTGTTAACCCTAAATTTGTTGATTAGAGTTTGATAATTCTAGTTTAATATTTTTGGGATGTTACAGATTGCATCATCTGGATATTTCAAAAATTTGTGAAGTTGTGACACATGGAAAACATTATGCACTTGAGCCAATCTTGATGGTAACTCTAAAGCATAAGCTATAGTTCTGTTTTGACTCAGTATCTTGAATGGTCCGATATATCTTGGACTCAATTTCCCTTTAACTCCGAATCTTTTTACTCCTTTCATTGGACTTACTTTCAGATAGACCATATCTCCCACTTCTGGATGCCATGATCTTTGACTTTGATCCGCATAACTTTTCTGCCTGCTCTGGGCTATTTTCAGTCTATCCCTGATCTTATCAATGATGTCTTGTCTCTCCTTGATATAATCTAGCGCAAATTCTTTGCTGCTTCTAGGTTCATACCAACATATTGGTGATCTACACTTCCTTCCATACAGAATCTCATATGGAGCTGCCTTTAGACTACTCTGATAGCTATTGTTATAAGAAAATTCTGCCAATGGTAGGTGATCTTCCCATGTTCCTCCAAAATCTAGTGCACAAGCTCTCAACGTGTCTTCTAGTATTTGATTTGTTCTTTCAGTTTGACCTCCTGTCTCAGGATGATATGCCATGCTGAAATCTAATTTTGAACCAAGTGCCTCATGCAATTGCTTCCAAAATGCTGAAGTAAACACTGATCCCCTATCAGTTACGATCTTTTTGGGTACTCCATTCTTACTTACTATCTCTTTGACATATACCTCAACTTACTTCTCGGCATTATCCTTTTGATTCACTGGAATAAAATGTGCACTCTTAGTGAGTCGGTCCACAATTACCCATATCATATCCTTCCTTTTTGGTGTCATAGGTAATCCTGTAATGAAGTCCATACCTATTTTCTCCCACTTCCATTCAGGAATTTCCAAGGGTTGTAATGGTCCTACTAGATTTTGATGTTCATCTTTCACCCTTTAACAAGTATGGCATTCAGATACATATTTAGCAATATCTCTTTTCATGTTATTCCACCAGAATAGTTCTTTCAAATCCATATACATCTTAGTACTCCCTGGATGTATAGAATATGGGGTATCATGTGCTTCTTTGACTATGACATTTCTGATCTCAGTCACATCTGGAACACATAGACGATCTTGGAACCATAAAGACCCATAATCCCCAAGGCGAAAAACTGATTTTTTTCCCTTGAGATATCCTCCGAATTTCCTCAGCAATAAAAGGATCTTCTTCTTGATGTCTAAAAATTTCTTGCTTAAGATCACTGTCCTTCTCTGCAACTACCTGCATAGTAGCTAATCCTCCAAGAACCTCTGTTCTGATGAATAAAAGCTCTAATCTTTCCAAGTCCATTTGTAACTCTTTTGGTAGCTCCCTGTTGCTAGGTTGAGTATCTGCACTCTTTCTGCTTAAAGCATCTGCCACAACATTTGCTTTCCCTGGAGTGTAGTTGATTGTTAAATCATAATCCTTGATTAGTTCCAACCAACGCTTCTATCTCATATTCAATTCCTTTTGAGTGAAGAAATGTTAGACCCCTGCTTTATAAAGGAAAGGATCCCTGTGATTGCAATGCTAGTCCCTGGATCAATGCTAGCATCCACAGTTTAAGATGAAGTACACAGATACAAAGGTCGTTTATTACATTCATTCCAGAGATAAAACATAGTCTTTTACAACTCAGGGCCATAGGCCTAATACAAGAGTTTAAGGAATAAGTAAATAAACACAAGCCTTCATCTTCATGTGCCACAGGCAAGCATGTTGAGTGTAGACTCATGACTCCTATTCATCATCGGAGTAACCTGCAACATCACAAGTTACAGCCACAGAGGGTCAATACTTTGGAATAGTATTGGCAAGTGATACCTTAGTATATTTTAAGTGGACTATATTACTATATGCATTTTGGCTAAGTGTAGCTTGGCTTGCTTTGCTTAAAAAATAGGTTTTACCTATTAGTTGAAATCACTAAGTTTTCTTTGTTAAAACATTTCCAAGGAACCACCAATAGACATTGGGGTCCTTCACCCTTGTTCACCCACAAATTTTTACTTAGAAGTTGGAGTGATGAGATTCTTGTAGCTTCCATGTCTTGATGCTCAAATTGTCCATTGCCTTGGACTAGGCTAAGTACTTAGGTTTTCCATCTGCAGAGGTTGTGCACTTTCCCCACCAGACTTGGTTTCCCAAGACAGGACCTTTCAGAAGCCTTTCCTTAGTCAAAATGGACGCGCTCCAACCTATCATCCCAACTACCACCAACTGTCCAAGTGACTAAGTTCTAGCAACCTATATGATCAAGGCAGAGCCCATATTGCCAAGTGGTTGCACTGTAAGCTTTCTCAACACTTGGCCTCCAAATCCCTTTGTGCCTGGGTGGCATTCCACAAGTGAGATACACAACCCAAGTCCATGGCCTTGTGTAACCACTCAACATAACCCAATCCTTCCATTCCACCTAGGAGGTTCATTTGATTTAGTTGTTTTATTAGAAAAGCATAAGTCTCATGACTTATAATATTTTCATCATAGTATGTATAGATTTTCACCAACCCTTGTTTGCTAAATAGCTAGACTAAGCATGGTAAGATAACTTAACTTAGGGAAAATTCCCTAGCAATTCTACCATTCTACACTACTTAGGATTTCCCAACTTAGCATTAGTCAAAAATAGCATGCAAGACTTAGCAAAATATCTAATGCTAGTACAAAACATAGGATAGAAATATTCATGAAAATATCACTTGCCTTGGTAGCGGGGAGAGTAGCACTCTTCACAATCACAATCACTAGCAAAATCTACACAAAATTATAGCATACAATTACACACAATAATATTCAATCAAAAATAATATGAATGCATGCATGCAAGTATTTACCAAATGGTGATTTTGAAAATTCTACTAAGCATGCACATGTTCACAGAAACTTATCAAGTCACAAGTTTACCAACTAAACTTATTTGGCACCAATACAATTTCCCAAAATAAAACTATACTTAAAATAGCCTTAAACTTGTTCTACAAATAAAGTCATTTTAACTGTTACTATTTGTTAAACAAATTGGATATTCAGAAAGGTCTTGTTTCACTGAATCCACCGGTATAAAGTTTGTAAAATTCTAACGTGGCATTCAAAAGTTATAGCAGTTCAAAGTTTGGATCTAAATCAGGTTTAAATTCTGTTTTTGAATTCATTCTAGCCACGCGTCGCAACCTCACTGGCGCGTACCGGTTCGCGCGGATCGAGCTCTGCGGACCGCACGATCTAAATGAGATCTGGCGGCTCAGACACACGCGTACCTCTTCGATCAGGATCTATCCTAGCCTTACGATGCAGATCCAACAGACCAAACTACCAAGCCACAATCTGGCGGCGCGTCTGACTACGGCGGCGCCGGCGTTCTACATCGCTCCAGGAAGTAGGAAGGTGCTTACCAGATCCGCCAAGACGCGCTGAAGCTCGACGTGGTACTGGTTTGCGGAGGGGCGCTCGGAGATGGGCTCTGGATCTCGTCGGAGTTGCGTCTGGCGTCGGGTGGATGTTGTCGGAGTCGTTGCCGAGGCTCCGCGTCGCCCTAACACAATCCAGGGGGTTTAGGAAGTGTACAAGACAGTTGCGAACACGCTCGTGTGAAGGAAAAGGCAAGGGGTGCACGGGACTTACTGAGATTGGTCGCCGCAGTTGGGGTGGTCGTCAGGTGCTTACGGCGTCAAGCGAATACGGCGACCTGGGGCAATTCAGGATGAGCTAGTGGTGTCAGAATGTGCGCCAGGTGATTACAAAGTGGCTCGAACAATCCAGAGGGGAAGGGGCGCACAGGGACCACGGGGCTCACCTGAATCGATCGCCGGAGTGAGCTCTGTCTGCGGCGGTTTTGAGCGAGTCGTGGGCAGCCTGGTGGCGTGAATGCAGAATTGGCTGGGGGAAAATGACTGCGAGGAGGTGGGGTTCTTATAGCCGGTTTCTCGACAGGAAACGACAGAGGTTTAATGGCCAATTAAGCCGCGCCATTACCGGCAGTGACTGCAGCTGCGACGTGGTCGCGGGCGCGGTTTGAGGAAGACGATGACAGCGTGGGCAGGGCCCGCTCGTCAGCGATGTGTGCGAAATGGGGGTGGGGTCCGTCTGTCAGCGACAGCCTGCGTGTGCTCGCGCGTGAGAAAAGAAAAGGAAACTCTCGGGTGGGCTAGTTGGGCTCGATCCTCTGCTGGGCCAGATATCTGGCGCTCGGCCCTTTTCTTTTGTTTAATTCTTTTTCTTTTCTAATTTGGTTTTCAGGAATGATTTAGATATGATTTCAAATCCTTTTTGAATTCAAACAATTTTGGGGATTTTTGCAGGGTACCGTGGTTTCAAAAATCAGTTATTTGACCATGTGGTTATTCTGTAAGGGCTTTGGTCAAGTTTGGACTTAAATCAATCAGAGACATTGCCTCTGGTTTGCAATGTTTTTGAAAATAGGGTTTTGAATTTATTTCCAAATTGAAAACTTTGGTCAAACTTTTACTCCTAAACTTTCCAATAATGGAGGCAAGCAATCAAGTTCCTAAACATTCAAGTTTCAAAATGGTGTTGGTCTTTTGAATTAAATCTGTCCACATAAAATCATATCATCAAAAGCTTCTGTTTTTCTGAAATGATTTTGAGAAAATCCCTAAATGATGATGAATGCAAGGATGATATGAATGAGTTTTGGAATATGACTTTAGGGATGTTACAAGAAATATTTGATACTTTTATGGTCAGTGTATAACTCACATCTAGCTCCATAAAGAAAATGCCTCCATCCTTTTTTAGTGCAAAAACTACTGCTGATAACTCTAAATCATGATTTGGATAGTTGACTTCATGTGGTTTCAATTGCCTTGAACCATAAGCAATTACTTTTCGATCTTGCATTAATACACAACCCAAACCTTCTTTAGATGCATCACAGTATACGGTGAAGTCCTTCCCTGTTTCAGGAACTGCTAAGATTGGAGCTGTTGTAACATCCCTAAAATCATGTTTTAGAACTCATGCATATCATCCATGCATCCATGATCATTTAGGGCTCCATTTCAAAACCATTTCAAAAACAGGAGCATCTTATGCTCATTATTTTATGTGAGCAACTATTAAACCAATGCCACTCTCAATTGAAGAGTTTATTTGTTTTAAAACAAGGCTTGCTTGCTCTCTTGTTACTTTGTTGGATTGTTGGAGTTTGGTGAAAATTTACAAAAAAAATATGACTTTAAAACTATTTTTAAAACTTATTCAAATCAAGTGCTATGTCACTGTTTATTTTGTTTAATCAAAAGGACCAAGCTAGTATAGAGAGACCACATGTTTTTATGTCCACAAATATGAGTTTTGCACTCTACAAAACTCCAGAAGAGATTTGAATTCAAATGGCTTTTGAAATCATTTGAAAATGTTTCCTGGAAATTCAAACAGAAAAAGAAAAAGAATAAAGAAATAAGAAAAGGCCGGCGCCAGACTTTTAGCCCATCAGCGAAACCAGCCCACTAAGCCAACCCGGGGTTTTCCCCTCGCTCTCTCACACGCACCCACTCGACCCCGCGCTCACTGACCAGTGGACCCATCACCACGTCGTCATCGTCCTCCCAGAAACAGCGCGATGAACACGTCGTCGCCCGTTTCCTCTCCCGCCTCTGCCGCGATTTTAAACCTCTTAATTGGCAATGAATGCGTGCGTGATCTCCGCCCCAGCTCCGGCTATAAGATCCCCTCCTCTCTCCGCTCGTTTCCCCTCACTCAGCGCAGACACCATGCCACCAGGCTGCTCGTAATCGTGCCCACACCGCCGCAGCACCGACGACCTCCGGCGACCAATTCCGGTGAGCATCGTCCACCCCTTTGTCTCCGCTTCATGCGAGCATGCTCTACATGTCCTTGCGCATCTTCTCATGCTTTTCTTTTTCTTTGTACCATCCTAGAACGTCGTCACCGTCCACCACTAGAAGCAACCGAAGCTCGGCTCAACTCCGACGACCTCCAGTGGTAAATTCCGACCGCCCCTTTCCCTCTCGTTGACACCCGCGTGACTAGCATCATCTTGCGCATCTGACCCACCGATTCTTTTACCTTGGCATGATCTGCACCCTCGCCAACGTCGATGAACAGAAGCATCCGTCACCAGGGACTTCTCCGACGAGCAATCCACGACGACCCCGAGCGCCCCTTCGCCAACCGAGCACATGTCGAGCATCTCCTCGTCACGGTGATTCTGGTGAGCATCCTCACACCTCCCCGGGCGACCTAGCTTGCCGGCTAGCTTGCAGCCAGAGCGCGCCGCCGCCAGCGCCGCCACTTGTTGGTCAAACGCTGAGAGCCGTTCGATTTAGATCTAGTGGACGCGATAGAACATAACCGAAGGGGTAAGTAACGATCTGTGCCGCACGATTTAGTTAGATCTAACGGTGCGCAAGCACGATCCGGTGCGAAGCGGTACCAGCCAACCAGAGACTGCCGCGTGGCATGTTCTTTGTTTTAAATTTCTGAATTAGATCTATTAGATGTTTGAATTTGTTTAATTCATAACCTTTGAATGCCACGTCCAAATTTGACAAATTTTATATCAATGGAATCAGGAGAGAAAATCCTTTCCATCTATGCAATGTGTTTAATGTTTTACCTATGTTAAAATGGTTGTTTTTACAGAAACATGTGTAGGCCTATTTTGTGTATAATAATTATTTGGAAAAAGTTTTAATATTCAAATAAAGTTTATTTAGCTTGTTTTGTACTTGTTTATGATTCAGTACCATGCACTTGTCTTGTTTGGTGTAGAAAATTATCACATGGCATTATGCATGCATCCATATATTTTTTCTTGTATTTATTTTGTATGTGATTTTGGTGCTATCATTTTATGTGTAGATTTTGGTGCAAATAGTGATTGTGATTGTGAGGATTGTAGATACTCTCCAAACTACCAAGGCAAGTGGTGCTTCATGATTTTATTCCTATGTTTTTAAAATATGCATTAGAAATATTTTGCTAGTCTTGCATGGATACTTTTTGATCTATATGCTATGCTTGGGAAATCCTAGTAGTTGTAGAATTGCTAGAAATATTTCTAAGTCTTATCAATGTCTTGCTTAGCCTAGCTAGTAGCAACCAAGGGTGGATATATTCATGCTATGAATAAATATTTATAAGTCTTTGGACTATGTTTTTCTTAATAAAACAACTAAGTGAATGAAACACCTGGGTGGGATGGAAAGAATGGATTATGTTAAGTGGTTACACAAGGCCCATTTCTATGGTTTACCTTGTGTATCTCATTTGTGGAAAGGCACCCAGGAACAAAGGGATTTGAGAGGCCAAATGTTAAGAAGCTTCTAGTGCAGCCACTTGGCAATATGGGCTCTGCCTGGATCACATAGGTTGCAATAACTTAGCCATTTGGACAGTTGGTCGTAGTGGGATGATAGGTTAGAACGCGTCCATTTGGTTTAAGGGAAGGATTCTGAAAGGTCCTGTCTTGGTGAAAATCAAGTCTTGTGGGGAAAGTGCACAACCTCTGCAGATGGAACAATCTAAGTACTTAGCCATGTCCCTGGTATTGGACAACTTGAGCATCAAGACATGGAAGCTATCAAGAATCTCCTCATCCCAATTTCTAAGTAAATTTTTTTGGTTGAACAAGGGTAAAGGTTCACCAATGTCTATTGGTGGTTCCTTGGGAAAGGTTTTATCAAAGAAAAACTTAGTGTTTTCAACTAATAGGTAAAACCTATTTTGAGCAAAGCAAGCGCAATCTATACTTAGCCAAAATGCATATAGTATCTAGTCCACCAATATTCTACTAAGGTATCACTTGCCAATACTATTCCAATGTATTGACCCACTGTGGCTGTAACTTGTGATGTTGCAGGTTATTCTGATGATGATTAGGAGTCATGAGTCTACACTCAACATGCTTGCCTGTGGCACATGAAGATGAAGACTTATCTATCTTATTATATATTTTGAACTCTTGTATTAGGCCTGTGGCCATGGAGTTTGTAAAAGACTATGTTTGTCTCTGGAATGGTATCTAATAATGACCTTTGTTTCTGTGTACTTCATCTTAAACTGTGGATGCTAGCATTGATCCAGGGACTAGCATTGCAATCACAGGGATCCTTTCCTTTACAAAGGAGGGATCTTACAGATGGTATCAGAGCACTGTGTTGCCTGTAGGATTATGACCCTAGGATTGGAAACCACTAAGGAAAAAATTTCAATAACTTCCGCACTTGTCTTATTCTTCTAGTAAACTTTTCTAATCTTCTTTTATCATCTCTTTTGATAGAAGGATGCATTGTTAGCCTTTAGATTAGAAAGTGAAAGATGAATTGAGCCTTATCAGTTGGACCACCACACTCATCATTACATTTCCAAAATTTTGACTAAGTGATATTGAAACTAGGTTGCTTGTATTATGTATGTCATGATTTGAGTGTTGCTTGCCAATGATATGTATGTGATGCTTTGTCTTGTGATTTAACTTTAATTGAATTGTCCTAACTTTTTCCTTTATAAAATAGATGCCTAATGTTACTATCAGCACGGCTGAAGAGTTCAAGGGAACTCGTTTTGGCACTCGCATTATTGAGCTCACTAGTTTGCTCAATCTCCCTCTTCCTACTATCATGATGCTTCCCCTCACCAAGTTTGAGAGGAAAAACCTTTGGGGCTTCAAGGTTAATCAGCCAGGACGTCAGACTGAGCCAGCCACGGAGGCCATCATCTTCAAGCTCATGCATGATGACAAGGAGAGAGGCCTAGAGGTAGTCATGCTGGATTTGATTGGACGTTTACTAGGGAGACACTCTCGAGAGGTTAGAGGTACTCACTTCCACACCTTTGGTAGACGTGATGATGATGGTGAGGCCATTGACTTTGAGGATACTTCGAGAGAGACGGCAGAGCCGATTCGCCTATACCTCCAGGACTTAGAGGTTCTTCTTAGGCACATAGAGACTGATAGGACCAATGTCATGCTTAGCAATGACGAACTCTAGGTGCAGCTTCGTGAGAAGGACAAGCTCTTCGCGGAACAAGATGAGATAGTCAAAGAGATGGAGGCCAAGTTTGAGAGTCAGGATAGAAAGTTCAAGAGTCAAGAGAACCGAGTCCAAGATAGGAACAAGAGGATTCGAGACATGACTGCAGAACTAGAGGCCAAGGACTTCGAGCTCGAGCATCAACAGACTGTGATTGAGAGGCTTCGTTCACAGAAGAGGGCTCTCAAAGCCAAAGTAGAGACCTTGACCACCAATGTCGAGGAATACAAGACCGCTATGGAGAATGCAGGTCTTACATTTGTTGATGAGGAGGTTGATGCAGAGGAGTAGTGATGACTACTCATTTACCTTTATTTATCATGTCTTTGATTATTGAGTCGCAATGACCATCCAACATGTGGATGGCTTGCTATTGGTGTGTTTACTTTTCCAAAAACTTATTGTCTGTGTTGTTGAACCTTTACTGCTATGATGCATCATTGTGATTTGTTATGTGATGTATTGTGCATGTTAGCATCTATGGATATCTCATTCTTATCCTTATTGAAAACCACAGATGCCTCCCCGACGTGCCAATCCCAACCCCAACAACAACAACATCACCCCTGAGATGCAGCAGATGATGACAGCTCAAACTCAGTTGATGCAAATGATGACCATGTTCATCTAGAATCAGAACAACAACAACAATAATAATAACAACAACAACAACAATCAGAATAACCCATCGGGTTTTGACATGCTCACCAGGTTCTTAAGGCTAAGGCCAGCCAAGTTCTCAGGGACCACTGATCCTATGGTGGCCAATGATTGGCTATGCTCTGTGAACAAGGACTTGGTAACTGTTGGCTGTACTGATGAAGAGAAAGTCAGATTTGCAGCACACTTGTTGGAAGGACCAGCAGCCACTTGGTGGGATAACTTCCAGATCACCACTCACATTGAGGATGTGAAATGGGCTATTTTTGAAGATGGTTTTCGTACTTCTCACATCTCATCCGGAGTGATGAGTTTGAAGAAGAAAGAGTTCCATAACTTGAAGCAACGCCACCGCAGCGTGGCTAAATATATTGAGGAGTTCAACAATCTGGCGCGATATGCACCGGATGAAGTTGACACTGATGCTAAGAGGAAGGAAAAGTTCCTTGAAGGTTTGAATGATGATTAGGAGTCATGAGTCTACACTCAACATGCTTGCCTCTGGCACATGAAGATGAAGACTTATCTATCTTATTATATATTATGAACTCTTGTATTAGGCCAGTGGCCATGGAGTTTGTAAAAGACTATGTTTGTCTCTGGAATGATATGTAATAATGACCTTTGTTTCTGTGTACTTCATCTTAAACTGTGGATGCTAGCATTGATCCAGGGACTAGCATTGCAATCACAGGGATCCTTTCCTTTACAAAGAAGGGATCTTACATATGGTATCAGATGAATTGAACCTGCAGTTAGCTGTGGCCTATGTTCCCACATACCAGTCTCTTTGTGACAAGGCTGCTATTTTGGAGAGCAAGATGAAACAAGTTGAAAGCAGGAAGAGAAAGCACTCTGACAAGCACAACTCGAGATCGTCTCACAAGCGTTCCCATTATGATGACAGTGGGATTTCTGGATCCCACAAGCATGGGAAGTTCAACAAGCACCACAACCACAACCGTTATCATGACAACAACACAACCGTAGTCATGACAATGATAAGTACAAGAATCACAAGGGTGGATATAAGAACCACCACAATGGAAGTGGAAGTGGCAGTGGAAGCCAGCCTGTCAAGAAGGATCTTAGTCAGGTTGAATGTTTCAAGTGCAAGAAGATGGGGCATTATGCAAATGAATTCCCAGAAAATAAAGTTGAAGGACCCAAAAAGCCCAACCCTTTTCAAAAGGGACAAGTGAACCACACCAATGTGGAGGAAATTTATGAGGAACCTGATGCTGTTGCTGGTAAGTTCAAACTCAATTCTATTCCAGCATTTGTTCTCTTTGATACTGGTGCATCTCATTCATTCATATCAAGAGCATTTGTTGAAAGAAATGAACTATCGGTAGAAACTATTGGGTGTCCTATAAAAGTAAGTTCTCCTGGCGGAGAAATGATAGTGAATTCAGGATGTCATGATCTAGTCATAGAGTTTGGAAAGTATAAGTTTCCCGTTAACCTGATAATCCTAAACTCCCAAGGATTGGATGTTATTTTGGGAATGGACTGGACGACTAAGCACAAGGGAGTGATATATTCTGCCAACCATACTGTCTCACTCACAACTCCAGAAAACAAAAGAATCAGATTCAAGACCAACTTTGAAGCAAAAAGGAGTAACCTAAATTCTCTTAAGGGGGTTAGCATAGACAGTGTGCCAATTGTGAGTGAATATCCGGATGTGTTTCCGGAAGAATTGCCGGGAATGCCACCAGATAGAGATGTGGAGTTTCTTATTGACTTGCTACCAGGATCTGGACCAATAGCAAAAAGACCGTACAACATGTCAGTTGATGAGTTGAAGGAACTCAAGAAACAACTTGGAGAACAGTTGTAGAAAGGTTTTATCCAACCAAGTTCTTCATCTTGGGGGGCACCAGTTTTGTTTGTGGAAAAGAAAGATAGAAGTCAAAGGTTATGCATAGATTAGCGTTCACTAAATGAGGTGACTATCAAGAACAAATACCCTTTGCCAAGAATCAATGACTTGTTTAATCAGTTAGAAGGAGCTTGTGTGTTCTCAAAGATTGATCTTCCGTCAGGTTATTTCTAGCTCAAGATAAGAGAACAAGACATACCTAAGACAACTTTCACCACTAGGTATGGATTGTATGAGTACACCGTGATGCCATTTGGTTTGACCAATGCACCAGCTTATTTCATGAATATGATGAACAAGGTGTTCATGAAATTTCTTGATAAGTTTGTTGTCGTTTTCATTGATGACATTTTGATCTACTCCAAGAGCAAAGAAGAGCATGAAGGACATTTACGTTTGATACTTGAGAAGCTTAGAGAGCATAAGCTGTATGCCAAATTCAGCAAGTGTGAATTTTGGTTAAATGAAGTTGGATTTCTTGGACATGTTGTGTCAGGAGATGGTGTAGCAGTTGATCCTACTAAAGTTTCAGCTGTAACTGAATGGGAATCTCCCAAGTCAGTGAAAGAGGTTCGTAGTTTCCTTTGTTGGGCCACGCAGAGATAAAACAAAATTTTCCTCTAACGTGGTGATCCCAAGATCTAGCTGAGGTAGAAGGCCACGAGGTTTACCACTAGACGCGCAGTTGCGGATTACTGATGAAGCGCGTCAGTTGATGAAGTGCAGTCCTCACGATCCGATCGTCCTGGTGCTGATCGCACAACACCTCTGCTGGTATCCACACGTACAAGGAGGAGCGCCGGCGGCGAACTGCTAGGTTCGTAACGACGGCTGGAATGCTGTGGAGCTAGGGTTTCCAACACATGGAATGACCTAACCGAACAACGATTAACCTTTCTGGGTTAAGGTGCTCCACTATATAGAGGGAGTGAACGTGGGCTCTGCTCGCGCGACCCTATTCACTAAAGCCCATATAACACTAGTCACCATGAGTCCAACTCACTAACTCAGTCCTATTCTGGTTTAGGTCCAACCCAACCAGATTACAGGTTCAGATCCAATCCGAACTTGCTCCCGCTCTTAAGTGTGTTACCCCGCAGGCTCATGGCTACTTGGACACGATTGGAGTCCGACTCTCAATAGATCAGTCGGTAGCGGCTCCTAGAAGAACGTGCCGACTCCCAAGTACCAAAGAGTCATGACGACTTGCCTTTCCAATGCGACTTACGTCCGAGTCCCTTTTGCCTCACGATATACCTTGTCAGACTATAGGCGAATATTTGTCATCCCTTAAATAGTCCGACTCTCTTCTCGATCCGAGATAAGTGATTCACCCGACTAACTCTTAGTCGATCGCCTCGGTTAACACTTAACCGAGTCGTGCATGGCCATGCTTTCCGAATCATATCTCACGAGAGGGCCCAGAGAATATCTCTCCGAGTGGAGGGGCAAATCCCATCTTGGTTATTCACATCACGCAGCTTGATTCTCAGTCGACCCGGACCCTTCCTTTATAACTGCCCAGTTACGGATCATCGTTTGACAGAACCTAAGTCGGTGATCCTCAACTTGGACTATGCAACAACCTCAGGTCTAAGGATTACATTGATTGAGATATACAAATGACAACTTGTTCGTTGTACCTCAATATGGGTCAATCCGACTCGCTAAACTCTTTAGCCTAGTCTGTGTAAGTTGGACTAGCATCTCCATGCCCATGACAAGTGGAACCGAGTCATCAAGCCAACTTTCACATTGGTCTAAGTTGTGTGTCCAACACGACCTCAATGACCAAGGATATTTAGTACAAACAACATGAATGCATAGTTCCACAACCGAATCACATATTCAATGATACACATCAGATGTTTATACAAGGACTACTTAATATATTTATGAATACAATGGGAAATCTCATCATACATGATTGCCTCTAGGGCATATTCCCAACAGTCTCCCACTTGCACTAGAGTCAATCTTTCGACATCACATGTCTAAGCATCTAATGCCCATGGCTCTCAGGTGCGCCTCATGATTCGGCTGGGGTAACGGCTTTGTCAACGGATCCGCAATATTTGCATCCATGTGTATCTTGCATAACTGGATATCACCCTGATCCACGAACTGGCGAATCAGGTGGTACCGCATGAGTATGTGCTTGTTCTTCTGGTGTTGTCTAGGTTCCTTGGCTTGTGCAATAGCACCATTGTTGTCACAATACACGTCCAACGGATTGGACGAGCCCTGAACCACACCAAGATCCAAGAGGAAATTCCTCATCCAAACATCTTCCTTTGCTGCCTCCGAGGCGGCAATATACTCAGCCTCTATTGTAGACGCAGACACAGTCTCTTGCTTGGAACTCTTCCAGATCACAGCACCTCCATTTATAATAAACACGTATCTGGATTGCGAACGAGAATCATCAAAGTCAGTAAGATAACTCGCATCCGTGTAACCCTTTACACTGAGTTCATCTTCACCACCATAAACCAAGATCATATCCTTAGTCCTTCTCAAGTACTTTAGGATATTTTTAGCCGCTGTCCAGTGGATCTCTCTAGGATCAGCCTAGTATCTTCTCACAACACTTAGAGCATAGGAAACATCCAGCCTAGTACAAATCATGTCGTACATGATGGATCCGACTGCAGCAGCATATGGAATCGCACTCATCCGACTTCGCTCATCAGTTATCGAAGGACACCGAGTCTTGCTAAGTTTTACACCATGGGACATCGGTAAGAACCCCTTCTTAGACGATTCCATGTTGAACTTCTTCAACACTTTGTCCAAATAAGTACTCTGACTCAATCCAATGAGCCTCCTTGATCTATCTCTATAGATCCGGATTCCGAGGATGTATGTTGCCTCACCCAAGTCTTTCATTGAGAAACTCCTTTCCAATGATTCCTTGGTTTCTTGCAACATATGGACATCATTTCCAATCAGCAATATGTCATCCACATATAATATTAGAAAATTTACTTTGTTCCCACTAAACTTCTTGTACAAACAAGAATCATGATCACTCTTGATGAAGCCAAACGATTTGACTACCTCATCAAAACGAATATTCCAACTCCGAGATGCTTGCTTCAACCCATAAATGGATTTCTGAAGTTTGCACACCTTGTCAGCATTAGCCGGATCGACAAAACCCTTGGGCTGTATCATATACACGTCCTCGATTAAATTTCCGTTAAGGAAAGCCGTTTTGACATCCATCTGCCATATCTCATAGTCGAAATAGGCCGCTATAGCTAACATGATCCGAACTGATTTAAGCATCGCTACGGGCGAGAAAGTCTCGTCGTAATCAACTCCTTGAACTTGTAGGAACCCCTTCGCGACAAGGCATAATATATAGACGGAAACATTTCCATCCATATCAGTTTTCTTCTTAAAAACCCATTTGCACTCGACGGGTCTTGCACCGTCTGGCAGATCAACCAAGTTCCAAACTTGATTTTCATCCATGGACTTTAACTCGGATTTCATGGCTCCAAGCCATGACTCGGAATCAGATCCCACCATCGCTTCCGAATAATTTGCCTGCTCATCACTGTCTAACAGTAACACATCACGAACACTTCGTAATCTCGCCGATCTTCGCAGTACAGGTGCTGCTGCCGGCTCAGCTACCACGATCGGCTCAACCTCCAAGGTTTTTGCCGACTCGCTACTAGCCGGTTCCTCTCGAATTTATTCGAGCTGCACCGTGCTCCCACTTACTTCCCGACTGAGAAACTCTTTCTCAAGGAAGGAACGTTCCGAGCGACAAACACTTTGCCCTCTTCTCGGTTGTAGAAGTAGTAACCCAAGGTTTCCCTCGGATACCCCATGAAAATACATTTATCCGACTTGGTCATAAGCTTGTCTGACTGAAGTCGCTTAACAAATGCTTCACAACCCCAAATCTTAAGAAAAGGCAAACTCGGCTTTTTGCCTGTCCACATCTCATGCGGTGTCTTCTCTACCGATTTTGATGGAACTCTGTTTAGTGTGAACGCCACTGTTTCTAGACAATAACCCCAAAATGATAAAGGCAGATCTGTCCGACTCATCATTGATCGTACCATGTCCAACAAGGTCCGATTCCGCCTTTCCGAAACACCGTTCCTTTGCGGCGTTCCTGGCAGAGTAAGTTGAGGAACTAGTCCACAACTTTTCAGATGGTCATCAAACTCATGGCTCATGTACTCGCCTCCTCGGTCCGACCGAAGAAACTTTATTTTCTTGCCAAGTTGATACTGTGCTTCATTCTGGAATTCTTTGAACTTTTCAAAGGCTTCCGACTTATGTTTCATCAAGTAGATATATCCATACCTACTCAAATCATCAGTGAAGGTAATGAAGTACTCATAACCACCCCTGGCTGTCGTGCTCATTGGTCCACATACATCACTATGTACTAGTCCCAACAAGTCGGACGCCCTTTCGCAACTCTTTGCAAAAGGTGTCTTAGTCATTTTGCCGAGTAGGCAAGATTCGCATGTCTCGAACGACTCCAAGTCGAACGAAGTTAGGAGTCCATGATCCTGGAGCTTCTTCATGCGTTTTCAACTTATATGACCAAGCCGACAGTGCCAAAAGTAAGTCATATTCAGATCATTTGGTTTCAACCTTTTAACATTTATGTTATACACCGACTCACCATCAAGATTCAAAATAAATAACCCGTCCTGGACGGGTGCAAAGCCGTGAAACATATTATTCAAATACAAAGAACAACCATTATTCTTGATATTCGACTCATAGCCTTGCCTCATCAAACATGAAGAAGAAATAATGTTTCGACTGAGCACTGGAACATAATAACAATTATTCAGTTCCATAATGAATCCGGAAGGTAAATGAAGTTGCATCGTGCCGACTTCCAACGCAGCAACTCTTGCTTTGTTGCCGACTCGAATATTAACCTCGCCTCTTGCTATGCTCCTAGTTCTTACCAGTCCCTGCAACGTGTTGCAGATGTGAATAACTGATCCGGTATCATATACCCAAGAACTATTAGGTTCATCAGCAAGATATATGTCTATAACATTGCAAACAAGTGTACCTGAGTCGGAAGTCATACCTCCACTCTTGGCTTTGTTGGCCAAGTACTTGCTGCAGTTCCTCTTCCAGTGGCCATCCGCCTTGCAGTAGAAGCAAGTGGATCCGGCTGAAGGAGATGGCTTAGTCCCTGAGGAAGCGCTTGGGACCGGGTCCTGAGCCTGCTTTCCTCCTGACTTAGCCTTCTTCTTAGTCCAAGAACTCTTCTTGAACTTAGCCTTATTCTGCCCTTCTTGAGATCCGCCTCTGCCTGCTTGAGCATCCCATGTAATTCAGTGAGCTTCTTATCCATACCATGCATGTGGTAGTTCGAAATGAACTGCCCATATGCACTAGGAAGAGAGTTCAAAATTATATCCGTAGCGAACTCTTCGCTTATGGGGTAGCCAAGCCTCTCCAAAGACTGCACGTAACCAACCATTTTGATCACATGCGGACTCAGTGGATCACCATCCTTAAGCTTGCAACTCAGCAAAGCCTGAGAGACTTGATACCTCTCAGTCTTCGCCTGAGCCTAGAACATACTTTTGAGGCTTTCGATCATATCGTAGGCCTCAACATGCTCGAACTGCTTTTGCAAGTCCGGTTCCATGTGAGCAAGCATAAGACAGCTAATATCCGTGGACTCATCTTTAGCCCGACGGTAGGCATTGGTGCTGCGACAGTCGCATTCTCATTTGGCTCATCTGGAAGTGGGTTGTCTAGGACATGGTCCTTCTTTTCTTGTTTGAGAACAATTCTCAGATTTCGATACCAGTTGGTAAAATTAGTGTCGTTCAGTTTATCTTTCTCAAGGATAGTTCTCAACGCAAAACCGGATATCTGAGAGTGACTGGTACTTGGTGCCATGATCTACAACAGAAAATATGCAAAACACTTAAGACATGTATTCATAAAAGAGCAAGCAGATTAAACATTTTAATATTTTATGCTCCCACTAGAACCAACACCCCTCCGATGGTTGCTTAGTGATTCAGGATCCTAAATAAGCAAGTCGGCTAGTGAGATTTAGCATCACCGCTAGCCGCCACGTGATCTAGGTGACAACTCCTTGTCAATCGCATCTCATGCGACTCCTATTGGACGGGTGGCATCACATGCCCCGGCTCCCATCCGACTTTTCCCCGAGTCCCACAACCGTTGTGATAGACCCGTCTAGCTTACCGAGTGTTTCTGCAGTAAGAGTCCGTCTCGAACCCACCTAGTCGGAAAGAATTGGCAGCACCTCAATTTTATGAGCCCACTACCAAAAATGTCCGACTTGTGATGGTGCAAACACTGGCGGGAAAACCGACTAGACCTTCTTTGAGGGATTAAATTTTACCGACTATCTAATAGAGGTAAAACTGAGACATAACAATAACACAAAATAAAGCAATTATAATGTGAAATGGTATGGCTCTCCTCATGGCGATCTCCATCTCCACAAAGCCTGTAATCCGACTCGTGCCAACTCTTGTCACTTGCCGTATTACTCCATGTCGCCGACATATACAACGCCTTGCATGCCTTTCGGGTTCTCCAAACAGCTACACTAGCTTAGTAAAGTAAATTACATAGAGAATCCAACACGCAAGTCGTTATACAATAAAATGACAACACCTAGGCTCCAGCCGGCTGACAAAAACCGTGATTCGCAGATCACGTATGGATTACACACATACATCACATGCACATGAACCATACCATTCACAACTTCCTGCAAAAATAAGTTATGCATAGATACAATATCTACCAGCGTTGTGAAACTCGCAACGACATCTAAGGCGCTACGACAGGGTGAAGCCAGCGGTCCTTTGATATAACTCTTTGATCTTCGATCACCGCTTCTGGATTTACGTGTCACCGTCTACCCCGATGGCGGAAGCCGACCGGTAGGGGTATGTCGTTCCACGACCTTAGCAGTATGATCACGGAAATCAGATCTACCATTCCCCGAGTATAGTTGATCCAATCAACTTCGTACAAAACCTATCTATCTCATAGATCGACCACCAAACAGCATATAGATCTCATCTACATCCTACCGCATATCACATATGCGAGATTTGGAGCCTAAAACCAGAAGCTATCGCTCTGATACCACTGTTGGGCCACGCAGAGATAAAACAAAATTTTCCTTTACGTGGTGATCCCAAGATCTAGCTGAGGTAGAAGGCCACGAGGTTTACCACTAGACGCGCAGTTGCGGATTACTGATGAAGCGCGTCAGTTGATGCAGTGCAGTCCTCATGATCCGATCGTCCTGGTGCTGATCGCACAACACCTCTGCTGGTATCCACACGTACAAGGAGGAGCGCCGGCGGCGAACTGCTAGGTTCGTAACGACGGCTGGACTGTTGTGGAGCTAGGGTTTCCAACACATGGAATGACCTAACCGAACAACGATTAACCTTTCTGGGTTAAGGTGCTCCACTATATATAGGGAGTGAACGTGGGCTCTGCTCGCGCGACCCTATTCAGTACTAAAGCCCATATAACACTAGTCACCGTGAGTCCAACTCACTAACTCAGTCCTAATCTGGTTTAGGTCCAACCCAACCAGATTACAGGTTCAGATCCAATCCGAACTTGCTCCCGCTCTTAAGTGTGTGACCCCGCAGGCTCATGGCTAACTCTTAGTCGATCGCCTCGGTTAACACTTAACCGAGTCGTGCATGGCCATGCTTTCCAAATCATATCTCACGAGAGGGCCCAGAGAATATCTCTCCGAGTGGAGGGGAAAAATCCCATCTTGGTTATTCACATCACGCAGCTTGATTCTCAGTCGACCTGAACCCTGCCTTTATAACTACCCAGTTACGGATCAGCGTTTGACAGAACCTAAGTCGGTGATCCTCAACTCGGACTATGCAACAACCTCAGGTCTAAGGATTACATTGATTGAGATATACAAATGACAACTTGTTCGTTGTACCTCAATATGGGTCAATCCGACTCGCTAAACTCTTTAGCCTAGTCTGTGTAAGTTGGAATAGCATCTTCATGCCCATGACAAGTGGAACCGAGTCATCAAGCCAACTTTCACATTGGTCTAAGTTGTGTGTCCAACACGACCTCAATGACCAAGGATATTTAGTACAAACAACATGAATGCATAGTTCCACAACCGAATCACATATTCAATGATACACATCAGATGTTTATACAAGGACTAATTAATATCTTTGTGAATACAATGGGAAATCTCATCATACATGACTGCCTCTAGGGCATATTCCCAACATCCTTGGCTTAGCAGGTTACTACAGAAGGTTCATTGAAAATTTCTCCAAGGTAGCTAAACCTATGACAGAATTGCTAAAGAAAGACAAGAAATTTTCTTGGTCTGAAGGTTGTGAACTCGGTTTTCAAGAATTGAAGAAGAGACTAGTGACAGCACCAGTCTTATGTTTGCCAGATTTGGAGAAAGATTTCCAAGTATATTGCGATGCATCTCATCATGGATTAGGTGCAGTACTTAAGCAAGACGGGAAAGTTGTGGCTTATGCCTCGAGACAACTCAAAACTCATGAAGTAAACAACCCTACTCATGATTTAGAGTTAGCCTCTGTTGTCCATGCACTCAAAACATGGAGACATTATCTTTTGGGAAAGCGATGTGAAGTGTTCACAGATCACAAAAGTTTGAAGTATATCTTCACCCAGAAAGAAATTAACATGAGACAAAGAAGATGGCTAGAACTCATCAAGGACTAGGACTTGAGTTTGCAATACCACCCCGGTAAAGAAAATGTTGTAGTGGATGCTCTAAGCCGTAAGGTTTTTGTGAATGGCCTTACTAAGGGAGAATTGCCAGATGATCTGTGTGCACAATTCAGAGATCTCAGATTGGAGATTGTGCCTAAGGGACATCTCATGTCTTTGGATGTTCAACCCACTTTGTTGGACAAGATCAAAGAAGCCCAGAAGAAATACAAGGAAATTGATGATATTAAGGAAAGGATTGGCAAAGGGAAAGCCAAAGGATTCCATGAAGACGAACAGGGTACTTTATGGCATGGAAAACGTATCTGTGTTCCATAGGATCCGGAACTTCGGAAACTGATATTACAAGAAGCACATAACTCACCATATTCCATTCATCCGGGTAACACCAAAATGTACATGGATATGAAGGAAAGATTTTGGTGGAATAATCTCAAGAAGGATATCGCCGAACATATTGCTTTGTGTGATGTATGTAGTAGAGTGAAAGCGGAACATCAGAAACCAGCAGGATTGTTACAACCACTACCTATTCCTGATTGGAAGTGGGACAATATTGGTATGGATTTCATCACCGGATTGCCAAGGACCAGGTCAGGATATAACTCTATTTGGGTAGTAGTGGATCGCCTAACTAAAGTGGCTCATTTCATACCCCTGAAGACAACTTACACAAGTGCTAAGTTAGCCAAGATCTATATGAGTAGAATTGTATGTCTACATGGAGTACCCAATAGTATTGTGTCCGATAGGGGAACTCAATTCACTTCTCATTTTTGGAGGCAACTACATGAGTCATTGGGAACGAGGTTGGAATTCAGCACTGCTTTTCATCCTCATACTGATGGACAAACAGAAAGGACCAATCAGATTCTTGAAGATATGTTGAGAGCATGTGCTCTAGACTATGGAGCCAGTTGGGATGAAAGTATGCCGTACGCAGAATTCTCTTACAATAACAGCTATCAAGCCAGTATTGAGATGACACCATTTGAGTTTCTCTATGGGAGAAAGTGTACCACCCCATTGCTATGGAATGGTGTGGGAGAAAGAAGTTTGTTCGGACCAGAACTGATCAAAGAGGCTGAAGAGAAAGTCAAGCAAGTTAAGGACAAATTGAACATAGCAGAGTCCCGATAGAAGAGCTACGCAGATCCTAAGCGTAGAGAAGTCACCTATGAAGTAGGTGATAGAGCTTATCTTAGAGTGTCACCACTTCGTGGAGTGAAGAGGTTTGGTGTCAAAGGTAAATTGGCCCCAAGATATGTTGGACCATTCAAGATTCTGAGTCGTAAAGGAGAAGTAGCTTATGAGATTGAATTGCCAGAGTCTTTGTCTGCTGTTCAAAATGTGTTTCATGTGAGTCAACTTAAGAAATGCCATCCGGAAATGGAAGAGACTTCTTTGAAGGATACTATACCTTTGGAAGAGGTTCAATTGGAGAGTGACCTCACTTATGAAGAGAAACCTATCAAGATTCTTGAGACTTCAGAAAGAGTTACTCGGACTAAGACTATCAAATTCTGCAAAGTTCAATGGAACCATCATTCCGAAGAAGAAGCAACATGGGAAAGAGAAGATGATCTTAGGAAAGACCACCCTCACCTATTTGCTAGCCAACCCGAATCTCGATGGAGAGATTCACCTTAAGGGGGTTAGATTTGTAACATCCCTAAAATCATGTTTCAAAAATCATGCATATCATCCATGATCATTTAGGGCTCCATTTCAAAACCATTTCAAAAACAGGAGCATCTGATGCTCATTATTTTATGTGAGCAACTATTAAACCAATGCCACTCTCAATTGAACAGTTTATTTGTTTTAAGACAAGCCTTGCTTTCTCTCTTGTTACTTTGTATGATTGTTGGAGTTTGGTGAAAATTTACAAAACAAATATGACTTTAAAACTATTTTTAAAACTTATTCAAATCAAGTGCTATGTCACTGTTTATTTTGTTTAATCAAAAGGACCAAGCTAGTACAGAGAGACCACATGTTTTTATGTCCAAAAATATGAGTGTTGCACTCTACAAAAATCCAGAAGAGATTTGAATTCAAATGGCTTTTGAAATCATTTGAAAATGTTTCCTGGAAATTCAAACAGAAAAAGAAAAAGAATAAAGAAATAAGAAAAGGCCGGTGCCAGACTTTTAGCCCATCAGCGAAACCAGCCCACTAAGCTCACCCGGGGTTTTCCCCTCGCTCTCTCACGCGCACCCACTCGACCCCACGCTCACTGACCAATGGCCCCATCGCCACGTCGTCATCGTCCTCACAGAAACAGCGCGATGAACACGTCGTCGCCCGTTTCCTCCCCCGCCTCTGCCACGATTTTAAATGTCACATCCCAAGATTTTCCAAATCTTATAATGTGAAAAATAAATGAATAAAATAAAACTTTGTTGATTTTCAGGGTGAGAAGAAACTTTTTTTTTCCAATTGGAAACTTTCAAACCTATTTTGATCAAATAAATCCTAAAGGGATTTAAAAAGATAAACAATTAATAAATAAAGTTTTAAATAAGTGAAATTACTATTTTTGGATCTTTTAGTAAAAAGATTTAGTTTTCAAATGAAAAGGAAGAAATATAAATAAGGAATATTTTATAAGCCAAATTAAAACTAGGCCAAGCCTTTGAAATAAAATATTTCTATTTGATAAAAATAGTAAAGGTTTATTTAAATAAAATAATAAGGATTTCATATCCAAGTTTATTAAAAATAAAGGTTTTACTATTTTAATTAAACATCAAAACTTATTTATTGATTTTAAACAAGTTTTCCAAGTATTCTTTATTTTCAAATAAAACCTACTGATTTGGTTTTGAAAGTATTTAGATTTCAAATGGAGATTTAAATAAATTAAAACCCATTTGATTTAATAACTAAGGTCCATTTTATTTAATTATGAATGGACCCTAAAATAAGAATATTATTTTATTTTGGGACTTGGAATATTGTTGTTAAACAGAACCAAAACTCAAGGCAAAGTTTGGAGGAGTTTTGAAATCTTTTGAGTGTTTGTTTTGTTGTTTGAAATTCAAAACAGAAAATCGAATTAGAAAAAGAAAAAGCAATCAGGAAGAAAAAAATAGAAACGGACGCAGACCAACCCACTTGGCCCAATAGCCCGGTCATAGCCCAGTTTCCCCCTCCCTATCTGCGAACCGTTTTCCACCGAAATTCCAACCCGCTAAGTCGCTGACTACTGGACCCCGCTTCCCCTCTCTCTCCTTCGCTGACGAAGCGGAACCACGCAGCCAGCTCACCATCTTCTACCTCGCGGTGACCACGCCTCCAACGCCTCCTCGCCATTTCTGGCCATTGAAGCCGGTGTAAATACGCATTATTGCCTCCATTAATCCCTCACTCGACCATGCCTTCTTAATCACCTGCTTGCCCCCTCTCTTTTCCCCCAGACACCGCACCACCGGAGCCACCAGGCTGCACGAATCGAACCTCGGACCCCTCTGCTCCGACGAGCCACCGTGCAAATTCCGGCGAGCACGAACCTCCCCACTTCCCCCAGAGCACACAGGTGTGATCCCCATCGTCTCCTGCATCTCCTAGCACCAACCCCACACCCGCGTGACCACCGTAGCCTCGAGAGCAACATCGACTGTACGCCGCCGTAGTCTGCCACTTCTCCGGCGAAGCACCCTGGTAAAATCCGACCGCCCTAAGCCCTCTAGATCACACGCGTGTATTTGCCACACTCTTCCGCATCTAACGAACCCTCTGTCTCATCTTTGTGTGCTCTGTAGCGTCGACATCATCGACACCTGCGCAAGCCCGACGCCGATGACGTCTCCGACGAGCAATCACCGCCGTTCCCGTGCGCCCCCTGCTCAACAACGAGCACCTTGAGCATCAGAAAGTCACCGCGATCACTGTAAGCACCCTCACCTCCTCCCTCGCTTCTTAGATCGCCGGCACTGTCCACATCTTACCGCGCCGCCAGTCGCCGCCGCGTCAGCGCCACTGCCAATTGGTCAAAACAATAGGGTCCATTGGATCTCGATCTGACGAATATGATTAGAAATAAGCGAAGAGGTAAGTAGCATCTCAGAGTCGTGCGATGTAGTTTAATCCAACGGCCTGCATCGCTTGATCCATGCGAAACGGTACTGACGAATAAAAACGCGACACGTGGCTCAGACTTTGTTTTAAAAACAGAAACTTTCTAATAGATGCCCCATTTTGTAAAATCCATAACTTTTGATTCACACGTCCAAAATTTGCAAACTTTATATCAATGGAATCAGTGGAACAAGCCCTAGCCAACCATGCAATTTGTTTAGTAAAAAGCTTCTGGTAAAATGTTTGTTTTTGCCGAAACATTTGCATGCTTGTTTAGGTTATAAAAATTATTCAAAAATGATTTTGAAGTTGAAATCTTTGCAAATTTGTTTGTTGTGAATCTACTGACCCTAGGAACCAACTTATGGGTTTAAAAATGTATTTGGTGAAGATTAGGATTGAATAATTGAATTAGCCCATTTCTAGTCAAATAAAAATATTGGTTTTTGCTATGGAAACGATTTTTGAACAAAAAGCTTTGGAAAATATTTTGATTCAAATCTACTGACCCTAAACACCAAGTTTTGTGCCCTAACAACTTATTTGGTGAACAACATAAAATTATTGCATTGCAAAAAACCATTTTCACCACATGAAATAATGATTTGATTTAAAAATTATCTTTAGATAAAACCCTTTTGCAAATGGTTTTGCCACTATAGAAAAGACCACTTTGGACTTTAAAATGTTTAGAGCCTAGTAGAAACCACCTTTGCAAATAAAACTACCTTTTGCATGCTCGCATGCATGACTTGGTTTCTATGATTTTATGTGTGTTAGATTGTTTGATTATTGGTTGGAATGCTAGTTGAATCTATGTTTGCTTGATTGATTTGTAGTGAAGTTAGAAGAGTGTGAGATTAGAAAGATCAAGAAGTGATCCCACCTCCTCTACCAAAAAGGCAAGTGACACTATCATCTAAAGTCCTACTATTTTCATTATACTTAGTGGATTTTGAAACATGCATGAAAAAGATTTCTATACTATATGCTATCATAAATCCTAATAGGATACCCTTATATATTCCTTAGGGAAAACAATGTAGTTGTAAAATGCTTAGCCGTGCTATAAATATATTTTGAGAAGAGATACATGTTTCGATTTTATGAAGTTGAGAAAAGACTTATGTTTTATATAATAAAACAAGTACTCAATGAACCACCTGGGTGGACAAGGATACTCACGTTTTGGACAAGGTGACAACAAGAGGAACCATGTTTATATGGCAATCTCTTTTTGTTGTGCACCAGATGAAAACCACCCAGGGACTTAGAGATTGAACATGTTTCTCCAACAATGGCTTCCGTGTACAGCCACATGCTAATATGGCTCTGGATTAGTCAACTACATTGGGAAGACCCATGCATTGGTCTTCAGGTTTACTGGAAATGAGGGAACTAGGAACCCTACATTGGTGCCTGAAGACAAGCTAGCATTGTGTATGGGAGGACCCTTTGGAAAGACTTCGTCACATTCTCAATCTGCCAGTATTCCATCTTGGTGAGTACTTATCCAGCGGCCACTGGTGGCAACAAGATGAGATTGTGTCATGTGGGTAAAGTGTACAACTTCTGCAGAAGATAAAAATCTAAGTACTTAGCCGTGTCCCCGGTTATGGACAATACTGAGCAACTAAAGCTTGAAGCTATGGGAAATCTCGACATTCTAATTTCTAAAAGAGAAACTTTAAAGTGACAACAAAAGACTTGAAGCACTTGGGGGTGTACCAAGGAGCTCAAGAGATTTTGATAAAAACTTGAAGCACTTGGGGATTTACCAAGGAGCTCAAGAGATTTTGACAAAGACTTGAAGCACTTGGGGTGTACCAAGGATCTCAAGAGATTTTGATAAAAACTTGAAGCACTTGGGGATTTACCAAGGAGCTCAAGAGATTTTGACGAAGACTTGAAATCCTTGGGGATTTACCAAGGAGTTCAGAAAGATTTGACAAAGGATCAAAACTATTTTGAAAAGATAGGATAAATTATTGTTTTCTGCAAATGAGCCTTAAACCCTACTTAGCCAAATATGCATGTAATGATAGGATCCCGTCACATCCCAAGATTTTCCAAATCTTGTAATGTGAAAATAAATGAATAAAATAAAACTTTGTTTGATTTTCAGAGCCAGAAGAAACTTTTTGAATTCAATTGGAACTTCAAACCCATTTGAATTAAATAAAACCCAAAGGGATTTAAAAAGATAAACATTTAATAAAAGGAAAAATAAAAACATTTGGAAATACTATTTTGAAACAATTAAATGAAAAGATTTATTTTCAATGGAATAGAAGTTTATAAATAAAGAATATTCTATAAAGCCAAATTAAACCTTGGCCAAGCTTTGGGATTTAAAACATTTTATTTTTAATAAAAATTAGAAAAGGTTTAGTTAAATAAAGTAATAAGGAATTAATATCCAAACTTTATTTAAATAAAAGGTTTTTACCAATTTAATTGAAACATAAAAGCTTATTAAAATTATTTAAAAATAAGTTTTCCAAATATTTGATATTCACAAATAAAACCTACTAAAATGTTTTGGTTTTATTTTAGATTTCAAAATGAATATCTCAATAAAACAAATCCTATTTGATTTAATAATGAAAGTCTATTATATTTAATTAATAGTGGACTCTAAAATAAAAGGTTATTTTGTTTTAAACAAATTTCCAAGTATTCTATATTTTCCCAAATAAAACCTACTGATTTGGTTTTGAAAATATTTAGGTTTCAAATAAAGATTTTATTAATAAAATCAAACTCTATTTTGATTTAAATAACCAAGGTACAATTATATTTAATTATTAATGGACACTATATAACAAAATGTTATTTTTATTTTAAAACAAGCTTTCCAAATATTCCTTAATTTCAAATACAACCTACTGAATGGTTTAAAATTTATTTAGTTCTCAAGTGGAGCTTTGGATTAAAACAAAACCTATGGATTTAAAAATTGATACATCTATTTAGTTTATTAATAATGGACCCTATTATTAAAATTATTAATTTGAATTTGGATTTTGGTTCATGTTACTGAACAGAACTAATTTCAATGTTACAAAGTTTGGGTGTTGTTTGAATTGATTTGAACCTTGTTTGATTGTTTGGAAATTCAAAACAGGAAATAAAATTAGAAAAAAAAATATTCAGAAGCAGAAAAAAATAAGAAAAGAGTCGACCCAACCCAGCAGCCCAACAGGCCCAGTAACCAGCCCAGCTCTCCTCCCCGAAGCGTTTCTTTCCACTCAGAACCGCACCCACACAGAGGCTGATCGGTGGACCCAACTTCCTTTCCTTTATTTCACTGCCAAGCGGACCCCACCCTCTCCTGTTCATCGTCCTCCCCGCAGCGACCCATTCCTCCTCGTTCTGCCGTTGATTCTCCGGCTTAATTCGACTTAACGCCGCGTTTATTCCTCGCGGTGATCAAGCACCTTTAAACTCCAGCACGTCCTCTCCGTTTCCCCTCTGTCTTCTCCCCGAAGCACGCCCCCAGGCCGCCCCAATTCCTCCCCGAACTCCTCTGACTCCGACGAACCTTCTTGTCGATTCCGGCCAAGTGTCGCCGCCCCTTGCCTCCCTATGCAACCTTGCAGCTTCCCCACTCCCAGACACACCTCCCAGCACTTTTAGTTCGACCGCGGACGCCCTGGAGCATCGACTACGACAAGCTCCCGACGCCGCCGCGTTTGTCTTCTTCTCCGACGACGCCCACAGGTTGTATCCGACCGCCCCTCCTCTTCTCTTTCATGCACGCGTCACCGCCTCGACCTTGTGCAGCTAACCTTGCCTTCTGCTTGCCTCGGTGTGATCTGTAGCATCGTCCTCGACCTCGACCGCGCGCGTTCGTCGCTAGAACCAACTCCGGCGAGAAATCAAGCCCACTCCAGAGCGCCCCTCGTCGAACCAACAACGCCTTGAGCATCTCCAGGCTATTGCGAACCAGGTGAGCTTACTCTTTTCCTCTCTCGCTTCCTGCCTCGCCAACGCCGCCGCCAACTGGCCGCTCCGCCGCTCGCTGTTGACATTGCGCCGCCAGTCCTTGGCCAGGCAGCAACAGCCGTTCGATCTAGATCGGGCGGGCACGATAGAGTCACTTAAACCGCGAAGAGGTATGCGTTCTGGATCGCACGATTAGATTAGATCCTACGGTCTGCAGCGTGATCTACACCGAAACGGTACCAGCCAGTCATTTTGCGCCGCGTGGCCAGCTCTTGTTTAAAACAGATTTTTGAATCAGAATTATTTGCAAACTTCAAACCCTTGTAACTTTCAAACCACACGTCCAAAAATTACAAATTTTATATCAATGGATTCAGGAGAGCAAGCCCTAGCCAACTGTGGAATTAGTTTAGAAAATAGTATCTGTTAGTTTGCTTGTTTTTGCAGATTCTTTTTTGATCTTGTTTAGAGTATAAAAATTGTTTAAAATTGATTTTAGGGTTAAAACTTTTGCAAAATGGTTTGTTGTGACCTTGCTGACCCTAGGAACCAACCCATGGTTTTGAAAATGAAATTGGAAAAATTTAGAATGGATTAATTGAATTAGTCTATTTCTAGCTAAATAAAGATAATGGATTTATTATGAAAAAGGATTTTGGAATAAAAACCTTGGGAAAATATTTTGAGTCAAAGCTATTGAACCAAAACACCAAGACTTGAGAGTTAGAAACTATTGGTGAGAAACTTAAAGAATTTTTTTTGATTTGATAAAACCATTTTCCACCATATAAAATATTGAATGGATTTTAGAATAGTTTTTGGGCAAAACCCTCTAACTAATGACTTTTCCATTTTGGTAAATGACCAATGTGGAACTTACAAAGTTTAGAAGCCTAGTGGAGACCATCCTTGCAATAGAACCAACCTTTGCATGCTTATGCATGACTTAGATTCCATTACTTTGTGTGTGAAAAATTGTTTGTTTAACTTTGGTTTGGAATGTGCATTGAATTTGTGTTTGCTTGATTGACCTGTAGTGAAGTGTGAGACTAGCAAGATCAAGGAGTGAACCACCATTCCCTATCAAAAAGGCAAGTGATGCTTCATACTTTTGTCCCATTACTTTCTCTATGCATTAGTGATTTTGCTAAGTAAAACTTGCATGGAAATTTTGCTAAGTGTAAACCTTACTATAGGAAATCCTAGTAGATGAATCCTTAGTAGGATTTTCCTAAGTTAAAGATTCCTATTACTACCAAGCTTAGCCTAGCTAATAGAAAACATGGGTGGAAAATATATTCACACTATGGAAAATCTCTAAGTCTGAGGACTTATGTTTTGTTTAATAAAACAACTAAGTCAATGAATCACCTGGGTGGAATGGAAGGATTGGGTTATGTTGAGTGGTTCACAAGGCCCATGTTTATGGTTGACCTTGTGTATCTCACTTGTGGATGGCCACCCAGGAAACAAAGAGATTTGAGATGTCAAATGTTGAGAAGCTTCAAGTGCAACCACTTGGCAATATGGGCTCTGCCATGATCATATAGGTTGCAAGAACTTAGCCATATGGACAGTGGGTGGTAGTGTTTGATAGGTTGGAACGCGTCCATTTTGGTCTAAGGGAAATCTTCTGAAAGATCTTGTCTTGGGAAACCAAGTCTAGTGGGGAAGTGCACCACCTCTGCAGAGTGTAAAATCTAAGTACTTAGCCATGTCCCTGGTAAAGGACAATTTGAGCATCAAGACATGGAAGCAATCAAGAATCTCATCATTCAAATTTCTAAGTTAAAATCTTGTGGGATGAACAAGGGTTGTATGAAGACTTCAATCTTTGATGGAGAGATGCCTTGAAAGGATCTTTAAATCTTTGATTGAGAAAAATGATTTTGCCAAGCAAAACTTGGTATTTTCAAATTGATAAGGAAAATCTATTTTGAGCAATGCAAGCCTCAACTCCACTTAGCCAAATGCATATAGATGATAGATTCCACTATACTACCATAGTATCACTTGCCAATACAATTCAAATGTATTGACCCTTGTGGCTGTAACTTGTATGTTGCAGGTTTGATTGATTTTAGTGAAGATTGTTTGATTAGGATTACAAAGTCTACAACCAACATCTGCCTGTGGCACTTTGAAGATGAAGGACCCATGACTATAGTTATTCTGCTACAATGTAATGTAATAGCCATATGAGCTATGAAAGATGTAACAAAATTTATGTTATTCCTGGTTATAAAGTTATATTATGACCTTTGTTTCTTGATATTACATCTTAACTGTGGATGCTAGCTATTGATCCAGGGACTAGCATTGTAAAACACAGGAGGATTCTACCTTATTAGGTTGAGACCCCTACAGATGGTATCAGAGCATTGTGTTTCCTGTAGGATTTGTAAACCCTAGGATTGGACAAAAACCCTTAGAAAATAGGAATTGTCTTATTCCAAAAACTTATTTACAAAAAAACTTGTAAACTCTTTCCTCAACCATTTTGGTTTCAACTCTACTTCTCTTCTACTTCAACTTGATGGAAAACCTACCCATGGCCAAAGACTACACCATGTGCAAAGGTCTTCTTCAACTCTAATGACTTCAACATCTTCAGCATATTCCCTAAGGACTTCCAACTTGGATACCACTAAGGACTACAAGTAAGACGAGGAAATCTTTCTCAAGACTTAGAGACTGAGGGAATGCAAAAGTTAGAAGGAACCAACATCCTTTGAAGTTTTGTGAACAAAGTTTTTATCCCAAGGAACCATGATCTCATGTAAGAAGCAACCAAGAAGGATGGAAAGATCACAAGTGAACCATATAGATGGACCACCATATTTTAGCTAAGACAAAACCACCAACCTATGTGGTATAACAAAAATATTTTGTTGCCTAAGCATGTGCTTGAACTTTGTTGTTTGAGTGAAATGTTTGACTTGTGATTGCATGCACATTGTTTGTGTGAATTATGATGTGTGTGATTAGAAATAATTCCTTAGAAATATTTTGCCTATTCTAATCCCAATTCAACCCAAACAGATGACTACTCCAAGAGACTCCAACATCAAGGTTGATGAAAACCACAACCAAGAGGACAACATGAAAGAGCTCATAGCAACCCAACACCAGTTAAACCAGCTAACCGCTCAGTTCATAGCCAGCAATAGTAATAAAGATCCAGCACTGCAAAGGTTTTTGGAGGAACAATCCCAACTGATGCTTAAGGTGACTAATCAAATGATCAGCATGGAAGAAAACTATCCCAAAAGGGTCTATGACAACAAGGATGACAGAAATATTGTTCTAGATGGAGCACCAGCTTGCATTATTTGTGGAGACAAGGATCATACTTCCAAAGAGCATGAAGGTCAATGCCCTAAATGTGGAGAAAATCATCCTGTTGGACAATGTCCTACCTCTCAAGCTACTTGTTACCTTTGTGAAGGAAACGACCATGTCCCTATCCAATGCCCCATCTATGCCATTGTTGAACAAAGGAAACAAGAAGGATCCAAGTACGCCAAGAATGTTGATGGCAAAGGAAAAGGACCACTTATACCTCCAAACAAGACAACCCAATTCAAAGGATCAAAGAAATCCAAGAAACCAAGACCAGACATGAACCTTGTGCAATGTCGTAAATGTAAAGAAATGGGACACTATTCCAGTGAGTGCCTAGAGAACAATAAGAATAAAGAGATTGGCCAAGTAGTGTGCAACAACTGCAGAGAGCTAGGCCACTATGTAGCAACTTGTCCACAAGAGCTACGTGAAGAACTCAAGGACATTCATTGTTTCAACTGCAAGAATCCAGGACATCATGCAAGCAACTGTCCAGAAAAGATGAAGAACAAGTTGAACAAGCCTATGGAGAAACTCAACCTTGGCCCATGAATCAAGAATGGAAACCAAGGATACAATGCAAAGTTTGCTCAGAGAAGTTTTCCCAGGATCCCAAGGAGGACAAGGTGTAATTTTTGTTTGAAATTTTTAAGGGTGGTAGTACCCTAGTTGTTTTGAACTTCCTTGTAACCCCAGCCTTCCCAAATCTCGGGACGAGATTTATTTTAAGGGTGGTAGCCTGTCACATCCCAAGATTTTCCAAATCTTGTAATGTGAAAATAAATGAATAAAATAAAACTTTGTTTGATTTTCAGAGCCAGAAGAAACTTTTTGAATTCAATTGGAACTTCAAACCCATTTGAATTAAATAAACCCAAAGGGATTTAAAAAGATAAAAATTTAATAAAAGGAAAAATAAAAACATTTGGAAATACTATTTTGAAACAATTAAATGAAAAGATTTATTTTCAATGGAATAGAAGTTTATAAATAAAGAATATTCTATAAAGCCAAATTAAACCTTGGACAAGCTTTGGGATTTAAAACATTTTATCTTTAATAAAAATTAGCAAAGGTTTAGTTAAATTAAGTAATAAGGAATTAATATCCAAACTTTATTCAAATAAAAGGTTTTTACCAATTTAATTGAAACATAAAAGCTTATTAAAATTATTTAAAAATAAGTTTTCCAAATATTTGATTTTCACAAATAAAACCTACTAAAATGTTTTGGTTTTATTTTAGATTTCAAAATGAATATCTCAATAAAACAAATCCTATTTGATTTAATAATGAAAGTCTATTATATTTAATTAATAGTGGACTCTAAAATAAAAGGTTATTTTGTTTTAAACAAATTTCCAAGTATTCTATATTTTCCCAAATAAAACCTACTGATTTGGTTTTGAAAATATTTAGGTTTCAAATAAAGATTTTATTAATAAAATCAAACTCTATTTTGATTTAAATAACCAAGGTCCAATTATTTTTAATTATTAATGGACCCTATATAACAAAATGTTATTTTTATTTTAAAACAAGCTTTCCAAATATTCCTTAATTTCAAATACAACCTACTGAATGGTTTAAAATTTATTTAGTTCTCAAGTGGAGCTTTGGATTAAAACAAAATCTATGGATTTAAAAATTGATACATCTATTTAGTTAATTAATAATGGACCCTATTATTAAAATTATTAATTTGAATTTGGATTCTGGTTCATGTTACTGAACAGAACTAATTTCAATGTTACAAAGTTTGGGTGTTGTTTGAATTGATTTGAACCTTGTTTGATTGTTTGGAAATTCAAAACAGGAAATAAAATTAGAAAAAAAAAGATTCAGAAGCAGAAAAAAATAAGAAAAGGGTCGACCCAACCCAGCAGCCCAACAGGCCCAGTAACCAGCCCAGCTCCCCCCCCCCGAAGCGTTTCTTTCCACTCAGAACCGCACCCACACAGAGGCTGATCGGTGGACCCAACTTCCTTTCCTTTCTTTCACTGCCAAGCGGACCCCACCCTCTCCTGTTCATCGTCCTCCCCGCAGCGACCCGTTCCTCCTCGTTCTGCCGTTGATTCTCCGGCTTAATTCGACTTAACGCCGCGTTTATTCCTCGCGGTGATCAAATACCTTTAAACGCCAGCACGTCCTCTCCGTTTCCCCTCTATCTTCTCCCCAAAGCACGCCCCCAGGCCGCCCCAATTCCTCCCCGAACTCCTCTAACTCCGACGAACCTTCTTGTCGATTCCGGCCAAGTGTCGCCGCCCCTTGCCTCCCTATGCAACCTTGCAGCTTCCCCACTCCCAGACACACCTCCCAGCACTTTTAGTTCGACCGTGGACGCCCTGGAGCATCGACTACGACAAGCTCCCAACACCGCCGCGTTTGTCTTCTTCTCCGACGACGCCCACAGGTTGTATCCGACCGCCCCTCCTCTTCTCTTTCATGCACGCGTCACCGCCTCGACCTTGCGCAGCTAACCTTGCCTTCTGCTTGCCTCGGCGTGATCTGTAGCATCGTCCTCGACCTCGACCGCGCGCGTCCGTCGCCAGAACCAACTCCGGCGAGAAATCAAGCCCACTCCAGAGCGCCCCTCATCGAACCAACAACGCCTTGAGCATCTCCAGGCTAGTGCGAACCAGGTGAGCTTACTCTTTCCCTTTCTCGCTTCCTGCCTCGCCAGCGCCGCCGCTAACTGGCCGCTCCGCCGCTCGCCGTTGACATTGCACCGCCAGTCCTTGGCCAGGCAGCAACAGCCGTTCGATCTAGATCGGGCGGGCACGATAGAGTCACTTAAACCGCGAAGAGGTATGCGTTCTGGATCGCACGATTAGATTAGATCCTACGGTCTGCAGCATGATCCACACCGAAACGGTACCAGCCAGTCGTTTTGCGCCGCGTGGCCAGCTCTTGTTTAAAACAGATTTTTGAATCAGAATTATTTGCAAACTTCAAACCCTTGTAACTTTCAAACCACACGTCCAAAAATTACAAATTTTATATCAATGGATTCAGGAGAGCAAGCCCTAGCCAACTGTGGAATTAGTTTAGAAAATAGTATCTGTTAGTTTGCTTGTTTTTGCAGATTCTTTTGTGAGCTTCTTTAGAGTATAAAAATTGTTTAAAATTGATTTTAGGGTTAAAACTTTTGCAAAATGGTTTGTTGTGACCTTACTGACCCTAGGAACCAACCCATGGTTTTGAAAATGAAATTGGAAAAATTTAGAATGGATTAATTGAATTAGTCTATTTCTAGCTAAATAAAGATAATGGATTTATTATGAAAAAGGATTTTGGAATAAAAACCTTGGGAAAATATTTTGATTCAAAGCTACTGAACCAAAACACCAACACTTGAGAGTTAGAAACTATTGGTGAGAAACTTAAAGAATTTTTTTTGATTTGATAAAACCATTTTCCACCATATAAAATATTGAATGGATTTTAGAATAGTTTTTGGGCAAAACCCTCTAACTAATGACTTTGCCATTTTGGTAAATGACCAATGTGGAACTTACAAAGTTTAGAAGCCTAGTGGAGACCATCCTTGCAATAGAACCAACCTTTGCATGCTTATGCATGACTTAGATTCCATTACTTTGTGTGTGAAAAATTGTTTGTTTAACTTTGGTTTGGAATGTGCATTGAATTTGTGTTTGCTTATTTGACTTGTAGTGAAGTGTGAGACTAGCAAGATCAAGGAGTGAACCACCATTCCCTACCAAAAAGGCAAGTGATGCTTCATACTTTTGTCCCATTACTTTCTCTATGCATTAGTGATTTTGCTAAGTAAAACTTGCATGGAAATTTTGCTAAGTGTAAACCTTACTATAGGAAATCCTAGTAGATGAATCCTTAGTAGAATTTTCCTAAGTTAAAGATTACTATTACTACCAAGCTTAGCCTAGCTAATAGAAAACATGGGTGGAAAATATATTCACACTATGGAAAATCTCTAAGTCTGAGGACTTATGTTTTGTTTAATAAAACAACTAAGTCAATGAATCACCTGGGTGGAATGGAAGGATTGGGTTATGTTGAGTGGTTCACAAGGCCCATGTTTATGGTTGACCTTGTGTATCTCACTTGTGGATGGCCACCCAGGAAACAAAGAGATTTGAGATGTCAAATGTTGAGAAGCTTCAAGCGCAACCACTTGGCAATATGGGCTCTGCCATGATATATAGGTTGCAAGAACTTAGCCAGATGGACAGTGGGTGGTAGTGTTTGATAGGTTGGAACGCGTCCATTTTGTTCTAAGGGAAAGCTTCTGAAAGATCTTGTCTTGGGAAACCAAGTCTTGTGGGGAAAGTGCACCACCTCTGCAGAGTGTAAGATCTAAGTACTTAGCCATGTCCCTGGTAAAGGACAATTTGAGTATCAAGACATGGAAGCAATCAAGAATCTCATCATTCAAATATCTAAGTTAAAATCTTGTGGGATGAACAAGGGTTGTATGAAGAATTCAATCTTTGATGGAGAGATGCCTTGAAAGGATCTTTAAATCTTTGATTGAGAAAAATGATTTTGCCAAGCAAAACTTGGTATTTTCAAATTGATAAGGAAAATCTATTTTATGCAATGCAAGCCTCAACTCCACTTAGCCAAATGTATATAGATGATAGATTCCACTATACTACCATAGTATCACTTGCCAATACAATTCAAATGTATTGACCCTTGTGGCTGTAACTTGTTATGTTGCAGGTTTGATTGATTTAGTGAAGTTGATTGATTAGGATTACAAAGTCTACAACCAACATGTCTGCCTATGGCACTATGAAGACGAAGGACCCCATGCTTATAGATATTCTGCTGCAATGTAATGAAATAGCCAAATGAGCTATGAATGATGTAATAAATTATTTTATTCCTGGTTGTAAAGTTGTATTATGACCTTTGTTTCTTGATATTACATATTAACTGTGGATGCTAGCTATTGATCCAGGGACTAGCATTGTAAACACAGGGGACTCTACCTTATTAAAGGTTGGGACCCTTACAGGAGCACTCTTTGCTCAAAAAGGTTTTTCACAAGTGAAGGCTTTCAAAGTAATACTCAATAGAGAATAGATGACAGACTCCACTATACTACCATAGTATCACTTGCCAATACAATTCAAATGTATTGACCCTTGTGGCTGTAACTTGTATGTTGCAGGTTTGATTGATTTTAGTGAAGATTGTTTGATTAGGATTACAAAGTCTACAACCAACATCTGCCTGTGGCACTTTGAAGATGAAGGACCCATGACTATAGTTATTCCGCTGCAATGTAATGTAATAGCCATATGAGCTATGAAAGATGTAACAAAATTTATGTTATTCCTTGTTATAAAGTTATATTATGACCTTTGTTTCTTGATATTACATCTTAACTGTGGATGCTAGCTATTGATCCAAGGACTAGCATTGTAAAACACAGGAGGATTCTACCTTATTAGGTTGAGACCCCTACAGATCCACTTATATTCAACATAGTAGTGAAACTTGCCAATACAATTCAAATGTATTGACCCTTGTGGCTGTAACTTGTTATGTTGCAGGTTTGTTTGATATTAGTGAAGTTGATTGATTAGGATTACAAGTCTACAACCAACATGTTTGCCTGTGGCACTTTGAAGATGAAGGACCCTATGCTTATAGATATTCTGCTGCAATGTAATGTAATAGCCAAATGAGCTATGTAAGATGTAATATAATTATGTTATTCCTGGTTATAAAGTAATAATATGACCTTTGTTTCTTGATATTACATATTAACTGTGGATGCTAGATATTGATCCAGGGACTAGCATTGTAAACACAGGGATATCTACCTTATTAAAGGTTGGGACCTCTACAGATGGTATCAGAGCATTGTGTTGCCTGTAGGATTTGTAAACCTAGGATTGGACAAAAACCCTTAGAAAAATAGGAGTTGTATTTGTTCCAAAACTTATTTACAAGCAATCTTGTAAACTCTTTCCTCAACCATTTTGGTTTTGATTCCACATCTCTTCTATTTCAACTTGATGGATAAAGCCTACCCCATGGCCAAGGACTTCACCATGTGCAAAGGACTTATTCAACTCTAATGACTTCAACATCTTCAACTCTAATGACTTCAACATCTTCAACTCTAATGACTTCAACATCTTCAACATATTCACCAAGGACTTCAATCTTGGATGTCACTAAGGACAAGTGAGACAAGGAAATCTTGCTCAAGAATTGGAGACTAAGGAAACACAAGTTAGAAGGAGCCCACATCACTTGAAGTTTTGTGACCAAAAGTTTTCCCCAAAGAAACCATAATCTCATGTAAAAAGGAATCAACCAAGAAGGATGGAAGGATCACAAGAGAACCATATAGATGGACCACCATATTTTGTTAAGTCAAACACACCAACTTATGTGGTGTAACAAAAATATTTTGTTGCCTAAAAATGTGCTTGAACTTCATTGTTTGAGTGAAATGTTTGTTGTGATTGCTTGCACATTGCTTGAGTGAAATGTGATGTGTGTGATTAGAATTATTTCCTTAGAAATATCTTGCCTATTCTTATCTCAATTCAAACCCAAACAGATGACTACTCCAAGAGACTCCAACATCGAGGTTGATGACAACAACAACAACAACAACAACAACAACCAAGAGGACAACATGAAAGGACTCATAGCAACCCAAAACCAGTTGAACCAAATGACAGCTCAATTCATAGCCAACACCAGTGGGGAAGATCCAACCCTGCAAAAGTTTTTGGAAAACCAAGCCCAAATGTTGCATAAGGTGACAGATCAAATGCTCAACATGGAAAGCAACTTCAAGGATGACAAGGATGTTATTCTAAAAGGAGCCAAAGCTTGCAATATTTGTGGAGACAAGGATCACACTTCCAAGGAGCATGGAGATCAATGCCCTAACTGTGAAGAGAAACATCCTATTGGCCAATGTCCCACCTCTCAAGCTACATGCTACCTATGTGAAGGAAATAACCATGTCCCTATCCAATGCCCCATCTATTCCATAGTTGAACAAAGGAAACAAGGTGGAGTGCAACAAATGATTTCAAACCATCAAGAGGGATCCAAATCTACCAAGAAGAATGAGGACAAAGGAAAAGCTCCACTTATACCTCCATGCAATACAACCCAGTTTAAAGGACCAAAGAAGAGGCATATGAATTATCCAAGGAGCAATAGAAGGTCCAAGAAACAAGTAGACATTCCTACCTATAAGATAAAATATGAACAACATGAACTAGATGCACTCCTAGCTTTGGGGAAACCGAAGAAAAAGAAGGACAAAAGCCATGTGCAATGTCATCATTGTAAAGAAATAGGACACTATTCCAGTGAATGTCCAGAGAAACAGAAGTATAAAGAGATTGGCCAAGTATGGTGCAACAACTGCAAAGAGCTAGGCCATTATGCAGAAACTTGTCCACAAGAGACACGTGAAGAACTCAAACTTATCACATGTTTCAATTGCAAAGAACCAGGACATTATGAAAGCAATTGTCCAGAAAAGATGAAGAACAAGATAAACAAGCCTATGAAGGATCTCAGCCTTGTCACATGTGTCAAGTGTGGAAACAAAGGACACTATGCAGATGTTTGCCCAGAGAAGTTTCCCCAAGATCCCAAGCAAACCAAGATGTAAATTTAGTTGGAAAATTTTTATGGGTGGTAGTGCCCTAGATGCTTTTGAGCCTACTTGTAACCCTAGCCTTCCCAAATCTCGGGACGAGATTTATTTTAAGGGTGGTAGCCTGTCACATCCCAAGATTTTCCAAATCTTGTAATGTGAAAAATAAATGAATAAAATAAAACTTTGTTGATTTTCAGGGTGAGAAGAAACTTTTTTTGTCCAATTGGAAACTTTCAAACCTATTTTAATCAAATAAAACCTAAAGGGATTTAAAAATATAAACAATTAATAAAGAAAGTTTTAAATAAGTGAAATTACTATTTTTGGATCTTTTAGTAAAAAGATTTAGTTTTCAAATGAAAAGGAAGAAATATAAATAAGGATTATTTTAGAAGCCAAATTAAAACTTGGCCAAGCCTTTGAAATAAAATATTTCTATTTGATAAAAATAGTAAAGGTTTATTTAAATAAAATAATAAGGATTTAATATCCAAGTTTATTAAAAATAAAGGTTTTACTATTTTAATTAAACATCAAAACTTATTTATTTATTTTAAACAAGTTTTCCAGGTATTCTTTATTTTCAAATAAAACCTACTGATTTGGTTTTGAAAGTATTTAGATTTCAAATGGAGATTTAAATAAATTAAAACCCATTTGATTTAATAACTAAGGTCCATTTTATTTAATTATGAATGGACCCTAAAATAAAAATATTATTTTATTTTGGGACTTGGAATATTGTTGTTAAACAGAACCAAAACTCCAGGACAAGTTTGCAGGAGTTTTGAAATCTTTTGAGTGTTTGTTTTGTTGTTTGAAATTCAAAACAGAAAATCGAATTAGAAAAAGAAAAAGCAATCAGGAAGAAAAAAATAGAAACGGACGCAGCCCAATCCACTTGGCCCAATAGCCCGGTCGCAGCCCAGTTTCCCCCTCCCTCTCTGTGAACCGTTTTCCACCGAAATTCCAACCCGCTAAGTCGCTGACTAATGGACTGTCAACACCCGGATTTTGCAATCCTAGATGCCTGTTATGCCATACATCGCAATCCCAGGATTACCATTTTTGCGAGACATAACAGAATTGGATACCATAGTACTTCATCCATTACAACGATACATAAGTTCTTACACACATAGGGATCTCATGATCCAGTCCTTAATACAACATCAAGCAGCGGAATACGGAATAGTAACGGTAGCGTAGGCGAGGCTCCATCTTCGGGGTCACAGGCAATGCTGACGATGGGAGATGATCCTAGTTGTCGTAACCATCCTGGGGTCCATCCTCCAGGTACTCCTCTTCATAGTCTGGCCATGGGAATAGCCAGGGACAAAGCCATGAGTACTCTTTAAGTACTCGCAAACTAATACTAACAAGAAAAAGGGGTTTTTGGATAATAGGACACTAGGCTCTAGGGTTGTTTTGCAAAAGCAAGATTTATACTACTAAGTTCCCAAGCTAGTCACAATTTTATAACTCCTAAGTGGGATCTTGTATTTCTAGTCACAACTCTGTTGTGGCCAAGCCAAAGTCTCAAGTCGTTCACAAGTCATTTTGAAAAGTCTGACGGGGGAACAGTATGGCCACTCCAACTGTCCATAACCGCGGACGCGGCTATTCGAATAGTTTGACACTCTGCAGAGATTGTACACTTTCACCACAACATTCGATACATCCGTCAGGAACAAATCCTAAATTAACCATACTCAGTATGCGGATAATCAATCCTAACCTTCCATTTACACTCCCTAGTATAAGCACCTCTCCTGTGAGTTTGGCCTCCCAACCATGACCACTGTCATCTTGGGTACTGCACAGGTGGACAATCTTCACAAGGTAGCCTCAGCTCAGCCCTTGGCCGTGAGGGAACTAATACTAAGGTATATAAGTTTCCAGTCAAGCCCTACCCAATATTCGGGTATTGTGGTTGTACGATAAAATTGGAATGGTATCGCATCCAGACAACCATCAGTTTTATAAAGGGCTAAGGCTCATGCCTCAACATTTTCATCACCAAAATCATCAAGTGTTTGGAAACACATGTCCAAAACATTTCAATAGAATGATCCATCATTCCAAGGTTTTCATAACCATTTTTCCACCAAGTATTCCCATCTAAAGTTGATCAAGTTTTATGCTTAGCACTAGAATCTACAGGTGGGGTAGTACTAATAGAGGGGTGGTAACTAGTGGAGTTGCAGCTAAGTCCAACCTTATATCATAGGCTGATATCAAGGTTTCTAGCTTAGGCCAAATTTTATGTTCTTTATGCAACCTTCAGCACAACTGTCTAGTATCTACCAAAATTCTTGGGTAGCCTCTAAGTAAACTATGATAACGAAATAAAGTAAGAAGCTTGCCATAAAACTAGGATTGGTTTAGCAAGTGGGTATGGTTACATACGCTTAGGGCATATAGTAATCATATCACAAGCAGGGGTTGTGGCAACAATAGGGTGTCTTATGCGCTTGCATAGGTATAGTATCTTGCAACTGTTAGCTTGCATTGGTAAACTTGGTTAGTATAGCTTTCATCAATATCAGTATAAGCTTGCCTTGTGCAGAGCAGTGGTTGAAGTTCTCCTCGGCTTCCTCTTCTTAGTATCCTCCTTCTTCCTCGTAGCCTTGGTCGGTACTAGCGTCTATGAATAAATACGAGGTACACAATCACCAAACAATACTTAACTACTTGCAATCATCACACACAAGGGTCCTATAGATGATCTACCATCATCTCTAACATTACAAGGTTAAGGATTGGTTTAAGTCTTCTTATTTTAGAAAAGTAATTTCTACTCATTGAAAAACTACTTAAGATTTAATATTCTCCAAACTAAACATGGGATCATGTTAACACATGTCATCACCACATGTTGTAGTCCATGGGAATGTGATTTAAAGTGGTGTCACAATTTAACAAGGTTTTACCATTTTATTTTAATTAATTAAAGTGGCTAGAAATGCTTACGAAGCATTCTTTTATTCCTTGAACCTTATTTCTGCAAGTAACCTATATATATTTTTATATATTCTGAAAGGTATGGTTGAAAGTGATTTTTGAGAGTTGGAATCAACTCAAAAGCTATTGTGGTTTAAATTTGAAAAATGTTTGAATGCAGAAAAGCTTCTGCCTTGTCATTTTTGCTAAGGGTGATCTACAAATCCAAATGACTTGAATCCAACGGGCTTGGATTAAGCATTCACAGACCTTTCCAAAAAAATTGGTTTCATCTAATTTGGTGCACTAAATCCATCTGGGTTGATTTTTGAAGTTGGGTACAGAAGTGTGTTTGAAATTAAAAAGAAAAGATTTAATTTGAATTGTTGGGCTGCGCGGGAAATTCTAACGGGCCGGCCTGCTAAGCGCAGTGCTCCCATGGGCTGCTTAAGTGGGTGTCCCCACTCGTCAGTGACACGGGGCTGGGCGAAGCGGTATGGGGCAACGTGGTTCGTTCGATCTGGTTCTAATCCAACGGCTGAGGGTCATCATCGACGCGAGACAGCTCCGGCAAGAACGAAACCTAGCGCGGCCAGTGAGGGGTGCTGGGGGCTCACCGGAGTACGGACGAGGGTCGGCGAGGCGGGAGAACGACGAAGTCGACGACGGCGAACCTCCTGGTACCGGTGGCTCCTCCTGGGGCGGCTCCAATCGCTGGCTCCTTTCTTCTCCGGCAGCGGCAGGCTCCAGTGAAATTCCGGCGGGGTGGTGCTCGCCTTGCTCTGAGAATGGTGTGGCACGATCAGTGAGGAGAGGGGAGTGAGATGGTGTGAAGAAATCGTGCGGGGGTGGCCTCTATTTATAGTCGAGCGAGGGGACCGTCGGGGCGCAAGGTGAGCTCGTCGGAGGCGACGTTATAGGCAGCTAATGGCATGGGCAAGAGTAGGGGACGGTGCTGTGTCTCCTGGCGATGCTCAACGACATGGTCGCGAGGGATGGGGCGGTGTGGTTTGGTCTGGAACGGGCGGTGCTCTCGCGGCAGAGGCGGCGTTCTCGACGGCGGGCGGTGGCTGTATGGCGCGGGGCGTTAAACGGGGATGTCTGGCGGTCTCCTGGGTCGGTGGTGATCGTGTGTGCACGCGGTGAGGGCGGCGCGCGGTCTGTGGGTGGTGGTCGAGGGTGGCGCTCTGGCGCACGCTCGGCATGGTCTGGGCGTGTCTTATGCGCGTGGTCCAGGGCTTGGAAACGCTCGCGGCTGGGACAGGCAGTGGCGGTGGACGGTGGGCTGCCTCCCAGACAAGGTTGGCACGGCTAGTTCTTCCTCTAGCCTGCTGTCGACTATGGGGTGGCATTGAGGTGCTCGGCTGTTCACCATTAATGGCAATGGCAAGCTCACAGGGGTGCTAGTGCTGGTCTAACCTTTCTATATGATCTACTGGATTGTGTGAGAGCTAACTAGGGAACAAGTTAGGCTCAAAACACTGCACACTATAGTGTTTGTGTTTTGTTTGATTTGTGTCTGCAACCTGTTTGATGAAATGGCCGCATGAAATCAAGTTTTGAAATTTGAAATGATTTTTGGTGGGTTTGCTAGATTGGTTCTGGTGAGTCTGCAGATGCTTGGGTTTTGAAAATTGAGCTTGTTTAAGTGGGTTTTGAAAAAGTGGGATCTTCCCATATGAAGAAGATTCAATTTTGAGTTGTCATTTAAACTATGCATTTGAAAGTTTCTGGATGATCACAAGGTGGGCCTTGATACTTTGTTATGAGTACATTCAAGGGGTGCAAAGATCCAGAAAAGTTTCTGTTAGGTTTTGAAAGTTTGAGACAGCCAAAGTAGGCATGGGAGTTAAATTGGTCAAAATGACCATTCACTTAATATATTGGTTTTGACTTATTTTTCTTTAGGAAAAGTGTGGGGAATGTTTTAGATGATGTTCTTTTCACCTAGGAAACATTTTACAAGCAATGGCTCACACAAACAAAGTGGTTTTAAAGAATTTCAAAATTCATGCATACACATATACATGCTTTCATGAATTGATTTAGAAAAGTTTTTGTTAACCCTAAACTTTAGGATTAGTGTTTTGTTGATCTAAGTTTGATAATTTTGGGATGTTACAAACCTTCCCCCCTTAAACAAAATCTCGTCCCGAGATTTGAAAAAGGACGAAAAGATTACCTAGGATTTGAAGAGATCTGGAAACTCCGTCCTGATGTGATCTTCGCGTTCCCAGGTAGCTTCCTCTTCTGTGTGGTTGCTCCACTGAATCTTGAGAAACTTGATGCTTCGGGTTCTGGTCGTTCGAAAAGCTTCCTCCAATATACGGATGGGTACTTCGGGATAGGTCAGGTCATCATTGATCTCTATGGTCCTATGATCGATATTCTTGAACACTTCGGTCTTCTCGGGGACTTCGAGACATTTGCGAAGTAACGAGATATGGAACACATTGTGCACTGCTGACATCTCTTCTGGTAGCTCGAGTTGATACGATACTTCTCCTCGACGGTTCAAAATTTTGAAAGGTCCGATATATCTGGGGGCTAACTTTCCTTTGAGTTGGAAACGCTGCATTCCCTTCAATGGCGACACTTTCAGGTAAACAAAGTCTCCAATGTTAAAGGCGAGGTCTCGACGTCTCTTGTCGGCGTAACTCTTTTGTCGGGATTGGGCTGTCTTGAGATGCTCTCGAATCTTGTGAACCTTCTCTTCTGCTTCTCGTAGGATGTCGGGTCCGAAAATTTGACTCTCTCCTACTTCCGACCAGTTCAAAGGGGTGCGGCACTTCCTTACGTACATGAATTCAAATGGGGCCATTTGCAAACTGGCTTGGTAACTATTGTTGTAGGAAAATTCTGCAAACGGCAGACAGTCTTCCCACTTGGATCCATATTCTAGCACACATGCTCTAAGCATATCTTCGAGTATTTGGTTTACTCGCTCCGTTTGTCCATCGGTCTGAGGGTGATACGCGGTACTGAAATCTAGGCGGGTTCCTAAACCTTCCTGGACCTTCTTCCAGAATCTCGAGGTAAACTGAGTTCCTCGATCCGATACGATATTCTTGGGGACTCCGTGCAAACTAACGATCCTAGCGATGTACAACTCTGCTAGCTTCGAACTCTGATAGGTGGTTTTAACGGGCAAGAAATGGGCGACTTTGGACAATCTGTCCACTATGACCCAAATAGAGTCATTTCCCCTACTAGAAGTAGGTAGTCCAGTGATAAAGTCCATTCCTACAGAATCCCATTTCCATTCCGGAATTTGCAAAGGTTGCAACAATCCAGTGGGTCTTTGATGTCCTGCCTTGACTCGCTGACATATATCACACTTGGCGATATAGCTTCCGATTTCTCTCTTCATCTTATGCCACCAAAATTGCTCTTTCAAATCTTGATACATCTTAGTTCCTCCTGGATGGATAGAATAAAGAGTATCATGAGCCTCCTTCAAGATAACTTCTTTTAACTCAGAATCTGCTGGAACACAAAGGCGTCCTTTGTACCACAAAACTCCTTCTTCGTCCTCGGTGAATCCGGGTACTTTGCCTGTACCGATACGATGTTTAATTCCGTCGATACTAGCATTTCCTTTCTGCGCCTCTTTAACCTGACTGATCAAAGTGGGCTGAAGTTCTATGCTAGCCAAAAATCCTTCACTTACTAATTATATTCGAAAATCTTCCATCTCTTTGTGCAAACTTGGTTGCTCCTTCAAAATCATGGAGTTCAAGCGGCACGGCAATCTGCTAAGGGCATCGGCTACTACGTTGGCTTTTCCAGGGTGATAATGAATGTCCAGGTCGTAATCCTTTATTAGCTCAATCCATCTTCTCTGCCTCATATTCAGCTCCTTCTGAGTGAATATATACTTTAGGCTCTTGTGATCCGAATAAATCTCACAACGGTTTCCCATAAGGTAATGTCTCCATGTCTTCAGGGCTAGAACTACGGCTGCGAGTTCGAGGTCATGGGTTGGATAATTTTGTTCATGCTGCTTCAATTGTCGCGATAGATAGGATATAACTTGGCCTTCTTGCATTAGCACACATCCGAGACCAATCTTGGATGCGTCACAATACACATCGAAGGGCTTCGTGATATCCGGCATGATCAAGATTGGGGCGGAAATCAATCTCCTTTTGAGTTCTTGGAAACTCGCTTCACACTTGTCTGTCCATTCAAACTTCTTGTCCTTCTTCAGCAATTGGGTCATGGGTCGGGCGATACTAGAGAATCCTTCTACGAATTTGCGGTAATATCCCGCCAATCCGAGAAAAGCACGAACTTGGGTTTGAGTGGTTGGGGCTTGCCAATCTTCTACATCTTTCACTTTGGCAGGGTCAACGGCAATTCCTCCGGCTGATACGATGTGACCGAGGAATCCTAATTCCTGTAACCAGAATTCACATTTGCTAAATTTTGCATACAGCTGATGCTCTCTAAGGGTTCCAAGAATGGTCCTTAGGTGTAGCTCATGTTCTTCTTCCGATTTGGAATAAATCAGAATGTCATCGATGAAAACAACGACAAACTTATCCAGGAAGTCCATAAAAATCTTATTCATGAGGTTCATGAAATAAGCGGGGGCATTGGTTAATCCAAAAGACATGACTGTATACTCATACAACCCATATCTGGTGGTAAAGGCAGTCTTTGGAATATCCTCTGCACGAATTTTGAGTTGATGATAACCAGTCCTAAGATCAATCTTAGAAAACACCTGGGCATCGGTCAACTGATCAAACAAATCCTCTATCTTGGGAAAGGGGTACTTGTTCTTGATGGTGACATCATTCAACTTTCGATAATCCGTACACAAACGGTTACCTCCATCCTTCTTGTCCACAAACAAGACAGGTGACCTCCATGGGGACGCACTTGGTTGAATCAATCCGATTTCTAACATGGAATCCAGTTGCTTCTTCAGTTCTTCTAGTTCTGACGGGTTCATACTATAGGGTCTCTGGGCTATAGGTCCTGTTCCGGGGATTAGTTCGATGATAAACTCGATATCCCTATCTGGGGGCATACCGGGCAAAACATCTGGAAATACATCGGGGTATTCACAGACTACCCGAACTTGGTCGATGGTAGGTTGGGCTAGACTCTTGTTACACTTGAATTGGTGAGGTAAGGTTTCCGATATATGCTCGACTAATATTCCGGCGGTACTAGTCATGGTAATGGCTTTCTTGGCACAGTCAATCATTCCTTTATGTTTGGACATCCAATCCATTCCTAGTACTACTTCCAAACCTTTAGTTCCGAGTACTATTAGATTAGCATAAAAATCTATGCCATGGATTCGGATAGGGACGGCTTTGCAAATTTGCCTAGCCTTGGTGGTCGATCCGGGAATTTGTACAATCATCACATGCTTCAGTTTGGTTGGTTGGATTTTACTAGTGCATGCAAATTCTTCGGTGACAAATGAATGCGATGCACCAGAATCAAACAACACTCTTGCGAGTACTGAATTAACAGAAAACATACCCAGCACGACGTCTGGCGCTTCCTGAGCTTCTTCAGCATGCATGAGAAAAAGGCGGCCATTGCGGTTGAGTGAATTTCCTGGGGCAAATCTTCTCCCTGGCTAGACACGACGCTGCTGCTGGGCTGGGACATTGGTATTAGGGGCTGTAGCGTTCTTCTTGTTGGGGCACTCGTTGGAATAGTGGCCTTTATTTCCACAGTCATAACAAGTCACTTGTGACTTGTCCTTGGCTGCGACAGGCACAGCATTGCTTCCAGTCCTCGGGGCAGTATTGGGGTTGGCGGTAGCATGGTTGGTGTTGAACTTGGGTGGGGCACGGGTGAAAGTGCTAGAATTGCCGGGGTTGTTGTGATTTCCTCCGGGTCTAGGGTTTCCACGGTTGGGATAGTTCGGACGGGTCATAGGGGGTCTGTTGGTTCTTGGGGCAAATCCTGAGGATGGGTTGGGGCGATACTTTGGGGTCTGATGGGTTCCTGGTTGATGCATCATGCGACGCTTGCGGTTCTCATTGGCCTGGATGATCTTTCCTTCCATCTGGATAGCGGAGTCGACAAGGGCTTCAATATCAGCAAAGGGAATATTGACTAACACTGTCTGCATCTCGTCATGCAGACCATTCAGGAATCTTTCTTTCTTCTTGGCTTCGGTGTCTATCTCATCTGGGGCGTACCTAGCTAATGACAAAAATTTGTCACGGTATTCCACTACAGTCATCCTTCCTTGCTTCAATTCTCTGAACTCGTCTCTCATTCTCTTGATCAAACCTGGCGGCACGTGGGTTCTGCTAAACTTGACCTTGAATTCCTCCCAGGTCGTCATTTGGCCTCCGGTCATTGCACGAACACTGTTCCACCATGCCCTGGCATCTCCGGCTAGATAATGAGTGGCGAACAAGACTTTCTCGTTGGCTTCTACTCCGGCTACTTCTAAGTTATTCTCCATGGTTTGCAGCCAATCATCGGCGTCTAGGGGTTCTTCTGACTTGGTGAAAACGGGTGGGTTGGTATTCTGGAAATTCTTGATCTTAGATCCGTTGTTGTCCTGATTTCCATGACCTTGTTTGTTGTGGGCTAGCTGGGCTATCTGTTGCAGAGTGGCTAGGTTGGCTTGCCGTTCCGCTCGTTCAGCTTCGCGGTCAGAAGTCAACATTTGCAGGATCTGCAACATTGGGTCCGGGGCTGAACCACTTCCTCCACGTGGCATCTGAAGATTGATATAGATCATGAGAAAAGAGGGAAATTTCTAAGGTTTTGGGTCTTTGAAAAGTTTTTAGAGTTTGACTCAAGTTTTCTAGCAACTTGCTTTTTCATTCATTCACTCATAGCACACAGTAGAACACACACCACAACAAAGCAAAACAGATGGTTTTAAGAACCATTCTGGGAACTACGATACAGTGGGACCGACTACTACTCACTACGCTAGTGCTCAGTGCTACTACTGCTCGGAGTCTGTGGCTTCATCATCTTCCGCATCATCGATGAAGGCGAAATCATCCTCATCGGTGAAGAAGTCCATGGCCTGATCCTCCAGAAAATCATCGTCATCGCTGAGATAGGAGTAAGGGTCTCCACGAAGATCTTCTCCGGCATTCTCCCTTTCCTCTAACTGCATGTCTCTCTCATGGATGGTCTCTTCCAGAGCTGAGATACGATGGCGAAGACGGGCAATAATGCGCTCCTTCTTGTCGAGCTGACGGCGGCGAGACTTGCGATCCTTTGCTAGCATGGCGATGGTCTGATCCTTCGTCTTGATGATGGCAGACTTGTGGTTGCAATAGTCACGGCAGTTGTCCAGTTCCTGCTGACGATCATACATCATGAAGCTAAGGTGTTCCAATTGGGTCTTCAGCTCGGGGTGGTATGGGGCTTCCAGTGGTTGACCATTTGCATCACGTCTTGGGCAAAACTCAAAGCGAGTACCCTTGATCTGATTGATGCTCTACCCACACAGACGGGAAAGAGCTTCCTGCATTGCTCTGGCAAGTCCATCGAGCCAGTTGTTTTCCCTCAAGGTAAACTGAATTCCCTCCGCAGTGGGAGGTTCAATCTTTCCTCGGAGGCTTGCAACAATTAGCCACTGTAGATCTTCTCCCCCTTGATCATTGAGCTGAGCTCCGAAGAACTCGGGATGCGGGCGCTCCAAAAGTTCCGAAAGCTGATCTAGATCCCTCTCAAAGATAAGGTCTCCTCCATTTCCGAGTTGGTAAAACTTGCTGTACTTCACGTCCATCTATAAAAATAGAGGATGAGTAGTTTAGCAAAGTGATCAAGTGTGTCAAAATTTTATATATTTTGCAAGAGTTTTTGAGGTACATGAAGTTTATTAAAGAATTTAAGAGGTAAGAATGAGAATAAGTTTTCGTAAATAGTTTTGTTTTTGAGTGTTGAAACTAAGTTTTTGGTTCAGCGTCCAATCTAACTAGGGTCTCCTATGGTCAGGATGGCTCTGATACCAACTTGTCAACACCCGGATTTTTCAATCCTAGATGCCTGTTATGCCATACATCGCAATCCCAGGATTACCATTTTTGCGAGACATAACAGAATTGGATACCATAGTACTTCATCCATTACAACGTTACATAAGTTCTTACACAAATAGGGATCTCATGATCCAGTCCTTAATACAACATCAAGCAGCGGAATACGGAATAGTAACGGTAGCGTAGGCGAGGCTCCATCTTCGGGGTCACAGGCAATGCTGACGATGGGAGATGATCCTAGTTGTCGTAACCGTCCTGGGGTCCATCCTCCAGGTACTCCTCTTCATAGTCTGGCCATGGGAATAGCCAGGGACAAAGCCATGAGTACTCTTTAAGTACTCGCAAACTAATACTAACAAGAAAAAGGGGTTTTTGGATAATAGGACACTAGGCTCTAGGGTTGTTTTGCAAAAGCCAGATTTATACTACTAAGTTCCCAAGCTAGTCACAATTTTATAACTCCTAAGTGGGATCTTGTATTTCTAGTCACAACTCTGTTGTGGCCAAGCCAAAGTCTCAAGTCGTTCACAAGTCATTTTGAAAAGTCTGACGGGGGAACAGTATGGCCACTCCAACTGTCCATAACCGCGGACGCGGCTATTCGAATAGTTTGACACTCTGCAGAGATTGTACACTTTCACCACAACATTCGATACATCCGTCAGGAACAAATCCTGAATTCACCATACTCAGTATGCGGATAATCAATCCTAACCTTCCATTTACACTCCCTAGTATAAGCACCTCTCCTGTGAGTTTGGCCTCCCAACCATGACCACTGTCATCTTGGGTACTGCACAGGTGGACAATCTTCACAAGGTAGCCTCAGCTCAGCCCTTGGCCGTGAGGGAACTAATACTAAGGTATATAAGTTTCCAGTCAAGCCCTACCCAATATTCGGGTATTGTGGTTGTACGATAAAATTTGAATGGTATCGCATCCAGACAACCATCAGTTTTATAAAGGGCTAAGGCTCATGCCTCAACATTTTCATCACCAAAATCATCAAGTGTTTGGAAACACATGTCCAAAACATTTCAATAGAATGATCCATCATTCCAAGGTTTTCATAACCATTTTTCCACCAAGTTTTCCCATCTAAAGTTGATCAAGTTTTATGCTTAGCACTAGCATCTACAGGTGGGGTAGTACTAATAGAGGGGTGGTAACTAGTGGAGTTGCAGCTAAGTCCAACCTTATATCATAAGCTGATATCAAGGTTTCTAGCTTAGGCCAAATTTTATGTTCTTTATGCAACCTTCAGCACAACTGTCTAGTATCTACCAAAATTCTTGGGTAGCCTCTAAGTAAACTGTGATAACGAAATAAAGTAAGAAGCTTGCCATAAAACTAGGATTGGTTTAGCAAGTGGGTATGGTTACATACGCTTAGGGCATATAGTAATCATATCACAAGCAGGGGTTGTGGCAACAATAGGGTGTCTTATGCGCTTGCATAGGTATAGTATCTTGCAAGTGTTAGCTTGCATTGGTAAACTTGGTTAGTATATCTTGCATCAATATCAGTATAAGCTTGCCTTGTGCAGAGCAGTGGTTGAAGTTCTCCTCGGCTTCCTCTTCTTAGTATCCTCCTTCTTCCTCGTAGCCTTGGTCGATACTAGCGTCTATGAATAAATACGAGGTACACAATCACCAAACAATACTTAACTACTTGCAATCATCACACACAAGGGTCCTATAGATGATCTAGCATCATCTCTAGCATTACAAGGTTAAGGATTGGTTTAAGTCTTCTTATTTTAGAAAAGTAATTTCTACTCATTGAAAAACTACTTAAGATTTAATATTATCCAAACTAAACATGGGATCATGTTAACACATGTCATCACCACATGTTGTAGTACATGGGAATGTGATTTAAAGTGGTGTCACAATTTAACAAGGTTTTACCCTTTTATTTTAATTAATTAAAGTGGCTAGAAATGCTTATGAAGCATTCTTTTATTCCTTGAACCTTATTTCTGCAAGTAACCTATATATATTTTTATATATTCTGAAAGGTATGGTTGAAAGTGATTTTTGAGAGTTGGAATCAACTCAAAAGCTATTGTGGTTTAAATTTGAAAAATGTTTGAATGCAGAAAAGCTTCTGCCTTGTCATTTTTGCTAAGGGTGATCTACAGATCCAAATGACTTGAATCCAACGGGCTTGGATTAAGCATTCACAGACCTTTCCAACAAAATTGGTTTCATCTAATTTGGTGCACTAAATCGATCTGGGTTGATTTTTGAAGTTGGGTACAGAAGTGTGTTTGAAATTAAAAAGAAAAGATTTAATTTGAATTGTTGGGCTGCGCGGGAAATTCTAACGGGCCGGCCTACTAAGCGCAGTGCTCCCGCGGGCTTCTTAAGTGGGTGTCCCCACTCGTCAGTGACACGGGGCTGGGCGAAGCGGTATGGGGCAACGTGGTTCGTTCGATCTGGTTCTAATCCAATGGCTGAGGGTCATCGTCGACGCGAGACAGCTCCGGCGAGAACGAAACCTAGCGCGGCCAGTGAGGGGTGCTGGGGGCTCACCGGAGTACGGGCGAGGGTCGGCGAGGCGGGCGAACGACGAAGTCGACGACGGCGAACCTCCTGGTACCGGTGGCTCCTCCTGGGGCGGCTCCAATCGCTGGCTCCTTTCTTCTCCGGCAGCGGCAGGCTCCAGTGAAATTCCGGCGGGGTGGTGCTCGCCTTGCTCTGAGAATGGTGTGGCACGATCAGTGAGGAGAGGGGAGTGAGATGGTGTGAAGAAATCGTGCGGGGGTGGCCTCTATTTATAGTCGAGCGAGGGGACCGTCGGGGCGCAAGGTGAGCTCGTCGGAGGCGACGTTACAGGTAGCTAATGGCATGGGCAAGAGTAGGGGACGGTGCTGTGTCTCCTGGCGATGCTCAACGACATGGTCGCGAGGGATGGGGCGGTGTGGTTTGGTCTGGAACGGGTGGTGCTTTGCGCGGCAGAGGCGGCGTTCTCGACGGCGGGCGGTGGCTGTATGGCGCGGGGCGTTAAACGGGGATGTCTGGCGGTCTCCTGGGTCGGTGGTGATCGTGTGTGCGCGCGGTGAGGGCGGCGCGCGGTCTGTGGGTGGTGGTCGAGGGTGGCGCTCTGGCGCACGCTCGGCATGGTCTGGGCGTGTCTTATGCGCGTGGTCCAGGGCTTGGCAACGCTCGCGGCTGGGACAGGCAGTGGCGGTGGACGGTGGGCTGCCTCCCAGACAAGGTTGGCATGGCTAGTTCTTCCTCTAGCCTGCTGTCGACTATGGGGTGGCATTGAGGTGCTCGGCTGTTCACCATTAATGGCAATGGCAAGCTCACAGGGGTGCTAGTGCTGGTCTAACCTTTCTATATGATCTACTGGATTGTGTGAGAGCTAACTAGGGAACAAGTTAGGCTCAAAACACTGCACACTATAGTGTTTGTGTTTTGTTTGATTTGTGTCTGCAACCTGTTTGATGAAATGGCCGCATGAAATCAAGTTTTGAAATTTGAAATGATTTTTGGTGGGTTTGCTAGATTGGTTCTGGTGAGTCTGCAGATGCTTGGGTTTTGAAAATTGAGCTTGTTTAAGTGGGTTTTGAAAAAGTGGGATCTTCCCATATGAAGAAGATTCAATTTTGAGTTGTCATTTAAACTATGCATTTGAAAGTTTCTGGGCCTTGATACTTTGATATGAGTACATTCAAGGGGTGCAAAGATCCAGAAAAGTTTCTGTTAGGTTTTGAAAGTTTGAGACAGCCAAAGTAGGCATGGGAGTTAAATTGGTCAAAATGACCATTCACTTAATATATTGGTTTTGACTTATTTTTCTTTAGGAAAAGTGTGGGGAATGTTTTAGATGATGTTATTTTCACCTAAGAAACATTTTACAAGCAATGGCTCACACAAACAAAGTGGTTTTAAAGAATTTCAAAATTCATGCATACACATATACATGCTTTCATGAATTGATTTAGAAAAGTTTTTGTTAACCCTAAACTTTAGGATTAGTGTTTTGTTGATCTAAGTTTGATATTTTTGGGATGTTACATGGACCCCGCTTGCCCTCTCTCTCCTTCACTGACGAAGCGGACCCACGCAGCCAGCTCACCATCTTCTACCTCGCGGTGACCATGCCTCCAACGCCTCCTCGCTGTTTCTGGACGTTGAAGCCGGTGTAAATACGCGTTATTGCCTCCATTAATCCCTCACTCGAGCACGCCTTCTTAATAGCCTGCTTGCCCTCTCTCTTTTCCCCCAGACACCGCACCACCGGAGCCACCAGGCTGCACGAATCGCAACCTCGGACCCCTCTGCTCCGACGAGCCACCGTGCAAATTCCGGCGAGAACGAACCTCCCCACTGCCCCCAGAGCACACAGGTGTGATCCCCATCGTCTCCTGCATCTCCTAGCACCAACCCCACACCCGCGCGAGCACCGTAGCCTCGACAGCAACATCGACTGTACGTCGCCGTAGTCTGCCACTTCTCCGGCGAAGCACCCTGGTAAAATCTGACCGCCCTAACCCCTCTAGCTCACACGCGTGTATTTGCCACACTCTTCCGCATCTAACGAACCCTCTGTCTCATCTTTGTGTGCCCTGTAGCGTCGACATCATCGACACCTGAGCAAGCCCGACGCTGACGACGTCTCCGACGAGCAATCACCGCCGTTCCCGTGCGCCCCCTGCTCAACAACAAGCACCTTGAGCATCAGAACGTCACCGCGATCACTGTAAGCACCCTCACCTCCTCCCTCACTTCTTAGATCGCTGGCACTGTCCGCTTCTGACCGCGCCGCCAGTCACCGCCGCGTCAGCACCGCTGCCAATTGGTCAAAACAATATGGTCCACTGGATCTCGATCTGACGGATAAGATTAGAAATAAGCGAAGAGGTAAGTAGCATCTCAGCGCCGTGCGATGTAGTTTAATCCAACGGCCTGCATCGCTTGATCCACGCGAAACGGTACTGACGAATAAAAACGCGACACGTGGCTCAGACTTTGTTTTAAAAACAGAAACTTTCTAATAGATGCCCCATTTTGTAAAATCCATAACTTTTGATCCACACGTCCAAAATTTGCAAACTTTATATCAATGGAATCAGTGGAACAAGCCCTAGCCAACCATGCAAGTTGTTTAGTAAAAAGATTCTGGTAAAATGTTTGTTTTCTCCGAAACATTTGTATGCTTGTTTAGGTTATAAAAATTATTCAAAAATGATTTTGAAGTTGAAATCTTTGCAAATTGGTTTTTTGTGAATCTACTGACCCTAGGAACCAACTTATGGTTTAAAAATGTATTTGGTGAAGATTAGGATTGAGTAATTGAATTAGCCCATTTCTAGTTAAATAAAAATATTGGTTTTGCTATGGAAATGATTTTTGAACAAAAAACTTTGGAAAATGTTTTGATTCAAAGCTACTGACCCTAAAACCAAGTTTTGTGAACTAACAACTTATTTGGTGAACAACATAAAATTGTTTCATTGCTAAAAACCATTTTCACCACATGAAATAATGATTTGATTTAAAAATGATCTTTAGGTAAAACCCTTTTGCAAATGGTTTTGCCACTATAGAAAATACCACTTTGGACTTTACAATGTTTAGAGCCTAGTAGAAACCACCTTTGCAAACCTTTTGCATGCTTGCATGCATGACTTGGTTTCTATGATTTTATGTGTGTTAGATTGTTTGATTATTGGTTGGAATGATAGTTGAATCTATGTTTGCTTGATTGATTTGTAGTGAAGTTAGAAGAGTGTGAGATTAGCAAGATCAAGAAGTGATCCCACCTCCTCTACCAAAAAGGCAAGTGACACTATCATCTAAAGTCCTACTATTTTCATTATACTTAGTGGATTTTGAAACAGGCATGAAAAAGATTTCTATACTATATGCTATCATAAATCCTAATAGGATACCCTTATATATTCCTTAGGGAAAACAATGTAGTTGTAAAATGCTTAGCCGTGCTATAAATATATTTTGAGAAGAGATACATGTTTCGATTTTATGAAGTTGAGAAAAGACTTATGTTTTATATAATAAAACAAGTACTCAATGAACCACCTGGGTGGACAAGGATACTCACGTTTTGGACAAGGTGACAACAAGAGGAACCATGTTTATATGGCAATCTCTTTTTGTTGTGCACCAGATGAAAACCACCCAGGGACTTAGAGATTGAACATGTTTCTCCAACAATGGCTTCCGTGTACAGCCACATGCTAATATGGCTCTGGATTAGTCAACTACATTGGGAAGACCCATGCATTGGTCTTCAGGTTTACTGGAAATGAGGGAACTAGGAACCCTACATTGGTGCCTGAAGACAAACTAGCATTATGTATGGGAGGACCCTTTGGAAAGACTTCGTCACATTCTCAATCTGCCAGTATTCCATCTTGGTGAGTACTTATCCAGCGGCCACTTGTGGAAAAAAGATGAGATTGTGTCATGTGGGTAAAGTGTACAACTTCTGCAGAAGATAAAAATCTAAGTACTTAGCCGTGTCCCCGGTTATGGACAATACTGAGCAACTAAAGCTTGAAGCTATGGGAAATCTCGACATTCTAATTTCTAAAAGAGAAACTTTAATGTGACAACAAAATACTTGAAGCACTTGGGGTGTACCAAGGAGCTCAAGAGATTTTGATAAAAACTTGAAGCACTTGGGTATTTACCAAGGAGCTCAAGAGATTTTGACAAAGACTTGTAGCACTTGGGGTGTACCAAGGAGCTCAAGAGATTTTGATAAAAACTTGAAGCACTTGGGGATTTACCAAGGAGCTCAAGAGATTTTGACAAAGACTTGAAACACTTGGGGATTTACCAAGGAGTTCAGAAAGATTTGACAAAAGATCAAAACTATTTTGAAAAAGATAGGATAAATTATTATTTTATACAAATGAGCCTTAAACCCTACTTAGCCAAATATGCATGTAATGATAGGATCCACTTATATTCAACATAGTAGTGAAACTTGCCAATACAATTCAAATGTATTGACCCTTGTGGCTGTAACTTGTTATGTTGCAGGTTTGTTTGATATTAGTGAAGTTGATTGATTAGGATTACAAGTCTACAACCAACATGTTTGCCTGTGGCACTTTGAAGATGAAGGACCCTATGCTTATAGATATTCTGCTGCAATGTAATTTAATAGCCAAATGAGCTATGTAAGATGTAATAAAATTATGTTATTCCTGGTTATAAAGTTATAATATGACCTTTGTTTATTGATATTACATCTGAACTGTGGATGCTAGCTATTGATCCGGGGACTAGCATTGTAAACACAGGGATCTCTACCTTATTAAAGGTTGGGACCTCTACATTAAACCTCTTAATTGGCAATGAATGCGTGCGTGATCTCCGCCCCAGCTCCGGCTATAAGATCCCCTCCTCTCTCCGCTCGTTTCCCCTCACTCGGCACAGACACCACGCCACCAGGCTTCTCGTAATCGTGCCCACACCGCCGCAGCACCGACGATCTCCGGCGACCAATTCCGGTGAGCATCGTCCATCCCTTTGTCTCTGCTTCATGCGAGCATGATCTACATGTCCTTGCGCATCTTCTCATGCTTTTCTTTTTCTCTGTACCATCCTAGAACGTCGTCACCGTCCACCACTGGAAGCAACCGAAGCTCGGCTCAACTCCGACGACCTCCAGTGGTAAATTCCGACCGTCCCTTTCCCTCACGTTGACACCCACGTGACTAGCATCGTCTTGCGCATCTGGCCCACTGCTTCTTTTGCCTTGGCATGATCTGCACCCTCGCCAACGTCGATGAACAGAAGCATCCGTCGCCAAGGACTTCTTCGACGAGCAATCCACGACGACCCCGAGCGCCCCTTCGCCAACCGAGCACACGTCGAGCATATCCTCGTCACGGCGATTCTAGTGAGCATCCTCACACCTCCCCGGGTGACCTAGCTCGCCGGTAAGCTTGCAGCCAGAGCGCGCCGCCGCCTGTCGCCGCTGCAAGCACCGTCACTTGTTGGTTAGACGCTAAGAGCCGTTCGATTTAGATTTAGTGGACACGATAGAACATAGCCTAAGGGGTAAGTAACGATCTGTGCCGCACGATTTAGTTAGATCTGACAGTGCGCAATAACGATCCGGTGCGAAGCGGTACCAGCCAACCAGAGACTGCCGCGTGGCATGTTCTTTGTTTTAAATTTCTGAATTAGATCTATTAGATGTTTGAATTTGTTTAATTTATAACTTTTGAATGCCACGTCCAAATTTGACAAATTTTATATCAATGGAATCAGGAGAGAAAATCCTTTCCATCTATGCAATGTGTTTAATGTTTTACCTCTGTTAAAATGGTTGTTTTTACAGAAACATGTGTAGGCCTATTTTGTGTATAATAATTATTTGGAAAATGTTTTAATATTCAAATAAAGTTTATTTATCTTGTTTTGTACTTGTTTATGATTTAGTACCATGCACTTGTCTTGTTTGGTGTAGAAAATTATCACATGGCATTATGCATGCATCCATATATTTTTGCTTGTATTTATTTTGTATGTGATTTTGGTGCTATCATTTTATGTGTAGATTTTGGTGCAAATAGTGATTGTGATTGTGAGGATTGTAGCTAATCTCCAAACTACCAAGGAAAGTGGTGCTTCATGATTTTATTCCTATGTTTTTCAAATATGCATTAGAAATATTTTGCTAGTCTTGCATGGATACTTTTTGATCTATATGCTATGCTTGGGAAATCCTAGTAGTTGTAGAATTGCTAGAAATATTTCTAAGTCTTATCAATGCCATGCTTAGCCTAGCTAGTAGCAACCAAGGGTGGATATATTCATGCTATGAATAAATATTTCTAAGTCTTTGGACTATGTTTTGCTTAATAAAACAACTAAGTGAATGAAACACCTGGGTGGGATGGAAAGAATGGGTTATGTTGAGTGGTTACACAAGGCCCATTTGTATGGTTTACCTTGTGTATCTCACTTGTGGAAAGCCACCCAGGAACAAAGGGATTTGAGAGGACAAATGTTAAGAAGCTTCTAGTGCAGCCACTTGGCAATATGGGCTCTCCCTGGATCACATAGGTTGCAATAACTTAGCCATTTGGACAGTTGGTGGTAGTGGGATGATAGGTTGGAACGCGTCCATTTGGTCTAAGGGAAGGCTTCTGAAAGGTCATGTCTTGGTGAAAATCAAGTCTTGTGGGGAAAGTGCACAACCTCTGCAGATGGAAGAATCTAAGTACTTAGCCATGTCCCTGGTATTGGACAACTTGAGCATCAAGACATGGAAGCTATCAAGAATCTCCTCATCCCAATTTCTAAGTAAAAATTTGTGGTTCAACAAGGGTAAAGGTTCACCAATGTCTATTGGTGGTTCCTTGGGAAAGATTTTATCAAAGAAAAACTTAGTGTTTTAAACTAATAGGTAAAACCTATTTTGAGCAAAGCAAGCCCAAGCTATACTTAGCCAAAATGCATATAGTATCTAGTCCACCAATATTCTACAAAGGTATCACTTTCCAATACTATTCTAATGTATTGACCCACTGTGGCTGTAACTTGTGATGTTGCAGGTTATTCTGATGATGATTAGGAGTCATGAGTCTACACTCAACATGCTTGCCTGTGGCACATGAAGATGAAGACTTATCTATCTTATTATATATTTTGAACTCTTGTATTAGGCCTGTGGCCATGGAGTTTGTAAAATACTATGTTTGTCTCTGGAATGATATGTAATAATGACCTTTGTTTTTGTGTACTTCATCTTAAACTTGGATGGTAGCATTGATCCAGGGACTAGCATTGCAATCACATGGATCCTTTCCTTTACAAAGGAGGGATCTTACAGCTGTGGTTAATCTAGTCTTCAACTCTTGGAAACTTGCTTCACATTTCGCATCCCACTTAAATGGTGTATTCTTCCTTAATAATTTGGTCATTGGTCTGGCTATTTTGGAGAAACCTTCAATGAATCTCCGATAATAACAAACCATTCCTAGGAAACCTCGAATTTGTTTCACATTGGTCGGTGCAGTCCATTCTAGTACCGACTGAACTTTAGATGGATTAACAGCAATCCCATCCTTACTAATCACATGACCGAGGAATTCTACCTCATCTAGCCAAAACTCACACTTACTGAATTTAGCATAAAGCTTATGTTCTCTTAAAGTCTGCAATGCTATTCTCAAATGGTCAGCATGCTCTTCCTTATCCCTGGAATATATCAAAATATCATCAATAGAGACGATGAAAAACTTATCCAAATATGGCCTGTAAATCTTGTTCGTTGGATTCATAAATATTGTCGGTGCATTGGTCAACCAAACGGTACTAGAAGATACTCATGGTGTCCATATCTTCAGACAAATGCTGTTTTTGGAACATCTTCTGGCTTGATTTTTATTTGATGGTATCCAGATCTTAAATCGATCTTTGAAAATACTCCAGCTCCTTTCACCTGATCAAACAAATCTTGAATTCTCGGTAAAGGATACTTATTCTTAATAGTCACGTTGTTCAGATTTCTATAATCACCACACATCCGTCTTCCACCATCTCTTTTATCCACAAAGATTACTGGTGTTCCCAATAGAGATACACTTTCCTGTATAAATCCTTTTCTCGCTAACTCATCAATTTGCTCCTTGAGTTCTTTCAACTCTTTGGGTCCCATTTTATATGGTGCTTGAGCTATTGGTGCTGTACTAGGTATTAGGTCAATGGTGAACTCTATCTCCCGGTCTGGTGGCATTCCTGGTAACTCTGTTAGAAAAACATCTTGGAATTCATTAACTATAGGAATATCTTCTAATTTAACTTCCTTCATTGAATTCAACTGCAGATCCACCATGATATGACTGTGTTTATCTGCTTGGTAAACTATCCTTGCTCCACTTGGAGTTTTGATTGAGACAATTTTCTCCTCACAATTAATCTGAGCTCAGTGTTCCATCATCCAGTCCATCCCCAGCACTACTACAATTCCCTTTAAAGGAATCACATAAAGGTTTGCGAAATATGTGCGACCACAGATCGAGATAACCTGATCTTGTTTTATGTGGCGTATACTCACATTCCCTCCTTCCGTAACTACGGCCATAGGACTTTCTAACGTTCCCCTTCTAATCCCGAACTTATCACTTAATTCTTCAGAAATGAATGAAGTAGTTGCACCAGTATCAAATAGAACTTTGCCGGGATTGGTAAGGATATTGAGCATACATATCACTGAATGCTCCGAATTATCCACCTCCTCGAGGGTTGCACAGTTTAGTTTTCCGGTAGGTCGGTTTCTCTTGCCATTGTTGTTCTTGCCATTATTTCCTCCTTTATTGGGCTGTACATTTCCTCCACTGGCTTGTCCTCCTCCCTTGGTAGGCCATCCTCCTGGTGGTTTGCTCGGACAATTTGGCTTGATATGCCCCTTCTGGCCACAACCATAACAGATCACTACATGCTTTTTGCACTCCTTCTGGAAATGCCCTGGAATTCCACAATTGTTACAGATAACATTCCTTCTCGGATTGGATTGATTTCCACCACTGCCCTTGTTATTGTTATTGTTGCCATAATTCCTATTCCGAGGTTTGAACTCCAGGTTGGGTTTAGGTTTGCTTGCCTGAATTCTCTTAGTTTCCTTCTTGGCTCTCTTCCTCCGGTCCTCTTGGACATTCTTGTAGTCATCTTCAAAAGTAATGGTTGCATCCAACAACTGCTGATAAGTTTGCTTATTGGATAATCTTAGCTGCATCTTCACAAATGGATTTAATCCATGCAAGAAACGCTTCTTCCTCTTCTCTTTAGTGTTAACATCCTCCTCAGCATAACGAGACAACTGGCTGAACTCCCGGATGTACTTCATGACACTAGTATATCCTTGCTGAAGCTCCTCAAATTCTCTCCGCTTCAACTCCATGATGCTTTCTGGAACATGATATTCACGGAATCTCTGCTTGAACTCCTCCCAGGTAAACTCCCTTCTTGGTTGTTGCAAGGCTAACTGACTTTCCCACCATGATGCTGCAGGTCCAGTCAGCAGATGAGTAGCATACCTCAATGTTTCCTCATCATTGCAACCCACAGTTTTCAGCTTCCTCTCTGTATCTCCTAGCCAGTCTTATGCATCCATTGGTTCAGGAGCTGATGCAAAAGGTGACGGTCTTGCATTCTGGAAATCAGATAGACTCACTCCTCCACCTTCAGGTGCCCTCTGATTTGCTCGCCCCAGCAACTCTTCCATAAACTTGTTCTGGGTCTCTTGCATCATTTGCATGCATTGCATAAAGTTCTGTTCCATTAAAGGCCTCATTGGTGGTGGTGGTGGTAATGCTCCTTGATTTGCTGCATCTGCATCGGCCTTTTCCTTGGCCTCACGCTCCATCCGCTGCTGCTCAGTTTCCATTTCTACACCCGTATCCATGACCCCCTAGTCTTGCATCATAAAGCGAATACTCATAATTACATCATGCACACATGTGTTCTGAGCTCGACTTTACGCACAGAACTAGTCACACAATGAAGATCCAAAGAAAATCCAAATATGCATTTCACACATTATACATAATATTATAATGATACAAAGTCATTACAACATATACCATATTGGTATTATTACAAAACTACCTTATTACTTGGAGTACATTACACGGTACTTGATATCACTCAGTACTTGCCTCCTTCTAGTAGTAACTACGCTCATTATACATGCCTGATGTCCAACCGTGATGACGTTTTGTCCGTCGCACAGTTTGTGGAACAAATGGCCCTCCAGAAGGAACATACTCTATATCTAAAGTATCAGGGCTTGAGTCATTACTCAACCTGAGCGCATTGACTCCCCCCAGCTCAGCTGAAAAGTCTTCAGAAGCATATTCAACATTATCTCCAGCCTGCATCTCCTGAGCTTCATTCCTTAAGTTGTCAACAGGATACGCAGATCCTGCTGCTTCCCAGGTGCTCTCGTTGCCAAGATAGTTAAACACTGGATAATGTATATTCCCTGGGTTTTGAGAAGATGTTGATGATTCAAACACTCCTCAGGATCTTCTTCATCCTGATCATCTATTTACATGGTATTTCTACTACTATTATTAGGGTTCATCCTTGCACCCATCCAACTAGATTGTCCAACATTTCTGTCAGAACCATCTGTGGACATCTGGTGTTCATGAGATCCATTATATGATCCCATTCTCCAACCATCTGAATTCTCAATAGGAAGTTCTGAGTAAGAACCATCCTCTGAGCCCTGTGGTACTGCATACCGCATATCCATAGTAGGATCATGTATAGGTTCAGGTCTAGGTGAGTAAAGATATGGTATAAAAGATTCTGGATCTATAGGTATATCTTTAAAGACAGGTGTTGCACTACTACTTGCTTCTTTCTCCAACTGGAATGCTAAATGCTTCCTCCTTTCCAGATCAGTTAGATCCTCTAACATGTCATTTTTGTCTTCGACAATCACTTGATGAGTCTTATAAAAAGACGCAAAGAGTGTCCGATATCTATACATAAACTTGGAACCTAACTTAGGATGCTTCTTAACACAATTAAGATGATCCGGTATAGGCTCCGAGTATATAGAATCATGAGGTATCACAGAAAATGTGCTACCTTCTAACTCCTTGGTTTTCTGCTCCGGAATATTAGCTATCGCCTCCACAATAGCAACATGATAGGATGCTAAATGACTCCTACCTTCTCCTATGGGTAGATCGTGATATAATCCAAGCTTCTCTGGAAGTTGGCTACTGACACTATACTTGGATAACATCCGGCCATCAAGGTAAGTGATAGTGTTCACTGGAATTCTAGTTGGAAAATTAAAGAGCTTTAAAAGTTGATGAAGTTGGTCTGTAAATGATCCTTGATAATCATCAAGAGTCTCCTCTTTCCTTACCAAAGTCTGTTTTGGAAAGTTTGGTGCCATTTCTCTGTATAACAGAAAAATAATTTTGATTAGTATCCAATGATATATTGCATCATAACAAAGAATTATCGCACTAAAATATATAACGTAATATTCTCATTTGAATACCCATTATATTGCTTTTATAGAATTATTTATCGTTGCTAATTCTCCTACAAGTAATACCCTTTACTAGGTTTCCAACCTAAGGTTAAAGAAATTTGCTCTGATACCAACTGCGGTGACCCAGCATACCACTGCATGTGTAGTACACTATACTCGTTGACATGACATCCACAGAACACCGTTCCGTAAATATCACATCCCTCAGAGTGGTACAACAGAAACATTGCGGGCCCATATTACAAAAGTACACACATTATTGTTATTACAATACCGGAAGTTCAAGACTTCCAAAAGATCCAACTTACAAACCAAAATATAAAGTGTTCAGTGGAATTTAAAAGTAGCAACTCCGTGTAGGAGTTGAGCTCAACAGCTTATTCTATAGAGTTCATGCTGCTCGGTTCCGTTAGTTACTACTAACTAGGTACTTAGTTGGTCTCGTTCTTATCGACACCGTAGTGGATCTCGTAATCCACTCCTTCAACTCCTCCAGACAGATCAGGTTCCTCGTAGAACACATATTCTTGGCATTCAGTTGCATACATTAGCACGTCTTCGGGATCCTCAGAGTCTAAGAAAGAGATCAAAGGAAAGAATGAGTAATAGCGTTACCCAACAAGTTCATTATAAGCAAGGTGGGAAGTTTGATGCTCTAACTACCACCTCGGATTATAAATCCTTGGCACTATGCAGTTTTTGTAAATCTTTCTTCAAAGATTGATTTTATTCCGAAAAACTATGACAATCAGCCTTCATAGGTTGACCAGAACTTTCATGGAGTCCCTTTCCTTCCGCGTTCGTAGCTCCTTCCCGGAACAGGGAGTAACAAGTTATTTTACCCATGAGAGATCAACTTCTTTTTGCACAACCGGGCGTACTTTCTCGTCCACAATTCCATGATGTGGGGCCCAATAGTTGGTCCAAGCTAATCACTGCCCCTTCGCGACCCCGCATGCCTCCTTGGTGTACACCATGCGCACATAATGAATTACAGCAATGGTTTGTACAAACCGTTAGATGCCAGAACTATCGTGGGACGATGAGGGTTCCCACCCATATTCTGCATATCCTCTACAAATTACCAATTAATATGCACGCTACGAGGATAACAGCCACGACCTACACATCCAGCTTCATGCGAGAGGAAGAAGATACAGCTGACTTCTCTGTCCCATTCCAAATCTCATGGCTAACGCGTAATATATGGCGCTAGAATAGAACCCTAAGTGAAAGGATCGTATGGGCACCTAGAGGGGGGGGTGAATAGGTTCTACTTCAAATTTTCTTCTTTTTCAAATTAAGGTTTGACAATAAGGTAAATTCTCTAGATAATGCAACTAAGGTGAATTTACCTATATGACAAATATGCAAGAACTACCACAACACAAAGTAGGAACAAGTAAGTAAAGTGCGGTGAAGGATAGAAGTAACCAAAGTGGTCGACGTGGAGACACAAGGATTTGTTTCCCGTAGTTCCTTCCTTTTGAGGGGAAGTACGTCTACGTTTGGAGAGGGGGTGGTTTCAAACCACCAACGCCACGAAAGGCCTCCCTTGTTCTCCGATGAATCTCACCCCAACGGGATCGATTGACCTTCCACTATATCGGCAACCTTCAAGGTGGAAGCCGGCACCATTACAAGTTTGGGGCACACATCCACAACTTAATCGGAGGCTCCCAAATACAAGCAAGATGTCAAAGCAATCAAAGACAAGCTTGTAAGAACCAAAACAAGAACTACGGTTTCCAAGAAAACACTAGAACAAAGGGGCCCTCAATGAAATGAGGGGGAAATGGAGATCTCTTTTGGTGAAGTAGTAGATCGGGGCCTCCTCCTTCGATTCCCCAAAGATCAAGGACTTTGGGTGGTGGAATGAGGAGATCTTGAAGATTGGGTGGCTCCAATGGTGGTCTTGACTTTAATGTGGCTGAGCAATTTGTCCCAAGGTAGGTGGAGGGGTATTTATACCCCTCCACGAAATATGGCCGTTGGACCCATTAATGCACCAGTGTACCGGTACTCAAGCGATAGTACCACTGGCAAGCGGTACTACCGGTCCAGTACCGGACCAGATACCGGAGTTTCTTCAGTTGGTCGAGCCTTCTTCAGGTTTGGCCGGTATCTCCCTTGTGGTACTACCCCCAAGCGGTAGTACCGGTCGTATGACGTGGTACTACCGGTCCGGGCGGTAGTACCGGTCCCAAGTACCGCTTGGTACTGAGCAAAACAGAGAGGGGTGGCTTTTCTTCAAAATGGCCCGGTACTGCCGAGCAGTATGACCGTGTCCAAGAGGTAGTACCGCTTGCCTCAAGCGGTACTACCTGTTGGACCGATAGTGCCACTCCGTGGTACCGGGTGGTACTGACTAAAACCCACCCTTATCAGTTTTGCACGGTTCCAACCGGTACTTGAACCGGTAGTACCGGTGTCAAGCGGTAGTACCGTTCGTATTTCCGGTACTACCGTTTGACACATTGGTTTTTCGCAAAGGGAACTGTTATGCCAATATTTGTGTCACACCCTTATCAACCCTGTGATACACTTAGCACACAATTAAACCGATAAGTGTCTTGTTATCAAACATCAAAAGCAGAGGGATAGGAAAATGCTCTTTCAATCTCCCCCTTTTTGGTGTTTGATGACAATACACTTTTGCAAGATGATTTAAATAGGAAGAATATGAGATTTGTAAAATAGAGACGGGGTTCCCCCTAGATGTGTGGAGACAAACCTCCCCCTCTATTTTACAAACTCAACATGGGTGCACAAATATTGATACTAGCATTTGAAATCATACCTTTGCATAATAACATGTGATGAGAAATATAGAGACAATAGATAACGCATATCATCACAAGATGTATCCAATGAAATAAACCACATAGTCTCATAAGATGGATCCATGATATAACCACAACATAACCACATAGTCTTACACATAAATAGAGGGAAATCGAAGTTCACAAGCAATAAAAGGATCAAAATAAGAACGAGCTTGTGACTTCCCATGCAACACCCATGCAACACCCGTGCCTAAAGTGCAACTTCTCCCCCTTTGGCATCAAGACGCCAAAAAGGGACAAGTGCCAGACTACCGTCCCGACAGTCAATCATCCTCCTCCTCCTCATCCTCAAGGTCCTCCTCGTAAGGGGGTGGGGCGCGGTGCAAGGAAGAGACATCATCGTCCTAATGGTTGTGCTAAGAGATCCACTGATCTTCTGGAGTGATGTTGGTCTCGGACCCCTCGGAGATGGTTAAACCCTGAGCAGCCATCATGTCCTTCTGCCGAGCACTGGCTTTATTAGCATACACGTGCGCCTCATACATGCGCTTCTGGTTGTCAACCTGGAAGCAGAAGATCTTCTTGAGCTTGACCTCCATCCTTTTGGCCCAAGAGGGCTTAGCATTATTGCGACAGGAGACAACATAGTCAATGTCATGCCCACTGTCAGCATCCTCAGAGTCATCCTCTTCCTCCTCACCCGCCGCAACGCTGGGTTTAGCATGTGTCTTGATCTTGAGTGCCTTTGGCCGGTGCACAATGAGAGAGCGAGTGGAGAGTGTCCTAGCAATGACGGGGAACTTTGACACAATGAGGGCCATAATATAAGGAGAAAATGGTGGAACCCTCCGAGAGTGTGCAGCAACAACCATCTCATTCCATATGAAGTCTGACACATCAAGAGGAGTGCCTGAGTCTCGGTTGAGGAAGGTGTTGAACAACAAGTCTACCGAGAACCCATGTATCTCATCCTTGTTGCCCGCACGAGGAGCAACAGTCTCACAAAAAATGCAATGGAGAATTTCATACGTGGGGAGAAGATCCTTGATCTTGCCAGCAATCCCACGACCCTGGATATACAGGGGTGTAAGGACATCCTTCTTGGAGGGGTGATCCCGCATGTGACAGCGAAAACCACAAGGAATGTCCCGGCCGCGATCTTCGTACCCCAATATTGCAGCAAACTCCGCAAGTGTAGCTTCCTTGACAGCACCTTGAGTCATCCAGGTGATCTTCCGAGTACGGCCAGTGTGGAAATGTGCAGTGGCATAAAACTGAGCAATAAGGAGTGGATCATAGTCATACTGGAACTCCATAATGGGGAACAAGCCAAGGTGACAGAAGATTTCCTTAGCTTCAGCAAAGTAGTCAAGATTCTTGTTAATGTGCCCCATGTCAATCCACTGCTGAGGCACCACCATCTGGATATTGGTCAAAAGAACCTCATGATAAACACGCTCTTGGAAATCATCGAAGAAATGACTGTCTTCTCTGGCCTCGCTCCGGTTGCGGGAGTATGGATTTTCAATTCGGAGAGCCCGAAACTCCGACTCAGGGATGTCAGACAGTTTCTTTGACCCTGATGGCCCTGAGTTGAGACTCTTGGTACACCTGGAGGAAGGGGGTGAGAGGGAGGAGCGCTGCCACGCCCAGCAGAGCGCTTGGTAACCCCCTCACGACCCCCACGGCCACCTCGAGTGGCAGGCAACTTGGAACGGTGTCTTGGCTGTGGCATAACCTCTTCCTCAGACTCCGTCTCTTCCTCAACAATCTCACGACTAGTCTGGGAACGCTTGCGCGCACCCCGAGAACCACCTGCATCTGCAAAAGCACGAGGGAGGATAGAAAGGGGTAAGGGCACAAGAATCATAAGGAGCAAACGAGAGAATCCTATATTAAGCAGAAAAATGCGGTCAGTTTGGGCCGGTACTACCAGACCTGACGACCGGTAGTACCGCTTGCAAGCGGTAGTACCGGAAAAAGTTCCGATACTACCGGTTGAGCGGCACGAGTTCATCAGATCTGATGGAAACGGACCAAAGTGACGGCATTAAACTATAAATAGATGATTCTACTCGGTAACAAGGGAAGCATATGGCAGCACAACCTTACAACATGTCAATTCCTCCACAAATCTAAGCCAAAACCTAGATCCAATGAGGAAATTAAATGGGGAGAGAAAGGGCGGTTGTACCGGGATCCATGGCGGTGGAAAGAAGTAGGAGCCCGCCAAGAGGCCGAATCCAAGGGGAATCCGGGAGAGGAGGGCGCAGTAGGGCTCCGGCGGCTTCAAGGTCTCCAGCGGCGACGCGGGTATGAGTGGAGGGCGTGGGGATGAATGAGGCACTGAGGGGTGCCTCCATACGCGCGTCCAATATATACCATAAAAACATCGACCGGTAGTACCGATTGTTGAAGAGGTAGTACCGGTTCCCCAACCGGTAGTACCGGACATGTGGGCGGTAGTACCGTTCCTGGAGCAGTTCTTCCAGGAGATGACCTGGGAACTATCCAGGTCCGGTAGTACCGCTCGCACATTCGGTAGTACCGGTCCCATCTGATTCCAAAGCCAGGAAACAAAGGTAATTCTTGTGCGGATAGAGAGAGAGGGTTTTTGCGAGGGAGTAAGGGGGCTTGGGTTAAGACAAGTGAGCTGGGAAGCACATGCACTCTAAAAATCGAGAAAAAGGAAGTTAAAAACCAAACTAGAGTGCATGAGACTAAGAGCGGTGAAGAGAATTCACATGATGACAACCATGAGTAAAAATCAAATCAAAACACGAGTATGCACATCAACCACTCGACTGAGAGGGGGTGGTGGCCTAGGCCACCATGTTTGAGTATGCTCGCCTTGGCACCACGAAGATATATCTTGGGTCCATTATCGAAACTCATCATTAAGCTCACATATCATAAAATGATATTAAGAGGAATGATTTTGTTTTACTTTGCGCATAATGGGGGGAGGAATGGTCCAATCAATTAGTACCGCACTCCCCCTATGTCCATGCCTACACCTAAACCAAATATGGATCGAGTATTAGGTGAGATTGCATGATAATCAAGTCAAGATCCTTGAATCTACGATATTTAGTTTATTCCTCAAGTAGCAAAACCTTGCTTCATCAAGTGGCTTCGTGAAGATATCGACAAGTTGATCTTTGGTTGACACATATGATAGATCAATATCACCTCGAGCAACATGATCTCTAATGAAGTGGTATCGAATCTCAATATGCATTGTCCTTGTGTGATCCACCGGGTTGTAAGCAACCTTGATGGCACTTTCATTGTCACATAAAAGAGGCACTTTGTCACAATGGACACCGTATTCCTTTAGAGTTTTCCTCATCCATAGAAATTGGGTGCAAGCACTAGTAGCTGCCACATACTCGGCTTCGGCGGTGGAGAGAGATATACAATTTTGCTTCTTGGAAGACCAACATACCAAGGACCTACCAAGGAATTGGCAAGCTCCGGATGTTGATTTTCTATCATCCTTGTCCCCCGCCCAATCCGAATCCGTGTATCCACAAAGAGCAAACGTTGAGCCTCGAGGATACCAAAGACCATAAAATGGGGTATGAACTATCGAAAGATTCTCTTGACCGCCATTAAATGGCTTTCCTTAGGAGCCGCTTGATATCTTGCACACACACCTACACTCAACACAATATCGGGTCTAGATGCACAAAGGTAAAGCAAAGAACCAATCATGGATCGGTATACCTTTTGATCCACATCTTTACCATTTGGATTTTGTTCTAGATGAGTCTTTGTAGCCATGGGAGTAGGAGCTCCATTTAAATATTGCATTTTGAATCTCTCGAGCATGTCTTGAGTATACTTGGCTTTATTGAAGAATGTCCCTCCTCTAACTTGCTTGATCTCAAAGCCAAGAAATACTCTCAACTCTCCCATCAAAGACATCCGGAACCTACTACTCGTAAGCTTTGAGAAGTCATCATTAAAAGCTTTGTTAGATGAGCCAAAGATAATATCATCAACATATATTTGGCATACAAAAAATCCCCATTGACCCTCTTAGTAAAAAGAGTGGGATCGATTTTCCCAACCTCAAAGCCACGGTCAAACAATAACTCTCTAAGGTGCTCATACCACGTGCGTGGGGCTTGCTTGAGCCCATAGAGCGCCTTATCAAGTTTGTAGACATGGTTTGGGAAGTTGGGGTCCTCAAATCCCGGGGGTTGCTTAACATATAACAGTTCATTTAATGGACCATATAGAAATGCACTTTCTACATCCATTTGTTGCAACTTAAAGTTATGATGTGCCGCATAAGCAAGAAGGATACAGATGGACTCAAGGCGAGCCACGAGCGCATAAGTCTCTCCATAATCAATGCCTTCAATTTGAGAATACCCTTGTGCAACCAATCTAGCCTTGTTCCTTACTATAATTCCATGCTCATCTTGCTTGTTCTTGAATATCCACTTTGTTCCAATAACATTGCGGCAATCCTTTGGCTTCTCAACTAACTTCCATACTTTGTTTCTCTCAAAGTTGTTGAGCTCTTTATGCATAGCCTCTAACCAATCCGAATCTTCAAGAGCTTCCCACACTTTCTTTGGTTCAATCATGGAGATGTGAGCTTGGTGTTCACTGAACCTCTTCAATTGTGCTCTTGTGGAAATACCTTTCCTTAGATCACCAACTACATTTTGTAGATGTGATCTCTTATTTCCAACATTCTTTCCTTTCTAGCTTCACGACGAGCGTGGATCTCCGTGTTGTTTCTTGGAGGACCCTCTTCATCATTCTGATCCTCGTCTTGACCATCATCTTGACCTTGATCATCATTGGAGTCATCCTCTACATTGGGAGGCAAAGATTGACCTTGGTCTTGATCAAGTGCACTTCTAGCGTCAATTTGAGCTTGTATCAAAGCAGCTTGTATGGATCTTCCTTGACAAATTGACTTGGCACCACTTGACAATCCGTCGAATGAACCAAGCCCCCCTTGATTGGAGTTGACACTTTGATCACCATGTTGAGGGTCCACATCCTGTCTTTGGCTTGAGTCAATGTCCTCTTCGGTGGATGGAGCATGTTGAGGTTGTGAAGATGAGGACTCCACTTGAGTGGAGCATAGTTCTTCTCGATCCGCCATAAGGGGTTCCTCAACGGGGCGGATATATCCCACACCCATTCTTCCTATGGCATCCTGAGGTATTTCATCATCTGCATCACAAGCATCAACACGCCCCCCTTCGGGACCATCATATTCTTCGAAGGTCACACTACAAGATTCTAAGACGGCTCTGGAGAGCTTATCATAGATTCTATAAGTGTGAGATTCGAGACCATAGCCAACAAAAATACCCTCTAATGCTTTAGACTCGAATTTAGACAAATGAACACCTTTTATGAGATAGAAACACTTACAACCGAACACCCGGAAGTAAGATATGTTGGTCTTGTTACCGGTAAGAATTTCATATGGAATCTTGTTGATTTATTTGCGGAGGTAGAGCCGGTTTGAAGCATGGCAAGCAGTGGAAATGGCTTCGGCCCAAAAGTTGTATGGAGATCTAAACTCCGCCAACATGGTCCTAGCCATCTCAATAAGAGTCCGATTCTTCCTTTCGGCCACGCCATTTTGTTGAGGGGTGTATGCAGCGGAATATTGATGTTTAATCCCCTCATCACTAAGGAAATCATTCAAGGTGTAGTTCTTGAACTCGGTGCCGTTGTCACTTCTAATGATCAACACGGGAACATTGTATTGCCTTTGGACCAAATTGATGAAGTCGATGAAGGTCTTTTGAGTTTTACTCTTCAATTTGAAGAAATAAACCCAAGAGTATCTTGAAAAGTCATCAACAATCACCAAGCAATATTTCTTTCCACCAAGACTTGCATGAGATGGAGGACCAAAGAGGTCCACGTGGAGGAGCTCCAAAATCTTGGTGGACTTGATGCGGTTCTTAGGCTTATGAGGAGCATCATGCATCTTCCCCAGAACACATGCCCTGCAAACACGATTTTTGGCAAAGGAAACATTTTCTTTTAGTCCAACAATATGGTCCTCCTTGTGGAGACTTTGCAAAGTTCTCATATTGACATGGGCTAGTCGGCGATGCCATAACCAACCCACATCGGCCTTTCCGAATAAGCACATCGCACTTGTAGTGGCTTGCCCCAAAAAGTCCACCACATACAAGTCATGTTCGACATGCCCAACAAAAGCGACCTTGAGAGACTTGCTCCACATGAGCACCACAAGATCATTATGTATAAAGACGGAAAAAACCCATCTTTCCAAGAGCACAGACTGAAAGTAAATTGTACCCAAGGGTCTCAACAAGCATGACGTTCACGAGTGTAATGTCGTGAGCAACCACAACTTTGCCAAAACCCATTACCTTAGACTTTGACTTGTCGGCATATGTCACGGTGATTTGATCATCATTTGGCTTTAAGTCCTTGACAATAGACGAGCTTCCGGTCATATGACTTGTGCAACCACTATAAAGCACCCACTTTGACCCTCCGGAAGCATAAGTCTACAAAAGATCAAGCTAATTTTTAGGTACCCATTTTTCAATGGGTCCTCATTTGTTAGCAACAAGGGTCTTGGGAACCCAAATAGACCAAGCAATATAACCATCATAAGGGCCAACATATTGTGCATACACATCACCATAATTGTCACATCCCAAGATTTTCCAAATCTTGTAATGTGAAAATAAATGAATAAAATAAAACTTTGTTTGATTTTCAGAGCCAGAAGAAACTTTTTGAATTCAATTGGAACTTCAAACCCATTTGAATTAAATAAAACCTAAAGGGATTTAAAAAGATAAACATTTAGTAAAAGGAAAATAAAAACATTTGGAAATATTATTTAGAAACAATTAAATGAAAAGATTTGTTTTCAAATGAAATAGAAGTTTTACAAATAAGGATTATTTTATAAAGCCAAATTAAAACTTGGCCAAGCTTTGGAATTAAAACATTTTGTTCTAAATAAAATTAGCAAAGGTTTATTTAAAATAAATTAATAAAGATTTAATATCCAAGATTAATTAATAAAGGTTCTATCATTTATAAACCATCAAAACTTATTTGTTTAAATTAAATAAGTTTTCCAAGTACTTTGTATTCTCAAATAAAACCTACTGAATGACTTTGGTACAATTTTAGATTCCAAAATAAAAGATTTAAGTAAACAAATCCTATTTGAGTTATTTACTAAAGCTCTATTTTATTTAATTATTATTGGGCCCTAAAGTAAAATAATAGTTTGTTTTAAACAAGTATCCAAGTATTATTTACTTCCAAATGATACCTACTAATTTGATTTTGAAAATATTTGGATTTCAAATGAAGATTTTATTAATAAACAACAACCCTATTTTATTAAGAAACCATGGTCCATTTTATTTAATTAATAAATGGAACCTTTAACAAAATTGTTATTCATTTAAAAAAACAAGCTTTCTAAATATACCTTATTCAAATACAACCCACTATTTTGGTTTTGGAAAATATATGGATTTAAATTGAGTTTGAAATAAATCAAATCCTAATTTGATTAATTAGCAATGGACAACTATTTAATTAATATTGGACTTTATTTATTTAAAAATTATGGATTTTAGATTTAGGTTCAGACTACTGAACAGAACCAAGTCAAACTTCCAAAGTTTTGGTGTTGGTTTGAATTGAATTGAAACTTTTTTGATTGTTTGAAAACCAAAAACAGGAAAATAGAAATAGAAAAAGAAAAGGAATCAGAGACAGAAAAAAAAATAAAGAGGGCAACCCAACCCAGAAGCCCAATAAGGCCCAGCAAGCCAGCCCAACTCCCCTCCCCCGAAAGAAAACGTTTCACACTCCTTTTTAAACCCACGAAGCAACTGACATGTGGACCTCCCCCTCTTCCCTTTCCCACTGACCAACCGGCCCCACTCCTCCTGTTCTTCCTCTTCACCCCGCACGACCTCTTCTCCCCCTCGCCGGTCGTTGCAGGCTATTGATTCGTGGCTTGATTACGCCTTAACACGGCCACCATAACTCGCCGCGATCAAGCACACTTAAGCGCCAGCGCCTTCTCCTCCATTTCCCCCAGACACCCCTCATCGACACGCCCCTAGGCCGAAGAATTTTGCCCTGCACTTCCTCTGTCTCCGACGCCGATTCCGGCAGCCTCTCACTGTAGGGGTTCGTAGCATGGAAAACAAAAATTTTCTATCGCATACAAACAAACAAGCCAAGATCTATCTACTAGATTGTAGCAACGAGTCGATAGAGGAACTCACCCTCGAAGATTCCAAAGCGGTTAACGAGAGCAGATTCTCGTGGGTGATGTAGTTGTACACTTCCGATCTCAAGATCGCGTAGACGATCCTTCCGGCGCCACGTTCCGGCAGCGCTCCCGCAGTCGGTCACACGTTCGGTACTCGACGAAGACCTTCCTCTCCCTTGTTCCAGCAGGCAGCGGAGGTTGTAGTACTCTCCTCACGATTCCGGCAGCACAACGGCGTGGTACCGGAAGTAGAGGGAAGATCCCGCAGGGCTTCGCCTTAAGCCGGTGCGAGTATGGTGGAGCTTATGAGAGAGACTATTAGTGGTCTAGTAATTAGACACACCAATTAGAAGGCTCTAAACCAATTAGAAGGCTCTAAACTGTTGGCTAAAGCAATTAGAAGCTCTAAACCAAAACAGCTCTAAACCGGAGATCTAGAGTAGAAAGTTATGTGTCAATAGGAGGAGCCCTGCCCCTCCTTTTATGGGAGGGGGGTTCCTTGGCACGCCAGGGGAGGGAGGGAGTCCCTCCCCAACTCGGCCTAGGGCTGGCGCCGGCCTGGAGGAGTCCAACTCCTCCTCCAGGTTGGTTCCAACTCCTCTTGCTTGTTTCCCACAGTTTCTTGTTTTGGCAGTTTGACTTTCAAACTGGACATTTGACTTTTCTGTTTTAGGATTCAATTTAATCCTTTATTTGGGACAGCAATAACACTTAGTACATGATGCAATCATTCAATGACACACTCATGTACCCTCCCCCCCCGGAGTGCCGGACAATCCGGAACCTTCTAGAACATTCCTGATGAAAACACCGGAATCATTCCCGAACTCCGAAACGGGACTTTCCTTATATGAATCTTATTCTCCGGACTATTCCGGATCACCTCGTGATGTCCCGGATCCCATCCGAGACTCCGAACAACATTCGGTCTCTTTCTCATAATACCATAACTACTCAAACAACGTCGAATCCTTAAGTGTGTCTCCCTACGGTTCGTGAATTATGCGGACATGATCGAGACACTTCTCCGAACAATAACCAATAGAGGAATCTGGAAATTCATATGGATCCCACATATTTCTACGATTACTTTGCGATCGAATGAACCACTTACATACGATACCAATTTCCCTTTGTCTCACGATAGTTTACTTATCCGAGGTTATGATCGTCGGTATTTCTGCATACCTAGTTCAACCTCGTTACTGATAAGTACTCTTTTCTCGTTCCCGTGATATGTGATCCCTTGTGAGCCAGTCACATGCTTGCAAGCTAATTGGATGACATTTCACCGAGAGGGCCCAGAGTATATCTATCCGTCATGTGGATGGACAAATCCCACTCTTGATCCATGTGTTTCAACCAATACTTTCCGAACACTCAATGCCACTTTTATAGCCACCCTGTTACGGTGTGGTGTTTGATGACATCAAAGCATCCATCCAGTAAAGGTGATATGCATGATCTCATGGTCGAAGGAATTAGGTTACTATGTATCAGAAAGCATATAGCAATTGAACTATTGAAATGACTTGATCTTTATGCTACGCTTATCTATAGGAGTATGTCCATCACATCATTCTCCTAACGATATGTTCCTGTTGTTAATAACATCTCTATGTTCATGATCAGGAAACCATGATCATATATTAACCAACAAGCTAGTTTAACAAGAGGCTTTACTAGGGACTCTTATTTTAGTTTACAAATCACACAAGTATTAATGTTTCCTGTTAATACAATTATAGCATGGTATGTAAACATTTATCATAAGTGTGAAGATATGATAATAACCACTTTATTATTGCCTCTTGGGCATATCTCCAACAGTCTCCCACTTGCACTAGAGTCAATAATCTAGTTTCAAACCTTTGTGTATATAACACCTATGGCTTTCCGGTGTTGTATGTACACGATTGCTAGTGGTCAACTGATCTTCGGATCTGACACTTCCAGGTCCGTGTGTAATTGCATGTATTTGCGTCTCTACGCATCACTCATTCTCTAATGAGATGGCTTCGTACAAATTTGGTCCTTTGGTGTGACCTTTAGTTCTTTGGGGTTAAAACATGTTGACGATATTGTCGCACAATATATCTTCATAGTATTATCCCATTGTGAACTACACCTAGTTTGATAACAAACTACTTGACACAAATGCCCTCCTTTGTTGCTATAATAGCAGTCATATACTTAGCCTTTTGTTGTAGTATCTGTCACAATGTCTTAACTTTGGAACTCATCCAAATCCATTATGGAACTCACTTTCCATTATATTGTGCCACCTCTAGTTTAGATTGAGATAAACTTAATTTGTACTTTGCGACAAAGCTAGTATCAATGTAGTACTTTTACAATGAACTAACCATCTATTTGTCACTTCTACAAATAATATACTCTTAGTTCTTCCAAAAGATCATAAGAATATCCTTACTATTGTCCAATGATCATCTTACGAATCATTCTGGTATATGCTCACAATATTTAGAGCATAGGACATATCTGGATTTGTACATATCACAGTATGATTGATATAAATATTCTTTGTGATTTCATACATCAAGTATCAATCTATACTTGATTATTTATTTCACTTTACCAAATGTCAATACACTTGAATATATCATCAATATTGAACTCATTCAATCCTTTCTGTGCGACAAGAACCTTTGTAGTTTCTATATTGAACTCATTCAATATCTCGTCTATGTACTTCTGGCACAACCATATTTGCATCTATTGATGCCAAATATTTAGGTTTTGCCTAAGTCTTTCATCGAGATGAAATTCTTAATATGTGTTAATAAAAGATACATCATTTCTAATCAACAATATGTCTTCCACATAATGTATTAGAAACATGTCTTAGCGCTCCCACTTAATTTCTTGCAAACACAAGCATCTTCATTGCCTCTGATGAATTAAAACTCTTTTAACAATTTCATCATAGTGAAGATTCCAACTCCGCGATGCTCACTTCAACCATTGAAGTTTGCATATGCTTTTAGCATCCTTTGAATTAACAAAACCCTATGGACCGTGTTATACACATGTCCTAGGTAACGATTCTATTAGAAGAACTTGTTTTGTTTATTCTACTACCATATAACAAAATTATATGTAGTGGTTGCTACATAAATCCGTCTAGACTAAATATCACTATGAAAGATCAAATCTTATCATAGTCAACATTTGAACATTGTTGTGAACTCTTTCCCAACATGTCGACTATTTCATAGATGTAAAACATCCATGTCTATTTCTTTATAGATCCAAACACAACTGTAAGGTCTTACACCTTTCTTGAGGGTCCTTCAAGTTCAAAACTTGATTTCTCGTGTATGGAACTATCACGGATTTTATGGCTTCAAGCCATTTGACGGAGTCAGGGCCCATCATCGCTTCTTTGCATGTAGTCGGTTCATTATTCTCAAATAATGATTCAACCCTCAAATCTTGGTATTTGATTGTTTACCCGATCTACTTGTTTCAATAGGAACTTAGATCTCCGTGACCACAACCTTTGAGGCACGTGAGCCATGAGCATTGTTGCTGCCTCCGGAACACTTTTCGGCGTTGCGCAACTCTGCACATATAGCTAAGGTTCTTTTAACCTTATCAAAGTTCTATTGTCCTCCCACTCAACTTTTCACGAAAAATTTCTTAAAGAAACTTGACGTTCTAAGCGACAAACACTTTTGTTTCCGGTGTTATGGAGAAATACTTAACAAAGACAGATTCATCCGACTTTGGTTGCAAACATCTTTCTTATGTATAGCATACCAATGTTTTAAGAAAGGACTACTTGGGTTTTATCCCAAACCATAACCTTATATGGTGTCATTTCAACGGATTATGATGAAGCTCTTTTCAGTGGAAAAACGGTAATCTCTAAAGCTTTTAATCTTTAAAATACAATGGCAATTTTATGAATTACACCTTCGATCTCACCATGTCAAACAAGGTTTAATTACATATCTCGAATGCTCCATACTCTTATGGTGTTTCGGGAAATGCAAATCCACGGAACGATTCCTTAAATCTTAGGTATTATGCTAAACTCTGTAACTCAAATATCTTCCTTTATGATCTTTATCATAAACTGTTTATATTCTTGTTACAATGATTTTGCACTTCATCTTGAAAGTCTTTGAACCTTTCAAATGTTTCATACTTCATCCTTATTAAGTAAATATTCATATATTCACTCAAATTTTTGGAGAAAGCATATGAAGTTGAAATCCATCGCTCTTGACTACACATAATGGACTTCGTACAATAATATGTACAAATTCCAATAAGCTAGTCTTTCGGTCCCTTTTGACCTATGAACGAAGTTTTAATTATCTCTAGGAAAGTTTCACAAGCGTCATTTGATCAAAATCAAAAGACTCCAAAATTCCATACATATGGAGTTTCTTCATGTTTTCTTTCCAATATAATTTAAACGGCGATGTCACTTCCTAAGTGATCTTTTCAATCAATTTGTCTTTCGACATCTTTAGCACTAGTTTTATGGATGTGATCCAACGAGATTTGTGAATCAACCATCTTTTATGGATTACGGCAATTATTTGAACAACCCTTTTGTTCTCATAACACCTGATAAAACAAATCTTGAAGGCAAGCTTTGATGTTTAACGAGCAACACAATAACCCTTTATTTGTTCTCGATGAACATCATCACATATTCTTTTGCTAATTACTTAGGCCACTGTAGTTCATGAATTCTGTTGTTTTGTATGACAATTCATACCAACAAATTCAGTATCAAATACTTAAGAACCACATTGTTTAATAAGCAAAGAATATAGCCATAACATGTATATCATCTATATACTTAAATTGAACAATTCTAATCTTTTCTTTTCTGCCATATATTTATGAGATTCTCTTTCAGTATTTCCTTTTCTGTTTGGAAGAATCTATCAATATCAATAGTGGAGTCATACATATGACACATAGTCCAAAGCGTGTATAGTTAAATACCAATGTCTTTGGACTTGCACCTTGAAGTAGATCACCATCATCAAATGTTTGGTGTTCTTTCAAATTCCTTTATTTAGTAATCTCTTGGTGTAGTAAACATTTTACCTACATCAAATATTCATCCTTATCATGGAATCGTCCATGATCAAACTACTTTTAGCTTATAACGATGAATTACGAGTATAATGTTGCTATCCAAAACCTTTTGGAGGATTAGGACAACAAGTGTCCACAACCTTTCGCAAATTCTCATCAAATATGAGAACATGACTTTAGCCATATTATACTCTATCATGTTGCAACCAAAACTTCGTTTCAGATATCACAATATCTTCCACACATCATGGTTTCTGAAACAACTCTTTCAGATCCTAGATAACCTTGATATTAAGAGAATCCTTTGAATATCAAGAATCGTGGAGACAAACATGATACTTATATACTAACATTGGAATTGTTACTCTTGTTTTAATACCAATTATTAAACTTCATGGAGTAACCGGAACTTACTGAAAGTTTGCAATAGGACTTTTAAACTTTAGATTAACACTTCAAAACAATACGATACCAGTTCGTAAAGTAACTAACCAGAATTCTATAGCTCTATCATCTCAATTATAACTAAGCGCAAGGTGGTAAACAGATGCCAATGACTACAACAACTATGCAAATTCACTTTGATTTAGTTTATGATAAATTGAGTTCTAATTAATAATTAAATTAATCTAGGTGAACTCCCACTCAAAACAATATCCCTCACATTGTTTTAGTGATCACACGAACCAAATCCACCACATCAAAACCGATCATCACGAGAGTTGATATAGCTTCAATGGCGAACAATCAACATGTTCATCATATCTACTATATGACTCATGCTCTACCTTTCGGTAATCCGTGTTCCTGAGGCCATGTCTGTACATGCTAGGCTCGTCAAGATCAAACCTTAGTTTCCGCATGAGCAAATCTGGCTTGCTCACGTTGTATACACTTGTAGAATCTAACACACCCGATCATCACGTGGTGCTTCAAAACAACAAGCTTTAGCAACGGTGCTAACTAAGGGTGAACACTTTATGACTTGAAATTCATGTGCATGAGGGATCATCTTATAATGCTACCGTCGTCTACTAAGCAATACAAGATGCATAAAAGGATTAACATCACATGCAATTCATAATATGTGATATGATATGGCCTTTCTTCTTGTGCTTCCGATCTCCATCTTCAAGCACGAACATGATCTCCATCATCACCGGCATTGCATCAAGGTCAATGATGCTTCTCCATGGTTGTCGTCCACCGGCTTCAACTATTACAACTACTTTGAATAGACACGCGGGTCTTAACAGAAATTAAAGACAACCATATGGCTCCTGCCGGTTGCCGACTTACAATAAGGAACATTGCATACATCATATATAATCACAATCATGGCCATATCACATCACTGCACACCCCTGCAAAACAAAGTTAGACGCCTCTATTTTCTTTGCATATTTTACGTGGTTTGGGGCTTTCAATAAGTGTCGTTCTAACTTACGAACAAGAACCACAACATTGATACTAGCATTGTTGATCACCCGTTGTAAATTGGATCTAAACTATGCTAGGAGAAACATGCACCCGCAAAGCCACTTATGCAATACAAGTTGCATGTCAAGCGTGGAGCAAGTCTCATGAACGATGTCATGTAAGGTTAGCCCGGGCCGCTTCATCCTAACATACCGCAAGATGCAAAGTACACAAGAAGCAATCGACAATAAAAGCATCAACGCCCACAATGACCATTGTGTTCTACTCGTGCAACAGATCTACATATAGACACGGCTCTGATACCACTGTAGGGGTTCATAGCATGGAAAACAAAAATTTTCTATCGCATACAAACAAACAAGCCAAGATCTATCTACTAGATTGTAGCAACGAGTTGATAGAGGAACTCACCCTCGAAGATTCCAAAGCGGTTAACGAGAGCAGATTCTCGTGGGTGATGTAGTTGTACACTTCCGATCTCAAGATCGCGTAGACGATCCTTCCGGCGCCACGTTCCGGCAGCGCTCCCGCAGTCGGTCACACGTTCGGTACTCGACGAAGACCTTCCTCTCCCTTGTTCCAGCAGGCAGCGGAGGTTGTAGTACTCTCCTCACGATTCCGGCAGCACAACGGCGTGGTACCGGAAGTAGAGGGAAGATCCCGCAGGGCTTCGCCTTAAGCCGGTGCGAGTATGGTGGAGCTTATGAGAGAGACTATTAGTGGTCTAGTAATTAGACACACCAATTAGAAGGCTCTAAACCAATTAGAAGGCTCTAAACTGTTGGCTAAAGCAATTAGAAGCTCTAAACCAAAACAGCTCTAAACCGGAGATCTAGAGTAGAAAGTTATGTGTCAATAGGAGGAGCCCTGCCCCTCCTTTTATGGGAGGGGGGTTCCTTGGCACGCCAGGGGAGGGAGGGAGTCCCTCCCCAACTCGGCCTAGGGCTGGCGCCGGCCTGGAGGAGTCCAACTCCTCCTCCAGGTTGGTTCCAACTCCTCTTGCTTGTTTCCCACAGTTTCTTGTTTTGGCAGTTTGACTTTCAAACTTGACATTTGACTTTTCTGTTTTAGGATTCAATTTAATCCTTTATTTGGGACAGCAATAACACTTAGTACATGATGCAATCATTCAATGACACACTCATGTACCCTCCCCCCCCGGAGTGCCGGACAATCCGGAACCTTCTAGAACATTCCTGATGAAAACACCGGAATCATTCCCGAACTCCGAAACGGGACTTTCCTTATATGAATCTTATTCTCCGGACTATTCCGGATCACCTCGTGATATCCCGGATCCCATCCGAGACTCCGAACAACATTCGGTCTCTTTCTCATAATACCATAACTACTCAAACAACGTCGAATCCTTAAGTGTGTCTCCCTACGGTTCGTGAATTATGCGGACATGATCGAGACACTTCTCCGAACAATAACCAATAGAGGAATCTGGAAATTCATATGGCTCCCACGTATTTCTATGATTACTTTGCGATCGAATGAACCACTTACATACGATACCAATTTCCCTTTGTCTCACGATAGTTTACTTATCCGAGGTTATGATCGTCGGTATCTCTGCATACCTAGTTCAACCTCGTTACTGATAAGTACTCTTTTCTCGTTCCCGTGATATGTGATCCCTTGTGAGCCAGTCACATGCTTGCAAGCTAATTGGATGACATTTCACCGAGAGGGCCCAGAGTATATCTATCCGTCATGTGGATGGACAAATCCCACTCTTGATCCATGTGTTTCAACCAATACTTTCCGAACACTCAATGCCACTTTTATAGCCACCCTGTTACGGTGTGGTGTTTGATGACATCAAAGCATCCATCCAGTAAAGGTGATATGCATGATCTCATGGTCGAAGGAATTAGGTTACTATGTATCAGAAAGCATATAGCAATTGAACTATTGAAATGACTTGATCTTTATGCTACGCTTATCTATAGGAGTATGTCCATCACATCATTCTCCTAACGATATGATCCTGTTGTTAATAACATCTCTATGTTCATGATCAGGAAACCATGATCATATATTAACCAACAAGCTAGTTTAACAAGAGGCTTTACTAGGGACTCTTATTTTAGTTTACAAATCACACAAGTATTAATGTTTCCTGTTAATACAATTATAGCATGGTATGTAAACATTTATCATAAGTGTGAAGATATGATAATAACCACTTTATTATTGCCTCTTGGGCATATCTCCAACACTCACCACCTCCTGCCTCCCCGAACACACGAGCACGCTCACCGCACCCTAGCGCATATTTCTGTGCCATTCAATCAACCGCGGGCGCCCAGAGCACCGGCTTCGACAACATCTGGCCGCGCCGCCGCGTCTGCCTCACTCCGGCGAAGTCCCCTGGTAAACACCGACCACCCCGTGCTCTCTCGTTCATGCTCCTACACTCGCCACTCTCAACTGCGTCTAATCGTGTACTCGTTTTCCCTCGGGGCGAACCACAACTCCACCCACGACGAGCTCCAGAACCATCTGACGCCGACCAAGTCTCCGGCGAGCAATTAATCACAACTTCGCGTGCCCCTCATCGAACCAGCAGCACGTTGAGCATCGCCGTACTCTCCTGAGCCTGGTGAGCATCTTCTTACCCTTTCTTGCTTCCTGCCTCGTCAGCGCCGCCGCCAACTGGTCGCTCCGCCGCTCGCCGTTGTCCTCGCGCCGCCAGTCCTTGGCCAGGCAGTAGCAGCCGTCCGATGTCGATCGGATGGATATGATAGAACCACTTATCGAAGGGGTATGCGTCGATCTGCGCCGCACGTTCCAATTAGATCCAACGCACCCCAGTAGCCGATCCGAGCGAACCGTTATTGCCCAATCAGAAGCAGCCACGTGTACAGGATTCGATTTAAAACAGAATTTTGATCTGATTAGAATACAAATTTGTAATTGCTATAACTTTCAAACCACACGTCCAAATTTGCAAATTTTATATCAATGAATTCAGGAGAACAAGCCCTAGCCAACCATGCCCTTAGTTTAGCAAATAGTAGCTGTTAGCTTGTTTGAAATTGCAGAAACATTTGTATGCTTGTTATGAATGTAAAAATTGTTTAAAATTGAATTTAGGGTTAAAATCTTTGGCAATTGGATTGATTTGAACCTACTGACCCTAGGAAACACTTTGTGGACACAAAAATGTATTTGGAGAAATTAAGAAATGATTCTTTAATTTAAAACCATTTCTAGTCAAATAGAAATGTAATTTATTTATTGAAAATAATTTTGAAGTAAAACCTTTGCAAATTGATTTGTTGTGACCTTACTGACCTTAGGAACCAACCCTTGGTGTTAGAAATGATTTTTGTAAAATTTAGGTTAGATTACTTGACTTAATCACTTTCTAGCCAAATAAAAAGAATGGTTTTTGTTATAAAAATGTTTATGGAAAGAAAACTTTAAGGAAATGTTTTGGACCAAACCTACTGACCTAAAAACACCAGTTTTTGCAAATTAGAAACTCATTTGGTGAACAACATAAGAGTTTTGCCTTAATAAAAACATTTTTCACCACATGAAATGATGAATGGATTTAAAGATAGTTTTTGGACAAAACCCTCTAACTAATGACTTTACTACTTTGGTAAATGACCAACTTGGAACTTACAAAGTTTAGAAACCCAATAGAGGCCCTCTTTGCAAAATAAAACTATCTTGTGCATGCTCCCATGCATGACTTAGATTCCATTTCTTTGTGTGTGTGAAGAATTGTTTGTTTGACTTTGGTTTGGAATGTGAATTGAATTTGTGTTTGCTTGATTGATTTGTAGTGAAGTGTGAGACTAGAAAGATCAAGGAGTGAAACACCATTCTCTACCAAAAAGCCAAGTGATGCTTCATACTTTTTGTCCCATTACTATTTCTATGCATTAGTGATTTTGTTAAGTAAACTTGCATGGATTTTGCTAAGTATAGATCTTGCTATAGGAAAACCTAGTAGATGAATCCTTAGTAGGATTTCCTAAGTTAAGTTTCCTATTACTAACAAGCTTAGCCTAGCTAATAGAAAACATGGGTGGAATATATATTCACACTATGGAAAAACATTCTAAGTCTGAGGGCTTGTGATTTTGTCTAATAAAACAACTAAGTTAATGAACCTCCTGGGTGGAATGGAAAGATTGGGATATGTTGAGTGGTTACACAAGGCCATGGACTTGGGTTGTGTATCTCACTTGTGGAATGCCACCTAGGAAACAAAGGGATTTGAGATGTCAAATGTTGAGAAGCTTCAAGTGCAACCACATGGCAATATGGGCTCTGCCATGATCATATAGGTTGCAAGAACTTAGCCATATGGACAGTGGGTGGTAGTGTTTGATAGGTTGGAGCGCGTCCATTTTGGTCTAAGGGAAAGCTTCTGAAAGATCTTGTCTTGGGAAACCAAGTCTTGTGGGAAAAGTGCACCACCTCTGCAGAGTGTAAAATCTAAGTACTTAGCCATGTCCCTGGTAAAGGACAATTTGAGCATCAAGACATGGAAGCAGTCAAGAATCTCATCATTCAAATTTCTAAATTAAAATCTTGTGGTTTGAACAAGGGTTGTTTGAATTCTTCAATCAATGATGGAGAGATGGCTTGGTACAAGGATCTTGAAATCTTTGATTGAGAAAAATGATTTTGTCAAGCAAAAACTTAGTATTTTCAACATGATAAGAAAAATCTATTTTGAGCAATGCAAAGCCTCAACTCCACTTAGCCAAATGCATATAGATGTTAGACTCCACTATACTACCATAGTATCACTTGCCAATACAATTCAAATGTATTGACCCTTTGTGGCTGTAACTTGTATGTTGCAGGTTTGATTGATTTTAGTGAAGATTGTTTGATTAGGATTACAAAGTCTAAAACCAACATCTGCCTGTGGCACTTTGAAGATGAAGGACCCATGACTATATTTATTCCGCTGCAATGTAATGTAATAGCCGTATGAGCTATGTATGATGTAATAAAATTATGTTATTCCTGGTTATAAAGTTATATTATGACCTTTGTTTCTTGATATTACATCTTAACTGTGGATGCTAGCTATTGATCCAGGGACTAGCATTGTAAAACACATGAGGCTCTATCTGATTAAAGATTGGGACCCCTACAGATGGTATCAGAGCATTGTGTTGCATGTAGGATTTGTAAACCTAGGATTGGACAAAACCCTTAGAAAAATAGGAGTTGTATTTGTTCCAAAAACTTATTTACAAAAACACTTGTAAACTCTTTCCTCAACCATTTTGGTTTCAACTCTACTTCTCTTCTACTTCAACTTGATGGAAAACCCACCCCAAGACCAAAGACTTCACCATGTGCAAAGGACTTCTTCAACTTCTTCGACTCTAATGACTTCAACATCTTCATCATGTGCACCAAGGACTCCCAACTTGGAAACTACTAAGGACTACAAGTGAAACAAGGAAATCTTGTTCAAAGATTTAGAGACTGAGGGAATGCAAAATAAGAAGGAGTTTGCATCACTTGAAGTTTGTGACCAAGAATGCAAAATAAGAAGGAAACTTTGATCTCATGTAAGAAGAAGCAACCAAGAATGATGGAAAGATCACAAGTGAACCATATAGATGGACCACCATATTTTAGTTAAGTCAAAACCACCAACTTATGTGGTGTAACAAAAATATTTTGTTGCATAAATTTGTGCTTGAACTTTGTTGTTTGAGTGCAAAGTTATTTGTGAATATTTGGTTTGTGATTGCATGCACATTGCTTGTGTGAATTGTGATATGTGTGATTAGAATTATTTCCTTAGAAATATTTTGCCTACTCTAATCCCTTCAAACCCAAACAGATGACTACTCCAAGAAACTCCAACATCAAGGTTGATGACAACCACAACCAAGAGGACAACATGAGAGAACTTATAGCAACCCAAAACCAGTTGAGCCAAGAGACAACTCAGCTTTTAGCCAACAACAATGGACTAGACCCAGCCATACAAAGGATATTGAAACTTCAATCCAAATTGTTGCAAGGAATGGTTACTCAAATGATCAACATGAGAGAAAACTTTTTCCAAGAGCCAATGACAACAAGGATGACAAAGATGTTATTCTGGAAGGAACCCAAGCTAGCAATATTTCTAGAGACAAGGATCATACATCCAAGAAGCATGAAAATCAATGCCTCAAGAAGAGAGAAAGATCTCCCACCTATGAAGAATATGAACTGGAAGAACTCCTAGCTTTGGAGAAACCCAAGAAAAAGAAGAAATGCCCCAACCCTAACAAGAAGGATATTACTCAAGAGCAATGTTACAATTGCAAAGAGATGGGACACTATGCCAATGAATGCCCAGAAAAGAAGAAGAACCAAAGAAACAAACAAAAGGCAATGATACCAAAAGAAAAGAAAGACACCAGCCAAGTGATGTGTTTCAAATGCAAGGAACTAGGCCACTATGCAAGCAATTTTCCAGAAAAGATGAAGAACAAGTTAAATCAGTCTATGGAGAAACTCAACCTTGGCCCATGAGTCAAGCATGGAAAGTAAAGACATAAGTGCAACTGTTGCTTAGAGAGATTTTTCCCAGAATCCCAAGAAGGACAATGTGTAATTTTTGTTTGAAAATTTTTAAGGGTGGTAGTACCCTAGTTGTTTTGAACTTGCTTGTAACCCCAGCCTTCCCAAATCTCGGGACGGGATTTATTTTAAGGGTGGTAGCCTGTCACATCCCAAGATTTTCCAAATCTTGTAATGTGAAAATAAATGAATAAAATAAATCTTTGTTTGATTTTCAGAGCCAGAAGAAACTTTTTGAATTCAATTGGAACTTCAAACCCATTTGAATTAAATAAAACCTAAAGGGATTTAAAAAGATAAACATTTAGTAAAAGGAAAATAAAAACATTTGGAAACATTATTTAGAAACAATTAAATGAAAAGATTTGTTTTCAAATGAAATAGAAGTTTTACAAATAAGGATTATTTTATAAAGCCAAATTAAAACTTGGCCAAGCTTTGGAATTAAAACATTTTGTTCTAAATAAAATTAGCAAAGGTTTATTTAAAATAAATTAATAAAGATTTAATATCCAAGATTTATTAATAAAGGTTCTATCATTTATAAACCATCAAAACTTATTTGTTTAAATTAAATAAGTTTTCCAAGTACTTTGTATTCTCAAATAAAACCTACTGAATGACTTTGGTACAATTTTAGATTCCAAAATAAAAGATTTAAGTAAACAAATCCTATTTGAGTTATTTACTAAAGCTCTTTTTTATTTAATTATTATTGGGCCCTAAAGTAAAATAATAGTTTGTTTTAAACAAGTATCCAAGTATTATTTACTTCCAAATGATACCTACTGATTTGATTTTGAAAATATTTGGATTTCAAATGAAGATTTTATTAATAAACAACAACCCTATTTTATTAAGAAACCATGGTCCATTTTATTTAATTAATAAATGGAACCTTTAACAAAATTGTTATTCATTTTAAAAAAAACAAGCTTTCTAAATATACCTTATTCAAATACAACCCACTATTTTGGTTTTGGAAAATATATGGATTTAAATTGAGTTTGAAAGAAATCAAATCCTAATTTGATTAATTAGCAATGGACAACTATTTAATTAATATTGGACTTTATTTATTTAAAAATTATGGATTTTAGATTTAGGTTCAGACTACTGAACAGAACCAAGTCAAACTTCCAATGTTTTGGTGTTGGTTTGAATTGAATTGAAACTTGTTTGATTGTTTGAAAACCAAAAACAGGAAAATAGAAATAGAAAAAGAAAAAGAATCAGAGACAGAAAAAAATAATAAAGAGGGCAACCCAACCCAGAAGCCCAACAAGGCCCAGCAAGCCAGCCCAACTCCCCTCCCCCGAAAGAAAATGTTTCACACTCCTTTTTAAACCCACGAAGCAATTGACATGTGGACCTCCCCCTCTTCCCTTTCCCACTGACCGACCGGCCCCACTCCTCCTGTTCTTCCTATTCACCCCGCACGACCTCTTCTCCCCCTCGCCGGCCGTTGCAGGCTATTGATTCGTGGCTTGATTACGCCTTAACACGGCCACCATCACTCGCCGCGATTAAGCACACTTAAGCGCCAGCGCCTTCTCCTCCATTTCCCCCAGACACCCCTCATCGACACGCCCCTAGGCCGAAGAATTTTGCCCTGCACTTCCTCTGTCTCCGACGACGCTTCGACGCCGATTCCGGCAGCCTCTCACCACCTCCTGCCTCCCCGAACACACGAGCACGCTCACCGCACCCTAGCGCATATTTCTGTGCCATTCAATCAACCGCGGGCGCCCAGAGCACCGGCTTCGACAACATCTGGCCGCGCCGCCGCGTCTGCCTCACTCCGGCGAAGTCCCCTGGTAAACACCGACCACCCTGTGCTCTCTCGTTCATGCTCCTACACTCGCCACTCTCAACTGCGTCTAATCGTGTACTCGTTTTCCCTCGGGGCGAACCACAGCTCCACCCACGACGAGCTCCAGAACCATCTGACGCCGACCAAGTCTCCGGCGAGCAATTAATCACAACTTCGCGTGCCCCTCATCGAACCAGCAGCACGTTGAGCATCGCCATACTCTCCTGAGCCTGGTGAGCATCTTCTTACCCTTTCTTGCTTCCTGCCTCGTCAGCGCCGCCGCCAACTGGTCGCTCCGCCGCTCGCCGTTGTCCTCGCGCCGCCAGTCCTTGGCCAGGCAGCAGCAGCCGTCCGATGTCGATCGGATGGATATGATAGAACCACTTATCGAAGGGGTATGCGTCGATCTACGCCGCATGTTCCAGTTAGATCCAACGCACCCCAGTAGCCGATCCGAGCGAACCGTTATTGCCCAATCAGAAGCAGCCACGTGTACAGGATTCGATTTAAAACAGAATTTTGATCTGATTAGAATACAAATTTGTAATTGCTATAACTTTCAAACCACACATCCAAATTTTGCAAATTTTATATCAATGAATTCAGGAGAACAAGCCCTAGCCAACCATGCCCTTAGTTTAGCAAATAGTAGCTGTTAGCTTGTTTGAAATTGCAGAAACATTTGTATGCTTGTTATGAATGTAAAAATTGTTTAAAATTGAATTTAGGGTTAAAATCTTTGGCAATTGGATTGATTTGAACCTACTGACCCTAGGAAACACTTTGTGGACACAAAAATGTATTTGGAGAAATTAAGAAATGATTCTTTAATTTAAAACCATTTCTAGTCAAATAGAAATGTAATTTATTTATTGAAAATAATTTTGAAGTAAAACCTTTGCAAATTGATTTGTTGTGACCTTACTGACCTTAGGAACCAACCCTTGGTGTTAGAAATGATTTTTGTAAAATTTAGGTTAGATTACTTGACTTAATCACTTTCTAGCCAAATAAAAAGAATGGTTTTTGTTATAAAAATGTTTATGGAAAGAAAACTTTAAGGAAATGTTTTGGACCAAACCTACTGACCTAAAAACACCAAGTTTTGCAAATTAGCAACTCATTTGGTGAACAACATAAGAGTTTTGCCTTAATAAAAACATTTTTCACCACATGAAATGATGAATGGATTTAAAGATAGTTTTTGGACAAAACCCTCTAACTAATGACTTTACCACTTTGGTAAATGACCAACTTGGAACTTCCAAAGTTTAGAAACCCAATAGAGGCCCTCTTTGCAAAATAAAACTATCTTGTGCATGCTCCCATGCATGACTTAGATTCCATTTCTTTGTGTGTGTGAAGAATTGTTTGTTTGACTTTGGTTTGGAATGTGAATTGAATTTGTGTTTGCTTGATTGATTTGTAGTGAAGTGTGAGACTAGAAAGATCAAGGAGTGAACCACCATTCTCTACCAAAAAGGCAAGTGATGCTTCATACTTTTTGTCCCATTACTATTTCTATGCATTAGTGATTTTGTTAAGTAAACTTGCATGGATTTTGCTAAGTATTGATCTTGCTATAGGAAAACCTAGTAGATGAATCCTTAGTAGGATTTCCTAAATTAAGTTTCCTATTACTACCAAGCTTAGCCTAGCTAATAGAAAACATGGGTGGAATATATATTCACACTATGGAAAAACATTCTAAGTCTGAGGGCTTGTGATTTTGTCTAATAAAACAACTAAGTTAATGAACCTCCTGGGTGGAATGGAAAGATTGGGATATGGTGAGTGGTTACACAAGGCCATGGACTTGGGTTGTGTATCTCACTTGTGGAATGCCACCCAGGAAACAAAGGGATTTGAGATGTCAAATGTTGAGAAGCTTCAAGTGCAACCACATGGCAATATGGGCTCTGCCATGATCATATAGGTTGCAAGAACTTAGCCATATGGACAGTGGGTGGTAGTGTTTGATAGGTTGGAGCGCGTCCATTTTGGTCTAAGGGAAAGCTTCTGAAAGATCTTGTCTTGGGAAACCAAGTCTTGTGGGAAAAGTGCACCACCTCTGCAGAGTGTAAAATCTAAGTACTTAGCCATGTCCCTGGTAAAGGACAATTTGAGCATCAAGACATGGAAGCAATCAAGAATCTCATCATTCAAATTTCTAAATTAAAATCTTGTGGTTTGAACAAGGGTTGTTTGAATTCTTCAATCAATGATGGAGAGATGGCTTGGTACAAGGATCTTGAAATCTTTGATTGAGAAAAATGATTTTGTCAAGCAAAAACTTAGTATTTTCAACATGATAAGAAAAATCTATTTTGAGCAATGCAAAGCCTCAACTCCACTTAGCCAAATGCATATAGATGTTAGACTCCACTATACTACCATAGTATCACTTGCCAATACAATTCAAATGTATTTACCCTTTGTGGCTGTAACTTGTATGTTGCAGGTTTGATTGATTTTAGTGAAGATTGTTTGATTGGGATTACAAAGTCTACAACCAACATCTGCCTGTGGCACTTTGAAGATGAAGGACCCATGACTATATTTATTCCGCTGCAATGTAATGTAATAGCCGTATGAGCTATGTATGATGTAATAAAATTATGTTATTCCTGGTTATAAAGTTATATTATGACCTTTGTTTCTTGATATTACATCTTAACTGTGGATGCTAGCTATTGATCCAGGGACTAGCATTGTAAAACACAGGAGGCTCTATCTTATTAAAGATTGGGACCCCTACAATAATAATCATGCATTAGAACATAGTGAGGGTTAGCACTTCCAGCAAAATCATCATGAGACATAGTTTTACCACTTGTGGTCTTACTCTCCACAATGGTCTTGTTGGTCTCTTGTGCGGGCATGTCCTTCTTCTTCTTATTGTTCTTCTTCTTGGTTTTGGAAACAAAACCAATGCCCCATTTATCACCACTACGCCTTTGCTTGCTCAAAAGATCATCAATGGACTTCTTGCCTTGTGGAAATGTGGCCTTAGCAAGCTCCCCCTTCAGCCTAGCATTCTCTTCAAGAATAGTTGTGTTACTAGATGGAATGAAGTTACTAGGTGAAGGAAGATTGGCCAATTGAGTTTGAAGCTTTTCATGGGACTTTGTGAGTGACAAGAGTTCACTCTCCAAGACCTTGTGAGCCTTGTTAAGCAAACTAAAGTCCTCGGCAAGTTTTTCATGAACCACACAAAACTCAATCTTGTCCTTTTTAGCCCTTTTGTATTTAGCAATAGCATGATCATGCTCTTTGATGAGTTTGTTAACAATAATGTCATTGGCCTCATCAAGCCCTTCAAGTTTTAATTCAAGTGACAACCTAGTTTCTTGTTCTTCTTCTAGAGCATTGTTTAAAGCCTCTAGCTCAATCATATGTTCATGCCCAAGTTTACATCTTACATCTAGAAGCTCTTGAGTATGTGAGAGTTGATCTAAGATGTTCCCAAAATGTAGCTTAGCATCACCTTCTAGGTTAGTCATAAACTCATCAAAGGCAATTAATTCCTTTTTAACATCAAGAGACATCTCATCTTCAATTTCATCATTATCTAAGTGAGTAGAGCGGGATGATGAGGATACCTCTGTTCCTCTTTCCATAAGGCAAGTGACGTTCTTGGTGGAAGAGTTCTCATTTGGAGAATCGAAGAGTGAGAATGTCGGAGTAGAAGTGGTGGCTAGAGCAGCCACACCATGAGAAGTTTCCTCTTCCTCATCTTCATCATCTTCATTGTCGGAAGAGTATTCTTCATGAGTGATCAAGACAATTTCTCTCGACTTCTTGTTGATGGGATTCTTTTTGCTGAAGGGTTTCTTGTAAGGTGCCTTGAGAGTCTTCTTCAACACAAGCTTACCACCATGATCTTCTCTCTTCTCATAGGGGCAACTTGCCACAAAGTGATAGCGGTCACCACAATTGAAGCAAGTTCTCAACCTAGTTGTATTCTCTATTTTCCCATTTGGATTGCTTCTCCGTTGCATTTCCATCTTGGCCTTGGCGGGGTTCTTCCAAAAGTTCTTTGCATAGAAATCCATATATTGACCATGAGCAATCTTGACTTCATCGGGATGATACATGGAAAGCCCTTCATCACTATCATCTTCATCCCCATGTTCCACAACTTTGGCCTTCAAAGCAACATTGACAACATTGCTCATACCAAGGGCACGAGCACGGGCATCTTTGGCATTCTTGGCGGCAACCTTGAAAGCGGCCATCTCTTGCATAACTTCATTTGAGGTCATGAGATGGTAGTTGTGTCTTCCTTGTAGGCTCTTCAAGTCGGTGGGCTCAAAAGTCATGAGTGCACTCACATATTTCCTTTTTATCCATGCATCATCCACATGTGAGGCACCCACATTCCTAAAAGCGGTGGCGGTGGTCTTGAGCCTTCGATACATGTCTTCGTGATCTTCACCTTCTTTCATGTAGAAGCCTTCGGCTTCATTGCTTAAAGCATCATATCGGTTCCTCCTCATACTCTCATTTCCAACAAACAACACAGTGAGAGCATCCCAAGCTTCCTTGGCAATGCTAAAGTGCTCAATGTGTGGATAGTCCTTTGTCCCCAAACCTTGTTGAATCATATGCAAAGCAGTGGCATTGAGTCGACTATTAACAATCTCTCTTCTTGTCAAGTTGTTTGGATCCCCAATAAAGAGTCCATGCTCGATGATGTTCCATAGTTCAATGCAAGAGCTGCGCATATGAGTCCTCATTAGTGATTGCCATTGAGCAAAAGTAGCAGATTCTTCAAGCTTAGGTGGGTCACCTCTATTGTATACATGAGGGTGAGGGATTGGAGGGTCGGGAGAGTACCATGAATCACGGTGCTCACCCTTCCCACCATCATTGTGTGTGGAGGAATTAGAGTTGTCTAGTTTACCCCCCACCACCATACCCTCGGGGGATACTGACGTATTCCCCTTAGGTAAAATGGATGGTTGATCCTCTTGAGGAGATGGGGGTGATGAGCCTTCTTTATCTTTAAGAAGTTGCTCAAGCATCTTCTTGACTTCATTGACCAAGGAAGAGCTCAATCTTGTTTCCAAGTTTTTGAGATCTTCCATGGTCACCGGGGTCGGCTCACTACCACCATCCCCATCATTGCTACCCATATTCTCTTAGGCGGTAAAGCCCGAATAAAGAGCCGAGGCTCTGATACTAATTGAAAGGATCGTATGGGCACCTAGAGGGGGGTGAATAGGTGCTACTTCAAATTTTCTTATTTTTCAAATTAAGGTTTGACAATAAGGTAAATTCTCTAGATAATGCAACTAAGGTGAATTTACCTATATGACAAATTTGCAAGAACTGCCACAAACACAAAGTAGGAACAAGTAAGTAAAGTGCGGTAAAGGATAGAAGTAACCAAAGTGGTGGACGCGGAGACACAAGGATTTGTTTCCCGTAGTTCCTTCCTTTTGAGGGGAAGTATGTCTACGTTTGGAGAGGGGGTGGTTTCAAACCACCAACGCCACGAAAGGCCTCCCTTGTTCTCCGATGAATCTCACCCCAACGGGATCGATTCACCTTCCACTATATCGGCAACCTTCAAGGTGGAAGCCGGGACCGTTACAAGTTTGGGGCACAGATATAACAACTTAATCGGAGGCTCCCAAATACAAGCAAGCTGTCAAAGCAATCAAAGACAAGCTTGTAAGAACCAAAACAAGAACTAGGGTTTCCAAGAAAACACTAGAACAAAGGGGGCCTCAATGAAATGAGGGGGAAATGGAGATCTCTTTTGGTGAAGTAGTAGATCGGGGCCTCCTCCTTCGATTCCCCAAAGATCAAGGACTTTGGGTGGTGGAATGAGGAGATCTTGAAGATTGGGTGGCAACAATTGTGGTCTTGACTTTAATGTGGCTGAGCAATTTGTCCCAAGGTAGGTGGAGGGGTATTTATACCCCTCCACGAAATATGGCCGTTGGACCCATTAATGCATCGGTAGTACCGGTACTCAAGCGTAGTACCGCTGGCAAGCGGTACTACCGGTCTAGTACCGGACCAGGTACCGGAGATGCTTCAGTTGGTCGAGCCTTCTTCAGGTTTGGCCGGTATCGCCCTTGCGGTACTACCCCCAAGCGGTAGTACCGGTCGTATGACGCGGTACTACCGGTCCGGGCGGTAGTACCGGTCCCAAGTACCGCTTGGTACTGAGCAAAACAGAGAGGGGTGGCTTTTCTTCAGAACGGCCCGGTACTGCCAAGCGGTACGACCGTGTCCAAGCGGTAGTACCGCTTGTCTCAAGCGGTATTACTGGTTGGACCGGTAGTGCCGCTCCGTGGTACCGGTAGTACCGGTGTCAAGCGGTAGTACCGGTCGTATTTCCGGTACTACCGTTTGACACATTGGTTTTTTGCAAAGGGAACTGTGATGCCAATATTTGTGTCACACCCTTATCAACCCTGTGATACACTTAGCACACGATTAAACCGATAAGTGTGTTGTTATCAAACATCAAAATCAGAGAGATAGGAAAATGCTCTTTCACTAAGTTCTATTCTAAGTTCTATTGCTCATCATTGTTTATTAAGTCAGGGTTTATTATGTCCCTACTTGATCATCATTATTGCAAATAGAACCCTAAGTTCTATTTCTCCATTATATCACCACTTAGGATGATATCTATGATTTCTTTATTTATGAAAATAATATTTTCTTTCTTTTATAACATATATGATAACACACAATTTGCAAATACTTTGATAAAGACTCTTCAAAGGACATGAGCAAGTGATGAACTTGCCTTGTGATGGCAAGGTAGTGAAGTCTGATGCTTGCACTGGACCTTGAGCTTCTAGTTCTATAAAAACATCATTATTGCCCGGTAAGGACAATATTTAAAGAAGCAAAATGATTATGCAAGTAATGTAATGCATTATTTAATTCTATATGCATTTTCCCTATATAAGGTGCCTTTTAATAAAGCATTTATAAATATTATTTTTTATATTTATTGCATATATTGAATTATTTTATTTTATTTTATTTCCTTTTTATTTGACTTTTATTGATTTAATAATTATTTTGGGAATTATTAATTATACATTAAAATTTATTATATATTTATATAGTATTTTTTTAAAATACTATAATATTAATATATAATGATAGTGATTTTTATTTATTTTTATCATCTTTCAATAATTTTGTAAAATTCCATAAAGAATATATAAATTACAAAATTCTTATAAAAATTTAAATGTCCAAAATTTTATATCTTATTTTATTTGGATAGAGTGGATTATTGTGAATCAAAAAATATTTTATTTATAATTTTTGGACTTTTATTTTATTTTCTATAATTTTATTGAGGTCAGGGGCATTTTGGTCTTTTCCAATTGATCAAGAATTTTAATAAACAACTTGGGCTGGCCTTTTGGGATTATTGGGCTAGTGTGGCCCAATAGGGAAAGGTCAAAATACCACCGCAAGGGGTTTTGGCCCACCCAGCCCATCTCTCTGCATCCTCTCTCCCTCGACCCTATCCTCTCCTCCTCAGACCCGACCCTGTGGCCGGGGATGCCGCCACCGTCGATTCCCGCCTCCGTCGCTGTTATGGTCGCTGTTGTGGTGCGATTTGGGGTTGTCAACGATGCTTGTTCATTCTATCCACTTGGATTTGACTCCGGGGCATCCCCGTGGCTAGGTCCACCCCGTTCCCGAACCTAGGGTTAAAGAAAGGTGTTGTCGCCACCGCCGCGGTCCCGTCTACGGTGGTGTGCTGGGCTCATGTGCTGCTGCGGCCGCCGCCGTGGCTGGTGCAGGTTGCAGCGCCCCCACTGGGTGCTCCCTGTGCTGCCACGGTTCGTCGGCCAATTCTGCTTCCTCTTCGATTCGTCAGCGAGGACCTCGGGTAAGTTGCTTCTATGGTTCTTGTTCATGCTACTACCACGAATCTCTCTGTGTGTATCTAGTGGCTTCTCATGCCTAGTGACTATGCTCTGATTGGGGTTCATCTCTGGATTAGGGTTCTTGTTTTGATTAGGGTTCATAACCCCCTGTTAATCATATCTATGATGCTTTAGATCTAGTGTTGATCATATCTGAACATGAAGAATGATTGTGTGTTGTGGTTAATGATTGGCAGTGGCTTTGATGATGCTAGTTGCCTGTCAGATTTATTCTAGTGGTAATCCACTATGATCCCATGCTAGTGTTTCTATGGAATCCCTGATTGGATTATGTTGTTGATCTGAGAATTTACTCTACTGTCAGAATGCTTGTACTGCCAATAGCTTCTCTTAGTAGTTGCTTACTACAATTATAATGTAGGCTTGTATGAGATTATACACACTGAATCAAATCATTACATGTAATGATTTTTCTGTGGATGTATAGATGTATATGATATTGATTCCTGGCACTTGGCTTCAGGAAAATGATATTTATTGGTTGTCCCTTTTATCTGTGGAAACTAAGCAAAGATTGGTCTTTGTTCATTTAGAACATGTCCTTGTGATACTGTCACATCCCAAAATTTTCCAAATTTTGAAATGTGAAAAATAAATAAACAAATAAACAATTGTTGATTTTTAGGGTGAGAAGAAACTTTTTGATTCCAATTGGAAATATCAAAACCTATTTTGATCAAATAAAATCCTAAATGGATTTAAAAATATAAACAATTATTAAAGAAAGTTTTAGTAAATGAAATCGCTATTTTTAGATCTTTTAATAAAAAGTTATGGTTTTCCAAAAGCAAAGGTAGAAATATAAATAAAGATTATTTTATAAAGCCAAATTAAATCTTGGCCAAGATTTTGAAATAAAATATTTCTATTTGATAAAAAGAGTAAAGGTTTATTTAAATAAAATAATGAGGATTTATTAATATCCAATTTTATTAAGGTAAAGGCTTTTCCATTTTAAATAAACACTAAAACTTGTTATTTTATTTTAAATAAGTTTTCCAAGTGTTTTATTTATTCAAATAAAACCTACTAAAATGATTTTGGTATTGTTTTAGATTTCAAATAGAGATTTAAAATAAATTAAACCCTATTTGAATTAATGACTAAGGTCTATTTATTTAATTATTAATGGATCTTAAAAAGAATAAAAAATATTTTGTTTTGACTTTGGTTTGTGTTGTTAAACAGAATTAAAACCTACACAAAGTTTGGCAAAGTTTTGAATTCATTTGGGTATTTGAATTGCTTGAATAAAATCAAATCAGAAATTCAAAAAGGAAAAGGAAAAAGATTCTGTATAAAAAAAAATGAAACAAACAGCAGCCCAACCCATCTGGCCCACTAAGACCAGCAAGAGCCCACCCGGCATACCTCACTGAATCGTTTTCTTTCACTCAATCTCGCACCCACCCAGTCACTGACGCAGAGGCCCCACTCCCACTCTCCCTCTCTCACTGACAGATAGGCCCTACAGCGCCAGCACGTCATCGTCTCCCTCACGACCGTTCTTCCCTGCCATTGCTGCCGATTGAATGCGGCGTTGAATTCGCGTAAATGGCTGCGTTAATCCTGCCTGTGACCACGCGTGTATAAGCGCCCCTCTCCCCTCTCTCTTTCCCCTCAAACACCGCCTCCTCTCTGCCACTAGGCTGCCTCGAATCGGCTTTGCACCGCCGCTGCTCTGGCGACCTTCTCCAGCAAAATCCGGCGAACCACGGCCACCCCTCGCCTCCCTCTACACGCTAGCACATTCCCCATCGCCAGGCGCACCTGCCCATAGCACCAGTTCGCTCCCGCGCACTCTAGAAGCTCGGCTTCGTCAGCAACTGAGCGTCGCCGCGTCTGTCTCGTCTCCGGCGAAGTATCCTCGTAAGCACCGTCCTCCCCTCTCCTTCCCGATGATACTCCTGCACTCCCTACGCTCGCCTGCGTCTAACTGTTCCCCTATCTTGCCTTATAGTGATCTGCAACCTCGCCCTCGTCGACGACCAGAGGAACCCGACACAGACAAGAACTTCGGCGAGCAATCCACTCCGTCTCTGAGCGCCCCCTGCCTCCTCGTGAAAAAGTTGAGCATCAGCACGTCAAGGCGAACACGGTGATCCCTCTCCCATTCTTTCTCGCGCCATGCATCACCGACGACGACCACGCCTGAGCGCTGCCGCCAGAGCGCCGCCGTCAGCGCCGCTCGAATTAGGTCGAATCGTTTTACACCGTTAGATCTCCATCTGGCGGCTTAGTTAGAATCATTAAACGAAGAGGTATGGGCTAATCTGAACCGCACCATATCACTTAGATCCAACGGCTGTAACTGCACAATCCACGCGAACCGGTATCAGCGAATCAGAAACAGACGCGTGGCACTGGTTTAGTTTAAAACAGAATTTTGAATCTGATTGATATGCAAACTTGTAAAATTCATAACTTTAGTTCCACACGTCCAAAATTTGCAAATTTTATATCAATGGAATCAGTAGAACAAGTACTTTGCAACCATTCACTTTGTTTAATGTTTTTCTTCCGTAAAATTGGTTGAAATTGCAGAAACATGTGTAGGCTTATTTTGAATATAAAAATTATTCTAGATATAATTTTAATGTGAAATCTTTGCAAAATGGTTTTTTGTGAACCTACTGACCCTAGGAACCAACTTATGGATTTAAAAATGTATTTTGTGAAGTTAGGGAATAAATAATTGAATTAGCTCATTTCTAGTCAAATAAAAATATTGATTTGGTTTTAGAAATGATTTTTGAGTAAAATCTTTAGGAAATGATTTGATTCAAACCTTATGACCCTAAATACCAAGTTTTGTGAATTAACAACTTATTTGATGAACAATATAAAATTATTGCTTTGCTAAAAGCATTTTCAACCACATAAAATAATGATTTGATTTAAAAATGGTTTATAGATAAAACCTTTTGCAAATGGTTTTACCACTTTAGTAAATGACCACTTTTGAACCTTAAAATGTTTAGAGCCTAGTAGAAACCACTTTTGCAAGTAAAACTATCTTTTACATGCTTGCATGCATGACCTTGTTTTTGTTATTTTATGTGTGATAAATTGGTTGGAATGCTAGTTGAATCTATGTTTGCTTAATTGAATTGTAGTGGAATGAGAAGAGTGTGATATTTGCAAGATCAAGAAGTGAACCAACATTCTCTACTAAAAAGGCAAGTGACACTATCATCCAAGTCCTACTATTTTCATTATACTTAGTGGATTTTTGAAACATGCATGATAAGGTTTACTATATTTTTATGCTATGCTAAATCCTAATAGGATACCTTATGTCTCCCTTAGTGAAAACATTGTAGTTGTAGTATGTTTAGCCCTGCTATATATTGGGATGGGATACATGATATGAATATATGAAGAGTTGAAAAGATATATGTTTTATATAATAAAACAAGTACTCAATGAACCACCTGGGTGGACAAGGATACTCAATTGTTGGACAAGGTGGCAACAAAAGGAACCATGTTTATATGGCTATCTCTTTTTGTATGTTCACTAGAAGAAAACCACCCAGGGACTTAGAGATTGAACATGTTTCTCGTACAGTGGCTTCCGTGTACAGCCACATGCTAAATGGGCTCTGGCTTAGTCAACTACATAGTGGAAGACCCATGCATTGGCATCTTCAGGTTAACTATAATTGTGTAACGGAACTTGAAACCCTACATTGGTGCCTCGATGACAAGCTAGCATTGTTTATTGGGAGGACTCCTATGGAAAGACTTTGTCACATTCTCAATCTGCCAGTACTCCATCTTGGTGAGTACTTATCCAGCGGCCACTGGTGGCATCAAGATGAGATTGTGTCATGTGGGTAAAGTGTACAACTTCTGCAGAAGATCAAGAGTTCTAAGTACTTAGCCGTGTCCCCGGTTATGGACAATACTGAGCAACTAAGGCCTGAAGCTATGGAAAATCTCGACATTCCAATTTCTCAAAGTAAAACTTGAGGGTGACAACAAGGGATTTGAAGCACTTGGAGTGTTCCAAGAAATTCAGAAAGATTTTGACAAAAGATCAAAACTATTTTGAAAAGATAGGACAAAACTATTTTGCTTTCTTCAAATGAGCCTAACCCCACTTAGCGAAATATGCATGTAAAATGTTAGGATCCACTTATTTATACATAGTAGTGAAACTTGCCAATACAATTCAAATGTATTGACCCTTGTGGCTGCAACTTATTATGTTGCAGGTTTGTTTGATGTTAGTGAAGTTTGTTGAATAGGATTACAAGTCTACAACCAACATGACTGCCTGTGGAACTTTGAAGATGAAGGACCCCATGCTTATAGATATTCTGCTGCAATGTAATGTGATAGCCAAATGAGCTATGTAAGATGTAATGAATTATTTTATTCCTGGTTATAAAGTTGTATTATGACCTTTGTTTCTTGATATTACATCTTAACTGTGGATGCTAGCTATTGATCCAGGGACTAGCATTATAAACACAGGGATCTCTACCTTATTAAAGGTTGGGAACCTTACAGATGGTATCAATGCACTGTGTTGCCTATAGGATTGTAACCCTAGGATTGGACAAAACCCCTTAGAAAAACAGGAGTTGTTTTTGTTCCAAAACTTATTTACAAACAATCTTGTAAACTCTTTCCTCAACCTTTTTTTTGTTTTTGATTGTACACCTCTTCCTTTTCAACTTGATGGACAAAGCCTACCCCATGGCCAAAGACTTCACCATGTGAAAAGGATTTCATAAACTCTAATGACTTCAACATCTTCAAGTGAGTTCAACTTTATTTTCACCAAAGATTTTAACTTAGACATCACTAAGGACTACAAGTGAAAACCAAGAGACACTAGTTTGCCTACCAAATGACATTGATATCAAGTTAGAGTATGGATCATATTGACCTATGAGGTATGACTATACTAGGTTGATTATTTCAAGAAAACTTGTTGTTTCCTTTAACTCATGAGTTAATCTCACAAGTTGTTAAGTAAATAGTTGCTTGTTAATTGCTTGATTGTTTTATTGAACTTGGTTGGTTTTGAGTTGTGTGTTAAAACTTCTTAAAAACCTACCCACCAATACTTATCCCTATCAAACCAACAGATGCATCCCCGTCGTGCCAACCCCAACCAAAACAACAACATCACTCCTGAGATGCAGCAGATGATGGCAGCTCAAACACAACTGATGCAGGAGATGACCACATACATAAAGAATCAGAACAACAACAACAACAACAAAAACAACAACAACAATCAGAATAATCCTCCAGCATTTGACATGCTCACCAAGTTTCTGAAACTTAGGCCTGCAAGATTCTCTGGAACAACTAATCCAATGGAAGCCAATGACTGGTTACGTTCAGTGAACAAAGACTTAGTGACTGTTGGCTGCACCGATGACGAAAAAGTTAGGTTTGCAGCATTTCTACTTGAAGGACCAGCAACAACATGGTGGGACAACTTTCAAATCACCACTCCCCTTGAATATGTAACTTGGGCTATTTTTGAGGATGGATTCAGAACAACTCACATCTCACCTGGAGTGATGTACTTGAAGAAAAAGGAGTTTCACAATCTGAAACAGCGTCACCTCAGTGTGGCTGAGTATATTGAAGAAATTCAACAATCTGGCACGATATGCACCGGATGAAGTTGACACAGATGCTAAGAGAAAAGAAAAATTTCTTGAAGGACTTAATGATGAGTTGAACCTGCAGCTAGTTGTTGCCTATATCCCAACTTATCAATCACTCTGTGACAAAGCCACCATTTTGGAGAACAAGATGAACCAAGTTGAGAATAGAAATAGGAAACATAAACTCAAGAATCACTCGGGATCATCAAAAAAGAAGCATTCATTCAAAAAGAGCAATGAAGATTCTGAACCACATCAGTATCACCACAACAGCAATGGAAGTGATAATAATGGAAATGATACAGACAATGGAGATGACCTTGGTCAGAACCAACAAGACACTTTCAGGAAGAAAGACATTAGCTAGTTGCAGTGATATAATTGTAAGGAGCTTGGACACTATGCATCAGACTGTCCTGAGAAGAAAAAGAAAAAGGATGCTAGAAGAGCTAATGGAAATGACTCCAATGTGAACCAGAAAGGACATGTGAACCACATTGACATGGATGGAAACTTTTTTTTTGAGGGTAAAATAGTAGGGCAAAATACCCCACAACAATTTTTATATATCATAGAGAGTTACAAAAATAGTATTTACAAACTCAATCCACCTCAAAAAAGAGGGATAACATTCTAAGCAACTATCTCCTGTCTAAATTAATTTCAATCCAATCTTTGAGGCCCTGATAATACTTCTTCTTAATTCTATACAGGACCCATCTTAATTCCTGGGCTACAATAGCTTTCCATTCCTCAAGAGAAGCATGCTTGTTGTTGAAGATTTCATTGTTTCTGCAAATCCAAAGGCCCCAAGCTCCAAGTATAAGAATTTCCATTGCAAAAGGGACATTAAGATCTTTTTTAATACTGGCTAAAGCTTAAAAAAGATGCTTCAAAAAGACTTGGATGGAAACTTTGAAGAGATAGAAGAAGTGGATATCAGGAACTAGTTAACTCAGAAGAGTCAAATAAGGATTCCTTGTCTGGATATTATGTTGAACCCATAGTCAAGTGAACCATCAATGTAACCCTATGAGACTTTATTTTAAGGGTGGTAGTACCCTAGTTGTCTTGAAGCCAACTTCTAACCCTAGCCTTCCCAAATCTCGGGACGAGATTTATTTTAAGGGTGGTAGCCTGTCACATCCCAAAATTTTCCAAATTTTGAAATGTGAAAAATAAATAAACAAATAAACAATTGTTGATTTTTAGGGTGAGAAGAAACTTTTTGATTCCAATTGGAAATATCAAAACCTATTTTGATCAAATAAAATCCTAAAGGGATTTAAAAAGATAAACAATTATTAAAGAAAGTTTTAGTAATTGAAATCACTATTTTTAGATCTTTTAATAAAAAGTTATGGTTTTCCAAAAGCAAAGGTAAAAATAGAAATAAATATTATTTTATAAAGCCAGAGTAAATCTTGGCCAAGCTTTTGAAATAAAATATTTCTATTTGATAAAAAGAGTAAAGGTTTATTTAAATAAAATAATGAGGATTTATTAATATCCAATTTTATTAAGGTAAAGGCTTTTCCATTTTAAATAAACACTAAAACTTGTTATTTTATTTTAAATAAGTTTTCCAAGTGTTTTATTTATTCAAATAAAACCTACTGAAATGATTTTGGTATTGTTTTAGATTTCAAATAGAGATTTAAAATAAATTAAACCCTATTTGAATTAATGACTAAGGTCTATTTATTTAATTATTAATGGATCTTAAAAAGAATAAAAAATATTTTGTTTTGACTTTGGTTTGTGTTGTTAAGCAGAATTAAAACCTACACAAAGTTTGGCAAAGTTTTGAATTCATTTGGGTGTTTGAATTGCTTGAATAAAATCAAATCAGAAATTCAAAAAGGAAAAGGAAAAAGATTCTGTATAAAAAAAATGAAACAAACAGCAGCGCAACCCATCTGGCCCACTAAGCCCAGCAAGAGCCCACCCGGCATACCTCACTGAATCGTTTTATTTCACTCAATCTCGCACCCACCCAGTCACTAACGCAGAGGCCCCACTCCCACTCTCCCTCTCTCACTGACAGACAGGCCCCACAGCACCAGCACGTCATCGTCTCCCTCACGACCGTTCTCCCCTTGCCGTTGCTGCCGATTGAATGCGGCGTTGAATTCGCGTAAATGGCTACGTTAATCCTGCCTGTGACCACGCGTGTATAAGCGCCCCTCTCCCCTCTCTCTTTCCCCTCAAACACCGCCTCCTCTCTGCCACCTAGCTGCCTCGAATTGGCTTTGCACCGCCGCTGCTCTGGCGACCTTCTCCAGCAAAATCCGGCGAACCACGGCCACCCCTCGCCTCCCTCTACACGCTAGCACATTCACCATCGCCAGGCGCACCTGCCCATAGCACCAGTTCGCTCCCGCGCACTCTAGAAGCTCGGCTTCATCATCAACTGAGCGTCGTCGCGTCTGTCTCGTCTCCGGCGAAGTATCCCCGTAAGCACCGTCCTCCCCTCTCCTTCCCGATGATACTCCTGCACTCCCTACGCTCGCCTGCGTCTAACCGTGCCCCTATCTTGCCTTATAGTGATCTGCAACCTCGCCCCCGTTGACGACCAGAGCAACCCGACGCAGACAAGAACTCCGGCGAGTAATCCACTCCGTCTCTGAGCGCCCCTGCCTCCTCGTGAACAAGTTGAGCATCAGCACGTCAAGGAGAACACGGTGAGCCCTCTCCCATTCTTTCTCGCGTCGTGCATCACCGGCGACGACCACGCCTGAGCGCTGCCGCCAGAGCGCCGCCGTCAGCGCCGCTCGAATTAGGTCGAATCGTTTTACACCGTTAGATCTTTATCTAGCGGCTTAGATAGAATCATTAAACGAAGAGGTATGGGCTAATCTGAACCGCACCATCTCACTTAGATCCAACGGCTGTAACTGCGCAATCCACGCGAACCGGTATCAGCGAATCAGAAACAGACGTGTGGCACTGGTTTAGTTTAAAACAGAATTTTGAATCTGATTGATATGCAAACTTGTAAAATTCATAACTTTAGTTCCACACGTCCAAAATTTGCAAATTTTATATCAATGGAATCAGTAGAAAATGTACTTTGAAACCATGCACTTTGTTTAATGTTTTGCTTCTGTAAAATTGGTTGAAATGGCAGAAACATGTGTAGGCTTATTTTGAATATAAAAATTATTCTAGATATAATTTTAATGTGAAATCTTTGCAAAATGGTTTGTTGTGAACCTACTGACCCTAGGAACCAACTTATGGATTTAAAAATGTATTTTATGAAGTTAGGGAATAAATAATTGAATTAGCTCATTTCTAGTCAAATAAAAATATTGATTTTGTTTTAGAAATGATTTTTGAGTAAAATCTTTAGGAAATGATTTGATTCAAACCTTCTGACCCTAAATACCAAGTTTTGTGAATTAACAACATATTTGGTGAACAATATAAAATTATTGCTTTGCTAAAAGCATTTTCAACCACATAAAATAATGATTTGATTTAAAAATGGTTTATAGATAAAACCTTTTGCAAATGGTTTTACCACTTTAGTAAATGACCACTTGTGAACCTTAAAATGTTTAGAGCCTAGTAGAAACCACTTTTGCAAGTAAAACTATCTTTTACATGCTTGCATGCATGACCTTGTTTTTGTTATTTTATGTGTGATAAATTGGTTGGAATGCTAGTTGAATCTATGTTTGCTTAATTGAATTGTAGTGGAATGAGAAGAGTGTGATATTTGCAAGATAAAGAAGTGAACCAACATTCTCTACTAAAAAGGCAAGTGACACTATCATCCAAGTCCTACTATTTTCATTATACTTAGTGGATTTTTGAAACATGCATGATAAGGTTTACTATATTTTTATGCTATGCTAAATCCTAATAGGATACCTTATGTCTCCCTTAGTGAAAACATTGTAGTTGTAGTATGTTTAGCCCTGCTATATATTGGGATGGGATACATGATATGAATATATGAAGAGTTGAAAAGATATATGTTTTATATAATAAAACAAGTACTCAATGAACCACCTGGGTGGACAAGGATACTCAATTGTTGGACAAGGTGGCAACAAAAGGAACCATGTTTATATGGCTATCTCTTTTTGTATGTGCACTAGAAGAAAACCACCAAGGACTTGGAGATTGAACATGTTTCTCGTACAGTGGCTTCCGTGTATAGACACATGCTAAATGGGCTCTGGCTTAGTCAACTACATAGTGGAAGACCCATGCATTGGCATCTTCAGGTTAACTAGAATCGTGTAAGGGAACTTGAAACCCTACATAGGTGCCTAGATGACAAGCTAGCATTGTGTATTGGGAGGACTCCTATGGAAAGACTTTGTCACATTCTCAATCTGCCAGTACTCCATCTTGGTGAGTACTTATCCAGCGGCCACTAGTGGCATCAAGATGAGATTGTGTCATGTGGGTAAAGTGTACAACTTCTGCAGAAGATCAAGAATTCTAAGTACTTAGCCGTGTCCCTGGTTATGGACAATACTGAGCAACTAAGGCCTGAAGCTATGGAAAATCTCGACATTCCAATTTCTCAAAGTAAAACTTGAGGGTGACAACAAGGGATTTGAAGCACTTGGAGTTTTCCAAGAAATTCAGAAAGATTTTGACAAAAGATCAAAACTATTTTGAAAAGATAGGACAAAACTATATTGCTTTCTACAAATTAGCCTAACCCCACTTAGCCAAATATGCATGTAAAATGTTAGGATCCACTTATTTCTACATAGTAGTGAAACTTGCCAATACAATTCAAATGTATTGACCCTTGTGGCTGCAACTTATTATGTTGCAGGTTTGTTTGATGTTAGTGAAGTTTGTTGAATAGGATTACAAGTCTACAACCAACATGACTGCCTGTGGCACATTAAAGATGAAGGACCCCATGCATATAGATATTCTGCTACAATGTAATGTGATAGCCAAATGAGCTATGTAAGATGTAATGAATTATTTTATTCCTAGTTATAAAGTTGTATTATGACCTTTGTTTCTTGATATTACATCTTAACTGTGGATGCTAGCTATTGATCCAGGAACTAGCATTGTAAACACAGGGATCTCTACCTTATTAAAGGTTGGGAACCTTACAGATACTATTATGATCTGGCACACAAGTGATTGAGTTTTATTTTTGGGATTAACTTGATAATGCTTATGCTTAATACTGGCAAGATGAAATGAAATCTTTTCTTAACTTTCCTGCCTATGATGTTGGTCTGAGGGTCTAGGATTTAATTCCTAGTTAGTTGAGCAATTATTTTGTTTGAAACTTGTAAGATTAGAGGTGCTACTCTGTCTGGGAGATGTGCCCTGATCTGATTAGATCAAATGAAGAATGATAAAAGTTGCAAAAAATATCACTGAACTTAGTGATGCTGGTCTGAGGGTTTAGTGCTTTTGGCTGAGTTTGATTTCTTATCTTATACTTGAAATCTCTAGGATAGATTCACCTCTCTTGGGTGATTATTGAGAGATCACTTGATAAAGCAACACATGCTTTTATTTAAATGATATGATGAAATCATGTGATGGTCTTATGAGGCTCACCACAAAATTTGATGTTGGTGTAGTAGATTGATGATGATCTTGATCTTGATCTTGATCTTGATCTGCTTCTGCTGGGCTCCTGAGCTTGCTTTTGAGCTTTCCTGCTCCTCCTAGCTCCTGGGCTTGATCTTGCTGTCCACTAGATTCATCCCACTCCTTATGTCACCATCCTGGTGATGTTTGGGTTGATCTGGGTGGTTTTGGTTTGGCTGCTGTTCTTGTTTTGGCTGTTGTCTACAGTGGCTGTTCTAGTGTGATGTGTATTGGAGTGATGCACTAGTGCTCCCCCCATGGCTGTGCTGTGGTTTTGTGTGATTTGGCTATGCTTGTGAGGTCGACAGCACACCATTTGCATGCTGGTGTGTGTCCAGCTTGTGTGCCTACTATGCACTTGTGGATAGGTTCAGAAATTTTGAACTTACTATTACCAAATTACTTTCACCTGGCTGGTGAATTAACCCTTCTTGGCTGTCATTTGACTTCTGGCTTTGAAATTATGAAAGATGAAATCTTTCATATTGGTGAAACTTGCCCCTTTATAACATTTCTCAATGATGAATTTATCAAGTGCATTTCACTGACATATCTGAGAGAAATATTCTAACACTAATATTATTTTGTTTCTATTTAGTCTTTGTTTTGCAGGTACAAAGATAAAGATGAAGATTTAGTTTAGATTAGATATAGGATAGTTAGTAAATATTCCAATGAAATTTTCTTATTCTTTTGTAATTTTCTTTTATTATTCTTGTAATCTTTATTTTATTCAATTATAATAAAGATTATATTATTATTAACAAAGAATATTCCTATTCTTTGTATTTTTTACTTTTGTAAGTTATGTGGATGATTCAACTAAGTTATAATTTTATAACTTGATTATATATATTGATGATAAGAAATAAGCTTTATATTCATTATTGTTTTTCTTTGGATAGAATTCAAGTTGTAATATGTATCTCTTAATTGAATTAAGATTCAAAACTTATATCTAATTCATTTGAATTATAATTCAAACACTCAAGTCTAGTATTTCAAATCCATTTGAAAACACATAACTCCTTAAGATCATCTCAAAGTTTATAAGAATCATCCTTTAAGACTAAACCTAATCTAAAAGTATGAAAGAAACATTGATCACTTAGGTTTTTATTTGGCGAAAATTTTACCCACATTTTCACAAATAGATGCATGCAACAATTCATATTCCTAAATCTACCCTTCGTTAGGTTCCTAAATGCTGGGATGTTATAGCTAAGACAATGGAAATTGATGGGGAAGCAGATTTGTAACCACTAATACCAACATGGGCACAACCAATATTCAACTACTTAAAGGATGGAACTTTGCTGAATGATGAGATATTGGCAAGGCAAACAGAAACAAGAGCAAAAGAATACACCATAATCAACAAGGAGCTGTACAAGAGAAGTGTAACGAGTGTACTGCAGCGTTGTATCAGTTCAGAGAAAGGCCAAGCAATTTTATTGGATATTCACCAAGGATAATGTGGGCACCACGCATCATTAAGAGCATTGGTGGCCAAGGCATTTCGACATGGGTTTTATTGGCCAAGTGCACTGGAAGAGGCACAAGAGCTAGTCGGAAAATGCAATGGTTGCCAACATTATGCATCCAAGTCACACTTACCAGCGTCTGAATTAAAGACTATACCAATCACTTGGCCATTCGCAGTATGGTGCCTCGATATGGTAGGACCATTCAAACCAGCAAGAGGAGGCATGACTCATATATTGGTGATGATTGATAAGTTCACCAAATGGATAGAAGTGAAGCCCATCAAAAAATTGGACGATAAAACAACTTTCACATTCTTAAGGGACATAATCCTAAGATATGGTTACCCACACAGTGTAATCACAGATAACGGCACAAACTTTGCTGAAGGAGCTTTTGCTCGATTCTGCGGTAAAACCGAATAAGACTCAATGTAGCATCAGTCGATCATCCAGAATCAAATGGACAAGTTGAACGATCTAATGGCTTAGTTCTATCCGGGATAAAACCCCGCTTGATGGAACCACTCCAGAGATCACCTGGTTGTTGGATAGAGGAACTACCCTCAGTGCTATGGAGTCTAAGGACAACTCCGAATCGGTCAACAGGCTATACGCCATTTTTCCTTGTGTATGGGGCAGAAGAAGTTTTGCCTGCCGACATAGCGTATGATTCGCCAAGAGTAAGGCAATACTCGGAAGTCGTGGTAAAGGAGGCCCGGGAAGATGGAGTTGACTTACTCGAAGAAGCAAGGGAACTGGCATTATCCAGATCCGCTATATATCAGCAAAATCTCTGACGTTACCATAGCCGGAAAGTTCAACCTCGTGTTTTTCGAGAAGGGGATATGGTGCTAAGGCTAGTGCAACGCACAGCTGGAATGCATAACTTATCACCCCATGGGAAGGTCCATTCATTGTAAGCAAAGCATTGCACAATGATTCATATTATCTCATAGATGCTCGTGAAGCGCAAAAGAACAAGGCGGACAGATCAGGTGATGAGACCAAAAGGCCATGGAATGTGGCACTACTTCGCCCTTTCTACACTTAGGAGAAGTAGTGCATGTATCACTCGAACTCTCATATGTCGGACACTTGTGCTGGCTATGTGCTGATAATAAAATGGTATGACTCGAAAAAACTGACTCGGGGACTGCCCCTTATGTTTTCCCTTTCAATTATTTTATATCTGCTGGCGTGACACCCAAAGCTTATCTCGGAACAAGTAGTGTTTACTCGGAAAAAATCAACTCTTCGACTATGCTGTTGTCCGAAAACACGGCTTCATGGCAAGCAAGAGGAAATGATGCATGACGAGTAAACAGGAACGCCGGATAAGTATAAGGTTATATTGCATTGTGTTTTGAATGATCCTTGGCCAAGTGATCTAAGTTTCATACCCGCTAACTATATCCTTAGTACTCTGACACTCTAATGTCGAATGCCAAAAAAGGTAGACAAGAGCCAAAGTCAAGGAAAGGGGAAACGGCAAAATGAAACTCGAAGACTTGCCCTTGGATGATTCACATTCAGAACATAACAAGATATTTAAAGCCTTATCAAAAGGCACACAACCAAACATAAAGTGCAATGTATATTACATTTGTACCCGGCATACCGAGGATCTCATCAAAGTTCAAGTATTTGTCCTATTCAGTATAAGAAGTAGCAGGACTCGGAGGAGCAGTCTTGGAGCTAGGAGCATCGCTTGGAGCATCTGCTGAGTCAGGGGCATCAGTAGCCGGGTCTTCAGGATCGTCCGACTCTGTGGCCTCGCTGTCGGCACCCTCTTCATCAGCAACTTCGACAAGTGGATCGCCAAGGTCGAGGAAGCTGGACCCGTCGCACCAAGGATGCACCATAGTATACTCGATCATGGTGTAGGATCGCTCCTGGCGTCTGTGGATCAACTCAGGATCATTCATCCACTTCCCGTCCCCCCCTTATGCATGCAAGCACATCAAGATTGATGTCCTTGTACCAGGAGAGCACGAAGGAAAGGGCCTTATCCGATGCAGCTCGGCCGGCCGACTCTCGCCACTGATCCAGCCTATCCTTGGTCTGAATCAGCTTTTCAGCAAGGGGCTCGATGAGTGCAGGGGCATTTTCATCCGTCCAGAGCATGCGGAACACATGAATAGATGATTTGAGCAAGTCCACGCCGCATGACTTGAGGGTCTTGACGCGCTCCCATAGTGCTTCAAGATGCTCATCGTTAGTCACCTCGCCATCAGCGGGAGCACCAGACTCAGCTGACACCTTCTTCATGGCCCGAATGGCGAACAAATTGGCCTCAGGAAAATTCTCTGCAAGCAAAAGAGAATCTTAGCAAAGTAACAAACAAAAATGACAAAGTCAAGAACAAGAGAGCACAGTGCAAAAAAGAGTAAGAACTCACTACCGAGAAAAGAGTTGATGGTGCCGAGTTTGGTTTGCCAAGCCTTGGCCTTGGCTTGGAGTGCATCCAGATCCATGTTCGCTGACTCAACCGCCGACTCGTCCTCCTTGAGGAGCTCCCTGGTTTTCTTGGCGCCGGCGGCATGTTGGCCGTCCTTCTCGGCAAGCTCTTCCTTCAGCCCCTTCTCGGCTAAGTGTTTCTGCTCCATGTTGGCCATCAGCTTTTTCACCCGAGTCACCTCGTCTGGCTCCTTCTGGAGTTCGGCTTGGTGATTCTCTGCTTATTCGGAAAAAATTACTCGTCAGCAGCAACAGAAATATATTGACCCGCCAGGATAATAAGGCAAGAGAATGGCATGAACACAAAATAGCGCGAGGAAGGCAAAAAACTTACTCTCCGTCTCGCTGATCTGCGAGTGGAGCGTGTCGATGGTGGACTGGGCAGAAGCAATAGGAAAAGAGCGATAAAAGTCTAATAAAAGGAAGCAAAGAAAGGTACACCGAATAAAGATAGGGCGATTAAAAAGATTACCTTGGCCTTGGGTGTCGATTTGCAGCTTCTCATAAGCAAGTTCGATCTTGCGATGTTCCAGGAGGAGAGATTGATGCACCTTGGTGCGCTCATTATGCGTGAGCTGCACAAAGGAAAAGGACAGTGAATAAATGGAAAAGTCAAGCTCCTAGCCAGATAAAGAGTGACTCATATCTTAGAGCTTACAACCGAATAAGCTTTCTCATTCGGCAGTAACCTCAGGGACTAGGGATCGAAAGTCTAACATGAGAGTTTGGCATAAGGAAATGAAAACTAAGTTATTTCTTAAGATCTTACAGCCGAGTAAGTTCCTCACTTGGCAGTAACCTTGGGGACTAGGTGATATGTATACAGAAATACTCATCGACACAAAAGAGTATAAAATCATTTACCCCGTTCACTTCATCCGCACGAGCCATTAAGGCGATGTCTTGTTGGGTCATATCAGAGATGGCCTTGGGGCCCAGCTTCAGTTTTTTTCTAGCACGGGTGCTGACCTCCTGCTCGCCAGCTGCATTCCACGCCAAAGCATAATGTTCAGCCGAACAAAGGCCATTCTCGCTGAGCGTCCGAGTAAGAACTTGACCCATTTTTAGGGTAGTTCCCACATTGGCGCGGGAGGCAGTAGCACTAGTGTGAAGGGCAACAGCTTTAGAGCCATCACCTGACCCGGCAGCCGTAGACCCACTCAGTTTACCCATTGACACAAGCATCATTGCTAATGTTGGGGGTCGGATCTGAGGAGAGGTACCCGGAGCACAAACCAAAGTTATTTGTTTGGTGGAGGTGGACTTGCCGGATTAAGTGCGAGCCGGACCAGGATCCGTAGGTCGGGTCTGGTTCTTTGACAGAAAAGGAGAGTGAGCAGATTTGTTCGAAGAAGAAAGGGGAGCCGACTGACTGGGCTCAGCAGTTTTGCTGGAACCAAGATCAAAAAGTTGTTCATGTGCACCAGCTTGAGGGCTGATGCCAGAGGAACTGGTGGCAGAGGTTTTCTCGGCGCCAGCATAGCTGGCACCAAGATTAGGAAGTTGTTCCTGACCAGCACCAGGGGTGCTGGGCCGAGTCTCCTTCGCCGGGTGCGACACCGGGTCTGACTGACACTGAGAAGCGTGAGCCTCAATAGTGGGAGCCTCGACTCGGATGGGGTTCTGCACCATAGAATCAGTCGGAGCAGGTGCAGGCCTTAGCGGCGAGGCGATTCTAGGAGTAGCCCGGTTAGCCGACAGAGGCGCATCACTGAAAACAACAAGACACACATAAGAAAATAGTAGCAACGTATAAGAAGGAAAAACATAATGTAAGCAGAACACAAAAGCTTACCCGGTGACAACCAGATCGTGCGGTGGACAACGCGTGACTCGGTGCCCAGCAGCTTTGCGAGTCTCAGCCAACATGGCAGCAGCAGGAGCAGCGGGAGTAGCCTTGATCTTTTTGGCTGGCTGAGTACTGGAGGAGGCCCCGCGTCGCTTATTCGGCTTGGCGATGGGGATCTTGCCGACTCCGCCCACGGTGATAGGAGGAGTGTCATTTACCTGGCCAGCTGCATAAGTAAATGACAGTCTTACTCGAATAAGTTAGAGGGTTAAGTTCACAAGGCATGTACCTCCAAAATCGTACAATCATCATCCTCATCATCGTCAGACCAATCTTGTAAGGGGTTTCGAGATTGAATCTTACCCGAAGTTGAAGCAGCGGCCGCATGCGGAATGGGCATGAAGCGCTCCAAATCATACTCGACTTTGTCGGAGTCAGAGCGATCCTCTTTGTAAGCGCTGGGGGGACAGTACTGTCATCAACCTGGTGAACAAGGTTCTGCGAGAGACAAATAGAATAAGTATCGAAAACTAGACCGAGAGTGCGGTGACCCAGCATAACACTGCATGATGTAGTACACTATAGTCGTTGACATAACACCAATGAAACACCGTTCACTAGTATTACATCCCTCAGAGTGGTACAACAGAAACACAGCAGGTCCAAGACATGACTATAGGTTACAACTCAACTCTTTACATAAGATCCAGAGAACACTCTAGGTTAAAGAGAGAGAAATAAACTTCTAACAAAGAAGAATCAGAAATAAATATCTCATAATCTATCATCCTATCGAGACTAGTATCTTAACTAATGGTCTGGCATTGCTGCTGTTGCAATACACTATAGAAATAGGTTCTATGGCTAGAGATTATATTCCTGCCTAATCAGTAACTTCGTCTTCACTTGAGTTGGTGTATATGTTGACTTTATTGACTTCATTGAAGAGCTTTAACTTTTGCTGATTATACCTGGAGCATAACCTGATGTAGACGTCGTCTTATTGGCTTCAGAATCTAGCAAGGGTTAAGAAGATACTTTGAGTACGAGCGTACTCAACAAGTTCACTAGAAAAGGAGTGCTTGATGCACTATATCTACAGCCTCAGACCATAGGTCATAAGCAATGCATGTTTTTGTAAACATTTCTTCAAAGGTTGCAGTTATTCTAAAATGCTATGTCCGTCAGCCTTCACGGGATTACCAGAACTTTCATGGAGTTCCTTTCCCGCCGCGTTCGCAGCTCCTTCCCAGAACAGGGAGTAACAAGTTACAGTTCTTACACTCTGCAGAGGTGCGTCACTTTACCCATGAGAGATCTTAGCTTTGTTGCACATCCGGGCCGCGAACCCATTCACACTTCCTTGGAGTGAGGCCCAGACTAAGACCCAAGACAATCACTGCCTTCTCCGCGACCCCGCATGTCTCCTTGGTGTACGCTAGCCCACCTATTGAATTACGGCAATTGGCAATACAGACCGTTCAGATGCCGGAACTATCGTGGAACGTTGAGGGCTCCCACCCATATGCTGCATATCCTCTACGAATTACCATAAATAATATGCACGCTACGAGTGATAATAGGCACGACCCGCACGTCCGGCTCCATGCGAGAGGGAAAATATACAGCTGACTTCTTCGTCCCATTCCAAATCTCATGGTCAATGCGTAATATACGGCGCAAGAATCACTTGCGACATTGGTTGTTAAGTCCTAGATAATATGTTCCTTTACCACCGGAACTCTTATAGTAGGTTATTACCTCATGGTAAATAACCTATAATCACATTATTATGAAAATAGTGTTTTCTGTCCTTTTTCAAATGCAGGTGATGACAACACTGGATTTGCAAAATACTTTATAGAAAATAATCAAAGGACATGAGCAAGTGTGAACTTGCCTTTTGTGATTGCAAGATTATGCACTCACGGTCTTCGAGACGACATAAGATCCAATATCTGAAATCTGCATCATTGGTCCGATAAGGACTAATGTTTAAAGAAGCAATATGCAATTATGCATAAGTAATGCTATGCATTTTTGTAAAACTCCCAAATTGAATCCCCAATACTTTGAGTGAAGTGAATTCAAGTGATTCTTGTAAGAGTTGGTTTATCTTCAAATTTTACTTTATAAGTAATGATCTTTAGAAAGAATCTAAGTGTTAACAATCCAAAGTATGTAAGTAAAGTATAAAATGATGTGATTATGGTTATTTGTCATGTAGTGACTATGATAAAAGTCCTTGGGATTGAGTTGTTAAGAGTTGAAGAACTTATTATAAGATTTTTGTTTGAAGTGGCAAAAAGAATAATATTTGAAGAAAATATTTCTTTCCTAAGGTTTAAACAATCTTCATTGTTAATAGGACATGATTGATGTATTTTGGTGTTTGATTTATTAGTTTGGACTTGAGATGATTTATGTCTTAAAATAGACCAAAGTTAACTATAAAAATATAAGTAGTTTATTAGACATAATGTTTATAAACTTTGAGACTAAAGTTAACTTTAAAGGGGTAAGTAAACTTAAGGTGTAATATGCTTTGAATATTCTCAAGTTTTGGATTTATGGTAAGTATGACTAAGGTGTGGATTTATTCATTTTACATTTAAGTGAATGCTTAGATTAAATTTGTTTTGTTATTATGAAAATATTATGTATTTATTTAATGGAAGCATAATTAGTTGATCTTAGTAATTTGTTAGAATTTAAAGTTATGTTAATAGTGGTTACGATATAATGATTATTCACCATATTATATAAATGGGTGATACCCAATGTTTATTTAAAAGGATTCTTAATAAGATTTTTAAAAGAATATTTTAAAGTTAAAAGTTATACTTAAGTTTGATTATGAATTCAAGTTATGGGTTTGGAATTAGTACTAAGACACTAATTGCTCAAGGTTTTATAAGAATTGTGATTATTTCTTACTTAAGAATTGTTTTTAAAGAATTCACAAAATAGGTATTGGGTAAGGATTTATTATTTAAAATATTAAAGACTTTTCTAATAATATATTTAATATTTTTCTAGTGTAATATATTTATTCAAGACCTTAAAAATGAATTTTATTTATTTTTAAGTATTATATTTGATTCATCAAAAAATTCATCAAAAAATTAAGTGTCTTTAAATATTTGATTTATGTTTTATTTGTAAACCTCTAAGTGAGTATTTTATAAAATAATAGAGTTATTTTGATACACAAAAATGATTTTTTATTTATTTTTAGGGTTTTTGTTTTATTTTATAAAATTTAATTTTAGATTTAATGGTGTTAATAATTATTTTACTTTAAATTTATTTTAAACACTTAAAATTATATTTTTATTAGGTAGATATTATTTTTGTGATCATTTTCATATATCATATGTATTTTTAGGATTTTTCGATAGCTAAAAATGTTTGGAGGTTATTTTAGTAATTTTTATTTTTAGATCAGACCCTGGACCCACTGGTCAGTTTGGCCCATGGTTGGGTTAGAACAACCCGATCGGTGGACCAAGTCGGTCAAACCGACCCACTCAGTCCAGCGCGTCCTTCCCCTTGCTCGAATTCCTCTCTCTCTAGGCGATTCCCTGGTGCCGCCGCCGTTCCTGGATCATGGCCGGCTACGGCCACCTCGACCGCGATCGTGGTGGGAAATGACGTTGTGGATGACGTTGCATCCATGGCCCCATCTCGATATGCTCGATCCCTCTCCTAGCCGCGCTTCTCTCTTTCTGATGGCTAGGGTTTGTGCTGCTGCCGAGGATGTGGTGCTCCGACGCTCCCCTGGCATCGCCTTGGTGCTATGGTGAGGAGATGGTGCCGTCTTCCTCCCTGTGATATCTATGAACGCGGCTTAGCATGGGTTGCAGCGCTGTCTGGGTGCTCCCCGTGCCGCTGTGTTCATCCTCGACGCCAGCCACTACTTCCTCTTCATACCCTAGCGAGGACCACGGGTAAGTGGGGATTCTCCCTTTTCTTTTCTCCACTTGAATCCTCTCCAGATTTCTCTCTGTGATGTTAGGATTATCCTACGTAGCATGAATGCGCTGTCCTAGTGTTTGTATGATGAGGATCTGATTCCCTTTGAATTGCTAAGTGGAGGAAATTGTGTTGATGAAATATATTGGATAGCTTGTAAAATTTATGTCACATCCCAAGATTTTCAAATCTTGTTATGTGAAAAATAAATGAATAAAATAAAACTTTGTTGATTTTCAAGGCCAGAAGAAACTTTTTGAATTCAATTGGGACTTCAAACCAGTTGGATCAAATAAAATCCTAAAGAAATTTAAAAGAGTAAACATTTGATAAAAGAAAATAAAATATTTTGGAATTACTATTTTGGATCTTTTAATAAAAGATTTGGTTTTCAAAAGAAAAGGAGGATTCATAAATAAAGATTATTTTATATAGCCAAATTAAACCTTGGCCAAACTTTTGAATTAAAACATTTTTGTTTTGAATAAAATGGCAAAGGATTATTTAAAATAAAATAATAAGGATTTAATATCCAAATTTTGTTTAAGTAAAGGCTTTTCCCATTTTAAATAAACACTAAAACTTAATTATATATTTAAAATAAGTTTTCCAAATATTTATATTCACAAATAAAACCTACTGAAGTGTTTTGGCTTTATTTTAGATTTCAAAATAAATATTTTAAATAAAATAAATCCTAATTGATTTAATAATGAAGGTCTATTGAATTTAATTATTAATGGACCCTAAAATAAAAGGTTATTTTATTTTATTTTAAACAAGCTTTCCAAGTATTCTTTACTTTCAAATAAAACCTACTGATTTGGTTTTGGAAAAGATTGGGATTTAAATAAAATCTTTGAAATAAATCAAATCCTATTTTGATTTAAATAACCAAGGTCCAATTTTATTTAATTATTAATGGACCCTATATAACAAAATGTTATTTTATTTTAAAACAAGCTTTCCAAATATTCCTTAATTTCAAATACAACCTACTGAATGGTTTAAAATTATTTAGTTCTCAAGTGGAGCTTTGAATTAAATCAAAACCTATGGATTTAATAATTGATACATCTATTTAGTTAATTAATAATGGACCCTATTATTAAAATTATTAATTTGAATTTGGATTTTGGTTCATGTTACTGCAGAACTAATTACAATATTACAAAGTTTGGGTGTTGTTTGAATTGATTTGAACCTTGTTTGATTGTTTGGAAATTCAAAACAAGAAATAAAATTAGAAAAAGGAAAAAGATTCAGAAACAGATAAAAATAAGAAAAGGGTCGACCCAACCCAGCAGCCCAAACAGGCCCAGAAACAGCCCAGCTCCTCACCCCGAAAGAAAACGTTTCGCACTAGTATTCGAACCCGCGCATAGACTGACCAGTGGACCTCCCTCTCACTTCTTTTCCCACTGACGACTGGACCCCACTCCTACTGTTCTTCTTTCTCACCCGCGCGACCCCTTCTCCCTCCCCCGTCGCCGTTTCCTACAGAGATTCCTCCGGCTTCAATTCGCCTTAACGCGGCCACATTTACTCGCCTTTATCACGCAAACTTAAACGCGTACCTCTCCTCTCCATTTCCCCTTTGTCTCCTCCCGCAATCACGCCCCCAGGCCGCTCTAATTTCTCCCCGAGCCGCTCTGTCTCCGACGACCCCCTCGCCGATTCCGACCAGCACACGCCCCCTCATGCCTCCTCGAGCACGCAACTGTGATCAGCATTCTCCAGCGCACCTCTCTGTAGTCTCAGCTTACTCGCGCGTGCCTCCCAGCGTCGGCAACGTCGATGACCTGCAGCACCGCCGTCTGCCCTCTTCTCCGACGACGTCCCTAGGTAGTACTCGACCTCCCCTCTCATCCCCGTGGACACGATGAAGATCTCCAAGCTCATACGAACCTAACGAAACCTTCCGTTTGTCCCAGGGCGCCCCCTATCCTCGCCCTCGACGACCTCCTGAACCGCCCGAAGCCCAGCTCGTCTCCGGCGAGCAATCAAGGACAGCCCCGTGCGCCCCTTCATCAACCAGTATCACGTTGAGCATCACCGTGACCTCCTGAACCCGGTGAGCATCCTCCCCCTCTTCCGCGCGTCCTATTTCGCCAGCGCCGCCGCCGACTGACCTCTCCGCTGCCAGCAACCATCGCTGCGCCGCCAGAGTTTGGTCAGTGCGATGACAGCCGTTCGATTTAGATTGAGCGAGCAGGATTAGACCACTTAACCGCGAAGGGGTACGTGTTCTGGATCGCACGATTTGATTAGATCCTACGGTCTGTAGCGTGATCCACACCGAACCGGTACAAGCGAATGACGTTGCGCCGCGTGTCACCAGATGGATTGAAATTAGAATTTGAAATCTGATTTAGGTATGATTTTGAAACCACTATAACTTTTGATCCACATGTCCAAAAATTACAAATTTGGTATCAATGGATTCAGTGGAACAAACCCTAGCCAACCATGCCCTTGGTTTAGCAAATAGTATCTGTTTGTTTTCTTGTTTTTGCAGATTCATTTGTATGCTTATTTAGATTAGAAAAATTGTTTAAAAATGTTTTTAAGGCTAAAACCTTTGCAAATTGGTTTGTTGTAAACTCACTGACCCTAGGAACCAACCCATGGTTTTTAAAATGGATTTGGAAAAGTTTAGGAAGGATTAAATGAATTAGTCCATTTCTAGCCAAGTAAAAATAATGGTTTTATTATGAGAATGATTTTGGAATAAAAACCTTGGGAAAACAATTTCATTCAAAGATACTGACCCAAAACACCAATCCTTGAGAGTTAGAAACTTTTGGTGAAGAATTAAAGGTTTTAGATTTGATAAAACTAATTTCCACCACATAAAACGATGAAAAAGATTTAAAAATGGTTTATAGATAAAACCCATTTACAAATGACTTTTCCACTTTACAAAATGACCATTAGGTGTTTTCAAATGTCCATGACCCATTAGGAACCACATTTCAAAAACAAAACAAAGCTTGGCATGCTTGCATGCATTACTTTGACTTTGTCATTTTATGTGTTGTTTTGCTTGATTGGTAGATTGAGTTTGTGCCTTGTTTAATTGGATTGTAGTGACTTGAAGAGTGTGATTGTTGCAAGGACAAGGAGTGAACCCATACTCTACCAAAAAGGCAAGTGATGCTTCATACTTTCTATCCCATTACTTTCACTATGCATTAGTGATTTTGCTAAGTAAAACTTGCATGGATTGTGCTAAGTATAGACCTTGCTATAAGAAAACATAGTAGATGAATCCTTAGTAGGATTTTCCTAAGTTAAGATTCCTACTACTATCAAGCTTAGTCTAGCTAATAGAAAACATGGGTGGAAAATATATTCACACTATGGAAAAATCTCTAAGTCTGAGGACTTATGTTTTTGTTTAATAAAACAACTAAGTTAATGAATCACCTGGGTGGAAATGGAAGGATTGTTTTATGTTGAGTGGTTACACAAGGCCATGGACTTGGCTTGTGTATCTCACTTGTGGTGTGCCACCCAGGAACAAAGATATTTGAGATGTCAAATGTTGAGAAGCTTCAAGTGCAACCACTTGGCAATATGGGCTCTGCCATGATCATATAGGTTGCAAGAACTTAGCCATATGGACAGTGGGTGGTAGTGTTTGATTGGTTGGAACGCGTCCATTTTGGTCTAAGGGAAGGCTTCTGAAAGATCTTGTCTTGGGAAACCAAGTCTTGTGGGGAAAGTGCACCACCTCTGCAGAGTGTAAAATCTAAGTACTTAGCCATGTCCCTGGTAAAGGACAATTTGAGCATCAAGACATGGAAGCAATCAAGAATCTCATCATTCAAATTTCTAAGTTAAAATCTTGTGGTTTAAACAAGGGTTGTTTGAAATCTTCAATCTTTGATTGAGAGATGCCTTGTAAAGGATGTTCAATCTTTGGTTGAGAAAAATGATTTTGTCAAAGCAAAAACTTAGTATTTTCAAATGTTAAGGAAAAATCTATTTTGAGCAATGCAAGCCTCAAACTCCACTTAGCCAAATGCATATAGTTGATAGACTCCACTATACTACCATAGTATCACTTGCCAATACAATTCAAATGTATTGACCCTTTGTGGCTGTAACTTGTATGTTGCAGGTTTAATTGTTTAGTGAAGATTGATTGATTAGGATTACAAAGTCTACAACCAACATCTGCCTGTGGCACTTTGAAGATGAAGGACCCATGACTATAGTTATTCCACTGCAATATAATGTAATAGCCAAATGAGCTATGTAAGATGTAATAAAATTATGTTATTCCTGGTTATAAAGTTATATTATGACCTTTGTTTCTTGATATTACATCTTAACTGTGGATGCTAGCTATTGATCCAGGGACTAGCATTGTAAACACAGGGGGCTCTATCTTATTAAAGATTGGGAACCCCTTACAGATGGTATCAGAGCATTGTGTTGCCTATAGGATTTGTAAACCCTAGGATTGGACAAAAACCCTTAGAAAAATAGGAGTTATTTTGTTCCAAAAACTTATTTACAAAAACACTTGTAAACTCTTTCGTCAACCATTTTGGTTTCAACTCTACATCTCATCTATTTCAAACTTGATGGAAAAACCTACCCCAAGACCAAAGACTTCACCATATGCAAAGGACTTCTTCAACATCTCCAACTCTAATGACTTCAACATCTTCAACTCTAATGACTTCAACATCTTCAGCATGTTCACCAAGGACTTCCAACTTGGATACTACTAAGGACTACAAGTAAGTCAAGGAAATCTTGCTCAAGATTTAGAGACTGAGAGTGCAAAAGTTAGAAGGAGCCTACATCATTTGAAGTATTGCAACCAAGAGTTTTTCTCAAGGAAACCATGATCTCATACAAGAAGAATCATGAAGGAAGGAAAGATCACAAGTGAACCATGTAGATGGACCACCATTTATAATTAAAGTCAAACACACCAACTTATGTGGTGTAACAAAAATATTTTGTTGCCTAAGTATGTGCTTGAAGCATTGTTGTTTGAGTGAAATGTTTGGTTTGTGATTTCTTGTGTGAATTGTGATGTGTGTGATTAGAAATATTTCCTTAGAAATATTCTGCCTTTCTAATCTCCCTTCAACCCAAACAGATGACTACTCCAAGAGACTCCAACATCAAGGTTGATGATGACATCAACACCAACCAAGAGGACAGCATGAAAGAGCTCATAGCAACCCAGAACCAATTGAACCAACTGACAGCTCAGTTCATAGCCAACAATAGTGATAAAGATCCAGCACTGCAAAAGTTTTTGGAGGAACAATCCCAACTGATGCTTAAGGTGACTAATCAAATGATCAGCATGGAAGAAAACTATCCCAAAAGAGTGTATGATAACAAGGATGACAAGAATGTTATTCTAGATGGAGCCCCAGCTTGCATTATTTGTGGAGACAAGGACCATACTTCCAAGGAGAATGAAGATCAATGCCCTAACTGTGAAGAGAAACATCCTATTGGACAATGTCCTACCTCTCAAGCTACTTGCTACTTATGTGAAGGAAACAATCATACTCCTATCCAATGCCCCATCTACTCCATGGTGGAACAAAGGAAATAAGAAGGATCCAAGTATGCCAAGAATGTTGATGACAAAGGAAAAGGACCACTTATACCTCCAAACAAGACAACCCAATTCAAAGGATCAAAGAAAGCCAAGAAACCAAGACCAGACATGAACCTTGTGCAATGTCGTAAATGTAAGGAAATGGGACACTACTCCAGTGAGTGCCCAAAGAACAAGAAGAATAAAGAGATTGACCAAGTGTGGTGCAACAACTGCAAAGAGTTAGGCCACTATGTAGCAACTTGTCCACAAGATCCACGTAAAGAACTCAAGGACATCCATTGTTTCAACTGCAAGAATCCAGGACATTATGCAAGCAACTGTCCAGAAAAGATGAAGAACAAGTTGAACAAGCCTATGGAGAAACTCAACCTTGGCCCATGAGACAAGTATGGAAATCAAGAACACAATGCAAAAGTTTGCTTAGAGAAGTTTTCCCAGGATCCCAAGAAGGCCAATATGTAATTTTTGTTTGAAAATTTTTAAGGGTGGTAGTACCCTAGTTGTTTTGAACTTGCTTGTAACCCTAGCCTCCCCAAATCTCGGGACGAGATTTATTTTAAGGGTGGTAGCCTGTCACATCCCAAGATTTTCCAAATCTTGTTATGTGAAAACTAAATGAATAAAATAAAACTTTGTTGATTTTCAAGGCCAGAAGAAACTTTTTGAATTCAATTGGGACTTCAAACCAGTTGGATCAAATAAAATCCTAAAGAAATTTAAAAGAGTAAACATTTGATAAAAGAAAATAAAATATTTTGGAATTACTATTTTGGATCTTTTAATAAAAGATTTGGTTTTCAAAAGAAAAGGAGGATTCCTAAATAAAGATTATTTTATATAGCCAAATTAAACCTTGGCCAAACTTTTGAATTAAAACATTTTTGTTATGAATAAAATGGCAAAGGATTATTTAAAATAAAATAATAAGGATTTAATATCCAAATTTTGTTTAAGTAAAGGCTTTTCCCATTTTAAATAAACACTAAAACTTAATTATATATTTAAAATAAGTTTTCCAAATATTTATATTCACAAATAAAACCTACTGAAGTGTTTTGGCTTTATTTTAGATTTCAAAATAAATATTTTAAATAAAATAAATCCTAATTGATTTAATAATGAAGGTCTATTGAATTTAATTATTAATGGACCCTAAAATAAAAGGTTATTTTATTTTATTTTAAACAAGCTTTCCAAGTATTCTTTACTTTCAAATAAAACCTACTGATTTGGTTTTGGAAAATATTGGGATTTAAATAAAATCTTTGAAATAAATCAAATCCTATTTTGATTTAAATAACCAAGGTCCAATTTTATTTAATTATTAATGGACCCTATATAACAAAATGTTATTTTATTTTAAAACAAGCTTTCCAAATATTCCTTAATTTCAAATACAACCTACTGAATGGTTTAAAATTATTTAGTTCTCAAGTGGAGCTTTGAATTAAATCAAAACCTATGGATTTAATAATTGATACATCTATTTAGTTAATTAATAATGGACCCTATTATTAAAATTATTAATTTGAATTTGGATTTTGGTTCATGTTACTGAACAGAACTAATTTCAATATTACAAAGTTTGGGTGTTGTTTGAATTGATTTGAACCTTGTTTGATTGTTTGGAAATTCAAAACAGCAAATAAAATTAGAAAAAGGAAAAAGATTCAGAAACAGAAAAAATAAGAAAAGGGTCGACCCAACCGAGCAGCCCAAACAGGCCCAGAAACAGCCCAGCTCCTCACCCCGAAAGAAAACGTTTCGCACTAGTATTCGAACCCGCGCAGAGACTGGCCAGTGGACCTCCCTCTCACTTCTTTTCCCACTGACGACTGGACCCCACTCCTACTATTCTTCTTTCTCACCCGCGCGACCCCTTCTCCCTCCCCCGTCGCTGTTTCCTGCAGAGATTCCTCCGGCTTCAATTCGCCTTAACGCGGCCACATTTACTCGCCTTGATCACGCAAACTTAAACGCGTACCTCTCCTCTCCATTTCCCCTTTGTCTCCTCCCGCAATCACGCCCCCAGGCCGCTCTAATTTCTCCCTGAGTCGCTCTGTCTCCGACGACCCCCTTGCCGATTCCGACCAGCACACGCCCCCTCCTGCCTCCTCGAGCATGCAACTGTGATCAGCATTCTCCAGCGCACCTCTCTGTAGTCTCAGATTACTCGCGCGTGCCTCCCAGTGTCGGCAACATCGACGACCTGCAGCACCGCCGTCTGCCCTCTTCTCCGACGACGTCCCTAGGTAGTACCCGACCTCCCCTCTCATCCCCGTGGACACGATGATGATCTCCAAGCTCATACGAACCTAACAGCACCTTCCGTTTGTCCCAGGGCGCCCCCTATCCTCGCCCTCGACGACCTCCTGAACCGCCCGAAGCCCAGCTCGTCTCCGGCGAGAAATCAAGGACAGCCCCGTGCGCCCCTTCATCAACCAGTACCACGTTGATCATCGCCGTGACCTCCTGAACCCGGTGAGCATCCTCCCCCTCTTCCTCACGTCCTATTTCGCCAGCGCCGCCGCCGACTGACCTCGCCGCCGCCAGCAACCATCGCTGCGCCGCCAGAGTTTGGTCAGTGCGATGACAGCCGTTCGATTTAGATTGAGCGAGCAAGATTAGACCACTTAACCGCGAAGGGGTACGCGTTCTGGATCGCACGATTTGATTAGATCCTACGATCTGTAGCGTGATCCACACCGAACCGGTACCAGCGAATGACGTTGCGCCGCGTGTCACCAGATGGATTGAAATTAGAATTTGAAATCTGATTTAGGTATGATTTTGAAACCACTATAACTTTTGATCCACACGTCCAAAATTGCAAATTTGGTATCAATGGATTCAGTGGAACAAACCCTAGCCAACCATGCCCTTGGTTTAGCAAATAGTATCTGTTTGTTTGCTTGTTTTTGCAGATTCATTTGTATGCTTATTTAGATTAGAAAAATTGTTTAAAAATGTTTTTAAGGCTAAAACCTTTGCAAATTGGTTTGTTGTAAACTCACTGACCCTAGGAACCAACCCGTGGTTTTTAAAATGGATTTGGAAAAGTTTAGGAAGGATTAAATGAATTAGTCCATTTCTAGCCAAGTAAAAATAATGGTTTTATATGTGAATGATTTTGGAATAAAAACCTTGGGAAAACAATTTGATTCAAAGCTACTGACCCAAAACACCAATCCTTGAGAGTTAGAAACTTTTGGTGAAGACTTAAAGGTTTTAGATTTGATAAAACTAATTTCCACCACATAAAACGATGAAAAAGATTTAAAAATGGTTTATAGATAAAACCCATTTACAAATGACTTTGCCACTTTACAAAATGACCATTAGGTGTTTTCAAATGTCCATGACCCATTAGGAACCACATTTCAAAAACAAAACAAAGCTTGGCATGCTTGCATGCATTACTTTGACTTTGTCATTTTATGTGTTATTTTGCTTGATTGGTAGATTGAGTTTGTGCCTTGTTTGATTGGATTGTAGTGACTTGAAGAGTGTGATTGTTGCAAGGACAAGGAGTGAACCCATACTCTACCAAAAAGGCAAGTGATTCTTCATACTTTCTATCCCATTACTTTCACTATGCATTAGTGATTTTGCTAAGTAAAACTTGCATGGATTTTGCTAAGTATAGACCTTGCTATAAGAAAACCTAGTAGATGAATCCTTAGTAGGATTTTCCTAAGTTAAGATTCCTACTACTATCAAGCTTAGCCTAGCTAATAGAAAACATGGGTGGAAAATATATTCACACTATGGAAAAATCTCTAAGTCTGAGGACTTATGTTTTTGTTTAATAAAACAACTAAGTTAATGAATCACCTGGGTGGAAATGGAAGGATTGGTTTATGTTGAGTGGTTACACAAGGCCATGGACTTGTCTTGTGTATCTCACTTGTGGTGTGCCACCCAGGAACAAAGAGATTTGAGATGTCAAATGTTGAGAAGCTTCAAGTGCAACCACTTGGCAATATGGGCTCTGCCATGATCATATAGGTTGCAAGAACTTAGCCATATGGACAGTGGGTGGTATTGTTTGTGTCAACACCCGGATTTTTCATTCCTAGATGCCTGTTATGCCATACATCGCAATCCCAGGATTACCATTTTTGCGAGACATAATAGAATTGGATACCATAGTACTTCATCCATTACAACGATACATAAGTTCTTACACAAATAGGGATCTCATGATCCAGTCCTTAATACAACATCAAGCAGCGGAATACGGAATAGTAACGATAGCGTAGGTGAGGCTTTATCTTCGGGGTCACAGGCAATGCTGACGATGGGAGATGATCCTAGTTGTCGTAACCGTCCTGGGGTCCATCTTCCAGGTACTCCTCTTCATAGTCTGGCCATGGGAATAGCCAGGGACAAAGCCATGAGTACTCTTTAAGTACTCGCAAACTAATACTAACAAGAAAGGGGGTTTTTGGATAATAGGACACTAGGCTCTAGGGTTGTTTTGCAAAATCCAGATTTATACTACTAAGTTCCAAAGCTGGTCACAATTTTATAACTCCTAAGTGGGATCTTGTATTTCCAGTCACAACTCTGTTGTGGTCAGGTCAAAGTCTCAGGTCGTTCACAAGTCATTTTGAAAAGTCTGACGGGGGAACAGTATGGCCACTCCAACTGTCCATAACCGCGGACGCGGCTATTTGAATAGTTTGACACTCTGCAGAGATTGTACACTTTCACCACAACATTCGATACATCCGTCAGGAACAAATCCTGAATTCACCATACTCAGTATGCGGATAATCAATCCTAACCTTCCAATTACACTCCCTAGTATAAGCACCTCTCCTGTGAGTTTGGCCTCCCAACCATGACCACTGTCATCTTGGGTACTACATAGGTGGACAATCTTCACAAGGTAGCCTCAGCTCAGACCTTGGCCGTGAGGGAACTAATACTAAGGTATTTAAGTTTCCAGTCAAGCCCTACCCAATATTCGGGTATTGTGGTTGTACGATAAAATTGGAATGGTATCGCATCCAGACAACCATCAGTTTTAAAAAGGGCTAAGGCTCATGCCTCAACATTTTCATCACCAAAATCATCAAGTGTTTGGAAACACATGTCCAAAACATTTCAATAGAATGATCCATCATTCCAAGGTTTTCATAACCATTTTTCCACCAAGTAATCCCATCTAAAGTTGATCAAGTTTTATGCTTAGCACTAGCATCTACAGGTGAGGTAGTACTAATAGAGGGGTGGTAACTAGTGGAGTTGCAACTAAGTCCAACCTTATATCCTAAGATGATATCAAGGTTTCTAGCTTAGGCCAAATTTTAATGTTCTTTATGCAACCTTCAGCACAACTGTCTAGTATCTACTAAAATTCTTGGGTATCCTCTAAGTAAACTTTGATAAAGAAATAAAGTAAAAAGCTTGCCATAAAACTAGGATTGGTTTAGCAGGTGGGTATGGTTACATACGCTTAGGGCATATAGTAATCATATCACAAGCATGGGTGGTGGCAACAATAGGGTGTTATAGTATCTTGCAAGTGTTAGCTTGCATTGGTCAACTTGGTTAGTAAATCTTGCATCAATATCAGTATAAGCTTGCATAGGTAGAGTGCCTTGCAAGTTTTAGCTTGCCTTGTGCAGAGCAGTGGTTGAAGTTCTCCTCGGCTTCCTCTTCGTAGTATCCTCCTTCTTCCTCGTAGCCTTGGTTGGTACTAGCGTCTATGAATAAATACGAGGTACACAATCACCAAACAATACTTAACTAATTGCAATCATCACACACAAGGGTCCTATAGATGACCTAGCATCATCTCTAACATTACAAGGTTAAGGATTGGTTTAAGTCTTCTTATTTTAGAAAAGTAATTTGTACTCATGGAAAAACTACTTAAGATTTAATATTCTCCAAACCAAACATGGGATCATGTTGACACATGTCATCACCACATGTTGTAGTCCATGGGAATGTGATTTAAAGTGGTGTCACAATTTAACAAGGTTTTACCCTTTTATTTTGATTAATTAAAGTGGCTAGAAATGCTTATGAAGCATTCTTTTATTCCTTGAACATTATTTCTGCAAGTAACCTATATATATTTTTATATATTCTGAAAGGTATGGTTGAAAGTGATTTTTGAGAGTTGGAATCAACTCAAAAGCTATTGTGGTTTAAATTTGAAAAATGTTTGAATGCAGAAAAGGTTCTGTCTTGTCATTTTTGCTAAGGGTGATCTACAGATCCAAATGACTTGAATCCAACGGGCTTGGATTAAGCATTCACAGACCTTTCCAACAAAATTGGTTTCATCTAATTTGGTGCACTAAATCGATCTGGGTTGATTTTTGAATTTGGGTACTGAAATGTGTTTGAAACTAAAAAGGAAAGATTTAATTTGAATTGTTGGGCTGCGCGGGAAATTCTAACGGGCCGGCCTGCTAAGCGCAGTGTTCCCGCGGGCTGCTTAAGTGGGTGTCCCCACTCGTCAGTGACACGGGGCTGGGCGAAGCGGTATGGGGCAACGTGGTTCGTTCGATCTGGTTCTAATCTAACGGCTGAGGGTCATTGTCGACGCGAGACAGCTCCGGCGAGAACGAAACCTAGCACGGCCAGTGAGGGGTGCTGGGGGCTCACCGGAGTACGGGCGAGGGTCGGCGAGGCGGGCGAACGACGAAGTCGACGACGGCGAACCTCCTGGTACTGGTGGCTTCTCCTGGGGCGGCTCCAATCGCTGGCTCCTTTCTTCTCCGGCAGCGGCAGGCTCCAGTGAAATTCCGGCGGGGTGGTGCTCGCCTTGCTCTGAGAATGGTGTGGCACGATCAGTGAGGAGAGGGGAGTGAGATGGTGTGAAGAAATCGTGCGGGGGTGGCCTCTATTTATAGTCGAGCGAGGGGACCGTCGGGGCGCAAGGTGAGCTCGTCGGAGGCGACGTTACAGGCAGCTAATGGCATGGGCAAGGGTAGGGGACGGTGCTGTGTCTCCTGGCGATGGTCAACGGTATGGTCGCGAGGGATGGGGCGGTGTGGTTTGGTCTGGAACGGGCGGTGCTCTGCGCGGCAGAGGCGGCGTTCTCGACGGCGGGCGGTGGCTGTATGGCGCGGGGCGTTAAACGGGGATGTCTGGCGGTCTCCTGGGTCGGTGGTGATCGTGTGTGCGCTAGGTAAGGGCGGCGCGCGGTCTATGGGTGGTGGTCGAGGGTGGCGCTCTGGCGCACGCTCGGCATGGTCTGGGCATGTCTTGTGCGCATGGTCCAGGGCTTGGCAACGCTCGCGGCTGGGACAGGCAGTGGCGGTGGACGGTGGGCTGCCTCCCAGACATGCTGGCTAGGCTTGCTGCTGCTCGTAGCTTGCTGTCCACATTGAGGTGACATGGGGGTGCTCGGCTGTTCACCATTAATGGGAATGGCAAGCTCACATGGTGCTAGTGTTGGTCTAACCTTTCTATATGATCTACTGGATTGTGTGAGAGCTAACTAGGGAACAAGTTAGGCTCAAAACACTACACACTATAGTGTTTTGTGTTTTGTTTGATTTGTGTCTGCAACCTATTTAATGAAATGGCCGCATGAAATCAAGTTTTGAATTTTGAAATTATTTTTGGTGGGTTTGCTAGATTGGTTCTGGTGAGTCTGCGGATGCTTGGGTTTTGAAAATTGAGCTTGTTTAAGTGGGTTTTGAAAAAGTGGGATCTTCCCATATGAAGAAGATTCAATTTTGAGTTGTCATTTAAACTATGCATTTGAAAGTTTCTGGATGATCACAAGGTGGGCCTTGATACTTTGTTATGAGTACATTCAAGGGGTGCAAAGATCCAGAAAAGTTTCTGTTAGGTTTTGAAAGTTTGGGACAGCCAAAGTAGGCATGGGAGTTAAATTGGTCAAAATGACCATTCACTTAATATATTGGTTTTGACTTATTTTTCTTTAGGAAAAGTGTGGGGAATGTTTTAGATGATGTTCTTTTCACCTAAGAAACATTTTACAAGCAATGGATCACACAAACAAGGTGGTTTTAAGGAATTTCAAAATTCATGCATACACATATACATGCTTTCATGAATTGATTTAGAAAAGTTTTTGTTAACCCTAAACTTTAGGATTAGTGTTTTGTTGATCTAAGTTTGATATTTTTGGGATGTTACAAACCTTCCCTCCTTAAACAAAATCTCGTCCCGAGATTTGAAAAAGGACGAAAAGATTACCTAGGATTTGAAGAGATCTGGAAACTCCGTCCTGATGTGATCTTCGCGTTCCCAGGTAGCTTCTTCTTCTGTGTGGTTGCTCCACTGAATCTTGAGAAACTTGATGCTTCAGGTTCTGGTCGTTCGAAAAGCTTCCTCCAATATACGGATGGGTACTTCGGGACAGGTCAGGTCGTCATTGATCTCTATGGTCCTATGATCGATATTCTTGAACACTTCGGTCTTCTCGGGGACTTCGAGACATTTGCGAAGTAACGAGATATGGAACACATTGTGCACTGCTGACATCTCTTCGGGTAGCTCGAGTTGATACGATACTTCTTCTCGACGGTTCAAAATTTTGAAAGGTCCGATATATCTGGGGGCTAACTTTCCTTTGAGTTGGAAACGCTGCATTCCCTTCAATGGCGACACTTTCAGGTAAACAAAGTCTCCAATGTTAAAGGCGAGGTCTCGACGTCTCTTGTCGGTGTAACTCTTTTGTCGGGATTGGGCTGTCTTGAGATGCTCTCGAATCTTGTGAACCTTCTCTTCTGCTTCTCGTAGGATGTCGGGTCCGAAAATTTGACTCTCTCCTACTTCCGACCAGTTCAAAGGGGTGCGGCACTTCCTTCCGTACATGAATTCAAATGGGGCCATTTGCAAACTGGTTTGGTAACTATTGTTGTAGGAAAATTCTGCAAACGGCAGACAGTCTTCCCACTTGGATCCATATTCTAGCACACACGCTCTAAGCATATCTTCGAGTATTTGGTTTACTCGCTCCGTTTGTCCATCGGTATGAGGGTGATACGCGGTACTGAAATCTAGGCGGGTTCCTAAACCTTCCTGGACCTTCTTCCAGAATCTCGACGTAAACTGAGTTCCTCGATCCGATACGATATTCTTGGGGGCTCCGTGCAAACTAACGATCCTAGCTATGTACAACTCTTCTAGCTTCGAACTCTGATAGGTGGTTTTAATGGGCAAGAAATGGGCGACTTTGGACAATCTGTCCACTATGACCCAAATAGAGTCATTTCCCCTACTAGAAGTAGGTAGTCCAGTGATAAAGTCCATTCCTACAGAATCCCATTTCCATTCCGGAATTTGCAAAGGTTGCAACAATCCAGCGGGTCTTTGATGTCCTGCCTTGACTCGCTGACATATATCACACTTGGCGATATAGATTCTGATTTCTCTTTTCATCTTATGCCACCAAAATTGCTCTTTCAAATCTTGATACATCTTAGTTCCTCCTGGATGGATAGAATAAAGAGTATCATGAGCCTCCTTCAAGATAACTTCTTTTAACTCAGAATCTGCTGGTACACAAAGGCGTCCTTTGTACCACAAAACTCCTTCTTCGTCCTCGGTGAATCCGGGTACTTTGCCTGTACCGATACGACGTTTAATTCTGTCGATACTAGCATTTCCTTTCTACGCCTCTTTAACCTGACTGATCAAAGTGGGCTGAAGTTCTATGCTAGCCAAAAATCCTTCACTTACTAATTCTATTCGGAAATCTTCCATCTCTTTGTGCAAACTTGGTTGCTCCTTCAAAATCATGGAGTTCAAGCGGCACGGCAATCTGCTAAGGGCATCGGCTACTACGTTGGCTTTTCCAGGGTGATAATGAATGTCCAGGTCGTAATCCTTGATTAGCTCAATCCATCTTCTCTGCCTCATATTCAGCTCCTTCTGAGTGAATATATACTTTAGGCTCTTGTGATCCGAATAAATCTCACAACGGTTTCCCATAAGGTAATGTCTCCATGTCTTCAGGGCTAGAACTACGGCTGCGAGTCCGAGGTCATGGGTTGGATAATTTTGTTCATGCTGCTTCAATTGTCGCGATAGATAGGATATAACTTGGCCTTCTTGCATTAGCACACATCCGAGACCAATCTTGGATGCGTCACAATACACATCGAAGGGCTTCGTGATATCCGGCATGATCAAGATTGGGGCGGAAATCAATCTCTTTTTGAGTTCTTGGAAACTCGCTTCACACTTGTCTGTCCATTCAAACTTCTTGTCCTTCTTCAGCAATTGGGTCATGGGTCGGGCGATACTAGAGAATCCTTCTACGAATTTGCGGTAATATCCCGCCAATCCGAGAAAAGCACGAACTTGGGTTTGAGTGGTTGGGGCTTGCCAATCTTCTACATCCTTCACTTTGGCAGGGTCAACGGCAATTCCTCCGGCTGATACAATGTGACCGAGGAATCCCACTTCCTGTAACCAGAATTCACATTTGCTAAATTTTGCATACAGCTGATGCTCTCTAAGGGTTCCAAGAATGGTCCTTAGGTGTAGCTCATGTTCTTCTTCCGATTTGGAATAAATCAGAATGTCATCGATGAAAACAACGACAAACTTATCCAGGAAGTCCATAAAAATCTTATTCATGAGGTTCATGAAATAAGCGGGGGCATTGGTTAATCCAAAAGACATGACTGTATACTCATACAACCCATATCGGGTGGTAAAGGCAGTCTTTGGAATATCCTCTGCACGAATTTTGAGTTGATGATAACCAGTTCTAAGATCAATCTTAGAAAACTCCTGGGCACCGGTCAACTGATCAAACAAATCCTCTATCTTGGGCAAGGGGTACTTGTTCTTGATGGTGACATCATTCAACTTTCGATAATCCGTACACAAACGGTTACCTCCATCCTTCTTGTCCACAAACAAGACAGGTGACCTCCATGGGGACGCACTTGGTTGAATCAATCCGATTTCTAACATGGAATCCAGTTGCTTCTTCAGTTCTTCTAGTTCTGACGGGTTCATACTATAGGGTCTCTGGGCTATAGGTCCTGTTCCGGGGATTAGTTCGATGATAAACTCGATATCCCTATCTGGGGGCATACCGGGCAAAACATCTGGAAATACATCGGGGTATTCACAGACTACCTGAACTTGGTCGATGGTAGGTTGTGGACTCTTGTTACACTTGAATTGGCGAGGTAAGGTTTCCGATATATGCTCGACTAATATTCCGGCGGTACTAGTCATGGTAATGGCTTTCTTGGCACAGTCAATCATTCCTTTATGTTTAGACATCCAATCCATTCCTAGTACTACTTCCAAACCTTTAGTTCCGAGTACTATTAGATTAGCATAAAAATCTATGCCATGGATTCGGATAGGGACGGCTTTGCAAATTTGCCTAGCCTTGGTGGTCGATCCGGGAATTTGGACAATCATCACATGCTTCAGTTTGGTTGGTTGGATTTTACTAGTGCATGCAAATTCTTCGGTGACAAATGAATGCGATGCACCAGAATCAAACAACACTCTTGCGAGTACTGAATTAACACAAAACATACCCAGCACGACGTCTGGCGCTTCCTGAGCTTCTTCAGCATGCATGAGAAAAAGGCGGCCATTGCGGTTGAGTGAATTTCCGGGGGCAAATCTTCTCCCTGGCTGGACACGACGCTGCTGGTGGGCTGGGACATTGGTATTAGGGGCTGTAGCGTTCTTCTTTTTGGGGCACTCGTTGGAATAGTGGCCTTTATTTCCACAGTCATAACAGGTCACTTGGTACTTGTCCTTGGCTGCGACAGGCACAGCATTGCTTCCAGTCCTCGGGGCAGTATTGGGGTTGGCGGTAGCATGGTTGGCGTTGAACTTGGGTGGGGCACGGGTGAAAGTTCTAGTATTGCCGGGGTTGTTGTGATTTCCTCCGGGTCTAGGGTTTCCACGGTTGGGATAGTTCGGACGGGTCATAGGGGGTCTGTTGGTTCTTGGGGCAAATCCTGGAGATGGGTTGGGGCGATACTTTGGGGTCTGATGGGTTCCTGGTTGATGCATCATGCGACGCTTGCGGTTCTCATTGGCCTGATTGATCTTTCCTTCCATCTGGATAGCGGAGTTGACAAGGGCTTCAATATCAGCAAAGGGAATATTGACTAATACTGTCTGCATCTCGTCATGCAGACCATTCAGGAATCTTTCTTTCTTCTTGGCTTCGGTGTCGATCTCATCTGGGGCGTACCTAGCTAATGACAAAAATTTGTCACGGTACTCCACTACAGTCATCCTTCCTTGCTTCAATTCTCTGAACTCGTCTCTCATTCTCTTGATCAAACCTGGCGGCACATGGGTTCTGCTAAACTTGACCTTGAATTCCTCCCAGGTCATCATTTGGCCTCCGGTCATTGCACGAACACTGTTCCACCATGCTCTGGCATCTCCGGCTAGATAATGAGTGGCGAACAAGACTTTCTCGTTGGCTTCTACTCCGGCTACTTCTAAGTTATTCTCCATGGTTTGCAGCCAATCATCGGCGTCTAGGGGTTCTTCTGACTTGGTGAAAACGGGTGGGTTGGTATTCTGGAAATTCTTGAGCTTAGATCCATGGTTGTCCTGATTTCCATGACCTTGGTTGTTGTGGGCTAGCTGGGCTATCTGTTGCAGAGTGGCTAGGTTGGCTTGCCGTTCCGCTCGTTCAGCTTCGCGGTCAGAAGTCAACATTTGCAGGATCTGCAACATTGGGTCCGGGGCTGAACCACTTCCTCCACGTGGCATCTGAAGATTGATATAGATCATGAGAAAAGAGGGAAATTTCTAAGGTTTTGGGTCTTTGAAAAGTTTTTAGAGTTTAACTCCAGTTTTCTAGCAACTTGCTTTTTCATTCATTCACTCATAGCACACAGTACAACACACACCACAACAAAGCAAAACAGATGGTTTTAAGAACCATTCTGGGGACTACAATACAATGGGACCGACTACTACTCACTACGCTAGTGCTCAGTGCTACTACTGCTCGGAGTCTGTGGCTTCATCATCTTCCGCATCATCGATGAAGGCGAAATCATCCTCATCGGTGAAGAAGTCCATGGCCTGATCCTCCAGAAAATCATCGTCATCGCTGAGATAGGAGTAAGGGTCTCCACGAAGATCTTCTCCGGCATTCTCCCTTTCCTCCAACTGCATGTCTCTCTCATGGATGGTCTCTTCCAGAGCTGAGATACGATGGCGAAGACGGGCAATAATGCGCTCCTTCTTGTCGAGCTGACGGCGGCGAGACTTGCGATCCTTTGCTAGCATGGCGATGGTCTGATCCTTCGTCTTGATGATGGCAGACTTGTGGTTGCAATAGTCACGGCAGTTGTCCAGTTCCTGCTGACGATCATACATCATGAAGCTAAGGTGGTCCAATTGAGTCTTCAGCTCGGGGTGGTATGGGGCTTCCAGTGGTTGACCCTTTGCATCACGTCTTGGGCAAAACTCAAAGCGAGTACCCTTGATCTGATTGATGCTCTGCCCACACAGACGGGAAAGAGCTTCCTGCATTGCTCTGGCAAGTCCATTGAGCCAGTTGTTTTCCCTCAAGGTAAACTGAATTCCCTCCGCAGTGGGAGGTTCAATCTTTCCTCGGAGGCTTGCAACTATTAGCCACTGTAGATCTTCTCCCCCTTGATCATTGAGCTGAGCTCCGAAGAACTCGGGATGCGGGCGCTCCAAAAGTTCCGAGAGCTGATCCAGATCCCTCTCAAAGATAAGGTCTCCTCCGTTTCCGAGTTGGTAAAACTTGCTGTACTTCACGTCCATCTATAAAAATAGAGGATGAGTAGTTTAGCAAAGTGATCAAGTGTGTCAAAATTTTATATATTTTGCAAGAGTTTTTGAGGTACATGAAGTTTATTAAAGAATTTAAGAGGTAAGAATGAGAATAAGTTTTCGTAAATAGTTTTGTTTTTGAGTGTTGAAACTAAGTTTTTGGTTCAGCGTCCAATCTAACTAGGGTCTCCTATGGTCAGGATGGCTCTGATACCAACTTGTCAACACCCGGATTTTTCAATCCTAGATGCCTGTTATGCCATACATCGCAATCCCAGGATTACCATTTTTGCGAGACATAACAGAATTGGATACCATAGTACTTCATCCATTACAACGATACATAAGTTCTTACACAAATAGGGATCTCATGATCCAGTCCTTAATACAACATCAAGCAGCGGAATACGGAATAGTAACGATAGCGTAGGTGAGGCTTCATCTTCGGGGTCACAGGCAATGCTGACGATGGGAGATGATCCTAGTTGTCGTAACCGTCCTGGGGTCCATCTTCCAGGTACTCCTCTTCATAGTCTGGCCATGGGAATAGCCAGGGACAAAGCCATGAGTACTCTTTAAGTACTCGCAAACTAATACTAACAAGAAAGGGGGTTTTTGGATAATAGGACACTAGGCTCTAGGGTTGTTTTGCAAAAGCCAGATTGATACTACTAAGTTCCAAAGCTGGTCACAATTTTATAACTCCTAAGTGGGATCTTGTATTTCCAGTCACAACTCTGTTGTGGTCAGGTCAAAGTCTCAGGTCGTTCACAAGTCATTTTGAAAAGTCTGACGGGGGAACAGTATGGCCACTCCAACTGTCCATAACCGCGGACGCGGCTATTCGAATAGTTTGACACTCTGCAGAGATTGTACACTTTCACCACAACATTCGATACATCCGTCAGGAACAAATCCTGAATTCACCATGCTCAGTATGCGGATAATCAATCCTAGCCTTCCAATTACACTCCCTAGTATAAGCACCTCTCCTGTGAGTTTGGCCTCCCAACCATGACCACTGTCATCTTGGGTACTGCATAGGTGGACAATCTTCACAAGGTAGCCTCAGCTCAGACCTTGGCCGTGAGGGAACTAATACTAAGGTATATAAGTTTCCAGTCAAGCCCTACCCAATATTCGGGTATTGTGGTTGTACGATAAAATTGGAATGGTATCGCATCCAGACAACCATCAGTTTTAAAAAGGGCTAAGGCTCATGCCTCAACATTTTCATCACCAAAATCATCAAGTGTTTGGAAACACATGTCCAAAACATTTCAATAGAATGATCCATCATTCCAAGGTTTTCATAACCATTTTTCCACCAAGTAATCCCATCTAAAGTTGATCAAGTTTTATGCTTAGCACTAGCATCTACAGGTGACGTAGTACTAATAGAGGGGTGGTAACTAGTGGAGTTGCAACTAAGTCCAACCTTATATCCTAAGATGATATCAAGGTTTCTAGCTTAGGCCAAATTTTAATGTTCTTTATGCAACCTTCAGCACAACTGTCTAGTATCTACTAAAATTCTTGGGTAGCCTCTAAGTAAACTTTGATAAAGAAATAAAGTAAAAAGCTTGCCATAAAACTAGGATTGGTTTAGCAGGTGGGTATGGTTACATACGCTTAGGGCATATAGTAATCATATCACAAGCATGGGTGGTGGCAACAATAGGGTGTTATAGTATCTTGCAAGTGTTAGCTTGCATTGGTCAACTTGGTTAGTAAAGCTTGCATCAATATCAGTATAAGCTTGCATAGGTAGAGTGCCTTGCAAGTTTTAGCTTGCCTTGTGCAGAGCAGTGGTTGAAGTTCTCCTCGGCTTCCTCTTCGTAGTATCCTCCTTCTTCCTCGTAGCCTTGGTCGGTACTAGCGTCTATGAATAAATACGAGGTACACAATCACCAAACAATACTTAACTACTTGAAATCATCACACACAAGGGTCCTATAGATGATCTAGCATCATCTCTAACATTACAAGGTTAAGGATTGGTTTAAGTCTTCTTATTTTAGAAAAGTAATTTCTACTCATGGAAAAACTACTTAAGATTTAATATTCTCCAAACCAAACATGGGATCATGTTGACACATGTCATCACCACATGTTGTAGTCCATGGGAATGTGATTTAAAGTGGTGTCACAATTTAACAAGGTTTTACCCTTTTATTTTGATTAATTAAAGTGGCTAGAAATGCTTATGAAGCATTCTTTTATTCCTTGAACATTATTTCTGCAAGTAACCTATATATATTTTTATATATTCTGAAAGGTATGGTTGAAAGTGATTTTTGAGAGTTGGAAACAACTCAAAAGCTATTGTGGTTTAAATTTGAAAAATGTTTGAATGCAGAAAAGCTTCTGTCTTGTCATTTTTGCTAAGGGTGATCTACAGATCCAAATGACTTGAATCCAACGGGCTTGGATTAAGCATTCACAGACCTTTCCAACAAAATTGGTTTCATCTAATTTGGTGCACTAAATCGATCTGGGTTGATTTTTGAAGTTGGGTACTGAAATGTGTTTGAAACTAAAAAGAAAAGATTTAATTTGAATTGTTGGGCTGCGCGAGAAATTCTAACGGGCCGGCCTGCTAAGCGCAGTGCTCCCGCGGGCTGCTTAAGTGGGTGTCCCCACTCGTCAGTGACACGGGGCTGGGCGAAGCGGTATGGGGCAACGTGGTTCGTTCGATCTGGTTCTAATCTAACGGCTGAGGGTCATCGTCGACGCGAGACAGCTCCGGCGAGAACGAAACCTAGCGCGGCCAGTGAGGGTTGCTGGGGGCTCACCGGAGTACGGGCGAGGGTCGGCGAGGCGGGCGAACGATGAAGTCGACGACGGCGAACCTCCTGGTACTGGTGGCTTCTCCTGGGGCGGCTCCAATCGCTGGCTCCTTTCTTCTCCGGCAGCGGCAGGCTCCAGTGAAATTCCGGCGGGGTGGTGCTCGCCTTGCTCTGAGAATGGTGTGGCACGATCAGTGAGGAGAGGGGAGTGAGATGGTGTGAAGAAATCGTGCGGGGGTGGCCTCTATTTATAGTCGAGCGAGGGGACCGTCGGGGCGCAAGGTGAGCTCGTCGGAGGCGACGTTACAGGCAGCTAATGTCATGGGCAAGGGTAGGGGACGGTGCTGTGTCTCCTGGCGATGCTCAACGGTATGGTCGCGAGGGATGGGGCGGTGTGGTTTGGTCTGGAACGGGCGGTGCTCAGCGCGGCAGAGGCGGCGTTCTCGACGGCGGGCGGTGGCTGTATGGCGCGGGGCGTTAAACGGGGATGTCTGGCGGTCTCCTGGGTCGGTGGTGATCGTGTGTGCGCGCGGTGAGGGCGGCGCGCGGTCTGTGGGTGGTGGTCGAGGGTGGCGCTCTGGCGCATGCTCGGCATGGTCTGGGCGTGTCTTGTGCGCGTGGTCCAGGGCTTGGCAACTCTCGCGGCTGGGACAGGTAGTGGCGGTGGACGGTGGGCTGCCTCCCAGACATGCTGGCTAGGCTTGTTGCTGCTCCTAGCTTGCTGTCCACATTGAGGTGACATGGGGGTGCTCGGCTGTTCACCATTAATGGGAATGGCAAGCTCACAGGGTGCTAGTGTTGGTCTAACCTTTCTATATGATCTACTGGATTGTGTGAGAGCTAACTAGGGAACAAGTTAGGCTCAAAACACTGCACACTATAGTGTTTTGTGTTTTGTTTGATTTGTGTCTGCAACCTGTTTGATGAGATGGCCGCATGAAATCAAGTTTTGAATTTTGAAATGATTTTTGGTGGGTTTGCTAGATTGGTTCTGGTGAGTCTGCGGATGCTTGGGTTTTGAAAATTGAGCTTGTTTAAGTGGGTTTTGAAAAAGTGGGATCTTCCCATATGAAGAAGATTCAATTTTGAGTTGTCATTTAAACTATGCATTTGAAAGTTTCTGGATGATCACAAGGTGGGCCTTGATACTTTGTTATGAGTACATTCAAGGGGTGCAAAGATCCAGAAAAGTTTCTGTTAGGTTTTGAAAGTTTGGGACAGCCAAAGTAGGCATGGGAGTTAAATTGGTCAAAATGACCATTCACTTAATATATTGGTTTTGACTTATTTTTCTTTAGGAAAAGTGTGGGGAATGTTTTAGATGATGTTCTTTTCACCTAAGAAACATTTTACAAGCAATGGATCACACAAACAAGGTGGTTTTAAGGAATTTCAAAATTCATGCATACACATATACATGCTTTCATGAATTGATTTAGAAAAGTTTTTGTTAACCCTAAACTTTAGGATTAGTGTTTTGTTGATCTAAGTTTGATATTTTTGGGATGTTACAGTTTGATAGGTTGGAACGCGTCCATTTTGGTCTAAGGGGAGGCTTCTGAAAGATCTTGTCTTGGGAAACCAAGTCTTGTGGGGAAAGTGCACCACCTCTTCAGAGTGTAAAATCTAAGTACTTAGCCATGTCCCTGGTAAAGGACAATTTGAGCATCAAGACATGGAAGCAATCAAGAATCTCATCATTCAAATTTCTAAGTTAAAATCTTGTGGTTTGAACAAGGGTTGTTTGAAATCTTCAATCTTTGATTGAGAGATGCCTTGTAAAGGATCTTCAATCTTTGGTTGAGAAAAATGATTTTGTCAAAGCAAAAACTTAGTATTTTCAAATGTTAAGGAAAAATCTATTTTGAGCAATGCAAGCCTCAAACTCCACTTAGCCAAATGCATATAGATGATAGACTCCACTATACTACCATAGTATCACTTGCCAATACAATTCAAATGTATTGAACCTTTGTGGGTGTAACTTGTATGTTGCAGGTTTGATTGTTTAGTGAAGATTGATTGATTAGGATTACAAAGTCTACAACCAACATCTGCCTGTGGCACTTTGAAGATGAAGGACCCATGACTATAGTTATTCCGCTGCAATATAATGTAATAGCCAAATGAGCTATGTAAGATGTAATAAAATTATGTTATTCCTGGTTATAAAGTTATATTATGACCTTTGTTTCTTGATATTACATCTTAACTGTGGATGCTAGCTATTGATCCAGGGACTAGCATTGTAAACACAGGGGTCTCTATCTTATTAAAGATTGGGAACCCCTTACAATTTATTGCTAGAAGAGAGGTTTGTGATTACTGTTATTCTCAGGTCAAAAGTGTGACACAGGTATCTTAATTTCACACTATCAGTACTTGGTATTTTTCACTTGTACAGTTATCTTTGGCTGTTAGTTTGATCAGAGAACAAGTGGTTTTTGCTAAAAAATGTGGTTAAGTTGGTAGGTGGTTAAGATGATAATATACTAGGCTTTGAGTTATTGAACCTTTGGTTCAATGATGATCTGGAGTCTGTATTGAACTAAACTTAGTTATCAATGTTGACAGCTGGTGTTCCAAATGATTCCTTGAAGCAAGTATTCAGGGAAATGATATAAGTAGACTTCCTGGATTTATTACAGAAACTATGGGATGCTCTTGGAATTGAATTAGGATATGTGTAAGCTATGCATTGGAACTGCCAATCTAATCTTGTGGTGGTACTCATATTCTTTTTTATAAGTTATGGATTCATAATGTTTAACTGAATTCTATGTCTATCAATATGACAGAGTTGTTACACACAAATGATTCCTAGCCATATAGCTAGGAAAATTATCTAAAATTTTAATGTTTTTTGACTAGGGAAATGATAAGAACTCTTTGGTGATTATCTGCAAGTGAAATTGGTTGCTTAATCTATACTGTCTATATGAGAAAGTATATTGGGAATGATTCCTAGCAATTTAAGCTAGGAAAATGATTTTTAAACTTGTATATGTTTCCTTGTCACTTACTATCCCTCAAGCAGTCATATTTATGATCAGTGGCCCTTAGAATAGTGGCTTCTGCTAACTGGAATTAACTACTGTGGTGCCTCATTCAGGAGTGTGCACAGTAGTGAATCTTATTTAGCATAAACTACTGTTGGAAAATACTACTATGATGTAACCTGAGTGGTATAGTATGGAGATATGCTTATAGCTAGTGATGCAAAAGTCTGAAGCTTTCTTTTTAATAAGAACAGATTTGGTACTTGATGTTTTGTGTTAAACACTTTAGTGGCTTCTACTGTTATTGAATCTGCTGTTGTGGTGCCTCCCATGTGGAGTGTGCACAACAGTAGATTCAAACAGTTTAATTTGCTGCTATTTGTCCCTGCCAAGGATGCAAAGGCTGAGGATTTGATGATGCTTGGGATAGATTAGTTATTGCTTGCTTATGAAATTATTCAGTGATAATCTAGTACTCCACTTGAGTACAGATCTGAGAATTTTCCATTACCTCATCCATTTTCTAGGATGCAATAAAAAGAACAGATACAAAGGTAAGCTCTTAGATGGATAACCTCCTGTTGTGGAGCTGTGGTTGCTCTTGTGGATATTGTTCTACTGATGTTGTTGATGATCTTGTAAGCTTGTGATTATTATTGCTCAACTGCTGTAACTTGTGCTGGTAACCTTCACCTCCTAGCTCCAGATCCTCTTGGTTGTTGCTGATCTTGATCTTCCTTGCTGCTTACTTGATCTACTCCCCCTTATCCTTCCTATTGGATGGCTTCTTGAAGCAACCATAGGTTGGGTGATGGTTTGATAGAATGATCTAGTTATCTTGTGAATACAGCTGATGATGTTGGTTAAGATCAGTAGGATTCAGTGGTGTTCTTGGAGTGGTTCTGAAATGGTTTCTTGGCTATATGGAGAGAGTGTGTGTTTTGCCTGGCAGTTTAGCTGCTACGGCAGCACTCCCTCTTATCCAGCTCTGGTGAGTTGTTATTGAGCTGACATCACAACATATGCATGTTGTGTGTAAGCTGCTTGCAAGTGGGACCATTCCTTTGTGGATTAGTTCAACTGAGAAGATCTTTTCTGGCTGGTTATCACTGTCTTCCTTCTTACTTTTACTAGATTGGTGAAATTTGTCCCTGGCCAATGATGCTGTGCTGAGGCAACTTATCTGACTAAGGACAGATACTATAATTTGGTGAAACTTGCCCCTTCAATTAAAAGCTCAATGATGTGTCCCATACTGCATTTCATTGTCAGACTGAGAGCAAAACTTACCAACATAACCCCTTTTTATTTATGTTTTGTTTTCTTTCTTGTTTGTTTTGCAGGAGTAAAGAATGTGAAGAGTTGAAGAACAGAAGACATAGGACTAACTAGGGAAATAGTTTAGGTTTTCTTTTTTATTCTTTTACAACTTTATTTGATTCTTAAATATTGTAAAGAATATTGTATTCTTTTTTTAATGTAATAAAGTTCATTTTTCTCTTTGTTTGTTGAAACTTGTAAGGACTTGTATCATATTTAATAAAGTTTACTTAATTCCTTTTTCTTTTACAATTCTTTTGTAAAGACAATGTCATATTTATTTTGTTGTAATAAATAGCTCTTTTATTTATTTCAGTAATGTAATTCCTGATACTTTACTTTTATTCATTTATTGTAAAAGATCAATTAATACTATATGTATATATATTAATAAAGAAATATTTTTATATCATTTTATTTTGTAATCACTTCAATTCAATTTATTAAGTGTTTCTAATTTCCATTTGTGAATTTTATAAATTCATTTGAATTTCATATTTGAAATTCAATTACATTCTTGAGCAACTTTCCCCCTAAGCAAGGAATTCTATAAAGGTCATGTCGAAATCTAGCGCACTTGCTCCGAAGTTTCCATCAGTACAAGAGAGATCTTGATCCCTCTATAGCTCTTTTAGTTTTGCGCGAAAATTTCCCAGATTTTCTTATGCATGAATGCAATGCATAAACCTGTGTCCTCTATAATTCTAGGTCCTAATCTTGGGATGTTACAGAGTAGCAAACAAGCTAAAGCTGAACTCGTCAATGAAAACAACTCGGAAACTTACCCAGGGGACAGGCTTGACCCGGCTAAACGGAGGGCAACTCCAAGCCCAATCATCAGCCAAGTTAAGTTTGAAGATCGAGCTTACTCGGCGAGCCACAGAATCATGGGTAAGCTACTTAATGGAGTGCCGAGTGGGATCATGGGAGACACTCATGAAGCACATCTTGTGGCTCCTGGCTTGGATAGGGCTTACTCGGTGTGAGATGAAGGTGCACATGAGGTCCGTGTCAGCGAGATGAAAGTTCTCATCCGGCGACAACAACCTTTCCAAGATCACATTGGCCTCGTTCACTGTCGTGTCTTGGTCGCGCGATTCAAGCTGCCAGAATTTCTTGCTGGGAACCTCGTCCGAGAAAGGGGAGGATGTTATCGGTGGCCCCACTATTTTTGACATAGAAGAAAGTCCTATGCCATTTCTTGCAAGAATCAAGGCTAGTGACCCGAGGAAAGATGGAGCCTCTGCTGGGTGTGATGCTAGCGACACCGCACCGAGTCGGTTTTTTCTCGGCTCGGGGGGCGCCGGGTTGAGGAACTACCCGGAACCTAAATCTAAAATACTTGGCCCACAGAAGAACGGTAGGCCAAATGCCAAGGTAGGCCTCACAAGCAGAAATAAAGAAGGAAAGGGAGCCAATCGCGTTGGCAGGAAGATGATGGGTCTTTAGATGAAAGGTGGAAAGAAACAAAGAAAAGAAACTGCTGACTGGCAGAGCAAAACCTTTCTCAATATGAGAAAGGAAAACCACCTGCTCATTGGCATCGGGTTTGGGGGAGATCTCACCGGCGGGAAGACGGCAGTCAACCTGGAGCAGGATGCGCCTGGTGGAGCGGAGCCATTCGATCTCCTCGATGGAAACCTCCGAACCCTCCCAGCCGCCACGCTCGCCAGCAGGAACCTCCTGTTCCTCGGCCCCATTAGCACCGTCGCATGCGTCCATGATCCTCCTAGACTCAATCTCCTCCGCCATTGGAAGAAGTTTGGAAGATCAGGGACCCGTAGTGGAATGAGAAGAGAAAAGGAGCAATCGTAAGGCAAAAACAGAAAGTAGGAAGAAACGCAGAGGGCGAAGTTTGATTTTGGAGGCGAAAGGAAGAAGAAGAGGTAGAGGGGAAACTGAACGAGCGAGGGGAGTTGTAACCCCCTCACCCCTACTTAAGGGCAGTAAAAACCACAATCGTGGGATCCCCCTGCACCGTGCGGCCAGCGTGTGGCCATATACCCGGCCGAGTAAGCCAATCAGCGGGCGCCACGTGACAACAATACATGGAAAATCCCCCGCCACGTCACGAAAGGAAGGACAAGAGGCGCAGACCGATGGGACTGCCACAGTGACGGGGAATAACTGCGTAACCATCACTGTGCTGCTAGAGCTTGGAACAAAATTTGAGGCAAGTTACCATGATTACCAGCTGCCAGTGACTGAGGCACGTCAAAACTGACTTGGAATTTGCCAAAATGACTCGGCCCGAGGCGAAAACGAGCCATAAAGTCAAAGAATAGACCCGGAAACTATCAGAGAGACTTGGCAGAATGCGAAATCACGCCAAAACAGTGCGCCATAAGCTAAGAATAAGGACAAAGGATAAAGTTCCAATTACATTAAAGGAACCTGGACACGCCTAACAGCTAGAACTGCTAGACCTCACCAGCTTTGGGGACTAATGTCGGGGGGATAACCCCCGGTAGGGTCACAAGGGGTGAAACACAACCCAGCTTGGCTTGCTCCGAGTAAAGAAAGAACCAGGACGAGAACCAACGAGCCGAGTCTCCCGAGGAAGGGCCGAGTCAGATAGGATGCGTGGCACCTTTCCGAATGAGGTTCAGGAGGGACCATGGTAAAGCGTGGTCAAAAGAGAAGGGCGACGCCGGGTGACACAAAAGGAGTCAGGTGATGCCCAAAGCAGGGGATGACGTACAAATTTACTGCATGACGCCAAAAGGAACAGGAGGCGATGTGGCAGAAGACCGTTAGCTGTCAAGCTTTGTGGACTGGGCCATTGGGATTAGGGCAATCCTATGACCCGGCCTGCGTAGTAGGGACCAGGATCCAAATAGTAACCCTAGAACCCAAAGGGGTAAAACCTAGCTAGCACCGCCTATACAAGGAGGGGCATAGTAGTAGTAGAGGGAGGTTGGACCAAGTAGGGAACTACTGCCTTGTACACTATTTCATACAGCTCAAGGAGCACTTGTAAAACTCAAGTATCAATCAAATTCCTAACTATGGAGAGTTCATCTTGTTCTTCGTGCATGGCAAGACCGTGCACTCCCTCCCCGGTGACCACAAGCACCCATTCGGCTCCCAACTTAAGCCTACCCATGGCATTTGCCGTGATACCACCATGACATCAACAATTCATTTTCTCATGATACCCCCATGGATAGGACGTGGGTTAGACTCAAGTGTTTTGGTTATTTGCTTCTTGATGCTCTCTTTCACTCCAGATATATATATTCTATGTGAGCATCTTTGGAAGTTTCAACCCTAACTTAAAGGCATTAAAGAAAAGTACTTGTTGGGAGATAACCCAAGAGTTTTGTCGAGTCTTGGAAGTTATTACCTATAATAACCACTCCTTATCCTTTTTGTTTTGGTTTTTGTGTCAAGTTAACTACTTTTGTGAAGTAGAGGAGTTGTGAAGAGTGGTTGTCTTGGGACAGATTTTTGTTCTGCATTGTAAAAATTCGTGAGGAAGCTCAGTAACTCGGATGGAGCTGCCTTTTTCTGAGATTGTTCTCCAGGTTGTTACCCAACTTTCATGAGTTCTGAACTTTTTGATTTGGGCAACAGAAGGTCTTCGGAAAAATCAATCTTTACCTGCTAGTCTGTTTTGACAGATTTCTGCCGTCTTTTGCATTTGCCTCTTATTGAAGTTTTTGTGTTGATGGGGTTTACAGTTGAAGTGTGTACCAAAGGTTTATTGTTTTTGCTTACACTAATGTTGTCATTGAGTTTGTGCAAAAGTTTTGTATGAAGGAAATTCTCAGGAGAAAGAGGAAAGGAATCTATAGAGTTCGTCTTTGAATAGGTAAAAGTGGTGAAAACAGAAGGTTCGTGAAACTCCAATCTTTTTATATTTTTGATTTTTTTAATACATAAGGGAAGTTACGAGACGAAACTTAAGAGGAAACGGAGCCCAGGGTGGACAAACCCACCCCAGGCGCGGGCCCAGCCTGGCCGCGCCTGGAGGGGGTTTGCCACCCTCGAACTCCGTCTCCTCTTTGTTTCCGTGTCAAAACCTTCCTTATGCAATGAAACTTCATAATATATAACCCCCCGGATCCCCCGAGGTTCGTGCATCGGGTGCTCGTCGTGTTTTCGTTTCGATCTATTTCTGTCAGGAAATCTTCTCATGTTTAGAGAACCATGGCCTCCGCCGACGAAAAAGGGAAGAAGCCCAAAAAAGAAGAACCTCAAGTTCCCATCGAGGAGGAGATTCTGTTAGTTTATAAAGGAGACATGGAGGAGGACAAGCAACCAGACACCCGGACTACCATCGCAAGCATTGGTTTGGTGGCACAACCTACCAAGCTTAAGAGGACAACACAGATGACTACAGGAGGGAGAACTCCGCGTCATATCCTCGCTCCATGCACACTTCCTTCTAGTGCCCCTTGTTCTAACCGTGCAGGGAAGAAATGCTCTAACTTGTAAGAATTGAGAAAGAATAACAAGGACTGGGATCCTTGGTTCGAGTCGATCGTGGGCTGCATTGAGCATAATTCGGAGTTAATTCATACTCTAGCCTTCGATATGGAGGATTTGAAGAAACTTGTTGAAGACCTTATCAAGAGAACACCACCACCACCAAGGGAGTAATTCGTCATCAGGTTTGGCATCCCCTTGGCTTGTTCCAAGCTTGGGGGAGTGCCACGGTATCACCACCATTATCTTTTATCTTTTACCTTTTTAGTGGATTCATATCTATGGTAGAGGGGTTAACTTATAGTTTGGTTTGCATGTGGAATCATCTCTCCTTTAGTTGATTATCTATGTATCCCTTGGTGCGAGTGCCTTTATTGGAATATTAATGAGAAGTCTCATTTTTACTTTTTGCATTTCTTATTTTTAGTTTGCAATCTATATTATATGATGGATCTTGTTGTTCAGTATTGGCACCACTTTGGGATCATCAAGTGGATCTAAATTGGTTTTGGCAAACCAAGTTCTGGTCAGTGGCATTAATTTGAAAGAAAAATCTTATAGGTATTTGGTATCATTTGTTTTCTTTCTTGTTGGCTCATAAGCTTAGTATTCTTTATTTAAGATTCTTTTGTGTCATCAAGTAAGATTGCATGTTTGGCTTTATTACTTGTATGTTTGCTTGTTTCTTTCAACTCTCTTGCTTGCTACCCAACCTTGCTAGCCAAAAACCTGTTTTGAGAAGGCATACTTCTCATGTTTTCAAAATCCTTTGAACCCAAAACTTTTGCCACTTGTGTCCACCATACCTACCTAGTAGCTTTTGCTATTCCAAGCAAATTCTCAAGCTTCATCTACCTTTCTAATTAAAAAGTATTTTTTTATGTGAAAACTAGTTAGTAAAGCTGTCACGAACTTGATGGCACACCTTATTAACTTGCCCCTAATAGACTTGAACCATTGTGAACATCAAAGTTGTATATGCTTGCATCTATATGTTGGAATTAGCAGAACTGTGGTGTCACAGGGAACATTTCAACATTGCACTTGTACTCTGTACATAGTTGATATCATTCTCTTTTGTCTATGGATGTCAACGGTGTGAAATAAAGAGGGAACTAGTAAGTCCATGGAGTTTGTATTCTGTGTTAGAGAAACGCCTGGGCCGCCAGCCTAAGACATGCTTAATCATGGTGGAAACTTGCAACATCACCATAGTGAGTCATCTATGAAGCATCTTCAATAAAAAGCTATACACATAGTAAATAAAAAGATCATTGAGATACTCACTGTCTGCTTGCCTTGTCATTTTGGTTATGGGAAAACTCCTGTGCCATGTGCAAGGGGTACCCCCTTGGCGGTTCTCAATGATATGCAAATACTTATAATGACAAGAAATTACCTGGACCCAAAGTTGAGTATGCATGAGGAGTGGCCCTCATATTCAAGGGACATGATATTGCCAACTTATATTTCGTCAAGCATATACTCCATCTTTGTTCACTTTAACCTTAATCATATCAAGATGCTTATGATAGGGGAAATGAGGGCTCAAAGATAGTAAGTACCATAATCTTTTGGAAGCTCTTTATGACTTGTAATCCCTGCAACCCTCTAAGAAGGGACCTTTCTCCCACTACCAGTTTGAGTCAGTAAACCTACTTCATCTCTATGTCCTGCAAGCTTTTGAGTTGTTGTGTTTCAAGCATTCATATGGTGATTTATTCAATCATGTTCTTTATCTTCCTTGTTTGCACAAAACTCTTCTCTATTGAGTATTACTTTGAAAGCCTTCACTTGTGAAAAACCTTTTTGAGCAAAGAGTGCTCCTGTAAGGGTCCCAACCTTTAATAAGGTAGAGTCCCCTGTGTTTACAATGCTAGTCCCTGGATCAATATCTAGCATCCACAGTTAATATGTAATATCAAGAAACAAAGGTCATAATACAACTTTACAACCAGGAATAAAATAATTTATTACATCATTCATAGCTCATTTGGCTATTTCATTACATTGCAGCAGAATATCTATAAGCATGGGGTCCTTCGTCTTCATAGTGCCATAGGCAGACATGTTGGTTGTAGACTTTGTAATCCTAATCAATCAACTTCACTAAATCAATCAAACCTGCAACATAACAAGTTACAGCCACAAGGGTCAATACATTTGAATTGTATTGGCAAGTGATACTATGGTAGTATAGTGGAGTCTATCATCTATATGCATTTGGCAAAGTGGAGTTGAGGCTTGCATTGCTCAAAATTGATTTTCCTTATCATTTGAAAACTCTAAGTTTTTGCTTTGACAAATATCACCCAAGGTATCTACCAATCAAAGATTGAAGATCCTTTAACCCTTGTTCAACCACAAGTTTTTAACTTAGAAATTTGGATGATGAGATTCTTGATACCTTCCATGTCTTGATGCTCAAATTGTCCTTTACCAGGGACATGGCTAAGTACTTAGATTTTACACTCTGCAGAGGTGGTGCACTTTCTCCACAAGACTTGGTTTCACCAAGACAAGATCTTTCAGAAGCCTTCCCTTAGACCAAATGGACGCGCTCCAACCTATCATTCCCACTACCACCAACTGTCCAAATGGCTAAGTTCTAGCAACCTATATGATCCAGGCAGAGCCCGTAATGCCAAGTGGTTGCACTTGAATCTTCTCAACATTTGACATCTCAAATCTCTTTGTTTCTGGGTGGCAATCCACAAGTGTGATACACAAGGTAAACCATAGCCATGGGCCTTGTGTAACCACTCAACCAAAAACCACCAAGCAAGTACCTTTCCACCCAGGTGATTCATTAACTTAGTTGTTTTATTAAACAAAAACACAAGTCCTCAGACTTAGAAATTTTTCCATAGTATGAATGTATATATTCCACCCTTGTTTTCTATTAGCTAAGCTAAGCATGATAGTAGTAGGAATCTTAACTTAGGAAATTCTACTAAGGTTTTCATCTACTAGGTTTTCCCATAGCATGGTTTATACTTAGCAAAATTCCATGCAAGTCCTACTTAGAAATATCACTAATGCATAGTGAAAATAATGGGACAAAAGTATGAAGCATCACTTGCCTTTTTGGTAGAGGGTATAATTTCACTCCTTGTCCTTGCAACAATCACACTCTTCAAGTCACTACAATTCAATCAAGCAAGGCACAATCTCAATCTACCAATCAAGCAAAACATCACATAACATGATAAAGTCAAAGTAATGCATGCAAGCATGCCAAGCTTTGTTTTATTTCAAAAATTGGTTCCTAATGGGTCATAAACATTTGAAAACACCTAATGGTCATTTTATAAAGTGGCAAAGTCATTTGCAATAGGTTTCACTTTATAAACCATTTTTAAAACAAGGTATCATTTTATGTGGTGTGGAAATGTTTTTAATAAGGCATTAATCTATAGGGTTCACAAAATATGTTTTCAAACCATAAAACTTTGTGTTTAGGGTCAGAGAGTTTAAAACAAAACATTTCCCAAAGGTTTTCCTTCAAAACCATTTTTAATAAATAAACCATATTTTTACTTGACTAGAATTGGTTTTAAATCAAAGAATCATTCTTTTTCTTCACCAAATACATTTTTGAAACCAAAAAGTTATTCCTATTGTCAGTAGGTTCAAACAATCCATTTTCCAAAGATTTTATCCTCAAAAATCATTTTAGAACAATTTTTATAACCTAAACAAGCATACAAATGTTTCTGCAAAAATAAACATTTTACCAGAAGCTTTTTACTAAACAAATTGCATGGTTGGCTAGGGCTTGTCTTGATGATTCCATTGGTATCAAGTTTGCAAATTTTGGACGTGTGGATCAAAAGTTATGAGGTTTACAAATTTGCATCTAAATCATATTCTAAAATCTGTTTTAAATCAAAAGCTGGCCAAGCGGCACATTTCTACTGGCCGGTACCGGTTCGCGTGGATCGAGCGATGCAAGCCGTTGGATTAAATTTCATCGCATGACGCTGGGATGCTACTTACCCCTTCGTCTAGCTTCTATCGCGTTAGTCCGATCTAGATCCTACGGACACGACTGCTTGGTCAATAACGGGCGGCGCTGCGCGGCGGTGAGCGGCGGCGCGCGGTCAGACGGTGTGCTAGCGGCTATTACAGGAAGCAAGGAGAGAAGTGGAGATGCTCACCGTGCTCGCAGGGTGGCTGTATGGGTCTCAACCTAATAAGGTAGATTCCTCCTGTGTTTACAATGCTAGTCCCTGGATAAATAGCTAGCATCCACAGTTAAGATGTAATATCAAGAAACAAAGGTCATAATATAACTTTATAACCAGGAATAACATAATTTTATTACATCCTTACATAGCTCATTTGGCTATTACATTACATTGCAGCGGAATAACTATAATCATGGGGTCCTTCATCTTCAAAGTGCCACAGGCAGATGTTGGTTGTAGACTTTGTAATCCTAAACAATCAATCTTCACTAAAATCAATCAAACCTGGAACATACAAGTTACAGCCACAAAGGGTCAATACATCTGAATTGTATTGGAAAGTGATACTATGATAGTATGGTGGAATCTATCATCTATATGCATTTGGCTAAGTGGAGTTGAGGCTTGCATTGCTCAAAATAGATTTTTCCTTAACATTTTAAAATACTAAGTTTTTTCTTTGACAAAATCATTTTTCTCAATCAAAGATTGAAGATCCTTTCCAAGGCATCTACCAATCAAAGATTTAAGATTTCAAACAACCCTTGTTCAATCCACAAGTTTTAACTTAGAAATTTGAATGATGAGATTCTTGATTGCTTCCATGTCTTGATGCTCAAATTGTCCTTTACCAGGGACATGGCTAAGTACTTAGATTATACACTCTGCAGAGGTGGTGCACTTTCCCCACAAGACTTGGTTTCCCAAGACAAGATCTTTCAGAAGCTTTCCCTTAGACCAAAATGGACGCGTTCCAACCTATCAAACACTACCACCAACTGTCCATATGGCTAAGTTCTTGCAACCTATATGATCATGGCAGAGCCCATATTGCCAAGTGGTTGCACTTGAAGCTTCTCAACATTTGACATCTCAAATCTCTTTGTTTCCTAGGTGGCCATCCACAAGTGAGATATACAAGGTCAACCATAAACATGGGCCTTGTGAACCACTCAACATAACCCAATCCTTCCATTCCACCCAGGTGATTCATTAACTTAGTTGTTTTATTAAACAAAACATAAGTCCTCAGACTTAGAATATTTTTCCATAGTGTGAATATATATTCCACCCATGTTTTCTATTAGCTAGGCTAAGATTGATAGTAGTAGGAATCTTTAACTTAGGAAAATCCTACTAAGGATTCATCTACTAGGATTTCCTATAGTAAGGTTTACACTTAGCCAAATTTCCATGCAAGTTTTACTTAGCAAAATCACTAATGCATAGAGAAAGTAATGGGACAAAAAGTATGAAGCATCACTTGCCTTTTTGGTAGAGAATGGTGGTTCACTCCTTGATCTTTCTAGTCTCCCACTTCACTACAAGTCAATCAAGCAAACACAAATTCAATTCACATTCCACACCAAAGTCAAACAAACAATTTTCATACACAAAGTAATGGAATCTAAGTCATGAATAAGCATGCAAAGGTTGGTTCTATTGCAAAGATGGTCTCCACTAGGCTTCTAAACTTTGTAAGATCCAAATTGGCCATTCACCAAAGTGGCAAAGTCATTTGCAAATAGGTTTTATCCATAAACCATTTTTAAATCCATTCATCATTTCATGTGGTGAAAAATGTTTTATCAAGGCAAAACTATTAAGTTGTTCACCAAATGAGTTGCTAATTTGCTAAACTTGGTGTTTTGGGTCAGTGGGTTTGATCAAACCATTTTCTTAAAGTTTTCTTTCCATAAATATTTTTATAAAAAAAACCATCCTTTTTATTTGGCTAGAAAATGGCTAAGTCAAGTAATTCAACCTAAATCTTACTAAAATCATTTTTAACACCAAGGGTTGGTTCCTAGGGTCAGTAAGGTCACAACAAACCATTTTGCAAAAGTTTTACTCCTAAATTCAATTTTAAACAATTTTTATACTCTAAACAAGCTCACAAAAGAATCTGCAAAATCAAGCAAACTAACAGATACTATTGGCTAAAATAATTCCACAGTTCGCTAGGGCTTGCTCTCCTGAATCTATTGATATAAAATTTGTAATTTTTGGACGTGTGGTTCCAAAGATTCAAGGGTTTGAAATTCACAAACAAATCTGTTTTCAAATCTGATTTTAGGTCTAATATAGGCCACGCGTCGCGTCGTGATTGGCCGATACCGGTTCGTCTTGATCGCGTGCTGCGGACCGCAGGATCTAGTTTGATCGCACGGCACAGGGCGCTTACCCTTTCGCTGTTAAGTGAGACTATCGTGAGTGTCAGATCTTGATCGGACGGCTGTGGGGTGCTCGACCATAGACCAGCGGCGCTGTGGCGGCTGCTGGCGGCGAAGCGACCAGACGGTGGCGGCGCCGGTGAAATAGGAAGCGAGGTAGAATAAGGAGATGCTCACCAGAATCGCGGGATCGTGGTGAATCTCAACGTACTCGCGAGAAGGCAAGGGGCGCACGGGTGTCGTCGGAATTCCTCGCCGGAGATGCTCTGGTTCTCGGTTGCGGTCAGACGCTGTCAGGGGCGAGGCTACAGGGTTCGCCGAAGCAAGGCAGAGGGTGTGTTAGACGCAGACGGAGCTGGAGATGATGTGAGCATCCATGGAAAAGCTAGGGGCTGTCGAGGCTTACCGGGGAAGTTTGACGGAGACGAGACAGACGGCGGCGCTGCAGGTCGTCGTCGAAGTCGAGGTTACAGGGCACCCGCGGTTGAACGGAAGGCACGGGCAGAAGCTCCAGGGGCTGGGGAGTGTGTGTGCTTGGTCAATGAGGCAAGGGGATGTCTGATTTCGCCGGAATCGTCACCGAAACATCATCGGACAGTGGGCGGTGTGCGGCGCAATTCGTCCAGCCTGGGGGCAGAGAGAGGGAGTGGTCTGGGGGAAATGGAGGAGAAGGCGCTGGAGCTTAAAACAGCGTGGTTGCAGGAGGGATTAATTGCGGCGCTAACTCGAATTGATCCTCACGAATTCATCGCAGAAACGGAAGAGAGGAACTGGTCTGCGAGGGAGGGGTGAAGGAGACGATGAACAGGGAAAATGGGCCTACCAGTCAGTGGGAAAAGGAGAGAGGGGGAGGTCCACCAGTCATACTCTGTGTGGGTGCGGTTCTGAGTGGAGAAGAAAACGCTTCGGGGAGGGGGAGCTGGGCTGATACTGGGCTGGGATGGGCTAGGTTAGCTGGGCCAGTCCGTTTCCATATTTTTTTCTTCCTGTAATTCTTTTCTTTTTCTGAATCTAATTTCTGTTTTGAATTTCCAAACAATCAAACAAGGTTTAATCAATTCAAACAACACTCAAACTTTGTAACATTGAAATTAGTTCTGTTCAGTAACATGAACCAAAATCCAAAATAAAAATAATATTTTAAAACTTTTTAGGTTCCCTTTATTAATTAAGTAAAATGGGCCATGGTTTATTAATAAAACAAGGTTTGGTTTATTTAATAAAATCTTCATTTGAAATCCAAATGCTTTCAAAACCCAATCAGTAGGTTTTATTTGGAAATAAAGAATATTTGGAAAACTTGTTTAAAATAAAATAACCTTTTATTTTAGGGTCCATTAATAATTTAAACAAAATGGGCCTTAGTTATTAAATCAAATAGAGTTTGATTTTATTAATAAAATCTTTATTTGAAACCTAAATATTTTCAAAACCAAATCAGTAGGTTTTATTTGGGAAATAAAGAATACTTGGAAACTTGTTTAAATCAAAATAACATTTTATTTTAGGGTCCAATAACAATTAAATGAATAGACCTTATTCATTTAATTCCAATAGGATTTGTTTTATTAGAATATTTATTTTGAAATCTAAAATAAAGTCAAAACACTTTAGTAGGTTTTATTTGTGAATATCAACATTTGGAAAACTTATTTTAATAAGTTTTGATGTTTCAATTAAATTGGTAAAACCTTTTATTTAAATAAAGTTGGATATTAAATCCTTATTAATTTATTTAAATAAACCTTTGGTAATTTTATTTAAAATAAAAATGTTTTAATTCCCAAAGCTTGGCCAAGGTTTAATTTGGCTTTATAAAATATTCTTTATTTATAAACTTCCATTTCATTTGAAAACAAATCTTTTCATTTAATTGTTTCAAAATAGTATTTCCAAATGTTTTTATTTTTCCTTTTATTAAATGTTTATCTTTTTAAATCCCTTTAGTTTTATTTAATTCAAATGGGTTTGAAGTTCCAATTGAATTTAAAAAGTTTCTTCTGGCCCTGAAAATCAACAAAGTTTTATTTTATTCATTTATTTTCGCATTACAAGATTTGGAAAATCTTGGGATGTGACAGTGGCGGTGAAGCTCGAGGCGTGGTCGGTTCGTCGAGGGGCGCTCAGACGCGGTGGGGATTGCTCGCCGGAGCGGTTGGCGGCATCAGGCGGCTCTGGAGGTCGTCGAAGGCGACGTTGCAGATCACCCCGAGGAAGAATAAGGGCATGGTTAGACGCGGTTTGATCTGCTGATGAAGTGAGTATCAATAGGAGGTGCCGGGGAGGTCTGGCTTACAAGGGGAGGTCGCCGGAAAAAGAAGCAAACGCGGCAGCGCTCAGGTTGTCGTCGTTCTCGAGGCTCAGGGGCGCGCGCGAGCGAGCTAATGCTACGGGGAGGTGTGCCTAGGTCTGGGGAGTGTGTGAGCTTGGTCGATGAGGCAAGGGGCGGTGTCTACTGGCCGGAATTGCTCGGTGAGGCTCGCCAGAGCAGCGGCAAGGCAATCCGATTCAGGGCAGCCTGGTGGCTCTCGTGCAGCGGTGTTTGAGGGGAAAGGAGGAGGAGACAGAGGCGATTAAAAGGGCGTAGACGTTGGATATATTAATGCCTCCATTGACGCGAATTGATTGCTGCAATTCAAGACAGAAACGGCGAGGAGTAATCGGCGCGGGTTTGAAGACGATGTACAGTGGTGTGGGGTCCTGGTGTCAGTGAGTGAGAGAGATAGGGGGCAGGGTCCACCGGTCAGTGAGGGTGCGGGTTCTTTCTCTGGTGCGAACCGTTTTCTTGCGGGGAGAGAGCTAGTTGGGCTGGACTGGGCTGCTGGGCCAGGTGGGTTGGGTCAGGTCCGATTCCATTTTTTTTATTCTGATTGCTTTTTCTTTTTCTAATTTGATTTCCTGTTTTGAATTTCAAACAACAAATCAAACACCCAAATGATTTCAAATCTTTGCCAAACTTTGTATTGGTTTTTGTTCTATTTTACCACACAAACCAAGGTCCAAAACAAAATAATATTTTTTATTCTTTTTAGGATCCATCTATTAATTAAATAAAATGGGCCTTAGTTATTAATTCAAATAGGTTTTGATTTATTAAGAATCTCCATTTAAAATCTAAATATTAACAAAAACCAAATTAGTAGGTTTTATTTGAAAATATAGAATACTTGGAAAAATTGTTTAAAATAATTTTAACAAGTTTTTATGTTTAATTTAAAATGGGAAAAGTCCTTACTTTAATAAAATGGGATATTAATAAATCCTCATTATTTTTATTTAAATAAATCTTTACTCTTTTTAATCAAAGCAAAACATTTTATTTCAAAAGCTTAGCCAGGGTTTAATTTGGCTCTATAAAATAATCCTTATTTATATTTCTACTTTTTTTTATTTGAAAACCAAATGTTTTATTAAAGATCCAAAATAGTAATTCCAAATATTTGTAACTTTATTGTTTATTTAACTCTTTAAATCCCTTTAGGATTCTATTTGATCCAAATAGGTTTTGAAAGTTTCCAATTGGTGTCAAAAAGTTTCTTCTGACCCTAAAAATCAACAAAGTTTTATTTTATTCATTTATTTTTCACATTACAAGATTTGGAAAATCTTGGGATGTGACAGGCTACCACCCATAAAATAAATCTCGTCCCGAGATTTGGGAAGGCTAGGGTTACAAGTTGGCTCAAAAGCATCTAGGTACTACCACCCTTAAAATATTTTCCAACTAAATTACATCTTGGCTTGCTTAGGATCTTGGGGAAACTTCTCTGGGCAAACATCTGCATAGTGTCCCTTGTTTCCACACTTGAAACATGTGACAAGGCTAAGATCCTTCATAGGCTTGTTTATCTTGTGCTTCATCTTTTCTGGGCAGTTGCTTGCATAATGTCCTTGGTTACCACAACTGAAACATGTGATAAGTTTGAGTTCTTCACGTATCTCTTGGGGACAGGTTGCTGCATAATGGCCTAGCTCTTTGCAATTTTTGCACCATACTTGGCCAATCTCCTTATACTTCTGTTTCTCTGGACATTCACTGGAATAGTGTCCCATCTCTTTACAATGATGACATTGCACATGGCTTTTGTCCTTCTTTTTTCTTGGGTTTCTCCAAATCTAGGAGTGCATCTAGTTCATGTTGTTCATATGTTATCTTATAGGTAGGAATGTCTACTTGTTTCTTGGACCTTCTATTGCTCCTTGGATAGTTCATATACCTCTTCTTTGGTCCTTTAAATTGGGTTGTATTGCATGGAGGTATAAGTGGAGCTTTTCCTTTGTCCTATTCTTCTTGGTAGATTTGGATCCCTCTTGATAGTTTGCAATCATTTGTTGCACTCCACCTTGTTTCCTTTGTTCAACTATGGAATAGATGGGGCATTGGATAGGGACATGATTATTTCCTTCACATAGGTAACAAGTAGCTTGAGATGTGGGACATTGGCCAGGTGGATGTTTCTCTTCACAGTTGGGGCATTGATCTCCATGCTCCTTGGAAGTGTGATCCTTGTCTCCACAAATGTTGCAAGCTTTGGTTCCTTCTATAATAACATCTTTGTCATCCTTGTTGTCACAAACTCCTTTGGAAAAGTTGCTTTCCATGTTGAGCATTTGATCTGTCACCTTATGCAACATTTGGGCTTGGTTTTCCAAAAACTTTTGCAGGGTTGTATCTTCCCCACTGGTGTTGGCTATGAATTGAGCTGTCATTTGGTTCAACTGGTTTTGGGTTGTTATGAGTTCTCCCATGTTGTCCTCTTGGTTGTTGTTGATGTCATCAACCTTGATGTTGGAGTCTCTTGGAGTAGTCATTTGTTTGGGTTGAATTGAGATTAGAATAGATAAAATATTTCTAAGGAAATAATTCTAAACTCACACTTTCACAATTCACACAAACAATGTGCAAGCAATCACAAACAAACATTTCACTCAAACAACAAGGTTCAAGCATATTTTTAGGCAACCAAAAATATTTTTGTTACACCACATAAGTTGGTGTGTTTGACTTAACTAAAATATGGTAGTCCATCTATATGGTTCACTTGTGTTCTTTCCACCCTTCTTGGTTGATTCTTCTTGCATGAGATCATGGTTTCTTTGGGAAAACTCTTGGTTACAAAACTTCAAAGGTGATGAGGGTTCTTTCTAAGTTGTGTTTCCTTAGTTTCCAAATCCTGGAGCAAGATTTCTTGTTTCACTTGTCCTTAGTGATATCCAAGGTTGAAGTCCTTGGTGAAAATGCTGAAGATGTTGAAGTCATTAGAGTTGAAGATGTTGAAGTCATTAGAGTTGATGAAGTCCTTTGCACATGGTGAAGTCTTTGGCCATGGGGTAGGTTTTGTCCATCAAGTTTGAGATAGAAGAGATGTAGAATTAAAACCAAAATGGTTGAGAAAAGAGTTTACAAGATTGTTTTGTAAATAAGTTTTGGAACAAATACAACTCTTATTTTTCTAAGGGTTTTTGTCCAATCCTAGGTTTACAAATCCTACAGGCAACACAATGCTCTAATACCATCTGTAAGGGTCCCAACCTTTAATAAGGTAGAGTCCCCTGTGTTTACAATGCTAGTCCCTGGATCAATAGCTAGCATCCACAGTTAAGATGTAATATCAAGAAACAAAGGTCATAATACAACTTTACAACTAGGAATAAAATAATTTATTACATCATTCATAGCTCATTTGGCTATTTCATTACATTGTAGCAGAATATCTATAAGCATGGGGTCCTTCATATTCATAGTGCCACAGGCAGACATGTTGGTTGTAGACTTTGTAATCCTAATCAATCAACTTCACTAAATCAATCAAACCTGTAACATAACAAGTTATAGCCACAAGGGTCAATACATTTGAATTGTATTGGCAAGTGATACTATGGTAGTATAGTGGAGTCTATCATCTATATGCATTTGGCAAAGTGGAGTTGAGGCTTGCATTGCTCAAAATAGATTTTCCTTATCATTTGAAAACTCTAAGTTTTTTGCTTTAACAAATATCACCCAAGGTATCTACCAATCAAAGATTGAAGATCCTTTAACCCTTGTTCAACCACAAGTTTTTAACTTAGAAATTTGGATGATGAGATTCTTGATATCTTCCATGTCTTGATGCTCAAATTGTCCTTTACCAGGGACATGGCTAAGTACTTAGATTTTACACTCTACAGAGGTGGTGCACTTTCTCCACAAGACTTGGTTTCACCAAGACAAGATCTTTCAGAAGCCTTCCCTTAGACCAAATGGACGCGCTCCAACCTATCATTCCCACTACCACCAACTGTCCAAATGGCTAAGTTCTAGCAACCTATATGATCCAGGCAGAGCCCATAATGCCAAGTGGTTCCACTTGAAGCTTCTCAACATTTGACATCTCAAATCTCTTTGTTCCTGGGTGGCAATCCACAAGTGTGATACACAAGGTAAACCATAGCCATGGGCCTTGTGTAACCACTCAACCAAAAACCACCAAGCAAGTACCTTTCCACCCAGGTGATTCATTAACTTAGTTGTTTTATTAAACAAAAACACAAGTCCTCAGACTTAGAAATTTTTCCATAGTATGAATGTATATATTCCACCCTTGTTTTCTATTAGCTAAGCTAAGCATGATAGTAGTAGGAATCTTAACTTAGGAAATTCTACTAAGGTTTTCATCTACTAGGTTTTCCCATAGCATGGTTTATACTTAGCAAAATTCCATGCAAGTCCTACTTAGAAATATCACTAATGCATAGTGAAAATAATGGGACAAAAGTATGAAGCATCACTTGCCTTTTTGGTAGAGGGTATAAGTTCACTCCTTGTCCTTGCAACAATCACACTCTTCAAGTCACTACAATTCAATCAAGCAAGGCACAATCTCAATCTACCAATCAAGCAAAACATCACATAACATGATAAAGTCAAAGTAATGCATGCAAGCATGCCAAGCTTTGTTTTATTTGAAAAAGTGGTTCCTAATGGGTCATAAACATTTGAAAACACCTAATGGTCATTTTATAAAGTGGCAAAGTCATTTGCAATAGGTTTCACTTTATAAACCATTTTTAAAACAAGGTATCATTTTATGTGGTGTGGAAATGTTTTTAATAAGGCATTAATCTATAGGGTTCACAAAATATGTTTTCAAACCATAAAACTTTGTGTTTAGCGTCAGAGAGTTTAAAACAAAACATTTCCCAAAGGTTTTCCTTCAAAACCATTTTTAATAAATAAACCATATTTTTACTTGACTAGAATTGGTTTTAAATCAAAGAATCATTCTTTTTCTTCACCAAATACATTTTTGAAACCAAAAAGTTATTCCTATGGTCATTAGGTTCAAACAATCCATTTGCCAAAGATTTTATCCTCAAAAATCATTTTAGAACAATTTTTATAACCTAAACAAGCATACAAATGTTTCTGCAAAAATAAACATTTTACCAGAAGCTTTTTACTAAACAAATTGCATGGTTGTCTAGGGATTGTCTTGCTGATTCCATTGGTATCAAGTTTGCAAATTTTGGACGTGTGGATCAAAAGTTATGAGGTTTACAAATTTGCATCTAAATCAGATTTTAAAATCTGTTTTAAATCAAAAGATGGCCACGCGGCACGTTTCTACTAGCCGGTACCGGTTCGCGTGGATCGAGTGATGCAGGCCGTTGGATTAAATTTCATCGCACGACGCTGGGATGCTACTTACCCCTTCGTCTAGCTTCTATCGCGTTCGTCCGATCTAGATCCTATGGACACGACTGCTTGGTCAATAACGGGCGGCGCTGCGCGGCGGTGAGCGGTGGCGCGCGGTCAGACGGTGTGCTAGCGGCTATTACAGGAAGCAAGGAGAGAAGTGGAGATGCTCACCGTGCTCGCAGGGTGGCGGTGAAGCTCGAGGCGTGGTCGGTTCGTCGAGGGGCGCTCAGACACGACGGGGATTGCTCGCCGGAGCGGTTGGCGGCGTCAGGCGGCTCTGGAGGTCGTCGAAGGCGACGTTGCAGATCACCCCGAGGAAGAATAAGGGCATGGTTAGACGCGGTTTGATCTGCTGATGAAGTGAGCATCAATAGGAGGTGTCGGGGCGGTCTGGCTTACCAGGGGAGGTCGCCGGAAAAAGAAGCAGACACGGCGGCGCTCAAGTTGTCTTTGTTGTCGAGGCTCAGGGGCGCGCGCGAGCGAGCTAATGCTACGGGGAGGTGCGCCTAGGTCTGGGGAGTGTGTGATCTTGGTCGATGAGGCAAGGGGCGGTGTCTACTGGCCGGAATTGCTTGGTGAGGCTCGCCGGAGCAGTGGCAAGGCAATCCGATTCAGGGCAGCCTGGTGGCTCTCATGCAGCGGTGTTTGAGGGGAAAGGAGGAGGAGACAGCGGCGATTAAAAGGGCGTAGACGTTGGAGATATTAATGCCTCCACTGACGCGAATTTATCGCTGCAATTCAAGACAGAAATGGCGAGGAGTAATCGGCGCGGGTTTGAAGACGATGTACAGTGGTGTGGGGTCCTGGTGTCAGTGAGTGAGAGAGATAGGGGGAAGGGTCCACCGGTCAGTGAGGGTGCGGGTTCTTTCTCTGGTGCGAACCGTTTTCTTGCGGGGAGAGAGCTAGTTGGGCTGGACTGGGCTGCTGGGCCAGGTGGGTTGGGTCAGGTCCGATTCCATTTTTTATTCTGATTGCTTTTTCTTTTTCTAATTTGATTTCCTGTTTTGAATTTCAAACAACAAATCAAACACCCAAATGTTTTCAAACCTTTGCCAAACTTTGTATTGTTTTTTGTTCTATTTTATCACACAAACCAAGGTCCAAAACAAAATAATATTTTTTATTCTTTTTAGGATCCATCTATTAATTAAATAAAATAGGCCTTAGTTATTAATTCAAATAGGTTTTGATTTATTAAGAATCTCCATTTAAAATCTAAATATTAAGAAAAACCAAATCAGTAGGTTTTATTTGAAAATGTAGAATACTTGGGAAACTTGTTTAAAATAATTTTAACAAGTTTTTATGTTTAATTTAAAATGGGAAAAGTCCTTACTTTAATAAAATGGGATATTAATAAATCCTCATTATTTTTATTTAAATAAACCTTTACTCTTTTTAATCAAAGCAAAACATTTTATTTCAAAAGCTTGGCCAGGGTTTAATTTGGCTCTATAAAATAATCCTTATTTATATTTCTACTTTTTTTTATTTGAAAACCAAATGTTTTATTAAAGATCCAAAATAGTAATTCCAAATATTTTTAACTTTATTGTTTATTTAACTCTTTAAATCCCTTTAGGATTCTATTTGATCCAAATAGGTTTTGAAAGTTTCCAATTGGTATCAAAAAGTTTCTTCTCACCCTGAAAATCAACAAAGTTTTATTTTATTCATTTATTTTTCACATTACAAGACTTGGAAAATCTTGGGATGTGACAGCTCCAGTTTTGAAACTTCTACAAAAAGCTTTTGTGAAACTGTTTTCCAGGTATTCTTTGACCAAGAACAAGTTTGCCAATTCCAATTATGATCTATCTTTATGGATCTCTATTGTGATTGCTGTACTTGGTTGCAAGCTAAGTTATATAATGGTGAGTTTCTTTCTTCTATGAGTTGTGAAATGGTAAGTGTGATGCTTCTTGCTCATATTCTTTTATCGACACTTCACTCCATAAACCCGTGGACATGTTTACTGAGCTTAGTATTCGCTTGGGGACAAGCGAAGTCTAAGCTTGGGGGAGTTGATACACCCAATTTGCATCACCATTCTATATAATATTTTACCTATATTCATTGATATTTGTCTTATTGTGAGGTATTACTTATGGCTTTTCATCTGTTTATGCATGTTGGATGATTCCTGGAGGATGGACTGCCGGAGTCTGGATTCTGATGGAAAAGACGGCATTTTGGTGCAATTTCGTGAAGATTAGAAAAATACAAAAAAAATATGGAAACATATTATTTTACCAGAAGACGAAGGAAGCCAGAAGGAGGGAAGGAGATGGGCCTTAGGGGGCCCACACCCCCTAGGCGCGGGCCCACCTGACCCGCGCCTAGGGCGGGTGTGGCCCACCTGCCTGGTCTCCGACTCCGCCCCTTCGCCTATATCTTCCCTTCGAAACCCTAAGCCTCAAGGAGCGACCACAGATAGATTTCCGCCGCCTCTGGGGGGCGGAAAACACCGAGAGCGAAAGATCTCTCCGGCAGGCAGATTTCTGCCAGGGGAATTCCTTCCCGGAGAGGGGAGACCGTCGCCATCAACATCGTCATCAAGCTAGGCTTCATCGGGATCATCATCATCATCCACCCCATCATCTCCACCAGCACCATCATCACCACTCCGTCCCGATGTATCAATTGTGTTGGATATTTCTTTAGTTCTTAGGGGAAACCTTCCTGGTGTTGATTACTATTGTAGTTAATGCTTGTGAGTGGAACCATTGGATTATTGTTTATGTTCATATTGTTATCCATTATCATATCATCTTTGATATTGATCCATATGATGTCTTATGAGTAGTTCGTCTTGTTCTTGAGGACATGGGAGAAGTCATGTTGTTAGTAGTGAATCTGTGATGAGTCATTATTCAATGGTTTAGTATTTAAGTTGTGGTGCTATTCTTCTAGTGGTGTCATGTGAACGTCGACTACATGATACTTCACCATTTATGGGCCTAGGGGAATGCATTGTGTATTTGGCTACTAATCGCGGGGTTGCCGGAGTAACAGAAACCTGAACCCCCGTTATGACACCTTTGCACAAGGGAGCGTAGGATCTCAGAGTTTAAGGTTGTGGTTAGATTTATATCTTGATTACTTTCCTGTAGTTACAGATGTTTGCAGGGGGTTAAATCACAAGTATGTATTAGTCCTAGGAAGGGCGGTATGTTAGCACAGGTTCACCCACACAACAATTACAAACAGCAGCGAAGAGTACTCACCTATTTGAAGCGAAAGAACTTGACAGAATTCCCATGTGTCCTCGAGAATGTTTGGTCCTTATAAGTATTTCCACCGGCTTGTCCTTTGCTAAGAAAGGATTGGGCCACTTGCTCCGTTTGTTTGTTACTACTGTTACTTGCTCTTTGTTTTTTTGCCTTGTCAGAAAACCACTCAAAATCCATTTGCTAAGTATTCACAGGGATTTCCTGCTCCATACCACTGTTCAGCACCTTCTGCTCCTCGTTGGGATCGACACTCCTATTTATCAAAAGTACTACGATACACCCCCTATACTTGTGGGTCATCAAGACTATTTTCATGCGTCGTTGCCAGGGAGGTTTTGGGCTTTTACCTTCCCTCCACGCCATCATCTATTTTCTGGCGCCGTTGCCGGAGAGGTAAGGTAAAAGGTACTCACATCCTGGTGTGTGAGTGCTCAAAGTTATTTCCTTTGGATTCTGCAATTTTGTCTTTCTTTTTCTTGTTTTCACTAGTTAGGCTTAATGGAAAACAAAAAAGAATTAGAGATCTTTATAGTATCTATCTTGAGTTAGGACATGAAGTGTTTGAAGAGAAAATTAAAAAACCTATGGAACTTTATTTGCATGCTAATAGCAATGTTATTAGTATGAATTCTTTGGACACCATTATTGCTAATGCTATGGAAAAGTCTAAGCTTGGGGAAGCTAGTTTTGATGAAAATGATCTTTTTAGTCCCCCAGCTTTGGAACATAGCTATTCTATTGCTTATGATGATACCAAACCTCCAATATATGATGATTACAATGATGAGTATGATATTTTCAGTCCACCTACTATTGAGGAGAAAATTGATTTTGATTACAATATGCCTCCTATATTTGATGACTATGGTGATGGAATAATAATGATAGCTATTTTGTTGAATTTGCTCCTACTACAATTAATAAGAATGACTATGCTTACGTGGAGAGTAATAATTATTGTATGCATGTGGCTCATGATAAGAATGTTTTATGTGATAGTTATATTGTTAATTTTATTCATGATGCTACTGAAAGTTATTATGAGAGAGGAAAACATGGTCTTATTCATCTAAAAAATATTAAGTTTCCCCTCTTTATGTTGCAAATTTTGAAGTTGCACTTGTTTTGCTTTCCTATGCTTGTTGCTTTGTGCTTTCATGACTTGTTTCTTTACAAGATTCCTATGCATAGGAAGTGGGTTAGACTTAAATGTTATTTGAATTTGCTTCTTGATGCTCTCTTTTAAATCAATCAATTCATATTTCCTATGTGAGCATCTTTGAAACTATCATGCCTAACTTAAAGGCATTAAAGAAAAGTACTTGCTAGGAGATAACCCAAGAGTTTTTTTGAGTCTTGGAAGTTATTACTTCTGTAATGAGATCTCCTTATCCTTAAAAATTCGTGCAGAATATCTGTAGGTCGTATTGATCTGAAAATTTAGGAATAAATCCCCCAGTATGTTAGCTAACTTTCTTTAGTTCAACACTTTTTGATTTGAGCAATAGAAGGTCTTCGAAAAAATTGGTTTCTACCTGCTAGTCTCTTTTGACATATTTCAGCCATTATTTGCATTTGCTTCTTATTGATTCCTTTTTGGGTTCTTTTTGGGAAATTGAGATTTTTGAAGGATTTGCTACAGTAGATTGTGTTTTTAGTAAAAAGTTTTGCTGTTCCAAAGCTTTTCCATAGGTCTAATATCTTTTGAATATACTAATGTTGCTAATGAAGATTGTGTGAAGTTTTGTATGAAGGAAAATTTGCAGGTGTAGAGAAAGAATGATGTAATGAGATGAAGAATGGACAAAATCTCAAGATTGGGGATGCTACCTCGTGTCACCCCAATAAATATTCAAGAGGTACAAGTGTCAAAGCTTGGGGATGCCCAAGGCATCCCCTTCTTCATCAATAAAAAGCTCAGGTCTTTCTAGACACTTCATTTTTATTGTTTCATGCACTATTGTGTTGTTCTTGGAGCGTCTTAGTTTTCGTTTTTGGTTTTCGTTTGCTTAGTTTGCTTGAGTAAGTTGGTTTGTTACACCACACTTATTTTGGAGAGAGACACACTCTGTTTCCATTGCCTAGAACACTCTGGTTTTCATTCTTATTGTTTTGTGAGTGTTCTCTTTTGCTAGCACTGTGTTTATCCTTAGTTTTTTTATGCTTTCAGCTTAGAACTTTTTAGTTCTTCTTTGTGTATTTCTGAGACAAGCTCACTGGTCTTTATTGATTATTATCATTGTGAGTTGTTTCAAATAGGTTGTTTGGTGTTGGAAAAGAGTAGTAAGTTCTTGCTTGTAAGTGCAAGAGGAGCTTGCATTGACTGTGACTTAGACTTTATCATGAAATTCTAGGCGTTGTTTTGACCTTATGCTTAGTGATTATTGTTGTAGCATGTCTTGTTCCAAACAATTGGGATTTCTTAGTTCCTTGAAAGAATTATGCGTTGTTTTAGCATGCAAAAGCATAGTATTATGGTATTCTCCTGTGATGCTTTGTTTGGGTTGACTTGGCACATGCTCACACCATGTTATGACTATGAACAAGTCACCATAGTCTCTATGATCATTTAGTCCTTGACTTGTAGTACCACTCTATGCTTTGATTAGTAATGCTTTGTTGCACTGCATGATTATGGCCATTATTGCTCTCTTAGTTGGTTGCTCCTAGTATTTTGCTATCCTCCACTTGTATGAGTAAGCTCTAATCATGCTTCCAACTCCCAAAAAACCAAGTTATTCCAAAGTGTCCACTATAAACTCCTATGCATGGTGTGTTACACCATTCCAAGTATATTCTTGTTTTCAGCTATCTTCCAATTAAAAACTATTTTGTTATGTGAAAACTTAGTGATTAAAGCCCTCACGAACTTGATCGCACACTTTATTCTTTGCCCCTAATAAACTTGAACCATTGTGAAAAATTTGTTGTATATGCTTGCACTTATAAGTTGGAATTAGCAAAACCGTGCTGTCACGGGGAACGATTTCAACATTGCACTTGTAATTTGTACTCAGTTGATATCATGCTCTTTTGTCTATGGATGTCACCAGTGGGAAATAAAAAGGGAACTTGTAAGTCCATGGAGTTTGTATCCTGTGTTACAGAAACGCCTGGGCCGCTAGCCTAAGCCATACCTAATCATGGTGGAAACCTGCAGCATTACCATAGTGACATCTATGAAGCATTATTCTTATAAAAAAAGAGACACATTGAGAAAAGAGGAAAGAGAGAAAAAAGCACCATATTCCCATGGTAAATAAGAAGATTGCTGAGATGCTCATTGTCTGCTTGCCTTGGCATTTTGGTTATGGGAAAGCTCCTGTAACATGTGCAAGGGGTACCCCCGTTGGTGGTTATCTATGATATGCAAATACTTACAATGACAAGAACTTACCGGTGACTGAAGTTGAGTAGCATGAGGTGTGGCCCTCGTATTCAAGGGACTTGAGATTGCCAACTTATACTTCGTCAAGCATATACTCCATCTTTGTTCACTTTAAACTTAATCACTTCAAGATGCTTATGATAGGGCAATGAGGGCTGAAAGCTAACAAGTACCATAATTTTTGGAAGCTCTTTTTGAAACTTGAAATCTCTGCTTCCTTTATAAAAGGCCTTTCTTCCACCACTATTGAGTCTCCACCTTCTACCTTTAGGCACCATTAAGAGAGCATAGTTGTCATTCTGTGTGCAGTGTTCCAAAGCTTATTAATTGATTCATATTGTTGATATTACTTGTTCTTGTGTTATTTATATCTAGTCACCCTTGTGAACTTCGAAGGTGTCATATGCATCTATTTGCTACTCTATGAGGGACAAGCTGAATGCCACTATGCTATGTTTTCTATATGTGAAACAAACAAACGTTTTTCAATGCATGTTACTCATGATCTTTGTTTGTAGCCTTTCATGTTGAATGCATAGTTACTTTGTCTTATTGTTAGAACTCCATCCTTCATGCTCATGTTTAGAGTTCTTTGATCCTAGCTTTCAATGCTTTCAATTGGTTTGATCTTGGTTTTGATGGTGCATGTCACCTCAAAAATTATTCTTTTTATCACTTACCTACTTGAGGACGAGCAGGAGTTAAGCTTGGGATGCTTGATACGTCAGAAACGTATCTATAATATTTGATGCTCCATGCTTGTTTTGTATCTACTTTGCTTTGATTTGTATACACTTTGAGGTGTTTTTATGTCTTTTCTGGAACAACCTATTAACAAGTTGCCACGATGCCAGTTGCCTGTTTTTTGGTTCCAGAAAGGCAGAAAATCAATATTCTCGGAATTGGACGGGACAAAAGCCAAAGTTATTATTTTTTTCGGAGCAACATGGAACCACGAAGCAAAGCCGGAGGGGGGCCACAGGGTGGAAAAACCCCCCTAGGCACGGGCAAGCCCTGGAGGTGCCTGGAGGGGGTGTGGGCCCCCTGGACCCCCACCGACCTTGATTCCTGCGCCTATAAGAAGCCTCCGATGGGAAAACCCTAAACAATCCAGAAGAAATCCACGAAAACCTCCATAGCGCCGCCACCACCAAAGGGGAGATTCGAGGGACAGAAAGTCTCTATTCCGGCATCCTGCGGGGACGGGGAAGTGTCCCCGGAGCCATCTCCATCGATCTCCACCACCATCTCCATCACCGTTGCTGGTTCCCATGATGAGGAGGGAGTAGTTCTTCCTCGAGGCTAAGGTCTCTACCGGTAGCTATGTGTTCATCTCTCTCTATGCATGATCTTGTGGTCATGAGCTTTGTAATCAAGTAGATGTACCTTGCTACTCAAGTGCTTCATTATATCTCGGCTCTCCCCATGTGTGTGAAAGTGACAGCGTGCACGCCATGATGGCATTTAGGTTTGGGTCTACATAAACTCTTTGTGCTTTAATAGATCTATGCTTTTCCCCACGTGTGTGAAAGAGACTTCTTGTATCTTGATTGCAGGATTGCTTGAGAGGGAATACCTTTGACAACTTCCTCCCTGAGTTCAATAAACCTTGGGTAATCCACTGTCACATCCCAAGATTTTCCAAATCTTGTAATGTGAAAAATAAATAAATAAAATAAAATTATTGTTGAAAATCAGGGTGAAAAGAAACTTTTGTTTCTAAATGGAAACTTAAAATCCCATCTTGAACAAACTTTGGTAAAAGATTGAATCCAACAAAAATCCAAATCAAAAGAAATGCATTCCTCATAAATGCATTTGGAAATTTAACAGTTGGGAAATAAACCAAACCCTAAACCCTAATGGAATAAAAATCATTTCCAAGTTATCTCCAAGCCTATGGATTTGATCCATATAAAATCTTGTCAACAAACATTTACAAATGATAAATAATGACAAATAGAAATATTATACAGCCATAGAAATTGGTTTCACTTAATTTGGAGCCATAAATAAAATCTTATGAATTTAATAAAATAAGGAAAAGTAATTTCCAAAGCTAATAAAGAACCTATCTACAAATCCATACCAAGTGGTGAACAAATAATCCTAAAGATATTTAAAAGGGATAATTAAATATTAAATAAGATTTTACAAATTGGAATCACCAAGTTTGGATCTCTAAATAAAAAGATAGGGATTTTATAAGATGAAGAAAGATTTATTAAATAAAGAATATTTAAAGACCAAATTAAATCTTGTCCTAATCCATTAAGCAAATGGAATGAATAGAATCCAAATCCAAATAAAATAAAAGGATAAATAATTTCCAAAATAAAATAAAAATGACATTAACCATTCTATCCCTATTTTAATAAAGACAAATCTCTAATAAGAATAATTATATAATTCATGAGAAAATAGTATTTTGGAATTTACCCAAGTGGAATAAAAGTCGTTTAATTAACTTAAATAAAATAAATCTTCCAAGTAAAATTTAGGGAATTAAAACTATAATCAATTCCATTGGAATTAAAACAAATACCCAATTCAAATGATTTATGAATCATATTAAATATATTCCAAATGATTCTAGGTGAATATTTTGACACCCTATTAAACAAATAAAAACCTACTGGAAATATTTGGAAGGATTTAGAAATTTAAATGGTGTTTGAAAATATTATTAAATCTTATTTGATTTAAAACAAGGGCTTTTTGAATAATTAAAAGACCCCAAAAAGAACAATTTTTTTTTCAAAAATTGACTTTAGATTATATTACTAATCAGTATTTAAACTTACACAAATTTTGGTTGAGGTTTGAATTCAAATTGATGTTTGAATTAATTAAGCAAAATCAAAACAGAATATTAGAAAAGGGAAAAAGAAAAACAATCTGACCAAAAAAAATGTGAAAAGGAGCAGCCCAGCCAACTAGCCCACTAAGCCCAACTCGCAGCCCACCTCACCCCTCTCTCCTCGAAGCGTTTTTCCACTCGACCTTGCACCCGCAGAGACACCGACGGATGGACCCCACCTCGCCTCTCTCCCTCATGCTGACGCCAGGCCCCACTGCCACCTCACCTTCGTCCTCCCCGTGGTGACCACGCCTCCACCACCTCCCCGGCCGTTCTGTCGCCTTTTCCTCGAGTTAATACGCAGTAATGACGCCATTTAACCGCCCCGCGATCACGCATACATAAGCGCCTGCCCTCTCTCCCTCTTTTCCCTCACTCACCGCACCTCCTCCGCCCTAGGGCTGCCCGAATTTCTCTCGGCAACAACTGCGGCTTCGGCGAGATTCTCCGTCGATTCCGGCCACCACCGCTAGCCCCACTGCCTCCAGAGCACACGATCTTGCTCGCCATCATCTTCTACATTTTCCAGTGCTTTTCCCTCGCTCGCGCGCGCCTCAGACGCTTGGCAACAACCTCAACTGAACTCCGCCACCCTCTGCCTCAACTCCGGCGACTCCACACGGTGAGCTCTGACCCCCCCCCCTTTCCCTTCTTTTTGATACTCCTGTGCACGCCAGGACCTTGCGCATCTGACCGTGTCTTCCACTCGTCTTAGCACGCTCTGTAGCTTCGCCACCAACGACGTCTGAGCGAGACCGATGCCGTCACTGACTCCGGCGAGGAATTCCGACCGATCCCGTGCGCCCCTCGACAAACTACAAACACGTTGAGCTTCAGCATCACTCCACGAACTCAGTGAGCATCTCCCTTCCCTCTATCGCTTCCTGCATCGCTGGCAACGCCACCGCCAGGCCGCTCCGCCGCCAGTCGCCGCCGCCAGCACTGCTAGTTAATGGTCAAAGCGTTAAGGACCGTAGGATTTAGATCCAACGCACGCGATAGAAACATAATCGAAGGGGTATCCTTTGATCTGTGCCGTGCGTAGTCATTTAAATCTGACGGCCCAGAAGGCTCGATCCAACCGAAGTGGTACAGACGAATAAGAAGCAGCCACGTGTCCCTGTCCATTTGATTTAAAACAGAATTGATCTATTAGATGTTCTAATTTGAAAAATTCATAACTTTCAAACCACACGTCCAAATCTTGCAAATTTTATATCAATGGAATCAGCAAGACAAGTACTTTCTGGCCAAGCACTTTGTTTAGTAAAATGCTTTTGTTAAATTGATTGTTTTTGTAGAAACTTGTGTATGCATGTTTAGAATATAAAATTTGTTCTAAAATGATTTTTGAGATAAAACCTTTGGAAAATGTTTTGTTTTGAACCTACTGACCATAGGAAACAAATTGTGGTTTCAAAAATATATTTTGTGAAACAAAAGAATGAATCTTTGATTTAAACCATTTCTACCCAAATAAAAATATTGATTATGGTTTAAAAATGATTTTGGAGGAAAACCTTTGAGAAATGTCTTGATTTAAACTCCCTGACCCCAAACACCAAGTTTTTATGATTTGAAAATGTATTATGGTGAATCCTATAAAAATTATTACTTTACTAAAGACATTTTCAACCACATAAAATAATGATTTGGTTTAAAAATGGTTTATAGATAAAATCTTTTGCAAATAGTTTTGCCACTTTATAAAATGACCAATAAAGTGTTTTAGAATGTTTATAACCAATTATAAACCACTTTTGTAAATAAAACAATCTTTAGCATGATTGCATGCATTGTTTGTTTCTATCATTTTATGTGATATTTTGCTTGAATGGTAGATTGAAATATTGCTTGCTTGATTGGATTGTAGTGGAACTTGAAGAGTGTGATTGTTACAAATATCAAGGAGTGAACCTATATTCTCTACCAAAAAGGCAAGTGATGCTTCATACTTTTGTCCCATTATTTTCACTATGCATTAGTGATATTTCTAAGTAGTACTTGCATGGAATTTTTGCTAAGTATAAACTATGCCATGGGAAATCCTAGTAGATGAACCCTTAGTAGAAATTCCTAAGTTAAGATTCCTACTACTATCATGCTTAGCTTAGCTAGTAGAAAACAAGGGTGGAATATATATTCATACTATGGAAATTTCTAAGTCTATGGACTTGTGTTTTGCTTAATAAAACAACTAAGTGAATGAATCACCTGGGTGGAATGGAAGGAATGGTTTGTGTTGAGTGGTTCTCAAGGCCCATTTCTATGGTTTACCTTGTGTATCTCACTTGTGGATGGCCACCCAGGAACAAAGAGATTTGAGATGTCAAATGTTGAGAAGCTTCAAGTGCAGCCACTTGGCATTATGGGCTCTGCCTGGATCATATAGGTTGCAATAACTTAGCCAAATGGACAGTTGGTGGTAGGGGATGATAGGTTGGAACGCGTCCATTCTGGTCTAAGGGAAGGCTTCTGAAAGATCTTGTCTTGGTGAAACCAAGTCTTGTGGGGAAAGTGCACCACCTCTGCAGAGTGAAAAATCTAAGTACTTAGCCATGTCCCTGGAAAAGGACAATTTGAGCATCAAGACATGGAAGCTATCAAGAATCTCCTGATCCCAATTTCTAAGTTAAAATTTGTGGTTGAACAAGGGTTGAAGGATCACCAATTTCTATTGGGAGATGCCTTGGGTGATTTTGTCAAGCAAAAACTTAGTGTTTTCAAATGATAAGGAAAATCTATTTTGAGCAAAGCAAGCCTAAAGCTCCACCTAGCAAAATGCATATAGATGATAGTTACCACTATACTACCATAGTATCACTTTCCAATACAATTCAAATGTATTAACCCTTGTGGCTGTAACTTGTTATGTTGCAGGTTTGTTTAATATTAGTGAAGTTTAATGATTAGGATTACAAGTCTACAACCAACATGTCTGCCTGTGGCACTTTGAAGATGAAGGACCCCATGCTATTGTTATATTCTGCTGCATTGTAATGAGATAGCCAAATGAGCTATGTAAGATGTAATAAATTATTTTATTCCTGGTTATAAAGTTGTATTATGACCTTTGTTTCTTGATATTACATCTTAATTATGGATGCTAGCTATTGATCCAGGGACTAGCATTGTAAACACAGGGATCTCTACCTTATTAAAGGTTGGGAACCTTACAGATGGTATCAGAGCATTGTGTTGCCTGTAGGATTGTAAACCTAGGATTGGACAAACCCCTTAGAAAAATAGGAGTTGTGTTTGTTCCAAAACTTATTTACAAACAATCTTGTAGACTCTTTCCTCAACCATTTTGGTTTTGATTCTACATCTCTTCTATTTCAAACTTGATGGACAAAGCCTACCCCATGGCCAAAGACTTCATCATGTGCAAAGGACTTCATTAACTCTAATGACTTCAACATCTTCAACTCAATGACTTCAATATCTTCAACTCTAATGACTTCAACATCTTCAACTATAATTACTTCAACATCTTCAACATTTTCACCAAGGACTTCGACCTTGGATATCACTAAGGACTACAATTGAGACAAGAAATGTTGCTCAAGACTTGAAGACTAAGGAAACACAACTTAGAAGGAACCATCATCACCTTGAAGTTTTGAGACCAAGATGCAAGAAATTCTCTAAGGATACAAACTTCTTGTTCATGAAGATTCAACCAAGAAGGATGGAAGGATCTCAAGTGAACCATATAGATGGACCACCATATTTAGTTAAAGTCAAACCCACCAATTTATGTGGTGTAACAAAAATATTTTTTTGGTTTCTTAAAAATATGCTTGGAACTTGTTGTTTGAGTGGAATGTTTGTTTGTGATTGCTTGCACATTGCTTGTGTGAATTGTGATGTGTGTGATTAGAATTGATTCCCTTAGAAATATTTTGCCTATTCTAATCCCAATCCAACCCAAACAGATGACTTCTCCAAGAGACTCCAACATCAAGGATGGTGATAACAACAACAACCAAGAGGTCAACATGAGAGACCAACTGCTAGCAAGACAAACCCAGTTGAACCAAGTGACAACTCAGTTTCTAGCCAACAACAATGAGTTAGACCCAACCATGCAATTTTTTTTGAAAACTCAATCCCAATTGTTGCAAGGGTTGGCTACTCAAATGATCAACATGGGAGAAAACTCTTCCCAAGGAGTTTGTGACAACAAGGATGACAAAGACGTTATTTTAGAAGGAACCCAAGTCTTGTGGGGAAAGTGCACCACCTCTGCAGAGTGAAAAATCTAAGTACTTAGCCATGTCCCTGAAAAAGGACAATTTGAGCATCAAGACATGGAAGCTATCAAGAATCTCCTCATCCCAATTTCTAAGTTAAAATTTGTGGTTGAACAAGGGTTGAAGGATCACCAATTTCTATTGGGAGATGCCTTGGGTGATTTTGTCAAGCAAAAACTAAGTGTTTTTCAAAAGATAAGGAAAACCTATTTTAAGCAAACCAAGCCTAAAGCTCCACCTAGCCAAATGCATATAGATGATAGTTACCACTATACTACCATAGTATCACTTGCCAATACAATTCAAATGTATTGACCCTTGTGGCTGTAACTTGTTATGTTGCAGGTTTGTTTGATATTAGTGAAGTTTAATGATTAGGATTACAAGTCTACAACCAACATGTCTGCCTATGGCACTTTGAAGATGAAGGACCCCATGCTATTGTTATATTCTGCTGCATTGTAATGAGATAGCCAAAATGAGCTATGTAAGATGTAATAAATTATTTTATTCCTGGTTATAAAGTTGTATTATGACCTTTGTTTCTTGATATTACATCTTAACTGTGGATGCTAGCTATTGATCCAGGGACTAGCATTGTGAACACAGGGATCTCTACCTTATTAAAGGTTGGGAACATTACATCCACTTAAGGGAAATTTGCTGCTGTTCTACAAACCTCTACACTTGGAGGCCCAACAACTGTCTACAAGAATAGAAGTGCGTAGACATCACCCCTTCGGGAGGGTACTGATACGTTGTGTCAACACCCGGATTTTTAATCCCAGATCCATGTTATGCCATACATCGCAATCCCAGGATTACCATTTTTGTGAGACATAACAGAATTGGATACCAGAGTACATCATCCATTAAAAGCCATACATAAGGCCTTACAAAAATAAGGATCTCATGATCCAGTTCTTAATACAACTCAAGCAGCGAAAATACGTAATAATAATAGTAGCGTAGGCGAAGCTCCATCTTTGGGGTCACAGGCAATGCTGACGATGGGAGATGATCCTAGTTGTCGTAACCTTCCTAGGGTCCATCCTCCAGGTACTCCTCTTCATAGTCTGGCCACGGGAATAGCCAGTGACAAAGCCATGAGTACTCTTTAAGTACTCGCAAACTAATACTAACAAGTGGAGGGGGTTTTTGTAATAGGACACTAAGCTCTAGGGTTGATTTGCCAAAAGCCAGATTTACCTCTCCTAAGTTCAGAAGCAAGAAAAGCTAGCTGAAATTTTATAACACCTAAGTGGGAACTTGTATTTCATATCACAACTCTGTTGTGGTCAAGTCAAAGTCTCAATTCATTTCATAGGTCATTTTGAAAACATCTGACAGGGGAACAGTATGGCCACTCCAACTGTCCATAACCACGGACGTGGCTATTCGAATAGTTTGACACTCTGCAGAGATTGTACACTTTCACCACAACATTCGATACATCCATCAGGAACAAATCCTGAATTCACCATACTCAGTATGCGGATAATCAATCCTAACCTTTCAATTACATGCCCTTGTACAAGCACCTCTCCTGTGAGTTTGGCCTCCCAACCATGACCAACTGTCATCTTGGGTACTGCACAGGTGGACAATCTTCACAAGGTAGCCTCAGCTCAGACCTTGGCCATGAGGGAACTAATACTAAGGTATATAAGTTTCCAGTCAAGCCCTACCCAATTCTCGGGTATTGTGGTTGTATGGTAAAATTGGAATGGTATTGCATCCAGACAACCATCAGTTTTATAAAGGGCTATGGCTCATGCCTCAACATTTTCATCACCATAAATCAGTTGGTGTTCGGAAACACATGTCCAAAACATCTCAATAGAATGATCCATCATTCCAAGGTTTTCATAACCATTTTTCCACCAAGTATTCCCATCTAAAGTTGATCAAGTTTTATGCTTAGCACTAGCATCTACAAGTGGGGGTGAGTACTAATGAGGGGTGGTAAACAAGTGGAGTTTCAACTAAATACAATCTCATGCCTTGGGGTGACATAAAGATTATCTAGCTTAGGCCAAGTTTTATGCTCTTTATGCAACATTCAATTATCTTTCTAGTCTCTACAATTCACTTAAGTAAACTCTAAGTAAAAGCTTTGATAAAGAAATAAAGTATAAAGCTTGCAAATAAAACTAGGATTGGCTTATCAAGTGGTTATGATCACATATGCTTAAGGCATATAGTTGGCATGGTAACAAGCAAGTATTTTCTTGCACATTCAACTAGTAGTATTAGGCTTGCATCATTATCAGTATAAGCTTGCTAAATTGCAAGTGTTAGCTTGCCTTGTGCAGAGCAGTGGTTGAAGTTCTCCTCGGCTTCTTCTTCGTAGTATCCTCCTTCTTCCTCAAATCCTTGGTCGGTACTAGCGTCTATAAATAAATACGAGGTACACAATCACCAAGCAATACTTAACTAATTTCAATCATCACACAAAAGGGTCCTATAGATGATATAACATCATCACTAACATTACAAGATTAAAGCTTGGTTTAATTTCTTTTATTTTTTGAAAAGTAATTTCTACTCGTTGAAAAACTACTTAAGATTTAATATTCTCCAAACCAAACATGGGATCATGTTGACACATGTCATCACCACATATTTTAGTCCATGGGAATGTGATTTAAAGTGGTGTCACAATTTAATAAGGTTTAACCTTTTATTTTAATTAAATAAAGTGGCTAGAAATGCCTATGTGGCATTCTTTTATTACTTGAACATTATTTCTGTAAGTAAACCCAAATGTTTTTATATATTCTGAAAGGTATGATCAAATGTGATTTTTGAGAGTTGGAATCAACTCAAAAGCTATTATGGTTTAAATTTGAAAAAAATTTGAATGCAGAAAAGGTTCTTCCTTGTTATTTTTACCAAGGGTGATCTACAGATTCATATGATTTAAATCCAATGGGCTTGGATTCAGCATTTCAAGACCTTTCTAACAAAATTGGTTTCATTCAATTTGGTTTACTGAATCGAGCTGGGTTGATTTTTGAAAATGGGTACAGAACTGTAACATCCCAAAAATACCAAACTTAGATCATCAAACACTAATCATCAAGATTAGGGTTAACAAAAACTTTTCTAAATAAACTCATGAATGCATGTATATGTGTATGCATGGATTTTGAATTTCTTTAAAAACCACCTTGTTTGTGTGATCCATTGCTTGTAAAATGTTTCTTAGGTGAAATGAACATCATCTAAAACATTTCCCACACTCTTCCTAAAGACAAGTAAATCAAAACAAATATATTAAGTGAATGGTCATTTTGACCAATTTAACTCCCATGCCTACTTTGGCTGTCCCAAACTTTCAAAACCTAACAGAAACTTTTCTGGATCTTTGCACCCCTTGAATGTACTCATAACAAAGTATCAAGGCCCACTTTGTGATCATCCAGAAACTTTCAAATGCATAGTTTAAATGGCAATTCAAAATTGAATCTTCTTCATATGGGAAGATCCCACTTTTTCAAAAACCACTCAAACAAGCTCAACTTTCAAAACCCAAGCATCTGCAGACTCACCAGCACCAATCTAGCAAACCCACCAAAATTCATTTCAAAATTCAAAACTTGATTTCATGCGGCCATTTCATCAAACAGGTTGCAGACACAAATCAAACAAAACAACAAACACTATACTGTGCAGTGATTCTTGCCTAACTTGTTCCCTAGTTAGCTCACACACAACTCAGTAGATCATCTAGAAAGATTAACCCAGCACTAGCACCCCTGTGAGCTTGCCATTGTCATTAATGGTGAACAACCGAGCAACCCAATGTCACCCCATTGTGGACAGCAGGCTAGAGGAAGAACTAGCCGTGCCAACCTAGTCTGGGAGGGAGCCCACCGTCCACCGCCACTCCCTGTCCCAGCCGCGAGCATTGCCAAGCCCTGGACCACGCGCACAAGCCGCGCCCAAACCATGCCGAGCGTGCGCCAGAGCGCCACCCTCGACCAGCATCCACAGACCGCGCGCTGCCCTCACCGCGTGCACACACGATCACCACCGACCCAGGAGACCGCCAGACATCCCTGTTTGCCGTCCCGTTCCATACAGCCACCGCCCTCCGTTGAAGACGCCGCCTCTGCCACGTAGAGCACCGGCCGTTCCAGACCAAACCACACCGCGACCATGTTGTTGAGCATCGCCAGGAGACACAGCACCGTCCCCTACCCTTGCCCATGCCATTAGCCGCCTGTAACGTCGCCCCCGACGAGCTCACCGTGCGCCCCGACGGTCCCCTCGCTCGACTATAAATAGAGGCCACCCCCGCACGATTTATTCACACCATCTCACTCCCCTCTCCTCCCTGACCGTACCACAGCATTCTCATAGCAAGGCGAGCACCACCTCGCCGGAATTTCACTGGAGCCCGCCGCCTCTGGGAAGAAGGGAGCCAGCGATTGGAGCCGCCCCAGGAGAAGCCACCGGTACCAGGAGGTTCGCCGTCGTCGACTTCGTCGTTAGCCCACCTCGCCGACCCTCGCCCGTACCCGGTGAGCCCCCAGCACCCCTCACTGGCCTCGCTAGGTTTTGTTCTCGCCGGAGCTGTCTCGCGTCGACGATGACCCCTAGCCGTTGGATTAGAAGTAGATCGAAAGATCCACGTTGCCCCATACCGCTTCGCCCAGCCCCGTGCCACTGATGAGTGGGGACACCCACTTAAGCAGCCCGCGGGAGCACTGCGCTTAGCAGGCCGGCCCGTTAGAATTTCCCGCGCAACCCAGCAATTCAAATTAAACCTTTTCTTTTTAAATTCAAACACACTTCTGTACCCAACTTCAAAAATCAACCCAGATCGATTCAATGCACCAAATTGGATGAAACCAATTTTGTTGGAAAGGTCTGTGAATGCTTAATCCAAGCCCGTTGGATTCAAGTCATTTGGATCTGTAGATCACCCATAGTAAAAATAACAAGGCAGAAGCTTTTCTGCATTCAAACATTTTTCAAATTTAAACCAGAAAAGCTTTTGAGTTGATTCCAACTCTCAAAAATCACATTTAACCATACCTTTTAGAATATATAAAAATATATAGGTTTACTTGCAGAAATAATGTTCAAGTAATAAAAGAATGCCCTATAGGCATTACTAGCCACTATAATGAATTAAAATAAAAGGGTAAAACCTTATTAAATTGTGACACCACTTTAAATCACATTCCCATGGACTACAATATGTGGTGATGACATGTGTCAACATGATCCCATGTTTAGTTTGGAGAATATTAAATCTTAAGTAATTTGTCAATGAGTAGAAATTACTTTTCTAAAAATAAAAAGATTTAAACCAAGCCTTAACCTTGTAATGTTAGAGATGATGCTAGATCATCTATAGGACCCTTGTGTGTGATGATTGCAAGTAGTTAAGTGTTGTTTGGTGATTGTGTACCTCGTATTTATTCATAGACGCTAGTACCAACCAAGGATACGAGGAGGAAGGAGGATACTACGAAGAGGAAGCCGAGGAGAACTTCAACCACTGCTCTGCACAAGGCAAGCTAGTAACTATGCAAGCTTATATTGACACTGATACAAGCCTAATACTACTAGTGAATGTGCAAGCTAACCCTTGCCAGATACCCTACTGATGCCACAAACACATACTTATGATATGACTACTATATGCCTTAAGCATATGTGATCATACCCACTTGATAAACCAAATCCTAGTTTTATGCGCAAGCTTCTTACTTTATTTCTTTATCAAAGCTTACTTAGAGTCTACCTAAGAGTTTGGTAGATACTAGACAGTTGTGTTGAAGGTTGCATAAAAAGCATAAAATTTGGCCTAAGCTAGAAGCCTTGATATCAGCCTAAGATATAAGGTTGGACTTAGTGAAACTCCACTAGTTACCACCCCTCATTAGTACTACCCCCACCTGTAGATGCTAGTGCTAAGCATAAAACTTGATCAACTTTTAGATGGGAGTACTTGGTGGAAAATGGTTATGAAAACCATGGAATGATGGATCATTCTATTGAAATGTTTTGGACATGTGTTTCCAAACACTTGATGATTTTGGTGATGAAAATGTTGAGGCATGAGCCTTATCCCTTTATAAAACTGATGGTTTTCTGGATGCGATACCATTCCAATTTTATCGTACAACCACAATACCCGAAGATTGGGTAGGGCTTGACTGGAAACTTATATTCCTTAGTATTAGTTCCCTCACGACCAAGGTCTGAGCTGAGGCTACCTTGTGAAGATTGTCCACTTGTGCAGTACCAAGGATGACAGTGGTCATGGTTGGGAGGCCAAACTCACAGGAGAGGTGCTTATACTAGGGCGTGTAATTGAAAGGTTAGGGTTGATTATCCGCATACTGAGTATGGTGAATTCAGGATTGTTCCTGACGGATGTATCGAATGTTGTGGTGAAAGTGTACAATCTCTGCAGAGTGTCAAACTATTCGAATAGCCGCGTCCGCGGTTATGGACAGTAGGATTGGCCATACTGTTCCCCCGTCAGACTTTTCAAAATGACTTGTGAAATGAATTGAGACTTTGACTTGACCACAACAGAGTTATGACCAGAATTACAAGATCCCACTTAGGAGTTATAAAACTGTGACTAGCTTTGGAACTTAGTAGAGATAAACCTGGCTTTTTGCAAAACAACCCTAGAGCCTAGTGTCCTATTATCCAAAAACCCCTTACTTGTTAGTATTAGTTTGCGAGTACTTAAAGAGTACTCATGTCTTTGTCCCTGGCTATTCCCATGGCCAGACTATGAAGAGGAGTACCTGGAAGACGGACCCCAGGAAGGTTACGACAACTAGGATCATCTCCCATCGTCAGCATTGCCTGTGACCCCGGAGATGGAGCTTCGCCTACGCTACCGTTATTATTACGTATTCCACTACTTGATGTTGTATTAAGAACTGGATCATGAGATCCCGATTTGTGTAAGAACTTATGTATCGTTTGTAATGGGTGAAGTACTATGGTATCCAATTCTGTTATGTCTCGCAAAAATGGTAATCCTGGGATTGCGATGTATGGCATAACAGGCATCTAGGATTGAAAAATCTGGGTGTTGACAAGTTGGTATCAGAGCCATCCTGACCATAGGAGACCCTAGTTAGATTGGACGTTGAACCAAAAACTTAGTTTCAAAACCAAAGAATAAAAATATTTCCGAAAACTTATTCTCATTCTTACCTCTTTAATTCTTTAATAAAACTTCATGTTCCTCAAAAACTCTTGCAAAATAGATAAAATTTTGAAACACTTGATCACTTTGCTAATCTACTCATCCTCTATTTTTATAGATGGACGTTAAGTACAGAAAGTTTTATCAGTTGGGGAATGGAGGAGACCTTATCTTTGAGAGGGATCTGGATCAGCTTTCGGAACTTCTGGAGCGTCCACACCCCGAGTTCTTCGGAGCTCAGCTCAATGATCAAGGAGGAGAAGATCTGCAGTGGCTAATTGTTGCAAGTCTCCGAGGAAAGATTGAACCTCCCACTGCGGAGGGAATTAAGTTTACCTTGAGGGAAAACAACTGGCTCGATGGACTTGCCAGAGCAATGCAGGAAGCTCTTTCCCGTCTGTGTGGGCAGAGCATCAATCAGATCAAGGGTACTCGCTTTGAGTTTTGCCCAAGGCGTGATGCAAATGGACAACCACTGGAAGCCCCATACCACCCCGAGCTGAAGACTCAATTGGACCACCTTAGCTTCATGATGTATGATCGTCAGCAGGAATTGGACAACTGCCGTGACTATTGCAACCACAAGTCTGACATCATCAAGACGAAGGACCAGACCATCGCCATGCTAGCAAAGGATCGCAAGTCTCGTCGCCGTCAACTCGACAAGAAGGAGTGCATTATTGCCCGTCTTCGCCACCGCATCTCATCTCTGGAAGAGACCATCCACGAGAGAGACATGCAGTTAGAGGAAAGGGAGAATGCCGGAGAGGATCTTCGTGGAGACCCTTACTCCTATCTCAGCGATGACGATGATTTTCTGGAGGATCAGGCCATGGACTTCTTCACCGATGAGGATGATTTCGCCTTCATCGATGATGCTGAAGATGATGAAGCCACAGACTCCGAGGAGTAGTAGCACTGAGCACTAGCGTAGTGAGTAGTAGTCGGTCCCACTGTATCATAGTTTCCAGAATGGTTCCTAAAACCATCTGTTTTTCCTTGTTGTGGTGTGTGTTGTACTGTGTGCTATGAATGAATGAAAAAGCAAGTTGCTAGAAAAATCTGAGTCAAACCTTTAAAACTTTTCAAAAACCCAAAACCTTAGAAATTTCCCTCTTTTCTCATGATCTATATCAATCTTCAGATGCCACGTGGAGGAAGTGGTTCAGCCCCGAACCCGATGTTGCAGATCCTGCAAATGTTGACTTCTGACCGCGAAGCTGAAAGAGAGGAACGTCAAGCCAACCTAGCCACTCTGCAACAGATAGCCCAACTAGCCCACAACAACAAGGGCCATGGAAATCAGGACAACCACGGATCTAAGCTCAAGAATTTCCAGAATACCAACCCACCCGTTTTCACCAAGTCAGAAGAACCCCTAGATACCGATGATTGGCTGCAAACCATGGAAAACAACTTAGAAGTAGCAGGAGTAGAAGCCAACGAGAAAGTCCTGTTCGCCACCCATTATCTAGCCGGAGATGCCAGGGCATGGTGGAACAGTGTTCGTGCAATGACCGGAGGCCAGATGATGACCTGGCAGGAATTCAAGGTCAAGTTTAGCAGAACCCATGTGCCACCAGGTTTGATCAAGAGAATGAGAGACGAGTTCCGAGAATTGAAGCAAGGAAGGATAACTGTAGTGGAATACCGTGACAAATTTTTGTCATTAGCTAGGTATGCCCCGGACGAGATAGACACTGAAGCCAAGAAGAAAGAAAGATTCCTGAATGGTCTGCATGACGAGATGCAGACAGTGTTAGTCAATATCCCCTTTGTTGATATTGAAGCCCTTGTCGACTCTACTATCCAGATGGAAGGAAAGATCAACCAGGCCAATGAGAACCGCAAGTGTCGCATGATGCATCAACCAGGAACCCATCAGACCCCAAAGTATCGCCCCAACCCATCTCCAGGATTTGCCCCAAGAACCAACAGACCCCCTATGACCCGTCCAACCTATCCCAACCGTGGAAACCCTAGACCCGGAGGAAATCACAAAAACCCGACAACTCTAGCAATTTCACCCGTGCCCCACCCAAGTTCAACACCAACAATGCTACCGCCAACCCCAACACTGCCCCGAGGACTGGAAGCAATGCTGTGCCTGTCGCAGCCAAGGACAAGTCACAAGTGACCTGTTATGACTATGGAAATAAAGGCCACTATTCCAACGAGTGCCCCAACAAGAAGAATGCTACAGCCCTATATGTCCCAGCTCAGCAGCAGTGTCGTGTCCAGACAGGGAGAAGATTTGCCCCAGGGAATTCACTCAACCGCAATGGCCGTCTTTTTCTCATGCATGCTGAAGAAGCTCAGGAAGCGCCAGACGTCGTGCTGGTTTTTTTTATGTTAATTCAGTACTTGCAGATTCTGGTGCATCGCATTCATTTGTCACCGAAGAATCTGCTTGCACTAGTAAAATTCAACCAACCAAACTGAAGCATGTGATGATTGTACAAATTCTCGGATCAACCACCAAGGCTAGGCAAATTTGCAAGGCCGTCCCTATCCGAATCCATGGCATAGATTTTTATGATAACCTAATAGTACTCGGAACTAAAGGTTTGGAAGTAGTACTAGGAATGGATTGGATGTCCAAACATAAAGGATTGATTGACTGTGCCAAGAAATCCATCACCATGACCAGTACCGCCGGAATATCAGTCGAGCATATATCTGAAACCTTACCTCGCCAATTCAAGTGTAACCAGAGTATAGCCCAACCTACCATTGACCAAGTTCGGATAGTCTGCGAATACCCCGATGTATTTCCAGATGTTTTGCCCGGTATGCCCCCAGATCGGGATATCGAGTTTATCATCGAACTAATCCCCGGAACATGACCCATAGCCCAGAGACCCTATAGTATGAACCCGTCGGAACTAGAATAACTGAAGAAGCAACTAGATTCCATGTTGGAAATCGGATTGATTCAACCAAGTGCGTCCCCATGGAGATCACTTGTCTTGTTTGTGGACAAGAAGGATGGAGGTAACCGTTAGTGTACGGATTATGGGAAGTTGAATGATGTCACCATCAAGAACAAGTACCCCTTGCCTAAGATAGAAGATTTGTTTGATCAGTTAACCGGTGCCCAGGTGTTTTCTAAGATTGATCTTAGGACTGGCTATCATCAACTCAAAATTCGTGCAGAGGATATCCCAAAGACTGCCTTTACCACCAGATATGGATTGTATGAGTATACAGTCATGTCTTTTGGATTAACCAATGCCCCTGCTTATTTCATGAACCTCATGAATAATATTTTTATGGACTTCCTGGATAAGTTTGTCGTTGTTTTCATCGATGACATTCTGATTTATTCCAAATCGGAAGAAGAACATGAGCTACACCTAAGGACCATTATTGGAACCCTTAGAGAGCATCAGCTGTATGCAAAGATTAGAAAATGCGAATTCTGGTTACAGGAAGTAGGATTCCTCGGTCACATTGTATCAGCTGGAGGAATTGCCGTTGACCCTGCCAAAGTTCGTGCTTTTCTCGGATTGGCGGGATATTACCACAAATTCGTAGAAGGATTCTCCAGTATAGCCAGACCCATGACCCAATTGCTGAAGAAGGACAAGAAGTTTGAATGGACCGACAAATGTGAAGCGAGTTTTCAAGAACTCAAGAGGAGATTGATTTCAGCCCCAATCTTGATCATGCCGGATATCACGAAGCCCTTCGATGTGTATTGTGACGCATCCAAGATTGGTCTCGGATGTGTGATAATGCAAGAAGTCAAAGTTATATCTTATCTATCGCGACAATTGAAGCAACATGAGCAAAACTATCCAACCCATGACCTCGAACTCGCAGCCATAGTTCTAGCCCTAAAGACATGGAGACATTACCTGATGGGAAACCGTTGTGAGATTTATTCGGATCACAAGAGCCTAAAGTATATATTCACTCAGAAGGAGCTGAATATGAGGCAGAGAAGATGGATTGAGCTAATCAAGGATTACAACCTGGACATTCACTATCACCCTGGTAAAGCCAATGTGCTAGCCGATGCCCTTAGCAGATTGCCGTGCCGCTTGAACTCCATGATTTTGAAGGAGCAACCAAGTTTGCACAAAGATATGGAAGATTTTCGAATAGAATTAGTAAGTGAAGGATTTTTTGGCTAGCATAGAACTTCAGCCCACTTTCATCAGTCAGATTAAAGAGGCGCAGAAAGGAAATGCCAGTATCGACGGAATCAAGCGTCGTATCGGTACAGGCAAAGTACCCGGATTCACCGAGGACGAAGAAGGAGTTTTGTGGTGCAAAGGACGCCTTTGTGTACCAGCAGATTCGGAGTTGAAAGAAGTTATCTTGAAGGAGGCTCATGATACTCTTTATTCTATCCATCCCGGAGGAACTAAGATGTATCAAGATTTGAAAGAGCAATTTTGGTGGCATAAGATGAAGAGAGAAATCGGAAGCTATATCGCCAAGTATGATATATGTTAGCGAGTCAAGGCCGGACATCAAAGACCCGCTGGATTGTTGCAACCTTTGCAAATTCCGGAATGGAAATGGGATTCTGTAGGAATGGACTTTATCACTGGACTACCTACTTCTAGTAGGGGAAATGACTCTATTTGGGTCATAGTGGACAGATTGTCCAAAGTCGCCCATTTCTTGCCCGTCAAAACCACCTATCAGAGTTCGAAGCTAGCAGAGTTGTACATCGCTAGAATCGTTAGTTTGCATGGAGTCCCCAAGAGCATAGTATCGGATCGAGGAACTCAGTTTACCTCGAGATTCTGGAAGAAAGTCGAAGAAGGTTTAGGAACCCGCCTAGATTTCAGTACCGCGTATCACCCTCAGACCGATGGACAAACGGAACGAGTAAATCAAATACTCGATGATATGCTTAGAGCATGTGTGTTAGAATATGGATCCAAATGGGAAGACTGTCTGCCGTTTGCAGAATTTTCATACAACAACAGTTATCAAGCCAGTTTGCAAATGGCCCCATTTGAATTTATGTACGGAAGAAAGTGTCGCACCCCTTTGAACTGGTCAGAAGTAGGAGAGAGTCAGATTTTCGGACCCGACATCCTACGAGAAGCAGAAGAGAAGGTTCACAAGATTCGTGAGCACCTCAAGACAGCCCAATCCCGACAGAAGAGTTACGCCGACAAGAGACGTTGAGACCTCGCCTTCAACATAGGAGATTTTGTTTATCTGAAAGTGTCGCCATTGAAGGGCGTTTCCAACTCAAGGGAAAGTTAGCCCCCAGATATATCGGACCTTTCAAAATTTTGAACCGTCGAGGAGAAGTACCGTATCAACTGGAACTACCAGAAGAGATGCCAGCTGTGCACAATGTGTTCCATATCTCGTTACTTCGCAAGTGTCTCGAAGTCCCCGAGAAGACCGAAGTGTTCAAGAATATCGATCACCGGACCATAGAGATCAACGATGACCTAACCTATCCCGAAGTACCCATCCGTATATTGGAGGAAGCCTTTCGAACTACCAGAACCCGAAGCATCAAGTTTCTCAAGATTCAGTGGAGCAACCACACAGAAGAGGAAGCTACCTGGGAACGCGAAGATCAAATCAGGACGGAGTTTCCCGATCTCTTCAAATCCTAGGTAATCTTTTCGTCCTTTTTCAAGTCTCGGGACGAGATTTTGTTTAAGGGGGGAAGGTTTGTAACATCCCAAAAATACCAAACTTAGATCATCAAACACTAATCATCAAGATTAGGGTTAACAAAAACTTTTCTAAATAAACTCATGAATGCATGTATATGTGTATGCATGGATTTTGAATTTCTTTAAAAAGCACCTTGTTTGTGTGATCCATTGCTTGTAAAATGTTTCTTAGGTGAAATGAACATCATATAAAACATTTCCCACACTTTTCCTAAAGACAAGTAAATCAAAACAAATATATTAAGTGAATGGTCATTTTGACCAATTTAACTCCCATGCCGACTTTGGCTGTCCCAAACTTTCAAAACCTAACAGAAAATTTTCTGGATCTCTGCACCCCTTGAATGTACTCATAACAAAGTATCAAGGCCCACTTTGTGATCATCCATAAACTTTCAAATGCATAGTTTAAATGACAATTCAAAATTGAATCTTCTTCATATGGGAAGATCCCACTTTTTCAAAAACCACTCAAACAAGCTCAACTTTCAAAACCCAAGCATCTGCAGACTCACCAGCACTAATCTAGCAAACCCACCAAAATTCATTTCAAAATTCAAAACTTGATTTCATGCGGCCATTTCATCACACAGGTTGCAGACACAAATCAAACAAAACAACAAACACTATAGTGTGCAGTGATTCTTGCCTAACTTGTTCCCTAGTTAGCTCACACACAACTCAGTAGATCATCTAGAAAGATTAGCCCAGCACTAGCACCCCTGTGAGCTTGCCATTGTCATTAATGGTGAACAGCCGAGCACCCCAATGTCACCCCATTGTGGATAGCAGGCTAGAGGAAGAACTAGCCGTGTCAACCTTGTCTGGGAGGCAGCCCACCGTCCACCGCCACACCTTGTCCCAGCCGCGAGCGTTGCCAAGCCCTGGACCACGCACACAAGCCGCGCCCAGAACATGCCGAGCGTGCGCCGGAGCGCCACCCTCGACCAGCATCCACAAACCACGCGCCGCCCTCACCGCGTGCACACATGATCACCACCGACCCAGGAGACCGCTAGACATCCCCATTTGCTGCCCAATGCCATACAGCCACCGCCCGCCGTCGAAGACGCCGCCTCTGCCACGCAGAGCACCGGCCGTTCCAGACCAAACCACACCGCCCCATGCCTCGCGACCATGTCGTTGAGCATCGCCAGGAGACACAACATCGTCCCCTACCCTTTCCCATGCCATTAGCCGCCTGTAACGTCGCCCCCGACGATCTCACCGTGCGCCCCGACGGTCCCCTCGCTCGAGTATAAATATGTAGAGGTCCCAACCTTAAATAAGGCAGAGATCCCTGTGTTTACAATGCTAGTCCCTGGATCAATAGCTAGCATCCACAGTTAAGATGTAATATCAAGGAACAAAGGTCATAATACAACTTTATAACCAGGAATAACTTAATTTTATTACATCTTACATAGCTCATTTGGCTATTACATTACATTGCAGCAGAAATATATAAGCATGGGGTCTTTCATCTTCAAAGTGCCACAGGCAAACATGTTGGTTGTAGACTTTGTAATCCTAATCAATCAATCTTCACTAAAATCAATCAAACCTGCAACATTACAAGTTACAGTCACAAGGGTCAATACATTTGAATTGTATTGGCAAGTTTCACTACTATGTTGAATATAAGTGGATCCTATCATTACATGCATATTTGGCTAAGTAGGGTTTTAAGGCTCATTTGCAGAAAGCAATAATTTATCCTATCTTTTCAAAATAGTTTTGATCTTTTGTCAAATCTTTCTGAACTCCTTGGTAAATCCCCAAGTGTTCAAGTCTTTGTCAAAATCTCTTGAGCTCCTTGGTAAATCCCGAAGTGCTTCAAGTTTTTATCAGAATCTCTTGAGCTCCTTGGTAAATCCCCAAGTGCTTCAAGTTTTTATCAAAATCTCTTGAGCTCCTTGGTACCCCCAAGTGCTTCAAGTCTTTTGTTGTCTCTTTAAAGTTTTTCTTTTAGAAATTGGAATCTCGAGATTTCCCATAGCTTCAAGCTTTAGTTGCTCAGTATTGTCCATAACCGGGGACACGGCTAAGTACTTAGATTTTTATCTTCTGCAGAAGTTGTACACTTTACCCACATGTCACACCCTCATCTTGTTGCCACCAGTGGCCGCTGGATAAGTACTCACCAAGATGGAGTTTTCCAGAGGGTCCTCCCATACATCATTGCTAGCTTGTCTTCAGACACCCATGTAGGTTTTCGAGTTCCCTCATTTTCATTGACCTGAAGACAATGCATGGGTCTTCCCAATGTAGTTGACCAAGCCAGAGCCATATGTAGCATGTGGCTGTACACGAAAGCCACAATTGGAGAAACATGTTCAATCTCTAAGTTCCTGGGTGGTTTTCTTTTGGTGCACAACACAAAGAGATTGCCATAGACATGGTTCCTTTTGTTGCCACCTTATAAAAACTCAAAGTATCCTTGTCCACCCAGGTGGTTCATTGAGTACTTGTTTTATTATATAAAAAACAAGTCTTTTCTCATCTTTATAAAATCTCAACATGTATCTCTTCTCAAAATATTTAGCATGGCTAAGCATTTTACAACTACACTATTTTCACTAAGGAATATATAAGGGTATCCTATTAGGATTTAGCATAGCATAAGTATAGAAATTCTTTTCATGCATGTTTCAAAATCCACTAAGTATAATGAAAATAGTAGGACTTTAGATGATAGTGTCACTTGCCTTTTTGGTAGGGAATGTTGGTTCACTTCTTGATCTTGCTATTTTCACACTTTTCTAACTTCACTATAAATCAATCAAGCAAACACAATATCAACTAGCATTCAAATCAATATCCAATCAAACAAAACATCACACATAAAATAATAGGAACTAAGTCATGCATGCAAGCATGCAAAAGATAGTTTCAGTTGCAAAGGTGGTTTCCACTAGGCTCTAAACTTTGTAAGGCTCAAAGTGGTCATTTTCCAAACTAGTAAAGTCATTTGCAAAAGGATTTTTCCTATAGATCATTTTTAAATCCAATCAATATTTTATGTGGTGGAAAATGTTTTTAGCAAAGCAACAATTTCATGTTCTTCAACAAATAAGTTGTTAGTTCACAAAACCTTGGTGTTTAGGGTCAGTAGCTTTGAATCAAAATATTTTCCAAAGGTTTTTGTTCAAAATCATTTTCATAGCAAAAACAATGTTTTTATTTGACTAGAAATAGGTTAATTCAATTAGTCCATCCTAATCTTTTCAAAATTCCTTTTTAAATCCACAAGTTGGTTCCTAAGGTCAGTAGGTTCACCACAAACCAATTTGCAAAGATTTTATCCTTAAAATCATTTTGGAATAATTTTTCTAACCTAAACAAGCATACAAATGTTTCTGCAAAAACAAACAATCTAATAGAAACTTTTTACTAAACAAATTCCATGGTTGGCTAGGGCTTGTTCCACTGATTCCAATTATATAAAATTTGTAATTTTTGGACGTGTGGATCAAAAGTTACAAGGGTTTCAAATTTGCATCTAAATCAGATTCAAAATTTATTTTAAACAGATCTAGTGCCACGCGGCATGATCTCATTGGGCGGTACCGCTTCGCGCGGATTGCGCTCTGTGGGGCGTTGGATCTAACTTAAACGAATGTATCAGATAGGGCGCGTACCGGTTCGTCTAGTTCTAATCGCAGCCGCAAGGTTTTCATCCAACAGTCTCAAACGCTTGGCCAAAGGCTGGCGGCGCTGCGCGGCGTGAGCGGCGGCGCGAGGTCAGACGGTGGTGCTACGGTGGTTCTAGGAAGCAAGGAGGGAAGGGGATGTGCTCACCGGGTTCAGGAGGTCACGGTGAAGCTCGAGGTGGTGTTGGTCTGGCGAGGGGCGCACTGGAGCGAGAGTAATCGTTCGTCGGACTCGTTGTCGGCGTCAGATGGTTCTGTTCGTGGTCGGGGTTGACGCTACAGATCACGAGGGGGCAAACAGAGGGCATGGTTAGACGCGTAAGGTCAAGGCGATGACGCGTGCGTGATCGAGAGGGCGCGGGGTGGTCGGTTCTTACCAGGGAAGGTCGTCGGAGATAGTAGCAGACGAGGCGACGCTCAGTCGAGGTGGTTGCCGACGTTTTGGGGCGCCCGCGAGTGAACGGATGGCACTAGGGAAAGCGTCAGAGGCTGGGGAGTAAGCTCGGGTGGTTGGGGAGGTGAGGGGCGGCAGTGGTTCGCCGGAATTTACTAGAGATGCTCGTCGGAGCAGTGAGGGGTTTCTAGTGAAATTAGCGTAGCCTGGTGGCGTGTAGGTTATGGCGACAGAGGGGAAATGGAGAGGAGGGGAAGGCGTTTAAAGGAGCATGGTCTCCGGGAGAGTAATGGCCGTTAATAGCGCGAATTGATCGCTGGAGTAAAGGACAGGAAACGGCGAGGCGACGCGGTCCGGGGGAGAACGATGAACATGAGAGGTGGGGTCCTGACGTTAGTGAGTGAGAGAGTTAAGGAAGAGGGTCCACCAGTCAGTTGCTCTGCGGGTGTGAGTTAAGTGGAAAACGTTTCGTAGAGGGGGAGAGAGACTGGGCTGCGAGTGGGCTTCCTAGGCCAGGTGGGTTGGGTCAGGTTTGTTTTCATTTTTTCTTTCTGAATGTTTTATTCTTTTCCAATTCTGTTTTCTGTTTTGAATTTCAAACAACAATCAAACATTCAAATCAAATCAAACTTTCACCAAGCATTGCAATTGAATTTGGTTCTGTTTAACAACATAAACCAAAGTCCAAAGACCAAAATAATATTTTTATTTTTGGGTCCATTTATAATTAAATAAAATAGACCTTTGTTATTAATCAAATAGATTTTGATTTATTCAAAACTCCATTTTGAAATATAAATATTATCAAAACCAAACCAGTAGGTTTTATTTGAAAAATAAATAATACTTGGAAAACTTGTTTAAAATAAATAAATAAGTTTTGATGTTTAATTAAAATAATGAAACCTTATTTTAATAAACTTGGATATTAAATCCTTATTATTTTATTTTCAAATAAACCTTTACTATTTTTATCAAATGGAAATATTTTATTTCAAAGGCTTGGCCAAGTTTTAATTTGGCTCTTTAAAATAATCTTTATTTATATTTCTACCTTCTCATTTGGAAACCAAATATTTTTTTATTAAAAGATCAAAATAGTATTTCCAAATATTTTTAGTTTTATTGTTTATTTAACTTTTTAAATCCCTTTAGGATTTTATTTGATCCAAATGGGTTTTGAAGTTTCCAATGGGATTCAAAAAGTTTCTTCTCACCCTGAAAATCAACAAAGTTTTATTTTATTCATTTATTTTTCACATTACAAGATTTGGAAAATCTTGGGATGTGACAGGCTACCACCCTTAAAATAAATCTCGTCCCGAGATTTGGGAAGGCTAGGGTTACAAGTAGTCTCAAAACATCTAGGGTACTACCACCCTTAAAAAATTTCAAACTAGATTACATATTGTCTTGCTTGGGATCTTGGGGAAACTTCTCTGGACAAATATCTTCATGGTGTCCTTTGTTTCCACACTTGACACATGTGACAAGGCTGAGATCAGGCTTGTTTATCTTATTCTTCATCTTTTCTGGACAATTGCTTGCATAATGTCCTAGGTTTTTGCAATTGAAACATATGATGAGTTTGAGTCCTTCACGTGTCTCTTGTGGACAAGTTGTTGCACCATACTTGGCCAATCTCTTTATACTTCTGTTTCTCTGGACATTCACTGGAGTAGTGTCCCATTTCTTTACAATGATGACATTGCACATGGCTTTTGTCCTTCTTTTTATTTTTGGGCTTCTCCAAATCTAGGAGTGCATCCAGTTCATGTTGTTCATATGTTATCTGATAGGTAGGAATGTCTACATGTTTCTTGGACCTTCTATTGCTCCTTAGATAATTCATATGCCTCTTCTTTGGTCCTTTGAATTGGGTTGTATTGCATGGAGGTATAAGTGAAGCTTTTTTTTTGTCCTCATTCTTCTTGGTAGACTTGGATCCTTCTGGATAGTTTGCAATCATTTGTTGCACTCCACCTTGTTTCCTTTGTTCCACAATGGAATAGATGGGGCATTGGATAGGGACATGGTTGTTTCCTTCACATAGGTAGCAAGTAGCTTGAGAGGTGGGACATTGGCCTACTGGATGTTTCTCTTCATAGTTGGGGCATTGATCTCCATGATCCTTGGAAGTGTGATCCTTGTCTCCACAAATATTGCAAGCTTTGGCTCCTTTTAGAATAACATCCTTGTCATCCTTGAAGTTGCTTTCCATGTTGAGCATTTGGTCTGTCACCTTATGCAACATTTGAGCTTGGTCTTCCAAAAACTTTTGCAGGGTTGGATCTTCCCCACTGGTGTTGGCTATGAATTGAGCTGTCATTTGGTTCAACTGGTTTTGGGTTGCTATGAGTTTCTCCATGTTGTCCTCTTGGTTGGTGTTGGTGTCATCAACCTTGATGTTGGAGTCTCTTGGAGTAGTCATTTGTTTGGGTTGAATTGAGATTAGAATGGGCAAGATATTTCTAGGAAATAATTCTAATCACCCACATCCCAATTCACACAAGCAAGGTGTAAGCATTCACAAACAAACATTTCACTCAAACAATGAAGTTCAAGAACATACTTAGGCAACCAAAAATATTTTGTTACACCACCTAAGTTGGTGTGTTTGACTTAACCAAAATATGGTGGTCCATCTATATGGTTCACTTGTGATCTTTCCATCCTTCTTGGTTGATTCTTCTTTGCATGAGATCATGGTTTCCTTGAGAAAAACTCTTGGTCACAAAACTTCAAGTGATTTAGGCTCCTTCTAAGTTGTGTTTCCTTAGTGTCCAAATCTTGAGTAGGATTTCCTTGTCTCACTTGTCCTTAGTGACATCCAAGGTTGAAGTCCTTGGTGAATATGCTGCAGATGTTGAAGTCATTAGAGTTGAAGATGTCCTTTGCACATGGTGAAGTCTTTGGCCATGGGGTAGGTTTTTCCATCAAGTTTGAAAATAGAAGAGATGTAGATTCAAAACCAAAATGGTTGAGGAAAGAGTTTACAAGATTGTTTGTAAATAAGTTTTGGAACAAATACAGCTCCTATTTTTTCTAAGGGTTTTTGTCCAATCCTAGGGTTTACAAATCCTATAGGCAACACAATGCTCTGATACCATCTGTAGAGGTCCCAACCTTTAATAAGGCAGAGATCCCTGTGTTTACAATGCTAGTCCCTAGATCAATAGCTAGCATCCACAGTTAAGATGTAATATCAAGGAACAAAGGTCATAATACAACTTTATAACCAGGAATAACATAATTTTATTACATCTTACATAGCTCATTTGGCTATTACATTACATTGCAGCAGAAATCTATAAGCATGGGGTCCTTCATCTTCAAAGTGCCACAGGCAAATATGTTGGTTGTAGACTTTGTAATCCTAATCAATCAATCTTCACTAAAATCAATCAAACCTGCAACATTACAAGTTACAGCCACAAGGGTCAATACATTTGAATTGTATTGGCAAGTTTCACTACTATGTTGAATATAAGTGGATCCTATCATTACATGCATATTTGGCTAAGTAGGGTTTTAAGGCTCATTTGCAGAAAGCAATAATTTATCCTATCTTTTCAAAATAGTTTTGATCTTTTGTCAAATCTTTCTGAACTCCTTGGTAAATCCCCAAGTGTTCAAGTCTTTGTCAAAATCTCTTGAGATCCTTGGTAAATCCCCAAGCGCTTCAAGTTTTTATCAGAATCTCTTGAGCTCCTTGGTAAATCCCCAAGTGCTTCAAGTTTTTATCAAAATCTCTTGAGCTCCTTGGCACCCCCAAGTGCTTCAAGTATTTTGTTGTCTCTTTAAAGTTTTTCTTTTAGAAATTGGAATCTCGAGATTTCCCATAGCTACAAGCTTTAGTTGCTCAGTATTGTCCATAACCGGGGACACGGCTAAGTACTTAGATTTTTATCTTCTGCAGAAGTTGTACACTTTACCCACATGTCACACCCTCATCTTGTTGCCACCAGTGGCCGCTGGATAAGTACTCACCAAGATGGAGTTTTCCAGAGGGTCCTCCCATACATCATTGCTAGCTTGTCTTCAGACACCCATGTAGGGTTTCAAGTTCCCTCATTTTCATTGACCTGAAGACAATGCATGGGTCTTCCCAATGTAGTTGACCAAGCCAGAGCCATATGTAGCATGTGGTTGTACACGAAAGCCACAATTGGAGAAACATGTTCAATCTCTAAGTTCCTGGGTGGTTTTCTTTTGGTACACAACACAAAGAGATTGCCATAGACATGGTTCCTTTTGTTGCCACCTTATCAAAACTCAAAGTATCCTTGTCCACCCAGGTGGTTCATTGAGTACTTGTTTTATTATATAAAACACAAGTCTTTTCTCATCTTTATAAAATCTCAACATGTATCTCTTCTCAAAATATTTAGCATGGCTAAGCATTTTACAACTACACTGTTTTCACTAAGGAATATATAAGGGTATCCTATTAGGATTTAGCATAGCATAAGTATAGAAATTATTTTCATGCATGTTTCAAAATCCACTAAGTATAATGAAAATAGTAGGACTTTAGATGATAGTGTCACTTGCCTTTTTGGTAGGGAATGTTGGTTCACTTCTTGATCTTGCTATTTTCACACTTTTCTAACTTCACTACAAATCAATCAAGCAAACACAATATCAACTAGCATTCAAACCAATATCCAATCAAACAAAACATCACACATAAAATAATAGGAACTAAGTCATGCATGCAAGCATGCAAAAGATAGTTTCAGTTGCAAAGGTGGTTTCCACTAGGCTTTTAACTTTGTAAGGCTCAAAGTGGTCATTTTCCAAAGTGGTAAAGTCATTTGCAAAAGGATTTTTCCTATAGATCATTTTTAAATCCAATCAATATTTTATGTGGTGGAAAATGTTTTTAGCAAAGCAACAATTTCATGTTCTTAAACAAATAAGTTGTTAGTTCACAAAACCTTGGTGTTTAGGGTCAGTAGCTTTGAATCAAAACATTTTCCAAAGGTTTTTGTTCAAAATCATTTTCATAGCAAAAACAATGTTTTTATTTGACTAGAAATAGGTTAATTCAATTAATCCATCCTAATCTTTTCAAAATTCCTTTTTAAATCCACAAGTTGGTTCCTAAGGTCAGTAGGTTCACCACAAACCAATTTGCAAAGATTTTATCCTTAAAATCATTTTGGAATAATTTTTCTAACCTAAAGAAGCATACAAATGTTTCTGCAAAAACAAACAATCTAACAGAAACTTTTTACTAAACAAATTCCATGGTTGGCTAGGGATTGTTCCACTGATTCCATTTATATAAATTTTGTAATTTTTGGACGTGTGGATCAAAAGTTACAAGGGTTTCAAATTTGCATCTAAATCAGATTCAAAATTTCTTTTAAACAGATCTAGTGCCACGCGGCATGATCTCATTGGGCGGTACCGCTTCGCGTGGATTGCGCTCTGTGGGGCGTTGGATCTAACTTAAACGAATGGATCAGATGGGGCGCGTACCGGTTCGTCTAGTTCTAATCGCAGCCGCAAGGTTTTCATCCAACGGTCTCAAACGCTTGGCCAAAGGCTGGCGGCGCTGCGCGGCGGTGAGCAGCGACGCGAGGTCAGACGGTGGCGCTACGGCGGTTATCGGAATCAAGGAGGGAAGGGGAGGTGCTCACCGGGTTCAGGAGGTCACGGTGACGCTCGAGGTGGTGTTGGTCTGGCGAGGGGCACACTGGAGCGAGAGTAATCATTCGCCGGAGTCGTCGTCGGCGTCAGATTGTTCTGTTCGTGGTCGGGGTTGACGCTACAGATCACGAGGGGGCAAACAGAGGGCATGGTTAGACGCGTAAGGTCAAGGCGATGACGCGTGCGTGATCGAGAGGGCGTGGGGTGGTCGGTTCTTACCAGGTCGTCGGAGATAGTAACAGACGCGGCGGCGCTCAGTCGAGGTGGTTGCCGATGTTCTGGGGCGCCCGTGAGTGAACGGATGGCACTGGGGAAAGCGTCAGAGGCTGGGGAGTAAGCTCGGGTGGTTGGGGAGGTGAGGGGCGGCAGTGGTTCGCCGGAATTTACTGGAGATGCTCGTCGGAGCAGTGAGGGGTTTCTGGTGAAATTAGCGTAGCCTGGTGGCGTGTAGGTTATGGCGACAGAGGGGAAATGGAGAGGAGGGGAAGGCGTTTAAAGGAGCGTGGTCTCCGGGAGAGCAATGGCCGTTAACAGCGCGAATTGATCGCCGGAGTAAAGGACTGGAAACGGCGAGGCGACGCGGTTAGGGGAGAACGATGAACAGGAGAGGTGGGGTCCTGGCGTCAGTGAGTGAGAGAGTTAAGGAAGAGGGTCCACCAGTCAGTTGCTCTGCGGGTGCGAGTTTAAGTGGAAAACGTTTCGCAGAGGGGGAGAGAGACTGGGCTGCGAGTGGGCTTCCTAGGCCAGGTGGGTTGGGTCAGGTTTGTTTTCATTTTTTTCTTTCTGAATGTTTTATTTTTTCCAATTCTGTTTTCTGTTTTGAATTTCAAACAACAATCAAACATTCAAATCAAACTTTCACCAAACATTGCAATTGAATTTGGTTCTGTTTAACAACATAAACCAAAGTCCAAAGACCAAAATAATTATTTTATTTTTGGGTCCATTTATAATTAAATAAAATAGACCTTTGTTATTAATCAAATAGATTTTGATTTATTCAAAACTCCATTTTGAAATCTAAATATTATCAAAACCAAACTAGTAGGTTTTATTTGAAAAATAAAGAATACTTGGAAAACTTGTTTAAAATAAATAAATAAGTTTTGATGTTTAATTAAAATAGTGAAACCTTTATTTTAATAAACTTGGATATTAAATCCTTATTATTTTATTTTCAAATAAACCTTTACTATTTTTATCAAATGGAAATATTTTATTTCAAAGGCTTGGCCAAGTTTTAATTTGGCTCTTTAAAATAATCTTTATTTATATTTCTACCTTCTCATTTGAAAACCAAATGTTTTTTTATTAAAAGATCAAAATATTATTTCCAAATATTTTTAGCTTTATTGTTTATGTAACTTTTTAAATCCCTTTAGGATTTTATTTGATCCAAATGGGTTTTGATGTTTCCAATGGGATTCAAAAAGTTTCTTCTCACCCTGAAAATCAACAAAGTTTTATTTTATTCATTTATTTTTCACATTACAAGATTTGGAAAATCTTGGGATGTGACAAAATAGAGGCCACCCCCGCATGATTTCTTCACACCATCTCACTCCCCTCTCCTCACTGATCGTGCCACACCATTCTCAGAGCAAGGCGGGCACCACCTCGCCGGAATTTCACCAGAGCCCGCCGCCTCTGGGAAGAAGGGAGCCAGCGATTGGAGCCGCCCCAGGAGAAGCCACCGGTACCAGGAGGTTTGCCGTCGTCGACTTCGTCGTTCGCCCGCCTCGTCGACCCTCGCCCATACCCCGGTGATCCCCCAGCACCCCTGACTGGCCGCGCTAGGTTTCGTTCTCGCCGGAGCTGTCTCGCGTCGACGATGACCCCCAGCCGTTGGATTAGAACTAGATCGAACGATCCACGTTGCCCCATACCGCTTCGCCCAGCCCCGTGTCACTGACGACTGGGGACACCCACTTAAGCAGCCCGTGGGAGCACTGCGCTTAGCAGGCCGGCCCGTTAGAATTTCCCGCGCAGCCCAGCAATTCAAATTAAACCTTTTCTTTTTAAATTCAAACACACTTCTGTACCCAACTTCAAAAATCAATCCAGATCGATTCAGTGCACCAAATTGGATGACACCAATTTTGTTGGAAAGGTCTGTGAATGCTTAATCCAAGCTCGTTCGATTCAAGTCATTTGGATCTGTAGATCACCCATAGTAAAAATAACAAGGCAGAAGCTTTTCTGCATTCAAACATTTTTCAAATTTAAACCATAAAAGCTTTTGAGTTGATTCCAACTCTCAAAAATCACATTTAACCATACCTTTCAGAATATATAAAAATATATAGGTTTACTTGTAGAAATAATGTTCAAGTAATAAAAGAATGCCCCATAGGCATTACTAGCCACTATAATGAATTAAAATAAAAGGGTAAAACCTTATTAAATTGTGACACCACTTTAAATCACATTCCCATGGACTACAATATGTGGTGATGACATGTGTCAACATGATCCCATGTTTAGTTTGGAGAATATTAAATCTTAAGTAATTTGTCAATGAGTAGAAATTACTTTTCTAAAAATAAAAAGATTTAAACCAAGCCTTAACCTTGTAATGTTAGAGATGATGCTAGATCATCTATAGGACCCTTGTGTGTGATGATTGCAAGTAGTTAAGTATTGTTTGGTGATTGTGTACCTCGTATTTATTCATAGACGCTAGTACCGACCAAGGATACGAGGAGGAAGGAGGATACTACGAAGAGGAAGCCGAGGAGAACTTCAACTACTGCTCTGCACAAGGCAAGCTAGTAACTATGCAAGCTTATATTGACACTAATACAAGCCTAATACTACTAGTGAATGTGCAAGCTAACCCTTGCCAGATACCCTACTGATGCCACAAACCCATACTTATGATATGACTACTATATGCCTTAAGCATATGTGATCATACCCACTTGATAAACCAAATCCTAGTTTTATGTGCAAGCTTCTTACTTTATTTCTTTATCAAAGCTTACTTAGAGTCTACCTAAGAGTTTGGTAGATACTAGACAGTTGTGCTGAAGGTTGCATAAAAAGCATAAAATTTGGCCTAAGCTAGAAGCCTTGATATCAGCCTAAGATATCAGGTTGGACTTAGTGAAACTCCACTAGTTACCACCCCTCATTAGTACTACCCCCACCTATAGATGCTAGTGCTAAGCATAAAACTTGATCAACTTTTAGATGGGAGTACTTGGTGGAAAAAATGGTTATGAAAACCTTGGAATGATGGATCATTCTATTGAAATGTTTTGGACATGTGTTTCCAAACACTTGATGATTTTAGTGATGAAAATGTTGAGGCATGAGCCTTAGCCCTTTATAAAACTGATGGTTGTCTGGATGCGATACCATTCCAATTTTATCGTACAACCACAATACCCGAAGATTGGGTAGGGCTTGACTGGAAACTTATATTCCTTAGTATTAGTTCCCTCAAGGCCAAGGTCTGAGCTGAGGCTACCTTGTGAAGATTGTCCGCCTGTGCAGTACCCAAGATGACAGTGGTCATGGTTGGGAGGCCAAACTCACAGGAGAGGTGCTTATACTAGGGCGTGTAATTGAAAGGTTAGGATTGATTATCTGCATACTGAGTATGGTGAATTCAGGATTGTTCCTGACGGATGTATCGAATGTTGTGGTGAAAGTGTACAATCTCTGCAGAGTGTCAAACTATTCGAATAGCCGCATCCGCAGTTATGGACAGTTGGAGTGGCCATACTGTTCCCCTGTCAGACTTTTCAAAATGACTTGTGAAATGAATTGAGACTTTGACTTGACCACAACAGAGTTGTGACCTGAATTAGAAGATCCCACTTAGGAGTTATAAAACTGTGACTAGCTTTGGAACTTAGTAGAGATAAACCTGGCTTTTTGCAAAACAACCCTAGAGCCTAGTGTCCTATTATCCAAAAACCCCTTACTTGTTAGTATTAGTTTGCGAGTACTTAAAGAGTACTCATGGCTTTGTCCCTGGCTATTCCCATGGCCAGACTATGAAGAGGAGTATCTGGAAGACGGACCCCAGGAAGGTTACGACAACTAGGATCATCTCCCATCGTCAGCATTGCCTGTGACCCCGAAGATGGAGCTTCGCCTACGCTACCGTTATTATTACGTATTCTGCTGCTTGATGTTGTATTAAGAACTGGATCATGAGATCCCCATTTGTGTAAGAACTTATGTATCGTCTGTAATGGATGAAGTATTATGGTATCCAATTCTGTTATGTCTCGCAAAAATGGTAATCCTGGGATTGCGATGTATGGCATAACAGGCATCTAGGATTGAAAAATCCGGGTGTTGACAAGAACTAGGTTTGAACTTAAATGGAAAAGGTTGAATTCAAACGAGTGGGATGCGCGGGAAACGATACTGGGCCGGCCTGCTAAGCACAACGCTTACGCGGGCTGGTTAACTTTCTATCCCCACGCGTCAGTGAGACGAGGGGGTGCGAAGCGGTACGGGGCAATGTTAGTCGTGGGATCTTGTTCTAATCTAACGGCCCTGGTTCATCGTCCACATCGGGCAGAGCCGGCGAGATAGAACCCTAACGCGGCAGGTGGAGGTCGTCGGGGGCACACCGGGGCTCAGGCGAGGGTCGACGAGGCGGGCGAACGACAAAGTCGACGACGGCGAACCTCCTGGTACCAACAGCTTCTCCTGGGGCGGCTTCAATCGCTGGCTCCCTTCTTCTCCAGCAGCGGCGGACTCCGGCCAAATTCCGGCGATGCGATGCTCGCCTTGCTTCGGGACTGAGGCGGGGTGGTTCTGGGTGAGAGGGGAGTGAGATGGTGTGCTCAATTAGGCTGGGGGTGGCCTCTATTTATAGTGGCGAGAGGGGACCGACAGGCGCAAGGTTAGCTCGTCGTGGTCGACGGCACAGAGGGCTATCGGCGTGGGCGACGGTAGGGGGCGGTGTTGTGCTCCCTGGCGAAGCTCAACGACGTGGTGGCGAGGCATGGGGCGGTGTTGATCGGTCGGAACACGGCGGTGCTCTGCGCGTGCCCAACGGAAGTTTTTATGGCGCACAAAGTGCGTGGTCCGTGCGGCGGCGAACGGGCGTGTCTGCGGGGTTTCTGGGACAGTGGTGATCACGTATGCACGCGACGAGGGCGGTGCGCGGTCTGTGGGCGTCTGTCGAGCGTGGCGCACGAGGCGCTCTCGGTAGGGTTGATGGCGAGCTGGGCACGGTCTGTGCGTTTGGTCCAGGGGCTGTCAAGGTTTGAGCGCTGGACAGGGAGTGGCGGTTGGGTGTTAGCTTGCTCCCAGACATGTTGGCTAGGCTTGGTTCTTCTCCTAGCTCGCTGTCAACATGTGGGTGGCAAGGGTGCACTCGGCCTGCTCACCATTGATGACAATGGCTAGCTTACACTAGTGCTAGAGATTAGTTTAGGTTGTTAGATGATCTACTAAGGCTAGTGGTGTCCAGAGAGGGAACAAGTTAGGCCAGAATCACTGCTCAAAATAGTGTTTTGATTTTGTTTGATTTGCATCTGCAAGGTGTTTGATGAAATGGCCGCATGAACTCAAGTTTTGAATTTTGAAAAGATTTTTGGTGGGTGTGCTAGGTAGGTGCTGGTGAATCTGCAGATGCTTGGGTTTTGAAAGTTGAGCTTGTTTGAGTGGTTTTTGAAAAAGTGGGATCTTCCCATATGATATAGATTCAATTTTAAACTGTCCTTTAAACTATGCATTTGAATGTTTCTGGATGATCACAAAGTGGGCCTTGATACTTTGTTATGAGCACTATCAAGGGGTATAAAAATCCAAACAATTTTCTGTTAAGTTCTGAAAGTTAGAGACAGCCAAAGTAGGCATGGGAGTTAAATTGGCCAAAATGACCATTCCCTTATTTTGTTTGTTTTGATTTATTTATCTTTGGGAAAAGTGTGGGGATTGTTTAGATGATGTTTATTTCACCTAAGAATCCTTTTACAAGCAAAGAAACACATAAACAAGGCAATTAAAAATAATTCAAAATGGGATGCCTACACACATGAATGCTTTCTCGTTTTATTTTAGAAATTTTTTTATTAACCCTAAATTTGATGATTGATGATTCTAGTTTAGTATTTTTGGGATGTTACACGTTGGAAACGTATCTATAATTTTTGATGCTCCATGCTTGTTTAGTATCTACTTTGCTTTACTTGTCTACACTTTGAGGTGCTTTTTACATGTTTTCTGGTACTAACCTATTAACAAATTGCAACAGTGCCAGATGCCTGTTTTCTGCTGTTTTTGGTTTTAGAGAAGTTAGTAAAGAAATATTCTCGGAATTGGACGGGACAAACATCAAAGTCAATTACTTTCCGTGGGGAACAAGAAGTCTAGAGGAGAGCCGGAGGGGCCAGACCCACCCTAGGCGTGGGGGCAGGTGGGCCCGCGCCTGGCTAGGGTTTGGTGACCCTGGTCGCCTCCCGGTCTCTCCCCTTCGCCTATAAGAAGCCCTAGATGCAGAAACTCTCAGGATCCAATCAGAAATCCACGAAACCGTTTGTAGCCGCTGCCACCATCGTCCCTAGATCCGGGGGGATCTGAAGCTCTTCCCGGCAACCTAACGGAGGGGAGATCATCCCGGAGGCCTTCTCTCCGGTATGATTTGTGAGTAGTTCCACCTTGGACTATGGGTCCATGTAGTATCTAGATGGTTTTAATCTCCTCCTTTGTGCTTTCATGTATAGATCTTGTGAGCTCCGTTCATGATCAAGATCTAATCTATTTGTAATCATGCATGTTGTGTTTGCGGGGATCCGATGGATATTGATATTATTATGTTGGTTTGATTAATGGTTCTATCTTTATGATTCTATCATGCCTGTGTTGTTTGTGATCTTGCATGCTCTCCGTTGCTAGTGGTTATCTTGGCCAAGTAGTTGCTAGTGACTCCAAGAGGGAGTATTTATGCTCGATAGTGGGTTCATGCCTCTAGTTTCCAAGGGAAGTGACAATAATCTCTTCGATTGTAGATGTGTTGTTGCTACTAGGGAGAAAATAACGGTCTCTTGTTCATGTAACATGTGGACTGTTTACCTTACACACTTTTCTTAAAGCAGTTGTCCGTTTCTTGCAACTTAATACTGGAGGGTGTTCAGATGATAGCCTGAAGGTGGACTTCTAGTCATAGATGCAGTTGCATTATGGTCTATGTATATTGTTGTATTGCCCAATCAACCTCATAGGATCTTTCTGGCTAGTAATTGCATTGTTATGCCTTGCTCAGTTCCTGTCAATTTCCCCGCTGTAATTTGTTTACCCTTCATGCCATGTTGTTTATCTAAGGAGAGCACCTATAGTGAACTATCGACCCCGGTCCAATCTTTACCATTGATACATCTTCCACTATTACTTGTTTAGTTGCTGCAAACCATTACCTTCCACACCATACGTTTAATCCTTTGTTATAGCAAACCGGTGAGCTTGACAACCTCAGTGATTCATTGGGACAAAGTCTTGAGTTTGTGTTGTGCAGGTCTCCACGTTGCTTCCAACACCTGTGTAACGTTTCCTTCCTCCTTCTGGTTCGATAACCTCGGTCTCAACTGAGGGAAAACTTGCTACTTGCTGCTTCACACCTTGCTCTTGGGGTTTCCAACGAAGCGCGTCCACATCAAACACTAGGCACCATCAAGCTTTCTGGTGCCGTTACTGGGAATCTACTTCAACCTCTTCCACCTCGTCAAGCGCTATCAACAAGTTTTCTGGCGCCATTGTCGGGGAGGCTAAGGACGTCTTCACTAGGGGAGTCCTTCACTTCCTTTATCTTTACTTTGTTTTTACTTTGCTTAGTTTCTTTTGCTTGGTTTTGTTTGCCTCTTTTCAAAAAACCCCAAAAAAATTAGTCTAGCTTGGTTTCCTTGCCTTATTCAAAAACACACAAAAAATTAGTTCCTGCTCTAGCTTCTGCTGCTATTTTCGGCTTGCCCACCTTTGCCAAAATGAACTCTGTTGAGAACACCAATTTATGTGACTTCACTAGCACCAACAACAATGATTTCCTAAGCACTCCTATTTCTCCACCTGCTCCTGATGCTATCTTTTATGAAATTAAGCCTGCCTTGTTGAATCTTGTGATGAGAGAGCAATTTTCTGGTGCTGGTTCTGATGATCCTGCTGCCCATCTTAATAGCTTTGTTGAACTTTGTGAGATGCAAAAGTATAAGGATGTAGATGGAGATGTTATTAAGCTTAGGCTTTTTCCTTTTTACTTGAGGGGAAAAGCTAAAGAATGGTTGCTATCTTTGCCTAAAAATAGTATTGATTCTTGGAATAAGTGCAAAGATGCTTTTATTGGAAAGTACTATCCTCCTGCTAAGATTATTGTTATGAGAAGTGACATTATGAAATTTAAACAGCTTGATAGTGAACATGTTGCTCCTGCTTGGGAAAGAATGAAATCTTTGGTTAAAAATTGCCCTACTCATGGACTCACTGCTTGGATGATTATCCAAACTTTTTATGCAGGATTGAACTTCTCCTCAAGAAACCTGTTGGATTCTGCTGCTGGAGGTACTTTTATGGGACTCAACTTGGGTGCTGCAACAAGTCTCCTTGATAATATGATGGTTAACTACTCTGAATGACATGTTGAGAGAGCTCCACATGGTAAGAAGGTAAATTTTGTTGAGGAAACTTCCTCTTTGAGTGAAAAGATTGATGTTATTATGGCTATGCTTATTAATGGGAAAGCTCCTCTAGATCCTAATAGTGTTCCCTTAGCCTCTTTGGTTGCTCAAGAAGAGCAAGTTGATGTGAACTTCATTAGAAACAACAATTTCAACAACAATGCCTATAGGAATAATTTTGGTAGCAACAACAATTATAGGCCTTATCCTCCTAATAATGGCAATTCCTATGGAAGCTCTTACAATAATGCTAGAAGTGCCCCCTCTGAACTTGAAGTAATGCTCAAGGACTTTATTAGTAAACAAACCACTTTCAATAAGACTATAGAGGAAAAGCTTTTAATTGTTGAGACAAATATATCCTCTTTGTGTGAAGCTCAAACTTCCTCGGTAAATAAAATGGCTGCTAAACCTGAAACTCTATTTCTCATGCCATATAGGTTACTATTGATGAAAATGTTAGGCTGTTAGCTCAACTTCATGCTAGGTGGGAAAGGGAAGCTGAAATTGATAGAAACAATAGTGTGTGCACTATCACCACTAAACCACAAGTATCCCCTATTCCTCCTCCTACTATGCCTAAGCCTATTGATCCTACTACTAGTGATGGTAAGTTTGATTTTGATATTGATGGTTGCAATATTTTTGAAGTGATTATTGTAGAGGTCCAGTCACATCCCAAAATTTTCCAAATTTTGTAATGTGAAAAATAAATAAACAAAATAAATAATTGTTGAAATTTAGGGTGAAAAGAAACTTGTTTATTCCAAATGGAAACATTAAAACCATCTTGAACAAACTTTGAATAAAATTTGAATCCAACTAATTTTTTTTCAAATCAAGTGAAATGCATTCTTCTTAAATGCATCTTGAAATTTAAACACTTGGAAAATAAACCAAAACCCTAAAACCCTAATGGGAGATTCCCAGGATATATCTAAGACCATGGATTTGATCCATATAATTTATCAACAAACATTTATAAATGCTCAAGAATGATAAATGGAAATATTTTAAAACCACAGAAATTGATTTCATTTAATTTGGAACCATAGATAAAATCTTATGAATTTAGTAAGATAAGGAAATTGAATTTCCAAAGCTAAAGCACCTATGTAAAAATCCATACCAAAAGGTGAGCAAATAATCCTAAAGAGATTTAAAAGGATAAACAAATATCAAATAGGATTTTACAAATTGGAATCACCAAGTTTGGACCTTTAAATAAAAAGATATGGATTCTATAAGATAAAGGAAGAAATAAATAAATAAATAAATAAGGACCATTTTAAAAGGCCAAATTAAAACTTGGCCAAGCAAATAAAATAAAATATTTTTTGTTTAATAAAAAGGGTAAAGGTTTATTTAAATAAAATATTGAGGATTTATTATTATCCAATTTCATTTAAAGACTTTTTCCATTTTAAATGAACATTAAAAACATAATAAAGTATTTTTGAATAATAATTCAAAGTGTTTTATTTTAAAATAAAACCTATTGAAAAGGTTTCGAAAAATTAGGGTTTTCAAATGGAGCTTGAAAACATTATTAAATCTTAATTGAATTAATACAAGGGCCTATTTTAAATAATTAATATACCCTAAAAAGAATAAAATAAATATTCTGATTTTGACTTTAGAATGTATTAGTAAATAGTATTGATTATACACAAAGTTTGGTGGAGGTTTGAATTCAAAAAGTGTTTGAATTATTTAAATAAAAATCAAAACAGAATAATGGAAATAGAAAAAGAAAAATGAATTAGTATAAAAAATGAAAAAATGAAGCAAAGCCAGCCCAACCAGCAGGACCAGTCCAGCCCATTCCCCAGCCCAACTAAACCACCCCGAGGGAATCATTTTTCGCCCAGACCAAACCCCCATCGCCACTGACTGCCTGGACCCACTCTTCCTCTCTCTCTCGCTGTCAAGCAGACCCCACTAGTCAGTCTTCTTCCTCACCCGCGCGACGACCACGCCCTCTCCTCGCTGCCGTTGCCAGATGTAAATTCCTCGCGTTAATTCGCTTCAATGCGGGAGTAAACCCCGCCCTCTACTGTGCCCTCTTAGTCGCATGTTCCCCCTCTCCATTTCGCCTCTCTCGCTCGCACCAGATCGCCCATAGGCTGCTCCAATTCCTCTCAGCACCGCCACTTTCTCCTACGCACTCCGGCGACAATTCCAGCCGCCACTCGCCGCTCCTTGCCTCCCAGTTCCCGCGAGCCTGTTCCCCATCACCCCCTGAACCTCCCAGTAGCCTCGGCTTTCCCGCGCACTGCTTAGACGCTCGGCAACGACGATGCCTCCTCGCCACCGCCGTCTGCAAACAACTCCGGTGATCTTTATCGCATGAGCCAGTGCGCGCCTCGACCAGAGACTCATACCCACTTGATCGTCGGTGTCTTGTGAACGTCAAGGTGCTCTCCATTCGCTCGCGCAAGACCCGTAGACTCGCCTTCGACGTCGACAGCAAGCGTCAGACGCAAACGACCACTCCGGTGAGAAATTGCATCCACCCTCGTGCGCCCTGTCCCCAAAACAACCACCTCGAGCTTCAGCACGTCTCTTGTCAACACCCGGATTTTTCAATTCTAGATGCCTGTTATGCCATACATCGCAATCCCAGGATTACCATTTTTGCGAGACATAACAGAATTGGATACCATAGTACTTCATCCATTACAACGATACATAAGTTCTTACACAAATAGGGATCTCATGATCCAGTCCTTAATACAACATCAAGCAGCGGAATACGGCGTAATAACGGTAGCGTAGGCGAGGCTCCATCTTCGGGGTCACAGGCAATGCTGACGATGGGAGATGATCCTAGTTGTCGTAACCGTCCTGGGGTCCATCCTCCAGGTACTCCTCTTCATAGTCTGGCCATGGGAATAGCCAGGGACAAAGCCATGAGTACTCTTTAAGTACTCGCAAACTAATACTAACAAGAAAAGGGGTTTTTGGATAATAGGACACTAGGCTCTAGGGTTGTTTTGCAAAAGCCAGATGTATACTACTAAGTTCCAAAGCTGGTCACAATTTTATAACTCCTAAGTGGGATCTTGTATTCCCAGTCACAACTCTGTTGTGGTCAAGTCAAAGTCTCAGGTCGTTCACAAGTCATTTTGAAAAGTCTGACAGGGGAACAGTATGGCCACTCCAACTGTACATAACCGCGGACGCGGCTATTCGAATAGTTTGACACTCTGCAGAGATTGTACACTTTCACCACAACATTCGATACATCCGTCAGGAACAAATCCTGAATTCACCATACTCAGTATGCGGATAATCAATCCTAACCTTCCATTTACACTCCCTAGTATAAGCACCTCTCCTGTGAGTTTGGCCTCCCAACCATGACCACTGTCATCTTGGGTACTGCACAGGTGGACAATCTTCACAAGGTAGCCTCAGCTCAGACCTTGGCCGTGAGGGAACTAATACTAAGGTATATAAGTTTCCAGTCAAGCCCTACCCAATATTCGGGTATTGTGGTTGTACGATAAAATTGGAATGGTATCGCATCCAGACAACCATCAGTTTTATAAAGGGCTAAGGCTCATGCCTCAACATTTTCATCACCAAAATCATCAAGTGTTTGGAAACACATGTCCAAAACATTTCAATAGAATGATCCATCATTCCAAGGTTTTCATAACCATTTTTCCACCAAGTATTCCCATCTAAAGTTGATCAAGTTTTAGGCTTAGCACTAGCATCTACAGGTGGGGTAGTACTAATAGAGGGGTGGTAACTAGTGAAATTGCAACTAAGTCCAACCTTATATCATAAGCTGATATCAAGGTGTCTAGCTTAGGTCAAATTTTAATGTTCTTTATGCAACCTTCAGCACAACTGTCTAGTATCTACCAAAATTCTTGGGTAGCCTCTAAGTAAACTTGGATAAGGAAATAGAGTAAAAAGCTTGCCATAAAACTAGGATTGGTTTAGCAAGTGGGTATGGTTACATACGCTTAGGGCATATAGTAATCATATCACAAGCATGGGTTGTGGCAACAATAGGGTATCTTGCAAGTGTTAGCTTGCATCAATATCAGTATAAGCTTGCATAGTTACTAGCTTGCATAGTATTGGCTTGCCTTGTGCAGAGCAGTGGTTGAAGTTCTCCTCGGCTTCCTCTTCGTAGTATCCTCCTTCTTCTTCGTAGCCTTGGTCGGTACTAGCGTCTATGAATAAATACGAGGTACACAATCACCAAACAATACTTAACTACTTGCAATCATCACACACAAGGGTCCTATAGATGATCTAGCATCATCTCTAACATTACAAGGTTAAGGATTGGTTTAAGTCTTCTTATTTTAGAAAAGTAATTTCTACTCAGTGAAGAACTACTTAAGATTTAATATTCTCCAAACTAAACATGGGATCATGTTGACACATGTCATCACCACATGTTGTAGTCCATGGGAATGTGATTTAAAGTGGTGTCACAATTTAACAAGGTTTTACCCTTTTATTTTACTTAATTAAAGTGGCTAGAAATGCTTATGAAGCATTCCTTTATTCCTTGAACATTATTTCTGCAAGTAACCTATATATATTTTTATATATTCTGAAAGGTATGGTTGAAAGTGATTTTTGAGAGTTGGAATCAACTCAAAAGCTATTGTGGTTTAAATTTGAAAAATGTTTGAATGCAGAAAAGCTTCTGCCTTCTCATTTTTGCTAAGGGTGATCTACAGATCCAAATGACTTGAATCCAACGGGCTTGGATTAAGCATTCACAGACCTTTCCAACAAAATTGGTTTCATCTAATTTGGTGCACTAAATTGATCTGGGTTGATTTTTGAAGTTGGGTACTGAAGTGTGTTTGAATTTAAAAAGAAAAAGTTTAATTTGAAATGCTGGGCTGCGCGGGAAATTCTAACGGGCCGGCCTGCTAAGCGCAGTGCTCCCGCGGGCTGCTTAAGTGGGTGTCCCCACTCGTCAGTGACACGGGGCTGGGCGAAGCGGTATGGGGCAACGTGGTTCGTTCGATCTGGTTCTAATCCAACGGCTGAGGGTCATCGTCGACGCGAGACAGCTCCGGCGAGAACGAAACCTAGCGCGGACAGTGAGGGGTGCTGGGGGCCCACCGGGGTACGGGCGAGGGTCGGCGAGGCGGGCGAACGACGAAGTCGACGACGGCGAACCTCCTGGTACCGGTGGCTTCTCCTGGGGCGGCTCCAATCGCTGGCTCCTTTCTTCTCCGGCAGCGGCAGGCTCCGGCGAAATTCCGGCGGGGTGGTGCTCGCCTTGCTCTGGGAATGGTATGGCACGATCAGTGAGGAGAGGGGAGTGATATGGTGTGAAGAAATCTTGCGGGGGTGGCCTCTATTTATAGTCGAGCGAGGGGACCGTCGGGGCGCAAGATGAGCTCGTCGGAGGCGATGTTACAGGCAGCTAAAGGCATGGGCAAGGGTAGGGGATGGTGCTGTGTCTCCTGGCGATGCTCAACGGCATGGTCGCGAGGGATGGGGCGGTGTGGTTTGGTCTGGAACGGGCGGTGCTCTGCGCGGCAGAGGCGGCGTTCTTGACGGCGGGCGGTGGCTGTATGGCGCGGGGCGTTAAACGGGGATGTCTGGCGGTCTCCTGGGTCGGTGGTGATCGTGTGTGCGCGCGGTGAGGGCGGCGCGCGGTCTGTGGGTGGTGGTCGAGGGTGGCGCTCTGGCGCACGCTCGGCATGGTCTGGGCGTGTCTTGCGCGCGTGGTCCAGGGCTTGGCAACGCTCGCGGCTGGGACAGGTAGTGGCGGTGGACGGTGGGCTGCCTCCCAGACATGCTGGCTAGGCTTGCTGCTGCTCCTAGCTTGCTGTCCACATTGGGGTGACATGGGGTTGCTCAGCTGTTCACCATTAATGGGAATGGCAAGCTCACAGGGTGCTAGTGTTGGTCTAATCTTTCTAGATGATCTACTGAGGTGTGTGAGAGCTAACTAGGGAACAAGTTAGGCAAGAATCAGTGCACACTATAGTGTTTTGTGTTTTGTTTGATTTGTGTCTGCAACCTGTTTGATGAAATGGCCGCATGAAATCAAGTTTTGAATTTTGAAATGATTTTTGGTGGGTTTGCTAGATTGGTTCTGGTGAGTCTGCAGATGCTTGGGTTTTGAAAATTGAGCTTGTTTAAGTGGGTTTTGAAAAAGTGGGATCTTCCCATATGAAGAAGATTCAATTTTGAGTTGTCATTTAAACTATGCATTTGAAAGTTTCTGGATGATCACAAGGTGGGCCTTGATACTTTGTTATGAGTACATTCAAGGGGTGCAAAGATCCAGAAAAGTTTCTGTTAGGTTTTGAAATTTTGAGACAGCCAAAGTAGGCATGGGAGTTAAATTGGTCAAAATGACCATTCACTTGATATATTGGTTTTGACTTATTTTTCTTTAGGAAGAGTGTGGGAAATGTTTTAGATGATGTTCTTTTCACCTAAGAAACATTTTACAAGCAATGGATCACACAAACAAAGTGGTTTTAAAGAATTTCAAAATTCATGCATACACATAGACATGCTTTCATGAATTGATTTAGAAAAGTTTTTGTTAACCCTAAACTTTAGGATTAGTGTTTTGTTGATCTAAGTTTGATTTTTTTGGGATGTTACAAACCTTCCCCACTTAAACAAAATCTCGTCCCGAGATTTGAAAAAGGACGAAACGATTACCTAGGATTTGAAGAGATCTGGAAACTCCGTTCTGATGTGATCTTCGCGTTCCCAGGTAGCTTCCTCTTCTGTGTGGTTGCTCCACTGAATCTTGAGAAACTTGATGCTTCGGGTTCTGGTCGTTCGAAAAGCTTCTTCCAATATACGGATGGGTACTTCAGGATAGGTCAGGTCATCATTGATCTCTATGGTCCTATGATCGATATTCTTGAACACTTCGGTCTTCTCGGGGACTTCGAGACATTTGCGAAGTAACGAGATATGGAACACATTGTGCACTGCTGACATCTCTTCTGGTAGCTCGAGTTGATACGATACTTCTCCTCGACGGTTCAAGATTTTGAAAGGTCCGATATATCTGGGGGCTAACTTTCCTTTGAGTTGGAAACGTTGCATTCCCTTCAATGGCGACACTTTCAGGTAAACAAAGTCTCCAATGTTAAAGGCGAGGTCTCGACGTCTCTTGTCGGCGTAACTCTTTTGTCGGGATTGGGCTGTCTTGAGATGCTCTCGAATCTTGTGAACCTTCTCTTCTGCTTCTCGTAGGATGTCGGGTCCGAAAATTTGACTCTCTCCTACTTCCGACCAGTTCAAAGGGGTGCGGCACTTCCTTCCGTACATGAATTCAAATGGGGCCATTTGCAAACTGGCTTGGTAACTATTGTTGTAGGAAAATTCTGCAAACGGCAGACAGTCTTCCCACTTGGATCCATACTCTAGCACACATGCTCTAAGCATATCTTCGAGTATTTGGTTTACTCGCTCCGTTTGTCCATCGGTCTGAGGGTGATATGCGGTACTGAAATCTAGGCGGGTTCCTAAACCTTCCTGGACCTTCTTCCAAAATCTCGAGGTAAACTGAGTTCCTCGATCCGATACGATATTCTTGGGGACTCCGTGCAAACTAACGATCCTAGCGATGTACAACTCTGCTAGCTTCGAACTCTGATAGGTGGTCTTAACGGGCAAGAAATGGGCGACTTTGGACAATCTGTCGACTATGACCCAAATAGAGTCATTTCCCCTACTCGAAGTAGGTAGTCCAGTGATAAAGTCCATTCCTACAGAATCCCATTTCCATTCCGGAATTTGCAAAGGTTGCAACAATCCAGCGGGTCTTTGATGTCCTGCCTTGACTCGCTGACATATATCACACTTGGCGATATAGCTTCCGATTTCTCTCTTCATCTTATGCCACCAAAATTGCTCCTTCAAATCTTGATACATCTTAGTTCCTCCTGGATGGATAGAATAATGAGTATCATGGGCCTCCTTCAAGATAACTTCTTTTAACTCAGAATCTGCTGGTACACAAAGGCGTCCTTTGTACCACAAAACTCCTTCTTCGTCCTCGGTGAATCCGGGTACTTTGCCTGTACCGATACGACGTTTAATTCCGTCGATACTAGCATTTCCTTTCTGCGCCTCTTTAACCTGACTGATCAAAGTGGGCTGAAGTTCTATGCTAGCCAAAAATCCTTCACTTACTAATTCTAGTCGAAAATCTTCCATCTCCTTGTGCAAACTTGGTTGCTCCTTCAAAATCATGGAGTTCAAGCGGCACGGCAATCTGCTAAGGGCATCGGCTACTACGTTGGCTTTTCCAGGGTGATAATGAATGTCCAGGTCGTAATCCTTGATTAGCTCAATCCATCTTCTCTGCCTCATATTCAGGTCCTTCTGAGTGAATATATACTTTAGGCTCTTGTGATCCGAATAAATCTCACAACGGTTTCCCATAAGGTAATGTCTCCATGTCTTCAGGGCTTGAACTACGACTGCGATTTCGAGGTCATGGGTTGGATAGTTTTGTTCATGCTGCTTCAATTGTCTCGATAGATAGGATATAACTTGGCCTTCTTGCATTAGCACACATCCGAGACCAATCTTGGATGCGTCACAATACACATCGAATGGCTTCGTGATATCCGGCATGATCAAGATTGGGGCGGAAATCAATCTCCTTTTGAGTTCTTGGAAACTCGCTTCACACTTGTCCATCCATTCAAACTTCTTGTCCTTCTTCAGCAATTGGGTCATGGGTCGGGCGATACTAGAGAATCCTTCTACGAATTTGCGGTAATATCCCGCCAATCCGAGAAAAGCACGAACTTGGGTTTGAGTGGTTGGGGCTTGCCAATCTTCTACATCTTTCACTTTGGCAGGGTCAACGGCAATTCCTCCGGCTGATACAATGTGACCGAGGAATCCTACTTCCTGTAACCAGAATTCACATTTGCTAAATTTTGCATACAGCTGATGCTCTCTAAGGGTTCCAAGAATGGTCCTTAGGTGTAGCTCATGTTCTTCTTCCGATTTGGAATAAATCAGAATGTCATCGATGAAAACAACGACAAACTTATCCAGGAAGTCCATAAAAATCTTATTCATGAGGTTCATGAAATAAGCGGGGGCATTGGTTAATCCAAAAGACATGACTGTATACTCATACAACCCATATCTGGTGGTAAAGGCAGTCTTTGGAATATCCTCTGCACGAATTTTGAGTTGATGATAACCAGTTCTAAGATCAATCTTAGAAAACACCTGGGCACCGGTCAACTGATCAAACAAATCCTCTATCTTGGGCAAGGGGTACTTGTTCTTGATGGTGACATCATTCAACTTTCGATAATCCGTACACAAACGGTTACCTCCATCCTTCTTGTCCACAAATAAGACAGGTGACCTCCATGGGGACGCACTTGGTTGAATCAATCCGATTTCTAACATGGAATCCAGTTGCTTCTTCAGTTCTTCTAGTTCTGACGGGTTCATACTATAGGGTCTCTGGGCTATAGGTCCTGTTCCGGGGATTAGTTCGATGATAAACTCGATATCCCTATCTGGGGGCATACCGGGCAAAACATCTGGAAATACATCGGGGTATTCACAGACTATCCGAACTTGGTCGATGGTAGGTTGGGCTAGACTCTTGTTACACTTGAATTGGCGAGGTAAGGTTTCCGATATATGCTCGACTAATATTCCGGCGGTACTAGTCATGGTAATGGCTTTCTTGGCACAGTCAATCATTCCTTTATGTTTAGACATCCAACCCATTCCTAGTACTACTTCCAAACCTTTAGTTCCGAGTACTATTAGATTAGCATAAAAATCTATGCCATGGATTCGGATAGGGACGGCTTTGCAAATTTGCCTAGCCTTGGTGGTCGATCCGGGAATTTGGACAATCATCACATGCTTCAGTTTGGTTGGTTGGATTTTACTAGTGCATGCAAATTCTTCGGTGACAAATGAATGCGATGCACCAGAATCAAACAACACTCTTGCGAGTACTGAATTAACAGAAAACATACCCAGCACGACGTCTGGCGCTTCCTGAGCTTCTTCAGCATGCATGAGAAAAAGGCGGCCATTACGGTTGAGTGAATTTCCGGGGGCAAATCTTCTCCCTGGCTGGACACGACGCTGCTGCTGGGCTGGGACATTGGTATTAGGGGCTGTAGCGTTCTTCTTGTTGGGGCACTCGTTGGAATAGTGGCCTTTATTTCCACAGTCATAACAGGTCACTTGGGACTTGTCCTTGGCTGTGACAGGCACAACATTGCTTCCAGTCCTCGGGGCAGTATTGGGGTTGGCGGTAGCATGGTTGGTGTTGAACTTGGGTGGGGCACGTTTGAAAGGGCTAGAATTGCCGGGGTTGTTGTGATTTCCTCCGGGTCTAGGGTTTCCACGGTTGGGATAGTTAGGACGGGTCATAGGGGGTCTGTTGGTTCTTGGGGCAAATCCTGGAGATGGGTTGGGGCGATACTTTGGGGTCTGATGGGTTCCTGGTTGATGCATCATGCGACGCTTGCGGTTCTCATTGGCCTGATTGATCTTTCCTTCCATCTGGATAGCGGAGTCGACAAGGGCTTCAATATCAGCAAAGGGAATATTGACTAATACTGTCTGCATCTCGTCATGCAGACCATTCAGGAATCTTTCTTTCTTCTTGGATTCGGTGTCTATCTCATCTGGGGCGTACCTAGCTAATGACAAAAATTTGTCACGGTATTCCACTACAGTCATCCTTCCTTGCTTCAATTCTCTGAACTCGTCTCTCATTCTCTTGATCAAACCTGGCGGCACATGGGTTCTGCTAAACTTGACCTTGAATTCCTCCCAGGTCATCATTTGGCCTCCGGTCATTGCACGAACACTGTTCCACCATGCCCTGGCATCTCCGGCTAGATAATGAGTGGCGAACAAGACTTTCTCGTTGGCTTCTACTCCAGCTACTTCTAAGTTATTCTCCATGGTTTGCAGCCAATCATCGGCGTCTAGGGGTTCTTCTGACTTGGTGAAAACGGGTGGGTTGGTATTCTGGAAGTTCTTGAGCTTAGATCTGTGGTTGTCCTGATTTCCATGACCTTGGTTGTTGTGGGCTAGCTGGGCTATCTGTTGCAGAGTAGCTAGGTTGGCTTGCCGTTCCGCTCGTTCAGCTTCGCGGTCAGAAGTCAACATTTGCAGGATCTGCAACATTGGGTCCGGGGTTGAACCACTTCCTCCACGTGGCATCTGAAGATTGATATAGATCATGAGAAAAGAGGGAAATTTCTAAGGTTTTGGGTCTTTGAAAAGTTTTTAGAGTTGACTCAAGTTTTCTAGCAACTTGCTTTTTCATTCATTCACTCATAGCACACAGTACAACACACACCACAACAAAGCAAAACAGATGGTTTTAAGAACCATTCTAGGAACTACGATACAGTGGGACCGACTACTACTCGCTACGCTAGTGCTCAGTGCTACTACTACTGCTCGGAGTCTGTGGCTTCATCATCTTCCGCATCATCGATGAAGGCGAAATCATCCTCATCGGTGAAGAAGTCCATGGCCTGGTCCTCCAGAAAATCATCGTCATCGCTGAGATAGGAGTAAGGGTCTCCACGAAGATCTTCTCCGGCATTTTCCCTTTCCTCTAACTGCATGTCTCTCTCATGGATGGTCTCTTCCAGAGCTGAGATACGATGGCGAAGACGGGCAATAATGCGCTCCTTCTTGTCGAGCTGACGGCGGCGAGACTTGCGATCCTTTGCTAGCATGGCGATGGTCTGATCCTTCGTCTTGATGATGGCCGACTTGTGTGTTACAATAGTCACGGCAGTTGTCCAGTTCCTGCTGACGATCATACATCATGAAGCTAAGGTGGTCCAATTGGGTCTTCAGCTCGGGGTGGTATGGGGCTTCCAGTGGTTGACCATTTGCATCACGTCTTGGGCAAAACTCAAAGCGAGTACCCTTGATCTGATTGATGCTCTGCCCACACAGACGGGAAAGAGCTTCCTGCATTGCTCTGGCAAGTCCATCGAGCCAGTTGTTTTCCCTCAAGGTAAACTGAATTCCCTCCGCAGTGGGAGGTTCAATCTTTCCTCGGAGACTTGCAACTATTAGCCACTGTAGATCTTCTCCCCCTTGATCATTGAGCTGAGCTCCGAAGAACTCGGGATGCGGGCGCTCCAAAAGTTCCGAAAGCTGATCCAGATCCCTCTCAAAGATAAGGTCTCCTCCATTTCCGAGTTGGTAAAACTTGCTGTACTTCACGTCCATCTATAAAAATAGAGGAGGAGTAGAGTAGTTTAGCAAAGTGATCAAGTGTGTCAAAATTTTATATATTTTGCAAGAGTTTTTGAGGTACATGAGGTTTATTAAAGAATTTAAGAGGTAAGAATGAGAATAAGTTTTCGTAAATAGTTTTGTTTTTGAGTGTTGAAACTAAGTTTTTGGTTCAGCGTCCAATCTAACTAGGGTCTCCTATGGTCAGGATGGCTCTGATACCAACTTGTCAACACCCGGATTTTTCAATCCTAGATGCCTGTTATGCCATACATCGCAATCCCAGGATTACCATTTTTGCGAGACATAACAGAATTGGATACCATAGTACTTCATCCATTACAACGATACATAAGTTCTTACACAAATAGGGATCTCATGATCCAGTCCTTAATACAACATCAAGCAGCGGAATACGGCGTAATAACGGTAGCGTAGGCGAGGCTCCATCTTCGGGGTCACAGGCAATGCTGACGATGGGAGATGATCCTAGTTGTCGTAACCGTCCTGGGGTCCATCCTCCAGGTACTCCTCTTCATAGTCTGGCCATGGGAATAGCCAGGGACAAAGCCATGAGTACTCTTTAAGTACTCGCAAACTAATACTAACAAGAAAAGGGGTTTTTGGATAATAGGACACTAGGCTCTAGGGTTGTTTTGCAAAAGCCAGATTTATACTACTAAGTTCCAAAGCTGGTCACAATTTTATAACTCCTAAGTGGGATCTTGTATTTCCAGTCACAACTCTGTTGTGGTCAAGTCAAAGTCTCAGGTCGTTCACAAGTCATTTTGAAAAGTCTGACGGGGGAACAGTATGGCCACTCCAACTGTCCATAACCGCGGACGCGGCTATTCGAATAGTTTGACACTCTGCAGAGATTGTACACTTTCACCACAACATTCGATACATCCGTCAGGAACAAATCCTGAATTCACCATACTCAGTATGCGGATAATCAATCCAACCTTCCATTACACTCCCTAGTATAAGCACCCTCTCCTGTGAGTTTGGCCTCCCAACCATGACCACTGTCATCTTGGGTACTGCACAGGTGGGACAATCTTCACAAGGTAGCCTCAGCTCAGACCTTGGCCGTGAGGGAAACTAATACTAAGGTATATAAGTTTCCAGTCAAGCCCTACCCAATATTCGGGTATTGTGGTTGTACGATAAAATTGGAATGGTATCGCATCCAGACAACCATCAGTTTTATAAAGGGCTAAGGCTCATGCCTCAACATTTTCATCACCAAAATCATTAGTGTTGGAAACACATGTCCAAAACATTTCAATAGAATGATCCATCATTCCAAGGTTTTCATAACCATTTTTCCACCAAGTATTCCCATCTAAAGTTGATCAAGTTTTAGGCTTAGCACTAGCATCTACAGGTGGGGTAGTACTACTAATAGAGGGGTGGTAACTAGTGAAATTGCAACTAAGTCCAACCTTATATCATAAGCTGATATCAAGGTGTCTAGCTTAGGTCAAATTTTAATGTTCTTTATGCAACCTTCAGCACAACTGTCTAGTATCTACCAAATTCTTGGGTAGCCTCTAAGTAAACTTGGATAAGGAAATAGAGTAAAAAGCTTGCCATAAACTAGGATTGGTTTAGCAAGTGGGTATGGTTACATACGCTTAGGGCATATAGTCATATCACAAGCATGGGTTGTGGCAACAATAGGGTATTGCAAGTGTTAGCTTGCATCAATATCAGTATAAGCTTGCATAGTTACTAGCTTGCATAGTATTGGCTTGCCTTGTGCAGAGCAGTGGTTGAAGTTCTCCTCGGCTTCCTCTTCTAGTATCCTCCTCTTCTTCGTAGCCTTGGTCGGTACTAGCGTCTAGTGAATAAATACGAGGTACACAATCACCAAACAATACTTAACTACTTGCAATCATCACACACAAGGGTCCTATAGATGATCTAGCATCATCTCTAACATTACAAGGTTAAGGATTGGTTTAAGTCTTCTTATTTTAGAAAAGTAATTTCTACTCAGTGAAGAACTACTTAAGATTTAATATTCTCCAAACTAAACATGGGATCATGTGACACATGTCATCACCACATGTTGTAGTCCATGGGAATGTGATTTAAGTGGTGTCACAATTTAACAAGGTTTTACCCTTTTATTTTACTTAATTAAAGTGGCTAGAAATGCTTATGAAGCATTCCTTTATTCCTTGAACATTATTTTCGCAAGTAACCTATATATATTTTTATATATTCTGAAAGGTATGGTTTGAAAGTGATTTTTGAGAGTTGGAATCAACTCAAAAGCTATTGTGGTTTAAATTTGAAAAATGTTTGAATTGCAGAAAAGCTTCTGCCTTCTCATTTTTGCTAAGGGTGATCTACAGATCCAAATGACTTGAATCCAACGGGCTTGGATTAAGCATTCACAGACCTTTCCAACAAAATTTTTCATCTAATTGGTGCACTAAATTGATCTGGGTTGATTTTTGAAGTTGGGTACTGAAGTGTGTTTGAATTTAAAAGAAAAAGTTTAATTTTGAAATGCTGGGCTGCGCGGGAATTCTAACGGGCCGGCCTGCTAAGCGCAGTGCTCCCGCGGGCTGCTTAAGTGGGGTGTCCCCACTCGTCAGTGACACGGGGCTGGGCGAAGCGGTATGGGGCCAACGTGGTTCGTTCGATCTGTTCTAACAACGGCTGAGGGTGAGGGTCATCATCGACGCGAGGACAGCTCCGGCGAGAACGAAACCTAGCGCGGAAAGTGAGGGGTCCTGGGGGCTCACCGGGTACGGGCGAGGGTCGGCGAGGCGGGGCGAACGACGAAGTCGACGACGGCGAACCTCCTGGTACGGTGGGCTTCTCCTGGGGCGGCTCCAATCGCTGGCTCCTTTCTTCTCCGGCAGCGGCAGGCTCCGGCGAAATTCC